>CM052885.1:105592382-105658140 GCA_028534135.1 Potos flavus | reverse complement strand
GACCCCACGGGTCCTGAAACCACGCTGTCCCTGCGAGGGCTCCACCCCCCGCTTAGCCTCTGGAGCGATGTCCCTCAGTGGAGCAGACTTCTAAAAGTCCCGATTTTGTGCTCCGCTGCTCTGCGGCTGCCGGGAGCCGGCCCCTCCCCCGTGGTCTATCTTCCCGTCGCGTTGGATTCACTTTTCTGCACGTCCTACCTTCCGGAAAGTGGTCGATTTTCTGTTCCTAGAGTTGCTGTTCTTCTCTTCTATCTCCTGCTAAGTTTGTAGTTGTTTAGAGTGGTTTGATAACTATCTAGCTAAACTTCTGGGATCAGACACTATCTCCGCCTCCTACTCCTCCGCCATCTTGCTCCTCCCCTGATTTTATTTATTTATTTGACAGAGAGAGAGAGAGAGATCACAAGTAGGCAGAGAGGCAGGCAGAGAGAAAGGGGGAAGCAGGCTCCCCGCTGAGCAGAGAGCCTGATGCGGGGCTCCATCCCAGGACCCTGAGATCATGACCTGAGCTGAAGGCAGAGGCTTTCACCCACTGAGCCACCCAGGCACCCCTAAATGAATTTTTCTGAGGCAAATGGTCCTGCTCAGAAACCATCTGTGGCTCCCTAGCACGTCCGGGGCCCTCTCCAAGTGCTTTGGCCTGGCCTTCAGGGCGCTGTGCCACGAGCCCTTGCCCTCCATCCTTCACGCAGCATCGTATGCTCTGGTCACACGGACCCCAGCCCCTGCCTCGGGTTCTCCAGCCTCCCGTACCTTGGCCTGAGCTGTTACCCCGTGAAGTTCTCTGCCTCCCATCGTCCACTCCTCTCTACATCGCCTCCTTTTCAATCACTTCTAGGCTGCAGGTGCCAAAAGAAAAACACTGTCTTGTTTCTGAAATCCTCACTGGGGCTGGAGTTGGGGCCTGGAAGCACATCAGGTGGTGGAGCCAGGTGGACCTGGGGGTAGACCCCACCCCTCTTCTTCGCAACGAGGGGTGGGGTGTGGGGAGGACTTAGGAAATTCACTTTGCCTCTCAGAGCCTCTGTTGATTCTTGCTAAAATGGGGAGTATGTTGCCCCCCTTCTTCTGGCTGCAGGAGGGATGTGTGGGGACACAGACTGCCTGTGATGTCGGATAGGTGCTGGGACGCAGTGAGTGCTGGCTGCTGGGATGACAGCGGGCAGGGCTGGGCCAGTGATTGTCACCCCAGGAAGATGCAAGCTCAGGAGAGGGCTGGGAAGGAGGTGGGACTTCAGGAAATGCTCCCAGAAGCAACTTGGAAGGATAGACTTAGCCGCAAGCCCAGACTCCCGCATTGCAGCTGGGAGACTGTCAGGCAGGTCCGACCGGTTCCTCTGGCCAGGATCTTGGGCTGAATTCACACTGAAATTGATTGGCAGGGAAGGCCCTGGAAGGCGGTGTGCAAACCCCAGCAGGAGCTCCTGGGAAGTGGGATTTACAGCTGTGAAAGTACTGTGGGAAAGAAGCTGGAGTTTCAGCCCTGAGTGCGAATATTCTCACCCCCACCGGCTCTTTCCAGATGCTCAGAGCCCAGGGAGCCTTGACTGACAGGGCTCACCAGCATTTTCTGGCATGGTCGCAATGCAAACTTGCCACCCACCTAGGGAACCACTTTGTGGAGAGAACATCTTGAGTTTGGGCCAAGGGGTTGGGTCCCTAACTGGGTGACAACACAGTTGGGTTTTTGGAAGCTGTATTTGCGTGAATCCATGTGGGATGAGTGTGTCTTGGTACACATGTGTGCGTGTGCCCACGGGTTCATGGAAGAGTGTGTGTGCACACGTGTGCCCAGCCCCAGACACACAGCGTGCCTCTGGGGCGCAGGTGGGGGACCCACAGTATTGGAGAGTTTGCTTCCCTCTCAAGGTTTCAGATTTTATGTCAGCTGAATGGAACTATATTCATGTCGGAGTTAAAATCTCCTTTGCGCCTGTAGAGCACTTGACGTAGTTTCCTGAGGCATAGTAGGCACAGTGATGGCTATTTTCATTGTGTCATAAATCTAGTAATATTGTCGGTAGGAGCGCAGACTCTGAAACCAGAATGTGAGATCTAGCACGCACGAGCTGTGTGATTTGGGACAGGTTACTTACCTGTTCCTGGGCTTGGTTTCCTCATCTGTAAAATGGGCTGACAGTGTTTGTCAACCCTGTGTGTGGTAGAGCGCCTGGGACCGCGTCTGGGAGATCCGCAGTGCCTGTGTGTTCGCTTGTGCCCGCCACGACCACCACCATCGTCGTCACCGTCATCTTCCCGATCGTGGCCATTGCCTTGTCGGCCATTGTCTCCTCTGCAGAGTCCTTGCCCATGTTGCGTGCGTGTGTGTGTGCAGGTGTGTATGCACACGTGTGCGTGAGCTCACCGCCTCTCTACCTACTGGAAACAGGTTACGGAGCCAGAAGTCAGGGGCTGCTCACCACGCCCTTCCCGATGTCCCTGAGGAGCCCGAATATGGGCCACTGCCCAGCAGCTGGGAGTGGAACGTGTGTGTAAATTAATGAAAATGGGCTCATCTTCAGGCACGAATCACTCATTCAGTCAGCGAACACTCAGGAAGTGCTGTGTGCTCCCCACTTCTGCATCCCCGACCTCACTCGCCTGCACTGACCTCGCTCCCCTGCATTCCCACGGCAACCATAACTGTGAGCGGCTGGGAGGCTGTGGGCTGGGAGGCTATGCTGCCAGGTGGTGGCTCACGAAGAGACAGAGGGGTGTGCCCGAGTCCTCCTGCTAAGTGGCTGAACTAGGATTTGGACCGAGGTCCGGCTGTCCCCAAGGCTTCTCTTCCTTGCTTCGAAGGCTCTGCCTTCTGGAAGTCTAGCCCCCTGAGAAGGTGATCAGAGACTTACAGGAACTTGTGGTGCAGGGTACAAGGTGGAAACAGCAGGAGGGGGGCAGATGGCACCAAATGGGGACCAGAGGAGGCAAGTACTGGCGGGGCGGACCAAGGGAGCTTAGGAAAGGGAGGAGGCAGGGTTTATGCTGGTCATGCACCGGGACAGACAGAGCTGGAGGAAGGGGCCCTGGGTGGGGTAGGGTAGGGAGTTAGTCTGGGTGAAATCTAAAAGGGGTGGTGGAAGAAGTTTCCAGAACAGCAAGTGGATTAGCGAGGTGTCCTATTTGGCTGCAGATCGAGGTGCAGGAAGATGGCTAGGACTGGAAAGGGGAGGCTGCACATAGGTCCTAAGGGGCTTGAAGGCATTGACGAGGAGTTCGGGTGTTTCCGGCCCCCTCGTTGCTGCTGGGCCATGGGGCCCCCATCGTGTGCACGGCGCAGCCCGTGGACGCGGCTGCTTGAACTGGGAGTGGACACCCGACTCAAGCTGGGCCAACGAGCGTTTACTTCCCAGGGAATTAGATGTTGATCCTGGGCGGCCGGTCAGAGCGTGGTGGGAGCTCGAATCGGGGAAGGGTGAGGACGGGGATCCGGGGCGGCCTCACCCGGGCCTTGTGCGTGAGGAGAGGAGCTGGAGACAGGCTCTCTGCAGGGAGGGAGGGATGAATGCTGAAAAGGTTTCAGATGGCTTACTGTGGCTGGTTACAATAGGGTCAGCCAAACCAGATTACAAATTAGTAAAAAAAAAAAAGGCAGAAAGTAAACATAGGGTAGAAGAGTGAGATTGAACAGAAGTGACATTATGGTTTCTGTGTTATATGAAGTCATGTTGTGATGGGTCCCTGAGTTGACTCTGGGCTTCCTGGCAGCCAATGGGAAGAAGGAAAAAAGATCACCTTTGAGATCTACAGTGGTCCTCAAGGAAATACAGACAAACCCACTGCTCAGGAGAAATGTAGGCCTTGCTGGTTCTGGGGCAGGAGGGAAATTTCCCTGGTGGACGGCCCAGTACCTGGAGAGATTTTGGTCAGGGAGGAGGTGAGTGGAGGCAGAATCCCGCTGTGGGAGTCAGAGACTTAGTTCTGCTGCTGACTTCATTGTGACCCTAGGTGGTTGCTTAGGCTATCTGAGACTTCGTTTCTCCTACTATGACTTGGGGCGCCTGCTTAGAGGGCTCTGAAGGTGACTTGGCATAGGCGATGGAAGTCTCAGGCACACCGTTGTCAGTCCAAAGGCCTAGCCTGCCTCCCTCCCTCCTTCTGAAAGCTGTCTCCCTTCAATTACCCTTTTTATTGCTCTCCTGCCCTCTCCCTGCCGTAGGCTAGCTCCTCCCCGGGTCCACCCCTGCCCCTGGGCCCAGGGCACGGCTAGGTGGCTGCTGGCATGGTGCCTCCTGGAGTGTGCAGGGCCCAGCCTGTGTCCACAGTGGAACAGAATTCAGAGTCAGGACCTCCCTCCCGCCCCCCCCCCCCACCATGCCCACCCCACACAGCCTGCAAGCCTGCATTCTCTTGCGACCTCTTCCATGCCTGGCCCCGGCTAGGGGAGGGGGGGTGAGAACTGTGCCCCCCAGCACAGCTCAGCCCCCATCACGTGTTCCTTAGAATCCTTACCTCCTCCTTGCACAAATCCCAGGAATAGAGAAATAGTTCTGTGCAATAAGTTGTGTTAATATCCATTTCCCAGCGAGGACACCTGTGTCATCAGGCACGGTCTGTCCATAGGGCCTGCTGCGGAGTAAGTGCTTGAAATATACTGGCTGAATGAATGAATGAATTCAATGGAACCTTGTAATGGGTTCTGGGAGGTCCTGTAAGGCCAGACCCTATTTTAGAGTTAAGAAAACTGTAACTCATCTCACCTTTCTACCTCTTTTTTTTTTTTTTTTTTTTTTAAGATTTTTCATTTATTTATTTGACAGAGAGAGAGAGATCACAAGTAGGCAGAGAGGCAGGCAGAGAGAGAGGGGGAAGCAGGCTCCTCGCTGAGCAGAGAGCCCGATGCGGGGCTCGATCCCAGGACCCTGAGATCATGACCTGAGCCGAAGGCAGAGGCTTTAACCCACTGAACCACTCAGGCGCCCCTCACCTTTCTACCTCCTAACCAGGTCACTTTCGACTCATTCTTCAGGCCTCCCTCAGGAAAGTCGCACCACAGCTGTGGACTGGACCGAGCATCCCCCAGCCTTTGCTGTTACCCCCGCCTCGCCAAGGTCTGGTCAGATTCCTATCCCCACACGTTCACCCCCTGGGGACTGGTTATTTGGTTTCATGATCCTCGTGAGTCCATCAGTTATGTGATTTTCAGGGCCCAGGGCAAAAACGAAGACAACGGGCCTCTTGTTTAATGATAATTGAGAAGTTTAAGATGGCAACACAGCGTCAAAGTGAACGTCGCCCTTTCTAGCTGCAGGGTCTACACAGGTGACTACCCAGGTCACACGCCCGTGAAGCTGGCCCCGATTCTGTGACAGCAAGGACATGGTAGGTGTAGTTTACTGCTGCTTCCTCCTGCCCTGGGCCTAACCCAGTGCGTGGTCCTCATTAGCGTCTCACTGAAGCATCTGATGAATGAATGAATGAAAGCAGATTGTACAAATAGAAGTTACCTAGGCTCTCTGAGCTCTCGTCTACAAAACGGGGATATCTTGCTTTCCTCCCAGCTAGGCAATGGAGACCCCTCGCTTTAGGGTCATGGGATCATGGGGCCCTTGTCCTGGACCCAGTCAGAGGCAGGTGGTCAGAGGCCAGAGGCCAGCTCTGTGTGGGGCCGGGGCAGCCCGGCCTGATAAGGCCAGTGGACTCTGCTCTCCCCAGGCAGCCAGCCCTCTTCTGATGACGTCCTCCCAGCTGGCTGGAGGCCAGGGGCTGGGGAGAGGCGAGGAGCTCTCTTCTGCAGAAACCCCATAATTGGGTATCTCCCACGTATCAGGTATGGCCCAGGGCATTTTTCGTGCGTGATCTTTTACCCTCATTCGGCAGCTGGAGAAATCAAAGGTCAGAGAGTAAACATAGCTTGTCCAAGGCTGCCACTCAGTTGGCAAAGGGGCAGAGGCCGCCGTGGACGCCAGAGCTGTGTCACCTCTCAGAGCGGCGCCCGCTGAGAACGAAAAGTCTGCCTCACAAGGGTTGTTGGCAGAACCCCGCGTGCAGAGCCCCGCACGCGTGTGCGAGCGTGGGCTTGTTTGCGAGGACAGGCCTTGGGCAACATTTGTGTCTCGGCTCCAGAGGCTGCTGAGCTTCCCGAGGCCCGAACAGCGACTATTCCGCGGGCCTGCCCACCCCCGAGGCTCGGGGCGGCGCCCGGGTCCGTGTCACTGTCGGGCCGGCCCAGCGGCCTCCGAGTCCCCGGTTTCCCTGCACAGATTGGGTTATGTATTTACTTCTGGGTCTTCATTTTTTTATGATTAGAGAAATACTGGTTTTTAAGCTTAAGACTGCACTAAGACTTTGGGGTTACCTGTATCAGCTTGTTTTAAAAGATTAAGAAAAGGCAAAATGTAAACAGAAAAAAAAAAGGGCCAGAGGCCCTGATATCCTTCATTCCCACTACAGATGTGTCATGAATTTCTACACCCCTCCCCCCAGACACAGACACACAGAGACACACAGACACGTGCACACAGACACACACACACGTAGACACAGACACACACACACAGACACAGAGACACACACACATATGTACACACACATGCACACAGACACACGCACACATATGCACACACACACGCACACACACACATGCACGCACGCACCCTTTCACAGACTCCAGAGGTCAAAAGCTGACTGTCCACTTGGAGAACTGGGATTCGAATGTTCCATGTGGAGGTCCCGTGTAACCGGGTCTGACTTACCCCCCGCCTCCCTGCCCTGCTCCCAGAGTCTTGTATCTGCTCATGTCTGCCTTGTGCCTTTAAAAACATTTGCTTTCTGAAACTTGGCAAGATGGACACATTTTTAAACAACAAATGGGTCCCACCTATACCCCGCGTTATGAAACTCCTTCTTTCCTTTTGCTTAACAACATGTTTTGGACATCTCGTCCGCACAAAATCTGACCTCACCCTTTTTAACGGTTGCATGGTGTTCTGTAGAGTTGCAGCTTGAAACCTTGTCCTTTATCATCAAGCAGCAGGGGGAAGGTCTCTGGAACAGAATGTGTTAAACGGCAAACTTCGAAGAAGGGTCCTGCTTGGGGCACCTCACCGTGGTCAGGCTCCCCAAAGCCGGCAGGGGGTCTGTGTGCCATCATGCAAGGGCCTTGGAGCGCTTTCCAGATGAGAAGATCTGAGGCTCAGCCAGGCAGCAGTGTCCTGACGGACACAGGGGACGCGGCCCCTTTTAGACCTGGGAGGAGCCGCCCAAAGTTGGCCAGATGTGGGGCCTGAGAACCTTGGCCGGGATGCTCCTGAATGTGGGGCTGGCGGCTTGTCCATGGCCAGCCTGCCTACCTCTAGCCTCTCAGAGTGCCCAGAGGAGGGCCTTTTCCTGTTTGTGGGGGGCAGAATAATCCCTACCATGGCTATGTCCGAATCCCCGGAACCTGCGAACACGTTATCTCACGATGGAAGAAAGGACTTTGCAGATATGATTAGGGTTAATGACCTTGAGATGGGGAGATCGCCTTGCACTACCTGGGTGGGGCAGATGCCATCACAGCGGTTCTTAAAGGTGGAGGAGCTTGCTCAGCCCTGAGCCAAGGGAGATTTGAGTGGGGAAGCAGGCTTGGGGAGAGGAGGCGCGGGCGTGAACCAGGGATGCAGGCGGCGTCTAGAAGCTGGAAAAGCTAAGGACATTACGTTCTCTCCTGGAGCCTCCTGTAGGCACCTTGACTTTAGTGTCAAACTCCCAGTCTATCGAGCTGTGATCAGAACTGTAATAGTCACTCACCATTCATCCAGGAAGATTCATTTATTCACCCACACGGTCCTTCCTGGGTCATCTCTCTGTCTCTCCCTCTCTCTCTCTCTCTCTCTCTCTCTCACACACACACACACACACACACACACACTATTGCTGAAGTTGAGTGCTCATGTATCCATCGGAGTAATGATCATGCTATTACTACTAATACTGATGTACCGAACACTTCAATCACCCCCCCCACGTGTCCTCTGCTAAGTGCTTTATGTTTATGAATTCCTCCAGTTCCCATGACAGCTCGAGGAGGCAGCTACACTTTGTTTGCCCATTTTACGGTGGGAACACCAAGACACAGAGAGGTTCAATAACTTGCCCAGGGTCACACAGCCAAGAGGTGGAGATGGGATTCGAACCCAGGCTATCTGGCTCACTGCTTATAGGCTCACACTTAAACACACACACACACACACACACACACACACGCGCGCGCGTGCGCACACACATCCCCTCTCGTTCACACTCAAAATCACACACTTCACACTGCCCTGACCAGCGTGTGCTCTCTCTCCTATCCCTGGCCAAGCGGCAGGAGGCAGACAAAACGGAGTCTGGAAACTATGTTTACAAAAGGGATTTTCGTGGATTGTCCTCGTGTCCAAGCCACAAACAATGTATTGATAAGAACAAAAGTTGCTAATTCCCCCCCATACCCCCACCCCGCCCCGAATTTCGCATCTCCGTTTTGAAACTTCACTCATTTCAACTGGATGATTGGTTCAGTGTGTAATTAAATGTGAGTCAGTGTGTCTGGTGTGGCGGAATTCCTCAGACCTGTCGGGTCTCGGGAGAGGGCTCTCAGAAGCTGCACTCTGCTTGGCCTTCCTCAGCCGTGGGGTCTGGAAACGGCCCCTGCGTCCCTGGTGTCCTCCTCTCCACCCCCCTCCCCCAGGCCGCAGGGCTGGGCCGGCTGAGCAAGCCAGTGGACTGAAGACATAATTGGTGTTTGCAGGCAGCCAGCGGCTGGGGCTGGGGAGGGGGGGGGGTTGCCTGCCTCTGGGGCAGGGCTGGGTCCCCTGCAACCTGTCGGGCTGGTTTGGAGGTTGTTATTACCAGGGCTCCCTGGGAAGGATGGAGAGCTGGAGGGGGGGGCAGGGGTGGACAGGAATGAGGGATGGGGAGCAGCGGCTGGAGAGGTGCGATTGGGGCTGGGGATGGAGAGGGGGAGGGTGGGAGGGGAGCACTGGCAAGAAGAATGGGGCTGGGAATGGGGAGGGTGGGGATGAGGAGGAGGAGGGCCGGGGCTCTGCCTGGCCTCACCTCTGACCTGGCCTGGCTTCCCCACTTCCCACCCTCTCCCCCAACTTCAGTCCCAGGAGAAGGATTAAATCTGGTTCTCTGGCTCAGCGCAGGGCCCGGTATATACTGAGGGGGGAAAGCCGCTTTGAGAGTCCCCCAGATTCTCACCTGGGAGCTCACCTGGTGGGTGTTCGAGCCCATCTCTGCTTCCTGAGGCTCCCCACTCAATCCAGCGAGGGGTGCTGGGAGCTCTGAGGCTGGTGTGCCCTGGGAGAAGGGGGCGAGAGGGTCATGGGGTCCACTCGTGGGGGACCCTGAGCAGTGATGGGGCTGTCTACACAGCCTGGTTCCTGGGTAGTCAGGTTGGATGCAGTTGCCCCTCTTCTTGCCCCCAGCCGTTTTGGGCCTAATTAACAAAATAATTAAGGCCCAAGTTATTTTTCCACTATTAATCTCCATGTCCAGTCTCATTACCGACCTCCTTCTTCTGACGTATTTCCTTCTTTCTCCTCCCCCCTCCCTTCCCCTTCCCTTCCCTCCTTTCTTCCTCTCTTCCTCCCTTCTCTCCTTCCCCCTTCGTTTCTCCCTCCCTCCCTTCTCTCCTTCCTCCTTTCTTCCTTCCCTCCTTTCCCCTTCCCTCCTTCCCTACTTCCCCCTCCCTTCCCTCCTCCCCTTTCCCTTCCTTCCTTCTCCCTCCCTTCCTTCCTTCCCCCTCCCTTCCCTCCTCCCTTTCCTCCTCCCTTCCCTCTCTCCTTCCTTCCTTTCTTCTCCCCCTTCTCCCTCCCTTCCATCCTCCTCTTCCCTCCTCCTCCCTCCTCTTCCCTTCACCTCCCTTCCCACTTTCCTTCCTCCCTTCTCCCTCCCTCCCTCCCTTCCCTCCTTCTTTCTCTCCTTTCTTCCTCCCTCTCCCCATCCCTTCTTTCCTCCTTCCTTTCTTTCTCCCTCTCTTCCCTCCTTCCCTCCTTCCGACAAGCATCAGCACAACCAGCCCTGGCTTGGGGGCTGGGATCCAGAGGAGACTTGGATCGTCCCAGAGCTCACAGCTCCGGGGGCTGCGTTCCATCCTCTGTCTGAGCGACTCCCCGAAGGGATCTCAGAGGAGGTGATGTTGGAGCTGAGGTTTGAGGACTAAACAGTTGGGGGTAGGTAGTGGTGGTGCTAAGGCCAGCCGAGAGAGTACCCCCTGAATTCCCACTCTGTGCCTGTCACCCTACATACCCTTTCTCAGAGAACTCTCATGGAAACAGTATGAGGTAGACCTTGTGGCTCTGATGTGACCGTGAGGGAAATCGGTGTTCAGAGAGGTCAGGTAACTTGTCCAGGGTCACACAGCTGGACCCAGGGGCAGAGGTGGGATTCAGACTCAGGCCAGTCTGTCACAATGCCATGTTTGATCCATTGGAGAACTTCCTCCATCTGGAAGGGGGTTCCAGGCTGAGAAGTGACGTGGGGGTTTGGAGACTCATCAGTGGCTTGAATGGTGGCAGTGTGCCTGATGTCATGGCGGCAGGGGGGGCAGGGGGACCCTTACAGGACGTCTCAAAGGCCAGGTGGGACAGCCATGGGAGTTAGGCTAGGGAGTTGGGAAGGAGACATGGAAGAACCTCACTGGGGCAGCAGGGGGGCGCTGCAGGGAGCACTCAGGGCTCCAGAGCCCGCCTGGCGGGTCAGAAGCCTGGGCGGATGGCTCTCTGCTGTGTGACCCTCAGCGAGTCCCCTAACCCCCAGGACTGCCTCATGCGGCCCTGGTACTCCCTACCTGGCTGAGTTGTTCAGGGCACTGAATGAGAAGAGTGTTTAGCACAGAACCGGGCACAAATCAGATTGAAAATTATTCACGTTTTCTTTCAGGAAGCTAAGGACTGGGGCTGGTGTGGGGATTCTCAGGAAGGCCCGGAAGAGTGGTTTTAATTTCCAGAAGAGACACGGGGAGGCCGAGGACGGCTGGGGGGTGGTGGGGAGAGTGGGTCCGGCAGCCTCGGGGAGCCCCCTCCTCACGGTGCCCACTGTTCTTGCGCAGGAGCTCCTGAGGGATGGGGGCGGGGCTAGGGAGGGGAGCTGGAGATCAGAGATGCCAAAGGTCACCGTGGGGCCCCAGCTCCTCCCAGGGAGACAGAGCCAGGAAGCCAGGGGAGGGCAGAGGGCAGAGGGCAGCCCAAGCATCTCTCCACCTGCCGTGCTGGGGGAGGGGCAGGGCTGGGGCTTGGGGCAGCTTGGATTTTCCTGCTGTTTCTCTGTGAGCACAAAACCGACCTGTTCCGAATCCCCCCTTTCCCCCCATGATTGAGCTTTTCTCTCTCGATTGTCTAGCTGAAGAGGTGAAAATATCTCAGAGTCTGGAAAAGATATCCCGCAGGGCTCTGGGGAAAATTCCCCTGGACTTCTGCGTGGCTTCCAAGGTCTAGACCCCAAAGAGTGGTTTTGGTTAATTCGCGAGAGGACGGACCACTTTTTTAGACAGAGAGATCCCACCCCTGAGGCATCTTTGCCCAGGACTTACCCCCCATTCCCCAGGCACAGCCCCTACCTGCCTGGTCCCATGACGCTTTGGGGAGTCCCACGAATATAGTTGCATTTCTTCAAACTCAGATGAAAAAAAGGTGACTATAATTTAGCCTGGCTTGCATTTTTCTCCATATCGACACAGTCCTAAATTATCATTTTTAATATATTTTTATGGCAGTAGAAGCCCATTCAAGCAAAAGTTCCTAGGTCACACGAAAGACATGACGCAACTTGGTCTTGGCGCGGCCTCCTCCCCCCACAGGACAAAGTCCTGGGGGACAAAGAACTCAAGTTCTCTGGACTCACATGGAACTGGGTTTAAGCCTTGATTCTAGCACTTGCCAGCTTTGGGCCCCTGGATAAGCCTTTTAGCTTCACCGAGCCTCAGTTTCCTCTTCCGTAAAATGGCATAATGAATGAATGAAGGGCTTTTTTAGCTAGGTTGCCTCCGAGCACAATAAAAGCATCCAACTTATCAAAGCCATCCCCACCCCCACAAAAAAAAGCATCAGACTGCTATTCAAAATCATTCTTTTAATACATTTTTGCTGGTCCCTAATCATTCAGCCGCTGCGTGTTCCCTTGCCTTCGCAGACCCTGGTCCCTACGACACGCATGTCTGTATCCCCATCATCCTGCTCCCCAGTCCTGGGTTGCAGAGACCCTTCTGGTTCCTGCCTAAATCTCTTTTCCTCCCGTCAGTTCCGCTTCTGGATCCTTGGAATTGTCTTCCTGATCTGGCCAAGCAGCCCGATCTGGACCCAGTGGAGGTCAGCTCTCTGCTCCTCGATTTCTGCTCCCTGCGGAGGCTCTGCCTCAAGCTTTGTTCCCCTTCCTGCCCCCTGTGCCCCAGTGGGTCCCCCTTGGACCCGAGACCCCCTGCCCACCCTCCTCCACAGAGCCGCCTTCAAATTCAGCCCCGGAGTTGTCTGCGTTCGCTTTTCTCCAACAATCTCCAGAAACGGAGGTCAGGCAACCTCCCATTTGAAATGTTGACAAGCTCATCTACCTAATAAAATAAAAGGCTGTTTTCTCTCTTATTGCTGCCAAAGACATCATGAATGATTGATTGATTGATTGATTTAAAGAAATTAAAACATGTCACATATTTTATAAGCAACTTAACCACCCATGCTGGAGTTTGGGTACCTGACATAAAGATTCTGGCTTTAAAGGTGGAAATAAATATATTTGAATACCGAAATCAAGATAAAATAGGAAAAGATGAATAGTGAGCAAAAATAATTTCTTTTTTTCTGAAGTGACACTAAAAACTTCTGGAGCCCTACATTTCCCATAGTGGGATCCACGGCTTAAATTAGGGGAAAAACACATAAACTAAGAATACAAAAAATAACCATTGGTGCAAAGACACTAGGTCAATGAATTGAAAAAACCCTTCCCTCATTCCCAGAACCCTCTGGACCCTGGCTCATTGCTCCAGTCTTGTCTTCCCAAGGCTCCCTTCACACCTACTGGCCAGGTAAACCCCATATGCTCCATCCCCAAGGTATGCCTTCCCACGTCTACTGTGTCATTCCTTCTGGTTAAGATTCCCACTCTCTCTGTTCCTCTTGAATGTAAGTCCCAGCAGGGCAGAAATCTCATCTCCTCCACTGACAGATCCCAAGCTTCCAAAAGAGCGCCAGGCACACAACAGATGCCTATTAAATAGTTCAGGAATGAACAGTCAGCTCAGAAAACTCCTACCTATACTTCAAAACCTCAGTCAAATGTTCTTGCTCTTGGTGCCGCCCCTGTCCCCCTGGGAGCTGTGCTCCCATACTGCTTTCCATTGCCTTCTCTTAGAGCAGTTCGCATGTCGGCAGGCCACGGAGCTCCTGGGCCTTTGCAGGAGGCAGACCTGGGTTCTAATCTTGCCTTTGAGACTTCACTCACTCACTCAACAAAGATTTACTGGGCATCTGCCTCTTGTGTGCCAATCCCTGGGAATTAAATGGTGAGCAAAGGCCGACTGGCGTCTGCTTCTTGTAGAATTTCCTAGAGGCACGTCCGTTAGCCCATCCTCAGCTGTGACGCGGGTTCTACCCCCTTCCTCAGCGGGGTGTGGGGCGGATTCAATTAGAAGTCACAGCCAGGCGCTCAGGACCTGCTGGGTGGTTGTAGATTTGCCCAGGCCCCAGCTCCCTCACTGGACTCTGAGCTCCTTCTTGGGGTAAGGGAGGTTCCCGTGTACTCTCTCTCCCCCTGGGCACAGAAAAGGTGGACAATAAACAGGATGACTGAGTTGCTCACACACACACACACACACACACACACACACACACACACACACACACACGGTTAGACCTGACCTGACCTGACCACATGGGCTCTTCCAATGCCCAGACTACCGTCCTCCACCTCTGACTGGGCCTGTGCTCGGGGCAAGCCAGGGTGCCAGAAATCCAGGATTCCCAGGTCTGGGAGGGCTCTGGGGTGTCCTGGGCTAGGGTGTGCCCAATCTCTGACCTGAGGTGGCTGTGACCCAAGATACGGTCCACTTTCACCCAATTTCTCAGAATCCCTGGGGACAGCCCATCCCATCTCCACTCCGGCCCAATGCCTGACATGTGGCCGGAGGGCCAGGCGCCCGCCCCCTTGAGCAAACGGCAGTGCACGTGAACAGTGTTTGGCCTCAAATCTGGATGTGGCCACTTGATCACTCAGGACTCCTACCCCCATTTTTGGGGGGCGGAGAGGCAGACAAGGTACCTGGATATACAGCTTCTTGGCCCAACCCCAATGTTAAGGCTAGATCTGGTGTATATCCCTTCTCGTCTCTAGGCCTCAGTGTCTCAGTCTGTACCAGGGCCTGGCTGGTTGGTAGGAGTAATAAGGCTTGGAATCTTTTTAGTCTCTTAATTTTTCTATCACGTTCTTCGGTGTGAGGTGGAGAACATGTGGGCATTTCAGCTTTAGGTTCTGCACACATTTCTTGTGCACCTGCTATGTGCCAGGCTTAGCAATCTCTGGAGTCACCCCCAAACCCTTTTTGTCTTGAGTTCTAGTTTGACCAAGCGGCTGTCTTCCTCATGTCCCTTCAGGGCTTCTTGTGCTCTTGGGGGACCTCCCAGGTTATGTGCCTCTCACCCCAAAGAAGTTGGCAGGGAGTGAGCGCTCCTGCTCCAAAAGAGAGCAGGAGAGTCTGATTTCTTAATGGGGTTGGGGGGCTGGGGCTCAGGACTCTAAGAGCTGTTAAGTAAAGCAGAAGCTTCATGACACATGACATAGCCTAGGAAGTCAGATGGTGTCGCTTCCGCCATATTCTGTTGGTCAAAGTGGTCACAGGTCACCCCCTGTTTCAAGGGGGGGGGGTAGCACAGACTCCACGCCTCACAGTGTCGGAGAAATTAGGGCCATGCTCTCAAACCACGATACCATTGCGGATTTGGGGGACTAGGCCCGTGGGCAGATGCTGAGTTGGATGACCAAGTAGGTGTCCCATATAACTTCGCATCAGAGAAACACTTTGTAATCTGCCAGGCAGAGGAGGAAAGAGGCCTGTACCCTGCACAGGCTCGAGTTCAAATCCCGGTGTTGTCACTGAATGTTCCTGAGTCTCAGTTTTCCCAGCTGAAAAACGTAAGTAAGTATCATCCCTTCCTCAGGCTGGGGCTGCGGGGGGATGTGGGAGCTGATAGAGAAGGGTCTAAGGCTTGGGCAGTGGCCAAGAGCAGCTATTTGGTATCATAGATGCTTTCGTATGGAAACGACAGTAAGCACAATGCCGCACAAGCTTCCTGAAGCTTGCTGCCATCCGCCGCCATCTGCAAATAGGGGTGAATTCAGCCTACATTCTTGGGCTGATGGCTCTGCAAGGATCTGGAGATCCAGAGATGAACACAACAGAGCTGTCAGGCCTTGGGGGATCCCCCCGGGGGACAGGGGAGACGGAGGGGCAGCGGGGGGGAGGGGGGGCGGTGTGTGAAGAGCACTCCCATGGCTTGGTGCTCTGTGGTCCTGCGTCTCGGCGGAGTCTCCTCTGGTCCTGTCTTAATCCACATACTGATCAGCAATCCAGTTACGGCCCCACAGCTTCCTGGAGCCACGGGGAAGGACCAAAGATGGGAAAAGCCCGTCTGATAAGAACCCCCGCGGATAAGGCCCAGTTGTGGGTCTCAGTTGGCTGCTTCTCCAGCTCCGTGCTGAGCGTAGTTTGTGCAGCTCTTACCCAGTAGCTTTATGGAGCAGGAGCCTGTGTCGGTGCACTTTACAGATGGACACCCAGACTCACAGAAGCCGCGTGGGGGCTGGTGCGGGGCCGCATGGTGTTAGAGTGGCCGAAACGCTAACGTCACTCCTGAGTGCATGAATGGAAGCGTGGCAGAGACACCTGTGTTCTGTGCCGATTAGGAACCCCTCCCTGTCCACCCCCCCCCCAGGGGTGGTTCTTCCTGAATTCCACTGCAGTCCCTCCAGGGGAAGGGAGGGGAAAGACCTCAAAGTCGCAGCGGTGGGACACTCTCCTTGCTATGGGAGACGGAGGCCGACCAGACGAGGCAGATTACTTCCTCAAATCTCCAAGGGGCTCTTGTGGGCCGAAGAGAGCTCCATGCTCCCTGAGAGGCCGAACCTGACCAGCTATTAGGCATCTGGAGCTGTCTGCAAGCCGGCCTGGTTCCCCTGTGAAGTAGTGAGTGGGTGGGCTTTCCGCCTCCAGCACAGTCCTTGGCATCAAGCAGATGCTCACAGCAGGGGGCCGTCCAGGTTCAGGATCGGGGGTCTCTTGGTTGCTCGGTAAGAATCATTATTTGGCTACAGGCAGCCGCTCGTGTGCTAAGGACGTAGGAATGAGTTTCGTGATGAGCAAGCATCTTATGTGCATTATTTCATCTGAACCTCATCTCAGTGCTAATCCTCGTGGGTACCGTAGGGGATTATTACAGTTGAGGAAACCGAAGCACAGAGAGGTTAAGCCACTGGCCCAAAGCCACACAGTCATTGGTAGAGCTGGGATTTGAACCCAGGCCTCTGGCTCTGCTCACTGTTGTCCTTGCCTGAGGACGTGGCAGGGGCAGGATGGACCCTTGGAGTCTCTCGCCCATGCCGCTGATAAGGAAAGTTGTCCCACTGATGGGACCCCTGAAGCACTGCTGGGCTGGGGGACCCTCAGCAGGATTCGGTTTTGACTCTCCCAGTGTTCGGTGCCGAACCCGGGAATTTGGCCCCAATGCAGGCAGGGAAGCAGGGAAGAGGTGAGCGAGGTGCAGGGGGAGGGGCTGGGCTGGGGGGACCCCAAATGACCAACAAGAATGGGACTGGCGGGTGGACGGCCGGCTCCTTCCCCGACGTGAGGCAGCTCGTCCAGGACTTTCCAGAGTGAACCCTCAGCCCGCTGCTGGGGGCAGCTGCCTGGTGCACCCCCTTTCCTGGCTGCCTTTGTTCCTGTCCCAGAGTCCTGGGTCAAGCCCGGGGGACTCTGTGAACCCAGAAGAGGGGCACCTTGCCCAGTGGGGACAGAGGTCCAGAAAAGATCCCTGAAGGAAGAGAAATGTAAACGGAGGCCTCAAGGGAGGTTCAGGGCGGTTCAGGGCAAGTGGGGGTGTATGACAGGAATGGGGGAGGTGGGCAGGGGCGCTGTGAGAGGTGAGGCAGATCCCAGACCACACAGAGACTTGGAAGCCACAGGGAGCAATTTGTATTTTGTCCCTGGGGACCAGCTGAGAGCTTGGTGGCAGGGGTGCGGTCAGAGAGGGCCTGGGAGCCGGGAGAGGGTCTGCGGAGGGCTGGCATCGGGGGCCGCCGGGTCCGCTCTCTGAGCCCCCAGTGCGGGGGATGGGGAGAGGCTCTGTTGAAAAGGTTCCTGGGTTCCTTTCAAGGAACTTCCTCCTGCCGCCTGGTCCCCCATCTCCCGGATCCCATAAAGCCAGTACTGTGGGTAATTATAGGCTGCCAGAGGCCCCGGGCAGGGAGGCTGGGGACGTGAGGGGGGCGGGTGGGGTGCTGGCCAACAGAAGCTGTCACGCCGGGCTGGCTGCCAAGGAGAGAGGGTGCAGACACCGGGTCCCCCATAAAGTTACTCCAGGGCAGGTCCTTTTTTACGGGCATTCTGGGTGGGGGCATGACATCACTGGGAGCCAGTTGGGGGCTCCCCGGCCCTTTTTGTTCTCCGGGGCCTATCTCTGTGGTTGCCCATGTACATTCCTGGGAACGCGGTTGCCTTCCTCTGGAATGCTTGCACCCGGTGGGTTTCGCAGCCACTGGCTGCGCCGGTCCTCTTTCAGGCAAAACCAGCCGACCCCTGGGTCCTGCTTCCAAGTCCTCCCTGGCGGACTGAGTGGGGCGCCTCGAGCTCCCTTCAGGCTGCAACTTCCAACTTCTTTTAAAGAACCAGCTTCTTTGAAAACAGACCCCTTTGAGAAGAATCGTCAACGTGGCTCGAGAAGCAAGACAACGAAAACCGGAGACGAGGGAACAGAGGGATCTGGGTGTGAGGGGGTCCCTGCTCTGCTCCTTACCACCCGTGGGGTTCTTGGTTAGGTCTCCACGGCCTCCGAGCCTCAGTTGCCCCATCTGTAAAATGGGGATACTACAGCCACCCAGCAGGGTGGTCATGGATGGGGATTAAGTTTTCCACAATCCTTCTCCAGTATTTCCCCCAAGTCCATTCTTCCTCACAGCACTTGATTCTAAGATTTCAAAAGCCTTCCCAGGTCTGCCTACTTCCCACATGACATTTATAGGGACAGACGATCTTAAGGAAGACGGCGGTGGGGCCCAGACAGGCAGAGGGTCTTGTGAAAGCCACGCTGTCTAATTAAGCTCTGTTTGTGGTTCTTTTGTGAAGCGTGATCATTTGTTAGCTCCGGTTAAAAGACACTATAAAACCCATATACGACCCAACTGAAAATTTAGAAAACGAGGGGGAGAAAAGAATCCTTCCCAGCAGGCTCCCAGCCTAGCATCACAAGTGCAGTGACTTTTACGTTAACCCATGGTGTGTACCGCTGGTCTTGACATTAGATGGGAAACGTGACCGTCGCTTTCCCACTTACCGTCTAAAATCACCTTTGCCTGCTGCTCCAGCCTTACGGTTTATCGTATTAATGGATACCTGTTTTCACGAAACTGATGTCGAATTTTACTTTCCATCTTCCTCTATTCTAAATAACGCTTTAATGAACACATTTCTTTTTTTCCACGGAGTGTTTCTCTTTACGGGTCTCATTTCCTTAAGATAAATTCCCAGAAGCGGAATCAGTGGGTCTCAGGGTAGGAACATTTTTGTGGTTTGTGATACATATTTTCCAATTTACTTTCCATAAAGCCTGTTCAAATTTACTTTGCCTCCAGCGAAGTTTGCAATTTCGGGGCAACCTCACCAGCATTAGGTGTTGGTGTTTATAATTTTGTTTGCTATGGGATACACTATTATTCCTTTTTATTTTATTTTCATTCGCGTTTCTTTGTGGATGAAAGATATGCATATATATATTAGATGTATTAATGGATTTGCATTCTCTTTTAAACATTATCTGACGTGTTTGGTGTATTGAATAAGATGAGTCTCTTGCTACAAAATGGCCAGCTGGTAAAAGGCAAGTGTATTCTCTTCCCTGTCTGACAGTAAGAGTTGTAATACACTGGGGCTGTGGCTGAAGTTGAAATAAACAAATGGTTACAGCAGACAATAGAAACGCAAACCTGACCTTGATTAATGAAGTTGCTAATGTGGCTTCCTGGGGACAATGTCAGCCAAGGGCTTCTCCTGTGACTTGCATTAGGTCCTAGTGACAGCATAAGGGGTTTGGGGACTTGGGGAGGTGACAGGATGCTTGTGAGGCTAGGGAGGGGTCTGGGATTTGGAGTGGGTGGGTGGACTCTGGTTTTTATAGAAAGCAGAAAAGGACTGATCTGGCAGAACTTCGCAGGGAGAGGAGTTTGCACGGGGTGGTGAGCAGACACTGGTATGGAGGATTTGAGGCAGGGTCCCGTGGTGCTTGGATTGGCCAGTGCTAGCAGGGCCAGTGCTAGCTTCCCTTCCCCCGGGAAGCCTGCTTGACCTCCCCAGCTAGCTATTGACTCCCTCCTTTGCCCTCCCCTGTGGAAACTTTTATTGCTGTTCTTGTCACACAAGACCTCTGATTGCCTGGTCACAGGTTGGCCCTCCTCCCCAGGGGCTGCCGGAAACTGCGGCCACATCCGGGCCTCCTTCCCCCATCCCCAGCCCCTGCCAGGGCACATCACAGGCGCTCCTGGGACCTTTGCTGCAAGAGTGAGCGATAAACACTCTGTCATTTACAAGACCCTCTCCGCACATGTTCTGGTGTCTGGTAGGGACGTTGTAAAGGCAGCCGGGCTGAGTGTCGTTATGTGCATTTCACAGACGACAGTAACATATAAGGCCAGCTGACTTACCGAGCATCTCAGTGTGCCAGGACAGTGCTCAGCATTTTATAGGTAGTTTCCTGGGTCATGGTTCTGGCAGCAAGAGGAGGTAGGTATGCCCATTGTCCCCGCTCCCCTGGGAGGAGGCTGGGGCTTGCTGAGGTCAGTAACTTGCTAAGGTCGCGCTGCTACGGCGGCACAGTGAATCTGAATCCAGTTCTGCATGTTCCCGAAGCTTCCACTGTGTTAGGCTACACCTCCAAACGACATCATCTTCCCTGTCTCCGTGTCTGGACCTCGAATTCCGAAGGGAAGGAGCAGTGTCTTATTTGCCCCTGCCCCTCCAGTGTCTAGCACAGGGCTGGGCACGGGTAGGTGTCAATAAATGCCAATGAATTGGATAGATAGACGGAAGGATGGATGGTTGGATGTCTTCCCCAGCTCTGTTGCAAGCACGGAGTTTCTGCTTTAGGGCAGTGCAGTTGGGAGACGGGAGTTGGGTTGAACTTGGGGCAGATCCCGTACCTGAGTGGTTCTGGTCATAAAACACAAGGGTGTGTCCTCATGGGGACACGGTGAGCCATGTGCCTGCCAACAGTACATTGGACATGTCTTGCCAAACACTGAAGGCAAAATGAAATGTCCTGGGAGAGCAAACAGCTGCCTCCCGCCCGGGCCAGGCAAGCAGGATCATTTTGCTCCATCTACACACGTATTCCTCTCCCCCTGATGGCCTTGGGAGATAACGTGTCCTGCGTATGTCCCAGAGGGTGGGGAGCAGCTAGCGTGAGCGTGATGGGTGCCGTCTAGGTGGGGTGGGCTCCCTCCCTTTCCAGGCAGCAGACACTGGAGGGAAACAGGAGCGCCCATCCTGGGCCTGCAACGTCAGCCGGGGCCCGCCGCTGTCTCTCCAGCCAGCGCTGGCCGGGCCTGAGCGCCGGGCCAGCGGACTCTGGCCCACCAAGGTTGGAGCTGGAATGAATTGCTCTATTCTAAACCCTGCTTGGGGCCCACCAGCTGGACATGCAGCCTAGTTCCGATCTGTACCTGAGGTCCAAGTACGAAATGCAGGGCCCCCCCTTTTGCACATATATCCTGTCCCGGCCCCCTGCTTCGCCCACATGACCGTCTTTGGGTTTTGAGGTGGACAGTAATAGATTTGAGAATGGCTAAAATTTATGGAGCATCTTCTCTGGGTTAAATGCGAATCTCATTCGGGCTGTTGGTATTTCAAAGTAGCTAATGGCATGGATGTTGGCGTTAGCAACACGTGGGCTCAGATTCTGACCCTTGGGCTAATAGCGGTGCGACTCTGGGCAGGTCACGTCACCTGTTGGGGCCACGGTCTCTGAACCTCACAGGTGGCTGGGGAGGTTGACGGGGACCCCGCATACATGTGCACGCTGCCGGGGAGACAGGGAGACAGAGAGAGAGACAGAAGGGGGGATGTGGAGTGGGGAGGCATGAAGGCCCACGGGGAAGGGGAGTTAGCTAGTCAGGCCCCCACTCTCTGCTGCTGAGGTTCGTTCTTAGGGTCTGCTCAGGACTGCAGGGCAAGACCCTTCCCTGGGAGGACAGTGGCTAAACCCACCTGCTCTCTGATCTGCCTGGCTGGTACCAGAGGTAAGCGCCAGGATTCTCTGAGCAAGAGGGAGGGGCAGGCCGTGGGAGAGGGGGCGGTCAGAGGAAGAAGGCTGGGGCTGGGGCTGGGGCCCACAGAGGAGAAAGGAGAAGATCTCCCCACCCCCCCGCCCCGCAGCCTAACTTCCTAGGGCTCAAGACTGGAGGGGGCTGGCAGCTCTGCTCTTCCTACTTGGGTCCAGATTCAGCTTTCCTGCCCAGCCGCCTCCAGGCTCTCCCCGGTCCTCTGCGCTTCTTCCCCAAACTGGGTGAGGAGCCACAAAACAGCGACAACGACTCCCTTCTCAACTGTATTCTGAAGGCCGTGGGTGTCTCTCGTCCTCTCCTCCGATGTCCTAGGGAATTTTCTTGTTGAGAAAAATGTCTGTTGAGTGACTGAATGAAATGCAAGAAAATGTGAGAATGCTTCTGGTTGCCTGGCAAAATAGAGATTGTTTGAAACTGGCTTATTCCACAACATGCGGGGCAGGGCATGTCGTCATGCTGGGTAGAGTGTGTGTGAGTGTGTGTTTACACGTGGGTGTGAAAGGTGGAGGGAAACAGGCAGCCACTCCCCTAGAGCCACTCGCTGTCCCGAGAGCCTGAGGTTTCCAAGGTGGGATCTGTCTCCACTCACCCACCCAGGGGCTGGGGGGCGGGGTGGGGGTTGCAGGGGCTGCGTGTCAATCGGGGGCTCTGGTTTTCCTGAGAGGGGCACCAGCCCTCACTGGGGGATTTGTACCAGCAGCTAAGCAGATAATTGCTTGTCAGATTGATTGAAGGCTTTTCAAAATGTCTTTTCCTTGAAATGTCCTCCCATCCCCCCAATGAGCAGATTATTTGAGTTGGAACGTTTCCCCCTCAGCTTTTTCCCTCCTTTCTCAAAGTAGTAATTACTGCCCGAGTAGCCCTCCATGGCGTTTCCTGTCATCTGGAGGCTGAAGCCAGCGGCTGTTTCCTCTGCTGGGTGAACGAGCCAATTAGGGAAACACCCTACCCCCAGACTCGGCCCTGGTGGCTCCTGGTGGCCTGGATAGGGCCACACGAAGGCCTGGCTGTCCCCAGTGGGGATGGTGGATGGGAAGGAACCAGCTAACTGACCAACTGAGGTACGCCCCCTTCCAGATCCCAGAGCTTTCCTTATACTTTGTGTCCTTATTCTTTTGTGTGTGTCTGTGTGTGTATATGTGTGGACACACTCCTGCATATATGCAGACCTGTGTGTGGACATGTGAACTATGCGTGGGCCCTTTGGACCCACTAACAACCCCAAATCACTTTAGTGATTTTCCCAGGGAGCTCAGCCTTGTCTGCAAAGGTCTCCCCTTTTAAGTGGATCGATGGCCAGCAAGATGGATAGATAGGCAAAAATGCAAGTATAGTGAAATGCTGATCGCCAAATTTAGGTGGTGGGTTTAGGAGTGTTCATGGTGCAATTCTTTCAACTTTTCCATATTTCTGAATATTTCCAAACAATTCACAATAAAATATGGGTAAAAAGTTGGCAAGGTTGCTCCACCTGCCCCCCCTCACCCACACTCTGGATTTGTAAGGGCCAGTAGTCTTGCCTTTTGCTTTCACGCTGTTCTTCTTCCTCTTCCTCCTCTTTCTTCCCATCATTTCCTCCTCCCCCCAAGACTTACCTCTCTGAGGCAGCAGGCAAAACTGAGCAGGACGCAGTCCAAGATGACATTTACGGCAGAGGCTCATGAGTTAAGACAGTTTGGGTCAATTTCAAGCCCTGCCAGTCTGTGACCTTGGGCAAATGACCTGACCACTGTGTGCCTCACTTTAGCCATCTGTAAAATGAGGCTAATAACAGAACCTTCATAAGGGTGCAGTGAGGACTGAACCAAAGTATGCACGTAAAATGTTTAGCACTAAGGTCTGACCATGATCTGTGCTTAACGCATGTTTGGTAAACAGATAATAAAAATAGATCTCATAAGGAGGTACATAGTGCAGAGATTCATGGGAGGGAACATGGCAAAGAGATGAGTGTGGCAGGAAATTGTGTGTTTAGGGGACCCCAACGGGTTCAGTGTGGCTGGAGTATAACATGGATGGGCGGAGTGTAGAAGGACAGTGGTGGAGGGAGGCTGGAGTTGGGGGAGGGTGTCGGACCGCTTTGCTTTGATGGTAAGAGCATGGACCCTGGGATCAGAGAGCGTGGTTTGAATCCCAGCCCTGCCACTTACTAACTGTATAACTTTGGACAAATGACTCACATCTCCATGCCTTACTTTATCTGTTAAACATGGGACCACCGATGTTCTTAGGTGAGGGGGCTGGATTCACTGAGTTAGTAACTGCAGAGCACCTAGACCGGTGCCTGGCTGCCTGGCCCGTGGGAATGTGTGATGAAAGCGTTTCCTATGATTGTCATTCTTACACGTGTGGATGGGGACCACAGGCAGTCGTGTACCTATGGCTGTCTCACACATTCCAAGTACGCATGTGTACAGATGCGTTTTTAGACACGTGATGGCTGTGCGTCCATATGGAGGGGTGTGGTGAGCCCGGGCCCAAGGGAGTCCCAAGGGGCACTGAACCCATGGGAGATGGCACATCCATCCTGGGCAGAGGACCTCCTATGAGAACAGAGCCCTGGGGGGCCCCAGCCACAGCGGAAAGTACGATTTATCCATAAGAGTCAATGTCATTTCCCTACTGAATGCCTCCAATGGCCATTCATTCATTCATTCATTCATTCCTTCATTCAGCCGACAGACATTTCTGGAGCACCCATCATGCACCAGGCCCTCTGCACTTGTTGTTGGCTTTGTCTAGCTTGCTCTCCCACACTCGTTCTCTTTGGCCTTTTAGACTCAAGTCCAATGTCATTCGGTCCGTGAAGACGTCTGGACGGCCACAGGCCATGTGAGTGGGCTCCCTTGGTACCTAGGTTTTGAGCCCTGCGGTGAGACCAGGGACTCCTGCCTCTTCACTCATGAATCCCTAGCCCCAGGCACAGCTTCAACACATGTGTTTTAAATGAATGAATGAATGAATGAATGGATGGATGAATGAATGGATGGATGAATGGTTTAGTGCGAAGACACCACAGGGGGCCCATATCCTGTTGACCCGTTCAAGGAAGAGCCTGGGATTTGGTTCATCAGCTTCTTAATCCCTGCCCTCTGTTCCACCAGCTCCCCACCGAGAAGTCAACAGAGGCTGGAGGGGGTGCCTTGTAGGAGCCATGGGAGCAGCGGGCAGGGGCTGCAGGGAGCCGTGGCATGGTGGCAGGGGCTGGCGGGGAGGGTGGTGAGTTCCTCAAGGCTGCTGGATGTGTTGGGAAAAGCAGGGCAGGAAAGTTGTACGCGTCCTTCAGATAACAGGGACATTCTGACCTTGGGCTCAGCCCAAGGTCCTTCCCTGGAGGCCCTGGCGGCCCTGGCGCTCCAGGCCCTGACACCCAGGGGAGGCCAAGGAAGCCGCCTTGGCTGCGGCCATGTGGACACTGGGCCGCGCTTTATCTCCTTGCACCACACCCCGGCTGGCAGTGGTGGGTACGGAGCGCTGCGGGGGCTCACAGGAAGCCGGGGGAGTTTCCGGCTGGGGGGTCAGGGGTGGCCGGAATTTGGCAGGCAGGGAAACGGGGAACTTCCTGTGGCCCTCCTCGGAGCTGAGATTGGCAGTGGGAACCCAAGCAGAGCTGGCAGCCCGTAGATGCCAAAGCTGTGATTTTCATGGCCAGTTCCTCCTGCAAGACACACGATGGGGCTGGATTTCACAGTTTATGCAAGCACAGCGTGTGTGTACGTGTGTGTGTGTGTGCGTGCTAGTGTATGCACACGAGCACACATGCATAGTGGGTGCACGTGTATAGTGTGTGCATACACGTGTATAGCGTGTCATGCACGCTCACATATATGTGTATGTGTGCGCATGGTGGTGAGGCAAGAACAGCATGTACGAAGACATGCAGCCAGGAAATAGCATTGCGTGTGCTGGTGATGAGGGTGCTTGGTGTGGTTGGAGTTCGGAGAACATAACCACACACACACACACACACACACACACACACACACACACACACACACTGGGGACTGTGGGGGCCCAGAGATGAATACAGCAGAGGGAGTGTTTGGCGAGGCAAGGCTTCCTTGAGATGGTGACATTGAACAGAGTCTTGCAGACATGTAGACATTTTCCAGAAGGTAGAGGAAGGGCATGCCAGGTGGAGGGAGCAGCAGAGGTCAAGGCTGGAGACCCAAGAGAGAAAAGGTTGGATGCTGGGAGCAAGGCCCTGCTAACGACTCTGAGCTTAGATGAACACGATGGGGACCACTGGGGCCAGCATGGAGCTGGAGAGGTTTTGGGGGCGACATTTGCAGGGCCTGGAAGGTTTCCAACAGGAGGTTTGCTCTTTGTTTTCTGGGCACTGGGGAATCTCTGGGGTG
Organism: Potos flavus; assembly: GCA_028534135.1. NCBI lineage: Eukaryota > Metazoa > Chordata > Mammalia > Carnivora > Procyonidae > Potos > Potos flavus. Next base: position 105,632,278 of record CM052885.1, on the reverse strand, counting down.
TGAGCAGAGGCTCCGGGGAATTGTGTGCCTGCCTTCCAGGGCGAGACTAAAGGGTCCATGACATTAGGAATATGAGCACATCCGCCCCAAACCTGGTACACAGAGGCAGGAAGCAGGGTTACCAGATACAATACAGGATACCCAGTTAAATCTGAATTTCAGATAGATGAGCCATCACGTGTTACTCTAAGTATGTCCCAATATTATATGGGACATACTTACCCTAACACACGATTTGTTGGTTTTCCGAGATACAAATCTAACTCAGTGTCTTGTATTTTTACTTGTGAAATCTGGCTACCCAACTATTATGGGATCTTGGCTGAACCTGGGTCTTCGTTGGTGGCTTCGAGGCCGGGAAAACTTGCCAGTGAAGCCAGAAAGGGGATCCCAAGCAAGGGGACTGGACACTGGGGATGTGAGCCCAACCTCTTGGCTTACGGGAAAGGAAATAGAGGCTCAGAGAGGGGAAGAGGCCAGCTCGAGGCCGTCCAGCCAGGGGTGGTCCTGGCATTCTGCTTTCCTCTGGGGCTGGTCAAGGAAAGCTCTGGCTCTTGGGGAAACTCCCCAAGATCGTCCAAAGGCAGGAGGAAGGATCCAACCAGAGAGCTTGGGGGACTCTTAGTGTGGCTTCTGGAATTTTCGGAGCCATCTAGGTCTTCGCCGTAGATCAAGTGTGTGATCTCAGTCACATCTCTTACCCTATCTATTCTTCAGTTCACCCAGCTATAAAATAGGGCTAATTACACCTACCTCACAGGTGAGTTGTGAGGATTAATTAATGTTTGTAAAGGCTTTGTGGTCCTCGGATGAAAGACGCTCCTTACATATAAAAGGTCATTATATTTATTATTATTATACAAGTGCCAGGTATTATTACCTTAATTAGCTTTGCTAGATATCAAAAGCAATTAGACTGATCACTTGCTGAACTCGGCTTTGGAAACCCAAGTCAAAGAAACTCACACACTGACCTGTCCGCTGGTGTTTTGGCGAGGAGCTGCCGCATGCCAAAAGGGAGGGCTGAATTTACAAAAGAAATTTGTTTCTGGCTCTGGCCAAGGCCCATCCCATAGCCAAATTTTCCAGGCATTCCAAATTCCCTGAAATTGGAGGTTTTTTCCCGTGGAAATGCTGATACAGGGAGCTCTAAGGTGAAGGTTTAGCTTTGTAGCCAAGGCAGACTTGGCTGGGGGTGGAAATGTGTCCTGTTTCCCTTCTGTCCCCGGAAGCCCAGGCCTCAGCCCCCAGGGCCAGTGTGAGTGAGGGGGAGGGAACCCCATCTCTGAAGAGGACCTACTGTGTGTCAGGCACTACCTCGATGTGTGCCTATCTTTAATCACAATCCTATGCGGCAGGTAGGAACTTTTTTGACCTTCATTCTACAGATAAGGACACTGTGGCTCAGAGAGGTTAAGTGATCTGGGAAGGTCACACAGCTAGGAAGTGCAACAGGAATGCAAACGCAGATCTTGCCGGTTCCTTAGCCTACATCCAGGTTTGATGTAGTTGCCCCGCTGTGTGTTACCTGCGGTCCATGTGTCTTCGGTCTAGACCAGTCCGTAAGTCATCCGTTTCCAGGTCGGCTTGTATTCAAAAGGATGGATGGTACCATCTAGGTCTGAGTGGCTTCACTGTGGTGCTGAGGTCACCTACATCCCAGGCCTTGGTCCAACATGACTTTGCCTGTTCGGAATCTTTGGACCCAGTTCAGAGACCCACGGCTCTGACAGAGGAGGAGCCTGTGGCCTGAATGTGTCCCATCAGGGCAGCAGGACAGGCCAGGGCAGAAATCAGTGGGGCGAGGCTTCCTCTGTACTTTCCAGTTAGCTAGGAGTGTGTGAAGATGGCTGTAATTAACTTTACCGGCATCCTTAAGAGAGGTGAGAGGACCTTTCTCCCACTCCCCTTCCTACTCTGCCCAGCTTCTTTGGTGGCCTTGAGGACCCTCCCAAGGCTGTGACGACGCAGGGGTGGCCCCGGACGGAGCTACAGTGCCAGTGTGTGCCAAACCAGGATTACATCGCAGGCATGCGTGTTCTAGAAATCCATTTTCTTTTCACTGCACCACCCCGAGGTCTGGGTTGGGGCCTTTGTACAGTTAGCGGGTTCACTGAGAGGTAGTTGAAGTGTTGAGGGCTTGCTTGCTGGCTGAAGGGGTAAGCATCGTAGGAAGGTTAGCATGTTAACGGAAGGGTTGCTGGCTGGCTGGGATGGTGAATGGGGGTAGGTATTGGACAAGGAGTTGTACGTAGAGATGGAGGGCGGGCCGCGCATGAATGGATGAACTGATGTGTGAGTGTAGGGATAGGTAAGGATGGGTCATAAGCATACGGAGGGGTTGGAGATTTGGGGGATGGAGAGAAGATTGGGAAAGGGATAGAGGGGCTAGTAGGTGGGGAGTTGGAGGAAGGGCAGGGTTGGCCAATGTATGGAGAAGCTGGCCAATGGGTGGAGGGGTTGTGGGCGGATGGATGGAGGAATTTGGAAGCTAAGTGGAGAGTGGTGCACAGGGGGAGGGAATATCAGATGGGGAAGAGGTTGGCAGAGATGAGGGCTGAATTAAGAATGCAGGGGCTGGCAGATGGGTAACAGAAATGGTGGAGGCTGAAGGAATTGGAGAGGTAGGGACGTTGGTCAATGAGGAAGGATGGGTGGGTGGAAGAGGGGTTGGCAGTTGGCTAGAGCAGTCGGTGGATGGATGAGGGGCGAGGTGACTCATGGAGCTTTTGATGGATTGGTGGGTTGGCAGACAGGTAGAGGTGGGTAAATGAGGGGTGGTGACTCTGTGGAGGAGACATCAGATGGGAGAAAGTATTGGCAGATGGGAAGAAGGATCAGCAAAGAGGTGGAAAAGATGGCGGATGGGCAAAATATTCAGTGGCAACATGGAGGGGTTGCTAGAAGGAGGGCTTGGAAGAAGAGTAAAACCATTATCTGAATGACGGACAAGTTGATTTTGTGGCCCAGTCTGGACGGACCTCCCTTTATCTCTTGGGGCCTCAGACACGTTTTGTCTGTGGGAGCCTGAGGAAGGCCTATTCTGGGTGGCAGAAACCTTCAGGGGCCAGCTTGGTGGGTGGTGGTGACCATTCTCCCTCCCTGTGTCTGCCCACCATTCCAGCAGCCGAGCTCTCTCTGGGCTCGTAAATCCCAAGCCGGGCAGGCTTTCTGTAATTATCCCTGGAGTATTAGCCCCAGAGGTGGGGCGGGTGGGGCTGGGAAGAAAGAAGCTGACTCAGAGGCCCTGTCTGTCTTTGGAAGGTGCGTCCGGCGCGGCCAGTGTCCCTTGCACCAGGCCAGGAGCCCTGTGGCCCCTCCCTCCCCACCTGGTGTCTCGGCTGCCCCCCCAGCCCTCCCCAGGGAGTTTGGGGCCAGGAGGAAGTGTGGATTAGGTAGGATCCTGACCAGCATGTCTCCCTCTGTCCCTCTGTCTCTTCCTTTTTCTTTCTCTGTCTCAGTCTCTGGCTCGAACTCTTTGCTCCGTTCTCTTTCCTTGTACTCTTTCCTTCCTCTGGCTTTATCACTTCCTCTGTATCTGTGGCTCCCCTTCTATTCTGTTTTCTATTTCTACTGTGTCTGACTCCCCTGTTTTCTCTTCTGCCTCCTCCCTCCCTCTCTGTCTCTTCAGTACTTGTCTTTGCTGTTTTGTTCCTTTCCCCTTGGTCATGCTCTCCACCCGATCTGTCCCCTTCCTGTGTCTTCTCCTGCCCGCCTTCCCGCGCCTCTCTCGTGGGCAGGCCTCTGCACCTGGTCCCCGCGGGGTCTCCATCTCTCATCCCTGTGCATCTTGTACACAAAAGCAGAATGATTTTGAAGGAGGCGCTCTTCTGGGCTTTGGGTTACATTTAGAATCTTCCAAGAAAGCATTTTCCTTTCTCCTATTGATTCGTGATGAAATGGTGTAATTAGCACACCGGAACTCTGGCCAGAGCTGGAAGGGCAAAAGCGAAGGGAAGACAGTGGCCACTTGCTTTCTGCAGGTAGCAAACCTTGGCCAAGGAAGAAGACCTTTCCTCCAGAGCAATGGGGGGGCGGGGGGGGGTGCGAGGTGGGATCTGGGCACAGACACAGGCGAGAACCCAGTGTTGACTGTCTCATGGGGCCACAGAAGATCCTGTGGTGGAGAGCACTTCGGAGTTCGAGAGGCCCAGGTTCTAGTCCCGTCTCCCTCCCCCTCCCTGGCTGTGGGATCTTGGACAAATGGCTTAACCTCTCTGATCCTCATTTTGTTCATCTCTGAAATGGGATCAACAAGACCTTCCTTATGGGTGGTTGTGGAAATTAAATGAGTATATGAAAAAAAAAGCACCTATCAAGTTTTAAGCAGAGAAGCCAAACCACTAAGAGTGAGCGATATGAAGCAAGAAATTGAGGATTTGGTCCCATGCGATGGTGGGAGTGGAGTAAAGAGTCTCCGGGAGGTTGTCTCATCTATGTTTGAAGTTGACAGGGCAAGTAGTCGAGAGGGAAAGACAGCCATGAGCAGAGAGCAGGGACAAACGGAATCCTAGCTGGAACACGCTGCGACGTGTGAGTCCCCAACTTCAATGACACAAGTGACATCCTGCAGAGCCCAGATGCTGTGTGTCACAGAGCTCAACGTGCTCCAAGCCTAAGATTTGGGGTGCTGCCCCACGTCACCCAGGTGAGCCCGCAGACCAGCAACAACGTGCCTGTGCCCCAGCAGCCCCCCAGACCCTGCAGACCCTCTGACCTTCAACAGACTCTGCCCGAGGCTTCTCTTCCACCTCCCACATCTCACGCAAGAGGTCGCCGAAGCTAACTCTGAGCGAGGCAGGGAGGGGTTAAACTTAGTCCCAGCTCAGCTGAATTCACTCTGTGCAAACCCGCCACAGCAACCCCGCCAGCCACGAGCTATTGGCCTCCGGTATCTGTCCTTGTTTGCATTACCTAGCCTGAGTTTTGGGCCAGAAGATGACTTCTTTTGTTGCCAAGTGATTTAGAACTTTAGGGTAAAAGTGATATTTAAAATTTTTTTTTCTTTTTTTTTTTTTAAATTAACATATAATGTATTATTTGTTTCAGGGGTACAGGTCTGTGAATCATCAGTCTTACACAATTCACAGCACTCACCATAGCACATGCCCTCCCCCATGTCCATCCCCCAGTCACCCCATCCCTCCCTCCCCCTCCCCTCCGGTAACCCTTAGTTTGTTTCCTGAGATTAAGAGTCTCTTATGATTTGTCTCCCTCTCTGGTTTTGTCTTATTTCATCTTTCCCTCCCTTCCCCTATGATCTTCTGTCTTGTTTCTCAAGGGTAAAGGTACTATTTTAAAATAAGCTTTTGCTTTCCATGTGTTTAAAGCTCACCAAGTGTTTTTAATACGCAGCTGGGCATGGGGGCCATTCGTCCATGTGCAAAGTGACCGGGAGCGCTGGAGTTCCCATGGGGCTGGCAGGGGGCGTGTGCTCAGTAAATGCCAGGACCCAAGAGACAAGGTCGCAAGCCTGTGCTTCTGCTGTATCACACTGCACCCTGAGAGGACAGGGCAGGGGGTGGAGACGTTGGTGAGCTTATGTCCCTGTCCCCGGGAAGGGACCTGTGGATGGGACACTGTGGACTCTGCTCCTCCTTCCCCCTACTGCCAGCAGGAGACCCTCGGCTCTGGGTCTGCGGCTGGGCTAACCCCCTTCCCAGTGGGCAGGGCAGGGCTTGGAGATGGGAAAACACTCGCCATGTGCAGCAGTGGCCTTTGGCTTGTCCTCTTCTTGCATAGCCCGGGAAGAAGCGGTTTGCCATGGAGAAGCAACCGTCCACCCAAGGACTTATTTCCGAGGTCCCTTTGCATAGGGTGGGGCTGACCACAAGTCCTTGCCGACGGCATGGGAGTGGGAATGATGACTATGGTAGAGAAGGAGCAGCGGGGCTAGGGAGGGATGCTCACCAACCGAGAACACCAGGATTGCACAGTTACCTGGTGTGATACAAACTTTCACTGCGACAAGCCATGGGCATTTTGGAGTTTGTTTGTTACAACACCTGGCATTACTGTAACCCAGTGGTCCTCAAAGTGTGGGTGCTGGGCCAGCAGCCCGGGCATCGCCTGGGAACACGTTAGCAATGCAGACTCTTGGGTACTGCCCTGGATTTCCTTAATCCGAAAACTCCCGGCTGGGGGCGGGGGTGCCCTGCCATCCGTGTTTCAATAAGCCCCCAGGGGATTCTGATGCGCTCGAAAGTGTGAGCCCCCTTGCCCCAGCCTATACACGTTTCATTCATAGCTCCTGAATGGAGACTCAGGATTGCTCAGGTGGCTTCGTGCATTCCCCTCCCCCCCCCAGCATCCTCACCGCCACCCAACCTGGCCTCCCAGGGGCCTCAGAGCAGGGACCCATGTTCTAACTCTTGTGATGAAGGCAGCATAGGCAAGTGACATTCTCCCGAGATAACTCAGGATAATCCCTCTCATTGCTTTATTCTCTCGACTGTCGGAGATGCGTTGGACACTAAGCTGATGGACAGTCTTCAGTTGGGGAGCCACAAGGTGCAGCTTGGACCAACAGCCTGGCAAGCAGGTTTTGGTATCCAGACAGTTTTCGAGAAGCAAAAACCGAGCCTCAGGGGTGCCGACGAGCGGTGCGACTTTGGGCGCTGTTAATCCTTTCGTCTGCTCGTTGCAGACGGTTGGTGTCCTGCAGCTGGAACTCGCCAACTACAATCTCTTCGCACCTAGGGAACAATCCCATCGGGCATCCAGGCCATTCAGGGGAAATTCGCTTGTCCTATTTTTCTGAGTATGTTAGATGGGGGCGTATGTCTGCTTTATGTCTGTACCCGTGAGTTTAAGACATCCTGGGAAGGTGAAGGAATGAGCTCACCACTCAATGGGCATTTGGGTAACTCGCTTGCATCCCTCATCTAACTTTGCACATCTAGAAACTTCTTGGCTTCTTATGCTCAGAGAAAACACTTGGGGATTGCTGCAATTGTTTGTGGAGGACAAACAAATGGGCATGGTCCTTGCGGGCTGTGGGTCTCCAATGGGAACTTGCGTCAGAGTTCCCTGCAGGATTTGTCAAAACACGGATTGCTGGGACACCTCCTAGCCCCCACGGCCAGAGCTTCTTGAGCGCAAATTTTGCTCTTCTAATCATTTCCTAGTTGCTGCTGCTGGTGGGTGGTCTAGTAACCATACTTGGAGAGCTCCCGGGTTTGAGTAATGCTAACTGCTAGACCACACAAATGAGCCAGTGTCAGTGGCGGGCACTGCGGAAGCGTATTTCCCACTCATTGAGAGGGCAATGGTCGACTGTGTTGTGATACTGCATAGGCTCCAGCTCTTGGAAATAATCAGATATGAGTGCGATGTATGATCTGTTGGCTGAGAAAAGCGATTTGTAATCTATATAATGGGATCCCCCCTTTTTTTTTGTCAAAACAAAAGCAGAAATCAGAATGAAACAATCCATTTCCCCAAACCCCAAACCCTGAGTATGTTTTATAAATATAGTAAAAAGTACATATGACTACACCAGGTTATTAACGTAGTGGTTCCTCTGAAAGTTGAGGGAGATAATTAGCTTTCTAATCATATTCCTGTGTTACTGAAGAGGGTGTGATTTTTAGCATAATATTAAAAGGTAACAAAATGATGAAAACTCCTCAGCTCATAAAGGGCTGGATCTGAGCCTGCCGTGTTTTTCTGCAGTGTAGCCCCATGCAGAATATGCGGGCAGCATTTCTTCTGTTATGGGGCATGGGCTGTTGGAACTCATGACAGTTTCGATGAATGAACAATCATGTCAGTTATCATATGCATAAGCTGCTCTTGGGACCCGGACCTGCTCGTGGGAGCAAACCATCTGGGAGGCTCCTGATGGGGCTGTTTTGAGGGGGCAGCTACTCTAGGTTGTTCTTAGGGATGCCCTGGCTGTAGAGGGCCGAGTATGCTCCGAGATCCTCCCTTCCTGGCTCCACGTCTTTGGTGGATCCCAGAGATTCGTTCTCGAAGCTGCTGGTGAATAGCAGAGGCTTCAGCACGGGCGGGCAGAGAAGGATTTCTCCCAGAGGACACAAGTGGAGATCAGACTTTATTACACACCGTGTTTGGAGTCCCGGGGCCTGAGGCATCAGATCCTGGGGAAGCCAAGGCAGCGTTTGAGACTCTACACTCCCAGGTGGCAGTCTGTCCCCCACTGGTGAGTGGCCAGGCCAGTCCTGACGGGGAAACTGGAGATCTGGCTCCTCAAGGTGGAGAGTGAGGACCATTGTCTCCAGACTGGCAGGGTTGGTGGCAGAACTCACTAACACCTCTGGGCCGGCCCGGGAGGCTCCTGGGTACGGTGACCTAAGGCCGTTGTGTTGGGGTCTCGGCCAGCCCTTCTGGCTCCCAGAGGTCAGAGGCTCTGGTCCATTCTGCAACCATGCCTGGGGTCTGCACACCCCCCTCCCAGTGGGAACTGGGGGGGGACAAAGCGGCTTGAGAGCCACCTGCATTTATCCAGTGGGAATGTGAGAGGTCAGCCCCATGTGGAGGGCAATGGCAGAGAGGGAGCACCTCTGGGGAAATCTCTGGGGAAAAGATCCCGTCTGCGAGGTTGGGATGGGAAGTCCCTTATGGGCATCCAACCCAGGAACAACTTGATTTGATACTTGGTACGGGGGAGTGAGCCTTCAAGAGGAAATCTGGATCCCATTTCTGCCACTTGTTCGTCGTGTGACCATATGCCCGTCTTTCTGCTTAGCTGAAATGTTACAGATATTAGCTGATTTCATCTTCCTAACACTTCCACACACTCGCTGTCAACATCCTCCCTCGTCACATTGGCCTACGGGGACACAGCTCCGAAGATGTCAGGGCGAGCCACCGTGGGAGGCATACTTGGTTCCAGGCTCCGGGCTGGTACTGTCTTTACCGATATTCCCATACCTTCTTCCTTAACGTCTCTGAACTCCACTTCGGGCTTTGTCTGTAAAATGGATTTGTATTAGTCTGTTTCCAGCCAAGAAATGGGAATTACTTTAGGTCTTTCCAAGAGAGGGAATTTAATACAGGGAACTCATCACACGGGGGACTAGAGAGATGCAGAGGCAGCTCAAGTGTAAGTAGGAGCAGGAAGTTGCTGCCGCCCTTAGGGCCTGAGGAGGAGAGCAGGAGGGACCGGAATTACATCTGGGGAGTTAGGACCCTCAGCAGAAGCAAAAACCATGGTAGTTTATGCCCAGAAGAGGGGGTGTCGTGGCGGAGATGGGATCCCTGCCCAAGATGCCCCAGGGAGCAGGAAGAAGGGAGGGGCATACCCTGATCCCCGCCTCACCTTCCTCTAGTGTTTCCTATTGGTCAGATATTTTTCTTAGAAGTGTCCCCTTCAAAAAGAGGTCCAGTATCTTAGTATAACCTGATTCACATACTCTTTGTTTCCTATTGGTCAAAAGTACCAGGAAGCCAGGGGACCCGGGGGAAGGCGGTTCCCAGAACAAGGCAGAGGAAGGGCAGGGAGTGGATCTGAGACCAGATGGGCAGTTGACCAGCTCTGAGTTCAGGGTCGGTGGGAGCACTGAAGAAAGGCCACGCAGAGCAGGGGATGACATTGGGTGGGGCACAGTGCGTGGGACCAGCCTGGCTGCCACTGTCATTCCACTGTCAGGGAGTGATGGGTAAAGAGAGCATGTTTGGTTCCATGGCTGTCGAACCTTCTGGAGGCCTGGAAAAGCTATTTGAATGAGACACGGAAGGAAGGTGGTCGGCTCCATGGCCAGTGGGGAACTTGCCCGTATCCCTGACCTACTGACATCTTCCCAAACCCTGCTCCAGTCCTTCAGGCTGTCTCCCTTTACTCTGCCTGCTGCTGCCTCCCAGGGTGTGCCCAGGGGACCGCTGGCAGATTCGGCCTGCCCTCACTTCTTCTAGCTAGGGTGGGCGCCTGGCTGGCACACGGGGAGAAGGAACCACAGAAGGTACGACATCTGGGTCTAAGACTCAGATAGTCCAGAAATTCCTCTGAGATATCCGGGGTGGGGACTGGGGTGTGTGTGCTGCTCTCTGCTTGCATCTAAGCAGACCTGCTAAAATTTGGCTCACACCAATCAGGTCCCTCTATGACCTCCCTCTCTCCAACCTTCCCTCCATCCCCCCCTCCTTTTCTCTTTTCCTCCTTCCCCTTCTTTTATTTTGCCTGCCAATAATCTTTGATCATTTATTATCCACTAGGTATTCTGCTCTGTAAATATGAATAAGGTTGCTTAAAAAAAAGTACATATAGTTTTGAAATTTAGAAACCCATTTCTAAATAGCGCATAGCTCCAATGAGAAATCATAAAGCATGTAACAGAGTTGCAATTTAAAACTGGAGAGTAATGAAAATGGTATGTATCAAAACTTGTAGAATATACCTAAGCAGTACTTGGAGTGATATTTATGGCTTTGAATGTTCATCATGAGCTTAAGAATATAGGAAAAAATAATAGATTAAACCCCAAAAAGGTTTAGTAACAGAGGAAGGAAGCAACATAAGAGCAGAATTTAGTAATATACACAGATAACATTGGGGAGGATCATCACATCACAAGTTGACTCTCTGCAAAAGCCAGAAAGGAAAAAGGGAGGCTGAGTTCATACACAACACATAGGCATTCCAAAAAACAAAAGACTATGTGAATCAGGTTATACTAAGATATTGGACCTCTTTTTGAAGGGGACATTTTAAAGAAAAATATAATTTACCAAAACTTAAGAAAAAAAAAGTCCAATCAATCGATAGTCATCATCTTATTATTCCAGATAAAGTACATAATTTCTATTTTATGACTAAGGAAACAGAAGGTCTGAGAGGTAAAGAAAGTTGCCTACGATCCTACGGGCGGGGAGCGGTGGAGGCAGAGGCTGGTCTGGGTGCCAGATTTCTCTCTCCGGGAGCGGGGGCTGGTCCACCCTGTGGCCTCTGCTGGGAAATTCCCCAGGGTTGCCTGCTCCTGGGGTTGCTCAGTGACTGGACACTTCTAACGCACCTCTAGGAGGACATTTGGCTCCTGAATTTTCCGTGACTGTTTCGCCATCTCCAATTAGTGGACGCGCACAGCAGCCATGCCCTGCCTCCCGATCTTTCAATACCGCCCTGCTGGAAGCAGCAGGACTGAGCAGCCTGCTCCGAGGCCCGAGGCCCTTTGACTCAGCCACCTCCCCGGCCCCAGGATGCTGAGAGTCTGACTCGGTGCCCACAGCCACAGCCCAGACCTCGGAGCCAGGTCGCCTCTGGTAGAAAGCAGGTGGCAGCTTGCCTGGGAGTCTGGGTGGGTGACAGACTCCCACGGTCAGAAGCCTGCAAAGAGCTTGCATCCTGTGATGGGAACTGTGGGATTAGGGGGGTGGGTGAAGATCCGATGGTGGGCCTTCACCTTCATAACTCTTGGGAAGCGGTGTCCGTCATCTCTGTTTTGCACTCTTTCGTCCCTTCTATTGAGAATATCACCCATCCTGCCCTCCTTGGGGGTCTGATGGCGTTGCCAGGGACAGGGTCCTGCCATCTCTGGCCATGTGACTCAAGCCAACCAGTTCTTCCCTTACTTTTGATATATGGGTACAACCTTGTTCCTCTCGGTTTGCTAAGCAGGAATGATGTAAGCCTAGAGTTTGGGGCGGGGGGACGTTCCCATCTGCCTCTGTGTCATGACAGCCAGAGAAGAGAACAAGGGAGTGCACAGAGATCATAATGCTGGGAGCAAAGTAGGGACACTTGACAGTGGTCCCCGAGTTCCTGGATGCAGACATGCCTGCAGTCCAGCTTTCTTGTTTCTCTTGGGCAGTGGGAGATAATATTGTCTCTTTGTTCTGAAATTTGTGGGAGTTGGGCTTTAGTCTTTTGAAACCCAAAGAATCCTGACTAACATCGTTTGTCTTGGCTTCTCCTTCTCTCTCTGTCCCTTTGAGTGGTGACTCACCTCCCCGCACCTTTCAGCTCCCCCCGGATCCTCCGCTCAGGAAATGGGCTGCGGCGTGTCCAACTCGCTGCCTCAAGCGGAATGCTTGGCCTGCTTCTGAATATTGCCATGACTGATGTGGCGATAAGGGACAAGAACAGAGACCCTGCAGGGGTGGGGATCCCGAGAAACCTATCTGCCCCCAAAGGTGCCTGTCGAGAACTAGTAACCACGGCTAACACTGGGGGAGTCAGAAACGATGCTGCGAGCTTGGAGGGCTTTAGCATTCTTGCAGGGACTCTAAACCTGGGTTCTGCTCTTTCTCTTATTTGGAAGGCGAGGCATCTGAGGGTCCTGGAGCTCATGCCTGAGGTCACACAGGTATGAAGGGCTGAGGCCAACTTTTGAACGGAGGAATTTTATTTCACATCATTATGTCTGTGTGCTGGAATTAGGTGGGGTCTTTTTTCCAAATGATTTTCAATATCCTTCACATTGTTTTCTCAATGTGAAGGCACTTGAATAAACAGGTTGAATCTATTTTGTCTGTCTGTTTGTTTGGGGAGGAAGGGATTCCATAAGAAATGTCTTTTTTTTTTTAAATTTTTTTAAAGGTTTTATTTATTTGACACAGAGATAGAGAGTACAGGTAGGCAGAGCAGCAGGCAGAGGGAGAGAGAGAAGCAGGCTCTCTGCTGAGCAGGGAGCCTGATGTGGGGCTCGATCCCAGGACCCTGGGATCATGACCTGAGCTGAAGGCAGCCACTTAACCGACTGAGCCACCCAGATGCCTCTATAAGAAATGTCTTAAGTTAAAGGAGAAAACTAAAGCAAACCCCAAGTCCCCCTCCCCACAATGCTTTCCATCACTGTTTGGACAGCTTTAAGGGGACAGTTATCCCCTTAAAGCAAAGTCATGCTGTTCTTTTCAGAAAAGGAGGAGCCATTGTAGCTCTCCTCTGCGTGGAAGTTAAAGGCAAAAATCCATCATATGACTTTCAAAGCCCTCTGGAGTCTGGTCCCAGCCACTTTCCCCAAATTCTCTAGACTACACTCCCTTCCCTGAGGCAGCGTCCCCCTGCACCTATGAAATTTCATCTCAGGGCCCTTGCTAGGGGTCCTGGCGATGTGTTTGCATGCTCATAGGTTGCTGCTGAATTTGCGAAAGTAAGATATTTTTTAACAGAGATAGGTTAAAGCCACTGCCTGTTTTCTTTGGCTTCTCTGCTAACTGTCCATCTCTTCTTACTGTCCCAGAGGCTGCAGGGTCTCTGCCAAGAGCAGGTTGAGCGGGGGATGCACTCAGTTTGGGTTTATAGTGATGTGATTTGCAGTTGGTCCCATGTATTGTTAAGCAATTCCTCATCATCCTGGTGTAGAAATCGCCTCCAGGGAAACCCGTACCTCCTCCTGGGCTGGCTCACACATGACACGTGACGTGTTGTGACACGAAGGTTTGGGGCCAGCGGCTGTGTCACTGCATGAACGGGTCCCATGGCACCCCAAGTATGGAGGAGAAACCAAGTAGACATGTACGGAGCCAGAAGCTCGTCTCTGGGAAATTCTCACAAGTCTCAGAGCCCTAATACGAGAAAACCTAATAAAGGCTTTGCCAAATGTTTTAAGGATCCTAAAAAAACAGAGGTGATGTTAACAAAGAGTTAGGCAACTGGGGGACATTTTCTCAATGATCAATAATAAAAAACGAAATTTGACCCGCTATTGTTATTTAAAAAAAATTGTGATATTGACAAGCACAAGAGACAAAGAGAACGAAGGCAAAATACGCAGGGAGAAGAGCATTACAGATGTTGTTCAAGCCGTCAGGGAACACACAACATGGCTATTTTTCTGGATATTGTCGTGTTTGTGGTATTTGTCAACTTTTTAAAACTTGCAATTCGTTATTTCTTTTCTCATTCTAAACGAATATTCCCTTTGTACTCGGATTTTTATATATTTATTTTAAAAAACATCTTTCTTGAGGTGTAAGTCATATACAATGAAACACATATACCTAAAGGCATAGTTTGTGAGTTGTGATGAATGTATACACCCAGGGAACCATCAAGTTATACACCATTTTCATGAGCCCCCACCCTTCCCTCTTTCCCCTTACATCCACCTCCCTGCATGTTCCCGCCCCAGGTCACCATTAATCTACTTTCCGTCACGATGGATTTGGATAGTTCTAGACTTTCCCATAAACAGAGTTGTGCAGTACCCTTTTGTATGTGGCTTGTTGTGGGGTGAGGGGAGGAAGCACAGGTCAGCCTTGTGCCTCCTTTTGTGTTACTAATAATTTTCTATTTTTTCCTTGACGAAGACCTCCCGATTCGGAGACGTGGGGTCTGGCCTTGCTGCTGCCCCCACGTCTGGGTCACCAGGAGGCCCCCTTGGTCCATACACGTCCTGTGTACTTGTCTGAGTTCATGCCCGAACTCTCTGTTCCCTCTGCTGGAATGCCTTCCCTCCTGATCCACTCAGTGGGGGCCCAGGTTACATGCCTCCTACCTTCTGGATTCTCTCTCTCGGTCAGAACCCAAACACTCCTTTCTCTGCCCTGGGAAGCACTGGCTTAGACTTCGTATTACTGCTCCCATGATTGTCGCATTCTGGAATCTGCTTAGTTTTGTTTTTCTGGCCGTCTGGGATCTGAGGTTTCTGGTGTAGGTGCTGCGTGCCGGGCAGTGTGTGGCACTCCCCTCGAGTCCCGGCTCACCCTAAGTTGGCAGATGGCCCAATTCATAGCAACAAACGTTGGTTGGAAATGAAAAAAATATATAAGGGTAACTCTTCATCTGGGGTTATAGAAAAAAGACACACAACTCTCTCCTTCGGTGATAGCCGTTTCTCCTTGGTTTCTGGCTCTGGATTCAGGAGGGTCAGGGCACTCGCTGTTCTTCTAAAGGGACCAGGGTGAACCTATGGGGAACCTCGAAGGACACTCCGAGCTAGGGCCTTGCTCTGGGACTGCAGTGGGTTGAATAGCGTCTCCCCCAAAAGATGGGTTACAAGTCCTAATCCCCAGAGCCTGCGAATAAGCCCTTCTTTGGAAATAGGGTCTTTTCAGATGTAATTAAGGCCAGGATTTTGGGGTGAGATCATCCTGGATTTGGGTAGGTCACAGAGCCAGTGACAGTCGTCCTCGTAAGACAGAGAAGAAGACAGGCAGAGACACAGGAAGAAGGCCATGTGAGCACAGAGGCAGAGACTGGCTAAGAGATGGCAGCAGCCACCAGAAGCTGGAAGAAGAGGCAGGGAAGGATCCTGGGCTGGAGCCCTCTGAGGGGAGCACGGCCCTGCCGGCACCTCGATTCTAGACTTCCGGCGTGCCGAAACGGGAGAGAATGAGTGTGTGTTGTAAGCCCCTGCGCCTGCACTAAGTCCTTACGGCAGCCTTGGAAACCAACACAGGCTGGTCAGTTTGAAAGGGTGGCATATACGAGTGGGATGTGAGCCAGCCGAGATGCGGTGGGCCCCGGGGAGCTGTAGTCCCAGGTTTGTCGCGAAGAATCAAACCCCCAGAGAACTTTGTGAATGTTTCAAGCGATCCAGACAGCAGGCTGCTACCTTTTCTTTTGTTTGCTTTTTTCGAAATGATTTAAATTACTGAAACAGTGGAATAATCCAAATGAAATAAGAGGGGATCATTTTCATCCATCAAAGTGACAAAGAGGGGCGCCTGGGTGGCTCAGTGGGTTAAGCGTCTGCCTTGGGCTCAGGCTCAGGCTCAGGTCATGATCCCAGGGTCCTGGGATCGAGCCCCGCATTGTATCAGGCTCCCTGCTCAGCAGAGTCTGCCTCCCCCCTCGGCCCCTCCCCCCTCATGCTCTCTCTCTCTCTCTCTCTAATAAATAAATAAAATCCTCAAAGAAATAAATTGACAAATATAAAAAAAAAGTAATATCTAGTTCTCACAGCTTGTGGAAAAAAAAGTAAAATTTTATACTCAGAGTAGGAGTCTAAACCTCCTGAATTTGCCAACAGATAGGAAAAAAAATCTTAAAAGGTACATATCCTTTGACCAATTAATACTACTCTCAGAATCTATGCCAAGGAAATATCAGAGATGTAAATGATGTAAGTGAAGATGTATTTAAGATTATTCATTATAGCATAATATGCAACAGTGAGAAGTTAGAAACAACTTATATCTTGAGAATGGATTGGTTAAATATGTATTGGTACATTCACGAAAATGGAAAAATTCAGTCCTCAAAATTTGCTAGAGAGAGCTACCTCATAACTTGAGGAAATGCTCATGATAATTTTATCATAAGCAAAAAAAGGACGGTAGGGTGCCTGAGTGGCTCAATCAGTTAAGTGTCTGCCTTCAGCTCAGGTCATGATCCCAGGACCCTGGGATCGAGCCCTGCATCGGACTCCCTGCTCAGCGGGGTGGGGGGTGGGGTGTGCTTCTCCCTCTCCCTCTGCCATTCTCCCTGCACGCTCTCTCTCTGTCAAATAAATAAAGAAAATCTTAAAGCAAGAAGGACAATAAAAACATTATTCAGTATGATCCTGATTTACTTAAAAATACGCATAGAAAACTGGAATTTCATGGTTATTTTTAAGTATTGAGACAGAAGCTGGTTTTATTTTTCTGTCCATACCCGTTTTTGAGGAAAAAAAAAAAAGGCAGTATTTTGGTAATCAGGAGACACAGTAAATAGAATTTTAAATAGTACTAAAGGTTTTGATTTTGTTATGGTCTATTAGGGGTTATAGTGTATCTCTCTTTAGACAAAAGTGCCTGGGCTCAGGATTCAAAGGGCACTTAGAATTAAATTATGTATATATATAATATTTAAATATCACATATATATATAAATATAATTTGCATGTGGACTTTGCGGGGAGCTGACCCTAGTTTAAGCCCGTCTAGCTGTCACTCGACCGAAAGGGAAAGACAAAGAGCTCATGCAAAACGCCGCAGACATGTCCACTCACACGTCTCTTTGGTCCCTTCTCCCCCGAGCAGCGCGGCTCCTGGTAGAACAGAGCGATTTCTCTGCCCTCCTTGCTCAAGACGTGGTCAGACCGCTACTGCCCTGCCTTCACAGCATGCCTGGATCGGAGTCTTCTCCTTGCTGGGTGTGCAAGGGGAACTCAGCTTCCAAGCGGCCACTGTAGGGGGGGTAGGGCCGGCAGCTGGACCCAGGAGACCAGCAAGAGCTGGTTCCTCTTCCTTCCCTGCAGCCTGGCCAGATCCCAGGGAGGTGATGGGCAGGTCACGTCCTTGGGGCTCCTCCCCTTTGTTGTTCCTCTACAGGCTCAGGGGCACCTGGAGCACTTGGGGTGTGCTTAGAGTGTCTAGACATCCCAGTTTGTCGAGGGACAGTCCTAGTATAATTGTGATTCCTAGTGTACTCATTAATAGTGTTCATTAATAGTGTCTGACTTGGAAGACAAATTAAATAACCACTAGAGTTTTGTCCAAATGTGAACTATAGTACCTAATTCATAATACAAAAAAAAAAAATACTTGTTCCTACCACTTATGGAACACACACGCCATGTGCCAGATCCCATGCATAGATTTAGTTAATTTTTACAAACTTCTAGTCACTTAGACTCTAGTCAATGTCTCACGGACTCCTCGGTCAACATGTCCCCAAGTCACACCATCTTGCTCCCTTCTCCTCCTAGCTCCTCTGCCTGGGTCTTCTCTCCCAGGACATGGGACCACCATGTTTCTGGTTGCCCAAGTTGGAAATCTGACGTCATCCTTGGTCATTCTCTCTCCCTTCCATCCACTTCTAATCAGCCCCCAGGTCCCAGTGATTCTATCTGCTTAATATCATACTGTACTCTAGCCACGCTGACCTGTCTATTCTGAGAACTCTCCATGGTGGCTTCAATCTCAGGGTACGTGCTATTTCCTTGCCTACTCCTGCAAGATTAACTCCTACATTTACAGTTTTCAGCTCACTCATAACTTGATCCCAATTCCAGGAGGGTTTCCCCATTAAAAAGACCATACCATGCTTTATATTTCTTTTGTGGCATTTGCCTGGTTACTTGGATGCTGTTTGTGGGCCCCCTAAACTATGAGCTTGTGAAAGTGGGAATCTTGGCTGTCTTGTTTCCTGCAGAATTCCTGAGTTTTAGTACAACATCTGGCAAATGGAAGTTTCTCAGTAAGTATTGAAAGAAAATGTGCTTTTCTTCATTCCTCTGCCCCTGCTGCTGTCCAGGCACTTGGCTCTTTGCAGTGGCCTCTTGTTTACATATTACTTCTCCTCCAATCTATTCTATGAGGAAAATCTCATAAGCTAGACTGTGCCATTCCTTTACTTAGAATCTTCAGTGGCTCCCTATTATTGCTGGGATAATGCCCGAATTCCTAAACAGAGGCTTTTTGTTTTGGCCCCAGTTGACCCTGAACTCTCTGTGGCTGGGCCAGGTGTCTCTTATCTCCGGGTCTTTGCAAAGGAATATATGCTTCCATCCTATCCATACCTAGCAAATTCCTACTCTTCCAGATCTCACGCCCCCCTGGGGGGACTTCCCTCCATGCTCAGGTGGGGTCAGATGACTCCTCGGGACTCACACAGCTCCCCAACAGCTGGATGATCACAGGTTATTGTGTTTAACTTTTTTTCATCAAAGTCCTTCAGTCTGGTGTATTCAAGTTGTATTCAGGTTTTGCTGCATTCAGATTTCTAGCACAGTCTTCATGGCATAGGAAAAAACCAAAAGCATATTTGTGAAATGAATGAAATTATCCCTGTTTAAATGGTAAGAAATTTCAGTAAAGAAAGGGGAAAAATCCCCTGAATGCCATACAGCTGAACACAGGTTTGAAACCCAGGACAGTGTCATACTGTTATAGGCTGAACTGTGTCTTCCCCCGTCCCTGCCCAACCCACCCCCACCCCTCCCCCAGCCCTCTAATTCTTATGTTGAAATCTTAACACTCCAGTACATCAGAACGTGACTGTGTTTGGAGATGGGGTCTTTAAAGAGGCAATTAAGTTAAAATGAGGTCATTAGGGTGGCCCTAACCCAATATGACTGGTGTGTTTATAAGAAGAGGAGATTAGGGCACAGATGCGCACAGAGGGAAGTCCATGTAAGGACACAGGGAGAAGACAACTACCTACAAGCCAAAAAAAGAGCCTCGGAAGGAACCAGCCCTGCCAACACCTTGGTCTTAGATGTCGAACCTTTACAACTGAGGGAGAAAATAAATTTCTGTTGAAGCTACCTAGACTGTTGTACTTTGTCCTGACTGCCCTAGCAAATGACTACACCTGGCTAAGAATGTCCCACTACACTGTATTTTAACTGTCCAGAGCAGAACTGCCCAACAGAAAAATGCTGTGAATCACATATGTAATTTAAAATTTTCTAGTAGCTGTATTACCTAGGTTTAAGAAAGGAGGTGAATTAAAAAAAAAAAAGGAGGTGAATTTAATTTTAGTAATATTTTTATTTAACCTAATAAATATTAAATATGATCAGTTTGACATACAATATATGCGAGACATTATTAGTAAGATAGTTTACATTCCTTTTTTCATACCAAGTGTTTGTAATCTGGTGTGTATTTCGTGCTCAGAGCGCACACCAGTTCAGAGCAGCTACATTTCCTGTGCTTGATTGCCACACGTGGCTACCATATTGGAAATTGCAGGTGTCGTAGATAATCCCTTCCTTTCTGCACACCATCGTTTTTTTTTAAAAAGGTTGCTCTTTTATTCTGAGAGTACATGATCCTTGTAAACAATTAAAAAAAACCAAAAAACAAAAAAAAAAACCATCCAGCAAGTCTGCCGGGGATGTCATTCCTGCAAATTTTGTCTTTGCTTTGATGTTAGCCACTCTACTAGCTGGGTTAGTTGTTCTTCAAAGGACTAGACCATTTGGGCATTTTGGTCCTTCATCTCCTGCCTGACATCAGATTCAGAATGTTCCTGGAAGAAAGCCTTTTGCCCCTCGTCCCCTCAACCACATGTCCCTACTAATTCACCTAGAAATCCAGAGGCAACAGTACATTGCTACATGCTTTCACCCCCGAACCCTCCACCACAGTCTAAGTCTAGTGTGTCTCTTGGATGATTGTCACTGCCAAGTTTGAACCCAAAGCCTCTCTGACCCCATGCAGGTCGGGTCACCCCATCCTGTAGCTCACTGCTGGCTCCTGACTCCTGGAGCTGACGATCTGTGAGTCTAGAGGGCTACCCCAGGCAGGGACCCATGATGTGCCTAGCCTGTCCGCTAAGCCCGGCCTCTTGAATGGACTTGCTGAACTTCCTACTATGCTAGGAGCAGAGAACTCACCTCACAGAAGGGGTGCAGCAATGCAAAAACAGAGACTCGGGGCATCAAGGAGTTATCCTCAGACCTATCGGCCACCCCGGTGCTTTTCCTGAGGACATCCTTGAACATGCTGGGGCTCAGTAGTTGATAATGTGGTTTCAGGTATCAGACAGACTGCTTTATTATTTTTTTTAAAGATTTATTTATGTATTTGCAGGAGAGAGAAGGAGGAGGGGCAGAGGGAGAGGGAGAAAGAAGCCTCAAGCAGACTCCCTGCTGAGAGTGGAGCCCAATGTGGGACTTGATCCCAAGACCCCAAAATCATGACCTGAGCCTAAATCAAGAGTTGGCTCTTTAACCGACTGAGCCATGCAGAAGGCCCAGAAAGACTGCTTTTTACCTTCCTCTGCCAGTTGCTAACTCTGATTTTGGATGATACTTTTACTTCTCTGGGCCTTTTCTCTAAAATGAGGATGATAGCAATAGTGTCTATATTATTGGGCTCTGTAATATAGTTCTGATATAGTTTCCAAGGATATAGTCTTATATCCTTATAGTGTCTAGCATGTTGCCTGGTTCATAGGAAGCCGTCAGTCAATGATGGGAAAGAACCAAGCACGCCAGTCCGGGTCAGGCACCTGGAGTCTGTTCCATCATTGTTTGTAGTTGTAATGACAGAAGCCCGCTTGTATTACAAGCCCTTGATTACAAGGGCTCAGGCTGTTTTACAGAACGCAGCCTAACCTCAGGGAGGGACTGGAACTAGATATGGAGCATTCTGGAAACTGGAGAGCTCTTACTTTCTGCCTCTCATCTCTGCTTCAAAGTACGTGCCTCTTCTCTTCTTTTTGCACACTGGCATTCTCAGTTTTTCTGGCCACAGGTTGGGTTGATCTCAAGCTTCTCAAGATCTCCTTCTTTCCAGGGACCAGTCTAGAGTGCGTTGGATTTTCACATCCCTGGGAGACAGGTAGGATTGGTCTGGTTTGCGTCAGATGTTGACTTCTGTCCTGATCAGCTGTGACCAAGAGGGATTCATAGAGTACATGCATGACCTTTTTTTTCTTTTAATGTTGTGTTTAATTGGAAGAAATAGAGGTAATGAGGTAGGAGATATAGGTGAACATGACTTCATGAACAAGATGATCACATCTTGGTTGACAAAGAGAATGTAGATGTAGACTTAGTAAAGAGCAAGAAACTACAGTTTTGACTCCCAAGTTGTGACCACAAGAGAGGTGGGACTTAGGAAAGTTTACTCCAAGGTCAAGAATTGAGACCTTGTAGACAGTGGCTGAAGTTGTGGATTAATAAGAGAATTACTGAGCCTGTTTCTTGTGTATGGCTCATATCTGTCATTCCTTCCTTCCTTCCATTCCATACTTTTTGAGTGCACTGGAGATGTAATAGTGAACTTGCTGTCACAGAGCTCACCTTCGCTTCTCCTGTTGGTGTGGTTTTGCACAAGGAAATAAATCGAGTACTTGTAGAGCCCCATTGTTGTCTCACTTTCCTACTAGAAAGCACCAGTTCAGGCAAAAAAAATAAAACAAAACAAAACCCTGGACCGGAAGATGGTGGAAGTCATCTTCTTGGTGATTTTGGAAAACTGGCTTGCGGTGTGATCAGCTATGGCAAACTTTTGCTTTGATTCATCTCCCCAGTCCTTTTTTTTTTTTTTTTTTTTTTGCGACCACTAAAGAGTTAAACTCATCCAGAGGAGACAGCAAAGGAGGTAAGGGAGTGTGACATTGTGATTTATAATAAGAAATATATATTTGGTCTTCATCCCAGTTTCTGACACAGAGCTCCTAAAACCCTTGGAATTTCTTAAGTGATAAGAGCGATAAAAATGTCTTGATATTTATAACAAATCCCTTTCAATCACACCTGAGTTTCTGTTAATGAGGTGACTTTTGGAAAACCCCTAAGGTTGGGGGCTGGTTGCCAGGGGAACCAACCATGTGATTACAGAATTGGAACTTTAAGTCACATCCCTGACCTCCTGTGAAGGGAAAGGGGCTGGAGTATCATATCCAATCACCAGTGGCCAATGATTTAATAAACATGCCTATGTAATGAAGCCTTCAAAAAACCCAGAAGGATGGGTTGCAAAGGGCTTCCGGGTTGGTGAACCCGTGGAGTGCTGGAAGAATGGTGCATTCAGAGAGGGCATGGGAGCTGTGCGTCTCTTTCCACACGCCTTGCCCTATGCATCTCTTCCATCTGGCTCCTCGGGATTGGCCCTTCTTGGAGTATCCTCTTTTTCGATCTTTGAAATCGCCCCTTTGAAACCATTTTGTCAGCAAGTAAGTGCACAGATACATGTATGTTATTTGTTGCAGTTATAGGAAAATGGTTCTCCTGCCTCATAGACACCTCACATCCAAGTTTTAATTTGATGGCACATGAACCAGAGAGAACTGAGTGGACTCAGGTGGCCTTTGCAGGATCTTCAGTGGACTTGCCAGGATCTTTGGGTCTTTCCAGGGGCCTTCAGATGATATTTCCAGGATCTTACAAAAAACTCTGGAGTAATGAGGGGTTACAGCTGAGTTGGGAAAAACTTTGGGACCTGGAGGCCATGGTTGTCAATCCATTCTGACTCTTGAAGGGAATTGAAGGGAATTTTCATTTCCGAATGTACTTGAGGACATGATCATCTGGTTTTCATTGAAATTATGAACACATTGATCAGTTTCCCCCAAAAGAACAGTCAGGGCAGGTGAATATAGTTAGGCAATGACTGGGGCAGAATGTCGGCAGAAGGAAGGGACAAGTGCCCCGCTGTGGGCTGAATGTATACTGTGTGCCAGCCAGCATTGGTCTGGAGAGCAAAAGCCTTGTGGGTTCTCGAAGAAATCAGCTGGAATACATCCAGTTTAAAATGGCACCTGGCTAGCTATAGCTGCCCCTGGCACAGCCTCTCTTGCTTTCCAATTAACCTCTCTAATGAAGATGTAGAAGCAGCACAGCCCCACCACCATAAAAGTGGACCCCCTCTCTCCCTATCCCCCTCTTTGCATTGGCTTACAGACATAGCATCTGCAGCAATTAAAAAATTGCATGGCCATCTCTCAGGTCTGTGAGTATCGCTTTTCTTGCCATCCTCAATATATTTTTTTTGGAGAATATGTCTTTTAAATAAAGCAGCAGGGGAGAAGGTCGGGGCCATATTACACTGATCCTGGGAAGGACACCCTAGGGGAAGCTACGTGGATTGAGGATGAGGCAAAGAGGATTGAGGATTGAGATGAGGATTAAGACAAAGGATTGAGGATTGAGGATTGAGACAAAGAGAGACCAGATAGCAGGGTCTCTTGGAGACAACAGATTTTACTGTGTTCTGTTGGTTTTGAATGTCAGAAAATAAGGCAGTGGAAGAAGGAGAGGATTCCAGTCAAGCAGAATTCTATTAGATAAAAGGCTGAAAAAAATGAACAACAGATTTAAAAATAAACCCCTTCCCCCAAAACACAAATAAACAAATACCAAATTCTTTATGTAAACATAGAGTCAAAGAAGTTAAAAAACAATCTTTCTTCGAAGAAAACTCCAGGCTTACATATTTTCACCAGGGAATTCTTTTAATATTTAAGGAAGGAGTAACACTAATCTCATGTGAACTCTTTCTGAAACTAGAGGAGGAAGTAATGCTTCACAATTCATTTTATAATATTTACGAAATCATTATAGAAAAATCTCACAGAAATTCCAAAAGGAGAAAGAAAGAAAGACAGAAAGAGAGAAAAGAAACGGAATTACTAAAATCCTGCATGAATATACGCTAAAAATATCCTTAACAAAATATTAGTAAACAAATCCAACAGTATACAAAAAAGCATAATACATTGTGACCGAGCAGGACTTATCCTGGAAATGCAAAGTTGGTTTAACATTGGCAAATCCAACGGCATAATCTACTACGTTTACAGAATTAAGAAGAAACATATACCAAAGAGAAAAGGCATTTGATAAAAATGAATATCTATTCATGATAAAAAGTCAGTACGCTAAGAATAAAAATAGAATGTCTCAATCTGATAAAGTTTATTTATGAAAAAGTTATAGCAAATATTATATTTACTGGCAAAATACTGAACACTTTCTCACTAAGATTGGGAACAAGGTGAAGCTGTCCTTTCTCACCATTCCTGTCTAACATTGCACTGAGGTTGTAGCAAGTGCAAAAAGAAAAGAAAAGGACAAAAAAAAAATAGCATATGGATAGGAAAGAAAGAGGTCAAATTGTACTTATGTTCAGATGTTAAGATTATTAAAAAAAATGTTAAGATTGTTTATGAGGAGAATCCTAAGAAATCTATCCCAAACTACTAGAACGAATAAGTGAATTTAGCAAGTTCATAGCAGTCAAGGTTAATATACAAAGATCAATTTTATTATTTATATACTAGCACCAAATATTTGGAAGGTGAAGCTTAAAGATCCCTTTGCCAGAGCATCAAAAACAAACCAACAAAATATACTGAGGATTAAATTTAACAGAACATGTGCAAGACCTCTGTACTAAAAAGCATAAAACATTGCAGAGAGTAATTAAAGAAGACCAAAATCAATGGGTATTTATAGATAGGAAGGCTCAGTGTTGTTAAGATATTAATTCTTCCCAAATTGCCCAGTAGATTCAACATAATCACAATAGAAATTCCATAGGGTCTTTCGGGGAAATTGATAAACTGACTCTAGCATTTATATAGAAATGCAAAGCACCAACAATATCAAAAGCAATCTTGATAAAAAGGAGCACGCTTGAAGGACTTACACTATCTGACTTCGAGACTCATTTTAAAGCTATGATCATCAGAAGTGTGGTACTGGCATCAAGATCGACAAATGGATCAATGGGACAGAACACAAAGCCCAGAAATGAACTCAACTGGCCGACTGATTTTTTAAAAAATCTTATTAAGTTCTTAATTTTAATTCCAGTATAGTTAGCATACAGTATTGTATTAGTTTCAGGTGTGCAGTATAGTGTGGCCAACTAACTAATTTTTGACAGAGGCACCGAAGCAATTCAGTCCAGAAAGGAAAGTCTTTCTTTCTCCTTCCTTCCTTCCTTCCTTCCTTCCTTCCTTCCTTCCTTCCTTCCTTCCTTCCTTCCTTCCTTCCTTCCTTCCTTCCTTCCCCCTCCCCACCCTCCCTTCCTTCCGTCCCTTCGGACAGTCTTTCAACTGATGAAACTGGAAAGTTATTCATAAGGGAAAAAAAAGATGTCAATTCCTACTTCATAATGTATACACACCCACAAAGCTTTCAGGAGAAAACATAGGGGAATGTCACCATGACTTAGAGAGAGACAGTGTTCTTAGAGAGGACTCAGAAAAGAAAAACTGGTAAGTTAGTCTTCACCAAAACGTGAACATTTCTGCCTGTAAATAGACACTTTTGAGAAAATAAGTAGGCAATCCACAAACTGAGAGAAAACATTAGTAAAGCAGATACTTTACAAAGTATCTGGATATAGAAAGTATCCCAGTATCCAGGATATAGAAAGAACTCCTGGAATTTGGTAAAAAACAAACAAACAAAAACAATCAAAGTGGGCAAAATAATTGGACAGGCATTTCACAAAAGAAGATGAAGACGTGGCCCATGGAAATGCAAATCAAAACCAAATTGGAGGGGGAGATGAACCATGAGAGACTGTGGACTCTGAGAAACAAACTGAAAGTTTTGGAGGGGAGGGGGGCAGGGGGTTGGGCAAGCCTGGTGGTGGGTATTGAGGAGGGCATGTATTGCATGGAGCACTGGGTGTGGTACATGAACAATGAATCTTGGAACACTGAAAAAATAAAATAAAATTAATTAAAAAAAAAAAAACAGCACCACACTGTGATACCCATACATTTCCTTTAGGAAGTCCAAAATTAAAAAGGCCGTCCATCCCAAATGTTAATCAAGAATGTGGAGCAACCGGAATTTTCATACATCGTGGGTGGGAGTTTGGGAAAATCTGACACTTTTTTCATAAATCTAGGTATGTATATATCTACCCTGTGACCCAACAATTGCATACCCAGGTAAGTATCCAAGAAAACTGAAAATCCATGTCCACAAAAATGTTTGTACAAGAACATCTAGCAGGACATCATTAACAACAGTCAAAATCTGAAAACAGCCCAGGTGTCCATCAATAGGAGAATGGATAAGCAAATTATGGTATTTTCATATAATGGAATACTATGCAGCAACATAAAGTTGTTAATCACTGATGCATGCAACAATGTGGATGAATCGCAGAATATTTTGTCATGTGAAAGGAACCAAACACACCAGTCCATATTGTATGATTTCATTTGTATGTAGCTCTAAAAAAAAGGTAAAACTAATTTATGGTGGAAAAAAAATCAGAATAGTGATTGACTCTGAGAATAGGGGATGGGCATTGACAGGAAAGGGGCATGAGAGAATTTTCTGGAATGATGCAATGCTTCTATCTTGATAGAGGTTTGGGTACATAGGTATATGCATTTGTCAAAAGTCAGGAAAGTACCCAAGTCAGATTTGTGCCTTCCACTATATGTAAATTTTACCTGAAAAGAAAAAAAAATACAACCCGTAAACGAATATTGAAATCTAGTTAATTATATGCAATTTGAAATATTTAGGGAGATGTCTACTGATGTATACAATTCAAGATGAATGGATGGATAGATGGACAGATACATGATAAAGCAGGTAAATTGTTAATGATAGAGTCGACAGAAGTACTCACTATACAATTCTTTTACCTTTTTTATACCTGAAACTTTTCATTATAAAATGTTGGAAAAAACTAAAATCCAAATTGCAAACTTCAAGAGATATGAAAAAGAAAGAATGCATGGAAAGACAACAATATACTTCGCTGAAAAGAGTGTGTATAGCAAAGATATTAGCCTTATGTCAAGTCATACATTTAACATAGTTTGGAATTTTGATTTTCAAAGTGATTCTAAATTACATGAAGATGTAATTACAAGAAAACAAAAATGAAAATGTCATTAAAATGTTATATATATTGTACAGATTAGTGAAAACAGCATGGCATTAGGCCACAATTAAAATAAAATGACATGAAAAAGAAGGGATCATCTTGAATTACACAGTAGAATACTTATGAGCTTAATAAAAAATAAAAGAAATGGTGTGAATTATTTGGAAGGGATGGATTTTCCAATAAATACTGAAATGAAATAAAATTAGAACTTTAGCTCACATCATCTCCCAAATTAAGTTACAGATGAATGAAAGAGATAATTTTTTAAAGTGCCGGTAGTTTTCTCTTTGGATGGTTATGATATGAACAAATTTTACTTAACCCAGCATTATGAAAAGTTAAGGTTGCCTATATTAAACTACGATAATGTAGTGAAAGACCTTCTAAGCCCAAGAGCAAAGGAAGAAATCCAAAAGATGAGAAAAATGTATTTGGCCACTTAAAATAGAGAATTCCTAGGACTTCAAAAAAAAAAATTATAAGCAACATTAAAAGGAAAAATGTCACTCGCAGTAAATATAGCAGAAAGGCTTACTCTCCTTAACAGACATAGAGATCTTTCAAAGCAATGTGAAAAAAAGAAAAATCTAAAGAAAAATGGCTTTATGACTCACACATGTAATTTGCTGAAGCATAAAAATACAATATTCTGCTCAAATTTTCTGCGTACCTAAAAGTGCTCTAAAAAATAGGGTCCGTTAAAAAATACTCTCAAAAAGAAGATAACAAACTTGCAAAAATCTCTCATTACTAAAACAATTTACATTAAAAATGATTCTCTCTCTCTAAAGTAAATAAACAAATCTTAAAAAAAATAGGGGTGCCTGGATGGCACAGTTAGTTGAACATCCGACTCTTGGTTTTGGCTCAGGTCGTGATCTCAGGGTCATGAACTCGAGCCCTGTGTCAGGCTCCACGCTCAGCGTGGGGTCTGGTTGGGATTTCTCTCTCCCTCTCCCTCTGCCCCTCCTGCTTGCGTGCACTCTCTCTCTAAAATAAATAAATAAACAAACAAATAAATAAATAAATCTTTTAAAAAATGAAATACAAGATTTCATTTTATACTTATGAAGTTAGGAAAAACTTCTCTGAGATAGTTTTGTTAAGTTTTTGTTTCCTTTGCTTTGCTGTTAAGGGTGATGCTGTGGTGAGCATTTTCATATGTTTTCAATAAATCTTCGATTATTTCCTCAGTGTGGTTATGCATGTTGATGGTGTTCTATTTTATTAATACTGTTTATTCCTCAAGCTGGTTGAAAAGCATAAAAGAATTCATTAAATTACTGGTTTTTAAGAGATCATTTATGACTAAGGATGTTAACTATTTGCCATGCATTGCAAATGAAATGCCATGTTTTCTTGCCAACATTTTATAGTGATGTTTTACTTTTCGGTTGTACAGAAGTTTTCTATTGAAACATAATAACGTTCTGCTTAAAGAAGTATCTTTAACATGTTTGAAATGGTACCTAATGCAGCGAAGGATTTCTGCTTGCAAAAGGCAGAGAAAATGCAAGAAAAATAGTGGCTATTGCTGGATGGTATGATTATGGATGATTTCTATTCTCTTCCTACAGTTTTTCTTAATTTTCTAAAAATTAAAGAAGAAGAATTTAAAAACTGAATGAAATACTCAGATAACAGGTTTGAAATGGATTGCACTTGCTATCATGCCTGACACATAGTAGGTCCTCAATATACCTATAAAAACAGCTTTATTGCGATCTAATTCACATACCATACAATTCAATTTTTCTTTAGTATATTCACAGGTCTATGCAGCCATCATCACAGTCGATTTTAGAACTTTTCCATCACGTCAACAAGGTACCTTGAACCATTTAGCTGTCACTTCCCTGTCCCCCTACGTTCCCCAGCCCTAAGCAACCACTGATCTACTCCCTCTCTCTATGACTTGCTTATTCTGGACATTACATATAAATGGAATGACCTAACCTATGCCCTTTTGCAACTGGCTTCCTTCACTTACCATAATGTTTCCAAAGTCCATCCATGTTGTAGCATGTGTTTGTATTTTATTCTTTTTTTAAAATGGAATAATAGTCCATTGTGTGGGTATTCTACCACTTGTTGATCCATCATTAGTTCATGAATAATTTGGGGTGTTTCTACCCTTCGACTATTCTGAAAAATTATGCTGTACACATTTGTCTAAATGCTTTTTGTGTGGACATAGGTAATGCATATATTTCTTTTGAATATATATCGAGGGGTAGAAATGCTGAGTCATATGGTTATTCCATGTTTAATATTTTGAGGAATTTTCAGGCTGTTTTCTAAAGTGATCGCACCATTTGAGGTTTCCACCAGCAGTGTATGAGGGTTTGGATTTCTCCACCACCCCAACCCTGACATTTTGTTGTTTCCTGGCATTTGTTGATATCCAGGCTATCTTAGTAGCTGTGAAGTGGTGTCTCATTGTGGTTTTGATTTACATTTCTCTGATGACTAATGATGTTAAGCATCTTTTCATGTGCTTATTGGCCATTTGTATATCTTCCTTGGAGAAAGGCCTATGCAGATCTTTTGCCCATTTTTTAATTGGGTTATTTGTCTTTTTGTTATTGGGTTGTAAGAGTTCTTTTATTTTCTAGTACAAATACCTTATCAGATGTATGATTTGCAAATATTTTACCACTCTGTCCATTGTCTTTCTACTCTCGTGGTAGTGTCTTTTGAAGCACAAAAGTTTCTAATTTTGGCGAAGTTCAATATATGTATCTTTTCTCTGTTAGTGCTTTTGGTGTCATTTCTAAGGTACCATTGTCAAATCCAAAGTTATGAAGATTGGCTAGTATTTTTTTTTCTATGATTTTTATAGTTTTGGCTCTTTCAGTTTAATCCTTTGATTTATTTTGAGTCAGTTTTTGTACACGGTATGAAATAACAGTCTACCTTTGTTCTCTTGAATGTAGCTATGCAGTTGCCCCAACAGCATTAAAGACTCTTCTTTTCCTACTGAATGGTCTTGGCACTCTAGCCAAAAATCAGTTGACCATAGACACACGGGTTTATTTCTGGACTCTCAGTTTTATTCCATATATGTCTATCCTTTGCCAGTATCCTATGGCTTGATTACTATTGCATTCTAGTAAATTTTGAGATAGGGAAGTGAGTCTTCCAGCTTTGTTTTGTTCTTTTTCAAGACTTGTTTTGACTATTCTGAGGCCCATGCAATTACAAATGAATTTTAGAATGAGTTTGTCAATTTCTACAATGAAGCCAGCTGGGATTCTGATACTTTGAATTTGTTGATCAACTTGAGGAATATCACCATCTTAACAGTGTTAAGTCTTCCAATTCATGAACATGGAATGCTTTTCCAATTTTACAGGTCTTCTTTCATTCCTTTGGCCATGTTTTATAGTTTTCAAAGTATACATTTTGAGCATCTTTTGTTAAATTTATTCCTAAGTATTTTACTTGTTTTGATGTTATTGTAAATAGAATTTTTTAAATTTTATTTTTGAGTTGTTCATTGCAAGTATATAGAAATATGACTGATTTTTGCGTGTTGATCTTTTACCCTGCAAGCTTGCTGAACTCATTTATTAGTTCTAATAGTTTTTTAGTGGGTTCTTCAGGGTTTGCTTTATACAAGAGGATGCCATCTATAATAGTTTTATTTCTTTCTTTCCAACCTGGATGTCTTTATTTCTCTTTCTTCCCTATTGCCCTGGCTGAAACTTTCAGGATGATATTGAATAGAAGTGGAAACGTGGAAATCCTCTTGTTTTTTGTTTTAGGGAGAAAGCATCCAGTATTAAGTAAGATCTTCGCTGTGGGTTATTCATAGGTGTCCTTTATCAAGTTGAGGAAATTATCTTCTACTCCTAGTTTGTTGAGTGTTTTTATCATGAAAGGGTGTTGGATTTTGTCAAGTGTTTTTTTCCTGCATTTATTGGGATAATCACTTAGTTTTTGTTTTTTTATTCTATTGATATGGAGTATTACATTAATTGATTTTCATATGCTCTCAATGCACTTTTATTAAATGTGTCCTGTGCTGGTAGGCACGTTTGGGAATGCCACTGAACCTACTACGTGGTTTAGGGGTTGCAGGCTGCCACAGGGCTATTTTTGGATGAGGGCTGCCCTAGCCTAGTCTCTACCAGCTCTTTCCCAGTTTTCTTTTCAATGCTGATGCAGTGCCTTTCACCAGTCAAGTACAAACTTACACCTCCAGCCAGGTAGACGTGTTTCAGGTTAATTAGGGGCCTCAGTCAATTTAGTCCACAGGCTGTAATTACAGGCACCTGAGACCTGCAATTTCTGTTTTAATTAAAATAAACAATGTGGAGGGACTGACATCACACTGGGGCAACCGATGTGCAGGGCATAGATAATTACACCAAAGCTGAGCCTCTTGCTGTGAAGAAGTCTGTTGGGTTCCATGATGGAGCGCGGGGCCTGGCCATCCCGGTGAAGGCTAATTACCGGCTGCCAACCACAGCTCAAACCAGACAGGTCGGTTGGTTGTGGTGATGATGTTAAAGCATGCTTCTTTCAAGTTGGAACTTAGCTGTGACCTCTGGGGCATGTGAGCGTGTGTGTCCATTTACATATACGATATCCCTCTACGTGTGTTTACCTATAACATGCTTCCACGTACATATGCAGTGGAATGAAAAATTCTCACTTTAACTGCTGGCTTTAGAGATCCTCTCGGGAAGCGAGTCGCCCTTGCTTAGAAAAATAATAGTTCACTTGAAGAAGGTCAGACGTACCCTAACCGCTCAGCCTTAGAATTTACAGGAATTCAGGGTGGGGTGTAGCAGGGAAAAAGAAGGGGGAGAGGGAGAATGGGGAGAAGCAAGGCTGGAACATGGCAGGAGCTTAGTGTCTGAGAAGAAGGTAGCCAGTGAGAGATGCCTGGTGGCCAGAGTGGCTCAAGGTCGTAGAAGAACAAGGTACTTAGTATTTATTTTAAAATTGTTTGCATCCTACGATGTAAACTCCCTCTGGCACTTCAAACCTTCAGTGAAGTCATCAGCACACACCAGTATTCTGGATGAGTGAGTTTCTTTGTTTTTTTGGGGGGGAGGGGGTGAAGACCAAGGAAGAAAGATTTAATTCTATATTTGGGTAGAAGTGTAGGGAATAATACATGAAAAAGTGAATCTAGGGTAATAGGGAGCAAGAAGTGACCAGAGATGGTAAACCTATAGGCCTTTTCAGAAGTCTTGGTCTGGGAGTTGGACTTTCCACAGACATAGGAGATAAATCCCCATTTGTTTTAGAAAAGAAACCTCAACATGGCACTCTGCCACCTGAAGCCTTCCGATGGCCACGCCCCTGCCATCAAGACAAGGTGTAAACTTACTTAAATGGCCCCAAAGATATCCAGTCCTAATCCCTGAAGCCTCTAAATGTTATTGTTTTTTTTTTTTTAATTCTTTGCAAGGTGTGATTAAATTAAGGATTTTGAGATGGGAGATTATCCTGAATTATCTTGATGGGCTGTAAATACCATGGCATGTATCCTTATAAGCGGGGAGGAAGGGGCCTGTGCCACACACAGAGGAGGGCAGCACAGACAGAAGAGGAGGTTCCAGGGCTGCAGAGGCGTAGGTTGGAGCCGTGTGGCCGAGGTCAGGTGATGCCGGTAGCCACCCGACGCTGGGAGAGGCTGGGAGCTGATCCTCCTCTAGAGCCCCCTGAGGGAGCACAGCCCCGCTGACACTTGGATATTGACCCAGTGAAGCGGACTTGGGATTTCTGCCCTCGGAACTGTGAAGGTGAACATTTCTGTTGTTTGAAGCCATCCAGCTTGGGAAAGTAAACAGGTGGCTTCACCAGACCCCTTGGGATCTGGCCCCTGCCCTTCTCCCCAGCCTTGTCTCTGACCCTGTCTCTCAAACACCCCTCCCTCCCCCCACGCTGCCAACCACTGCACTCTCGCCGTATCTTGTGTGTGCTGATCTCCTCACCTGAAACCTTCTTCAGTCTCTGCCAAGCTTGAGAGATGTGGCACCCTAGACCAGCTTATGGATGGGGAAATGGCATGTAGCCCATCCCCCTCAGAGCCCTGCTAAGCTGGTCTCCAAGTCAGTGCCTCCCTGGCCACAGTCTCAGGCTGGGACAATGTGCCCTCTCGCCCATTCTCCCTGGCTGAGGCTCCATGTCACGGCAGGTTGGGAAAGCCCAGCTGTCTTACATCTGGCCTCTCCAGATTGCCTCAGATTCATGTCTTCCTGGGCCCAGTGGAAAAAGGACAGGCTTTGGCATAAGCAAGACTGGGTCAGAATGTTGTCTTTTCTGCTTAGATGCTGTGTGACCTGGTCTAAGTTACTTAACCTTTCTGAACCTCTGTTGTCTCAGATAGAAAATGGGGCTTTTTTCCAAGGGTTGTTGACATGTATTTACGGAGCGTTTACTCCGCTTGAACAAGCCCAGATCCCTGCCTTTGTGAGAGATGCATTTACTTAGGCTACTGAGAGAGTAAAATGAGGCCTGAACCAAGTACCCTTTCCCCCCCGCCTCCTCTACGGGGTTCCCTTTTCCTAAGGGGGCCATATCAGGCTCACTCACCCAGCCTAAGGGAGATCTCCCAGCGGTCAGTTTTGGCCCAAGAGGAGGCATGGGGCTGAACGTGCAGGCTGTGGCTTTAGTTTGGGAATAGCCTTTAGCTTCCACTCATGCCATAGCCCAGACTTTAAGAGCTGGGAGGTAACAGTCATCTTTGCAGAAGGAGAAGTGTGTAAGTGCGGCAGGCAGGTGGGTATGAGTGAGCTCTGGATTCCGCTCCCGGACCTGTAGTGTGTGACCTCGGGCTTCAGGGGACACTGTGAGCTCTGATGCACACTCACAGACCTGCCCGGGGAACCACCACACTCCTAGACACACACGCGCACACAGGTGTCTATGTACGCTCCCCCACGCATTGTATTTTTACCGCATTTGTGTCTGTCCAGGGGTGTACTTGTCCTTCTCTTTCCATACCGGACATTTGGAAGAAATGAGGAGGAGGCTCGGAGGTGTGAAGTTCCTTCATCAAGGTCATGTAGCCCTCACAGTGCTGAGTTAAGTCTCACGCCCGTGGTTCCTGTAAGTGTCCACCGAACTATGCTGCCTTTCTACACACACACACACACACACACACACACACACACACACACACACACGTTTTCTCCCCTTTGCTCAGCAAGGCATCATAGTGGGACACTTGTGAGCATGGGCTCCAGTCAAATCCTAGTTCTGCTGCATTTTAACCATGTGACCTTGAGCAAGTCACTTCATGTTTCTTTTTTTTTTTTAATATTTTATTTATTTATTTGACACAGAGAGAGAGAGAGAGAGAGAGATCACAAGTAGGCAGAGAGGCAGGCAGAGAGAGAGGGGGAAGCAGGCTCCCTGCTGAGCAGAGAGCCCGACGCGGAGCTCGATCCCAGGACCCTGAGATCATGACTTGAGCCGAAGGCAGAGGCTTTAACCCACTGAGCCACCCAGGTGCCCCTCACTTCACGTTTCTATTAGAACCTGTTTCATAAGGTTGTAGTGACCATTGGAGATAATGAATGTAAGGTTCATGGCTCCTTGCCTAGCACATAGTAAATGCTCAATGAATGTTTATTTTTGCTGAGTAGCAGGCACCCTAGTAGACCCTGGGATCCTTACCAAGTCTAGTACCATGTTAGGAATATCACTGAAATACTGTTTCCAACATGACTTAAGAGGAAAGGCAATAAACTGCCCAGCAGGCGTGAGTTCTGGAAGAAAGACTAAGAAAAGCCTAAGGACAGAGCCCTGTGGTGGCACTGGGGTCCTCCCAAGGGTCTGCTATTTGGGGATCCTGTTCTACTCACGCCGCACTCATTTCAAGATCTTGGGCTCGGACAGGCTCAGAGATGCGAGCCCCATGCCCAGGGCAGCTTCCTGGCCAGCCGTGGGGACGGGAGGGCCAGTCCTTGCTCGCTTCATCCCAGAGACCTGTGCAAGCTGCAGCAGGCTCATGGAGGGCAGGAACCAGCAGCGACCCAGAAGCTTCTGTGGTTTTTCTGGGCAGGATGCCTCCCTTGCCGGGCTGGGCCAGGTCTGTTCCCTGGGGCTGCTTCCAGGTCTAAGGAGTCAGGACCTGCCCCGCTGGGCTCGCCGTCCCCCGTCCTGTCCCGCACGCTCCCCTGCAGCCCCAAGCCCAGCAGAAGGATTTTTCACAGCTCGTAGTGGCAACTTGAGCTCCTTTACACCCCTGGCCAGAGGGTGGTTTACGATCACCCCTACCTCACTGGGTGGCCATGAAGATGAAGTGAGATAGTGCCAGACACACCGGTTTTGGCACATAACAGGTACCTTGTATCGTAGCAATGACTATGGGTCTTCATGATTAGTAGTGACGTCATCATCGCCATCATGGGCATCATCACCGCCATTGGGTCCCGAAGGTGATGACATCCGGTCCCTAGCCATGTGATGTCGGGCAAGTTGTAGCTCTGTGCCTCAGGGTCTCACCATGCAAAGTGGCCACTCTTTTTGAAGGTTCCTGCCTCCGTCCTGTTCCAGTGTCAGAATGTCTTGGGAAAGCATTCCCATAGCGTCCCCAGTGGGAAGTCAGGCAGGTGACCTTACTTCTTTGAACCACCATTTCCTCAGCGGACGAATGTGGGCAAGTATCGCATTTCACTCGAGGCGCAATGACAAGGATAAAAGAGACAAGAGCGTAAGTGACCTCGCACAGCGCCTGCGCTATGTCAGCTAGGTCTACTGGTCTACCCTCCGTGTCGTTGACAGCGAGCAGGCTGGGAAGCTGAGCGTTTTGGTCCGAGCACTGCAGAGGCAGAAGCAGAAAGATGCCTTGGTTTTGCCTCAGTCCTTGCAAAGCTGGCCTTTGTTGTCTCTTGGCCCATAGGCTCAGCTCGCTAGAGCAGGTCTTAGTTTTCTTTGAACCCTTGACATTTTTCCCAGTGTCTTTCTCAGGTCATCTATAAATGCTGATACATTTCAGAATTCTATCCTTGGTCATTTCCTCTTTTTGCCAGGGGGTTTCTTCCGCTTGCGGTGCTCGCTTACCGACTCTGTCCTTCTCACCCCCAGGTCATCATCTGCCGCCCTGAGCTTCCTCTTGACCTCTGTGTCTTGATATCCAACTATCTGCTGAAGATCTGTGCTTGGAGAAAACCTCCCAACACCCCCAAACTGGACTGATCATCTTTTCCTTAAACCTGCTCTGCCTTCTGTCTTCCGTGTCTTAGTCATGGCAGTACCGTCCACGAAGCTGTTCACTTCAGAAATCTGTGGGCATCCTCACTCTTCCCTCTCTTGTCCCACATACACACCGTCTTCCTCCCTCCCCATCACCCTTCTCTCCCTCGCTCTCTTCCTTCCTCCTTTCCCCCCTTCCACTAGATAAGGATTCACGTCTTTGCTAAGTATCTGCTATATGTCAGCCACTGTTCTGGCTGTTGGGCCACTAGGTCACTGAATCCTCTTAATATTATCCCCAGATGTCTAAGAATTGTGTCATCCCTGCTTCTCAGTTGCAAATGACAGCATACATCCCTAGTAAGAAAACAGAGTGAGTAGCTCCCAGAATTGATGGGTGAGATGGAGAAGTTGGCTGAAGGCCAAGCTTCTAAGAACATCTAAAGTCACTCGGCACCTGGCTTATTGGTGAAGCTGCCGTGGCCACGGCCGAAGCTGCCACCAAGGACTAGACACCAAAACCCCGCTTTCACTGCAAGCGACAGCCGCCACCCGCGCTGGTGCTGCCTCTGGGTTGGCAATGCGACTTGGCCCTGCACTGCCTGGAAGCGGAAAGTCTTTGTCGTTTCCTACACCAGCAGAACTGCAAGCGAGCTCCAGACAGAGCCAGGCCTCCCACTGACCACTTCCCATCTGGAGTGTGTAAGCGATGGGGGCCGGTCATGTGCTTGTGGCGCAGGGGCAAGGGAGTCTGGAAGTCATTTGAGTTCTGACTTCTGCTTTGGAGATAGCACTTGCTAGGTCCATTTCCCCCAAATAGCAGAGGACTGCTAACAAGGTGATGGACGGCCACCCCGAAAATGACGACCTTGCAGTACAGGAGTCTATCGTGTCCCCTCCATTCTCACGGTGGCCGCCCTAGGCCCGCGTGCTCCCCTCTCACCGGTCCCACCCCACTTGACCTTCTCTGGAACACGTCTGGTCAGCGTCCTTCTGCGGTGCTTTGTCCTCACACTTTGCCACTCACTGTGGGCCCTCACGCTCTGTCCTTTGTACACTTCTCAGCCTCATCCTCTGAAACCTGGGACAGCCATTGGAGGACAGCTTCTTGGTGACATCTGAAGGATGGCACGGCAATTCCTCTCATGGACCCAACGTAACTTAGAGTCCAGCCACGGAAGATCCTGCTGACTGAGGGTGCGTGCAGGGCACGCCTGGGGCTGACCTGGGGACAATTTGGTGAGGGCTTTCCTGATATCTCTTCCCCTGGGCCGGAAGGCTCACCACCAACTTCCACACCTCTGGGTTCAGCAACTGTGTACGACCCTTTTAAGGGTAATCTATTGAGAAGGCCCCTCGTGAAGCTCCCAAAACTTTGAAGAAAGGAGTCTTTTTTTTTTTTTTTTAAGATTTTATTTACTTATTTGACAGAGAGAGAGAGATCACAAGCACGCAGAGAGAGAGGGAAGCAGGCTCCCTGCTGAGCAGAGAGCCCGATGCAGGGCTCGATCCCAGGACCCTGAGATCATGACCTGAGCCAAAGGCAGAGGCTTTAACCCACTGAGCCACCCAGGCGCCCCAAGAAAGGAGTCTTTTTGTTCCTATTTTTCCTTAGCTGCAGCCCAGCACTCACTGCTCTGTCCCCCAAGCCAGCCTGAGACAGGTGCACCTGACAAATCCAGGAAGATCGTGAGCTTCGAGAGAACAGGTCAGGAGGTGGGGGAGAGCTCACCCCCTGGGGAGCACGGGCCACCAACCTTAAATAGAAGAGGATGAATAATTGTTTCAGGACCAAAGTTATGATTAGAGGGTGTGACGTCACCCTCCACAACCGCAGACTCAGAGAAGCAGGGTCATTTCCAAAGATAAGCTTTCCTGGTGTTTTAACAAGGAGAGAATCTGAGGTCAGCGGGAGCTGCGGGCATGCTTTCCATTCTGCCAGGACTGACCTGTCTCACACTGACTGGGGTTGAACAGCCACACCGGTCACCCCCAAGCTGCCCGGGCCATCTCAGGCTGCCCCGCCCAGCCCTGCCCAGCTCGAGAAGTGCATTCTGAACCTGAGCCCCACCCTCGGTGGGGTTTGGAGCTTTCCTTATTCCCGGGGGTCCCAGGCCTGGTGTGTGCATTCCTGTGATGCTCATGTTCCCCATGCTTTAGCTTGTGTTTGCATCTTTCCTTCAACTCAGCCTCTCTGCCTCAGTTTCCCTGCCCCGTTCTCTTCCCACTGAGGTCTCTGATGAAATCTGCCCCATCCAGCCGGGGCCCTAACACTCCTGAGCTGTCCTTCAAGTCGGAGGCACCCCACATGCTCACATGCCCATGACCTTTACACTTTTGGGGGTAGACTTTAATTATCACCTTGCAAATAACAAGCCTGAAACAATATCAGTTACAACCATGTACTGAGTGAGAATTCCTTAAGTGTGCAGAGTGGGTTTCCTCTGTGCTTTGGAGGCAGTATACTCACTTGCGAAGCCTGAGGTCTAATCCTGGATTATTTATTAGCAGTGAAACTTTGGCCACATTATTCCGCATCCTTCCATGAGCCTCTGTTTTCTTCTCTGTGAAATGGGAATAACGATAGTGTCCATACCTCAGTGGGCTGTTGAAAGGATCAAATTGAATGACACACATAAAAGGCTTAGTGCAGTTTTGGGGACACAGCCAATAGTAGTAATAAAACCAACTTTTTTGGTTGAGCTTCCACTCTTTGCTTGTTACAAAAATTATTTAGCTGGTCATTGAGGTATAATCATCATATTATAAGATGCACTCATCTTAAGAGTCCATTTTTGGCAAATCAATATACCCACTGACCACCACCACTACCACTATATAGAACATCTCTATCACCCCCAAAGGACTCCTTGGATCTCCTGCCAGTCACCCTGGTCCCCCACTTCTGCTCTAAGCCACCACTGATCTGCTTTCTATCCATTTGGATTAAATTTATCCTTCCTGAAACTTATAAATAAAATCATACAGTATTTATTCTTTTAGGTTCTGGATCATTTCATTCAGCAAGGTGTTTTTGAGGTTTATGCAGACTGTGGCCACGTGTCAGTATTGTGTTCTTCTTAATTTTAGAGCGGGATGCTGTTGTAACGGGCTCCCCGTCACTCATGCATCTGTTCGTCAGCTGATGGAAATCGGAGTCCTTTCCAGTTTTTGGTTACTATGGATAAAGTCGATCTGGATATTCACACACGAGTCTTTGTATGGACATCGTGCTCATTTCTCCTGGGCAGATACCTAGAAGCGAGATTGCTAGGTTATATGGTTAAGTGTGGGTTTAACTTTCTAAGACACGAGCAGACTGTTTTATGAAGTGACTGCACTGTTTTGTCATCTCACCCACAGTGTGAGACTCCCACCTGCTCGCTCCATGTCCTTGCCAACACTTGGTGATGTCAGCCTTTTGAATTTTAGACATGTTGTGTTATCTCATTTCACTTTTAGCTTCTATTCCCTGATGACTAAAGATCCTTTCATGTGCATTTTGGCTATTCATATATTTTCTCTTGTGAGGTGTTTTGTCCATTTGAAAAACTTGGGTTTGTTCTTTCTTTCTTCTTTCCTTC
>CM052885.1:105563783-105591882 GCA_028534135.1 Potos flavus | reverse complement strand
TTGTGGTCAAGAAACTACGGCCCTCATGGTCCCACCAAACGCATCACCGGTGGGCCGATGTTAACAGCTTATTTAGGTAGAAATTGCTCAAGTGCCGAGAATGTCAGCCAAAAGAGCTGATGTGCTCAGGGAACCCAGGAGAAGCTGGTGAGCAGTCAGTGTGTGTGGGGGAAGAGAATGGGCGCTGGCATGGGTTTCCCTGGGGGGTCCTGGCTTTGCTGCATGGCCTTGCCCTTCAAAGCCATCGTTTCCTCTTCCGCAAAGTGGGGACCATCGCAGCCACCAGGTCAGCTTTTGGTAAAGACCTATGCAAAAAGTCAAATCTGCAAAGCGGCTGGCAGAGAGCCGGCACCTCGTGAGTGCTTCCCTTCTGTTCAGCTACGGAGATGCCCCTGGGGACGGTTCCTACGGTGGCATCGCAAGCCGCCCCGAACTCAGGGCTCCAGAGAACAGCTACGTCTCTGTGCCCAGGGACTCTGTGGGCTGGGGACTTCAGAGAGGGCACAGCGAGGATGGCTTGACGCTGTGTCTCCGTGTCTGAGACCTCGGCTGGGAGGACTCAAAGGGCCGGAGGTGACTAGAATGTAAGGGGCGGGGGCGGCCGATTGCACGATTGGCTTGGTTCACGCATCTGGGCTTTGGCGGGGAAGCGTGGGCGCCAGACTCTGCAGGGACTGCACATTTCTCCTGTGGCACGTTTCCTGACATGGCAGCACAGTGTTCCAGAGAATAAGATGGAAACCGCACGGTCTTTTGTGACAAGCCTTGGAAGGCACTTGGCCTTATGTCTGCCATACTGACTGAGTCACAAGCCCACCCAGAGGCAAGGAGAGGGAACACAGGCTCTGCCTCTTGGTGGGGGAACGTCGAAGCGTTTGTGGCTGCGCTTTACATCTGCCCTAGCGACAAGCCTTCCAGACCGAAGTTGGTGGTGACCAGGCCTGCCACCCACCCCGTCGGGTTTGCGCTCCCAGCCCCCTCTGGGGCGTGACAGGGAGCCTCCTTCCAGATGCTAAGGGTGCAACCTCACCAGCTCCTTGGAAGCCTCAGGATGCAGCTAACCTCGGCCTGTGCCCCGAGGCGGGGTATAGAGTCCGTCTTCCTGCAGCGCCGAGGTCGGCCGAGCTGGGGAAGGGATGAATAACACCCTCCAGGTTCTCTCTCCCCGAGCATTTAAAAAGCAGTAATAAATAGATGAGAGCCTGGGAGGTGTGATTGATTTGTTTTATGAATCACAGAAGAGGCTGTAACTCATGGGAGATTAGGGCTGAAGTAAGTTGGACAGCTCTTGCATTACACGTGGAGATTAATGGCTGATCACACGAGGCCCCACCGCTAACCCGGCTCACCCACGGGGGGTTTAAGAGCTGGGCCATACGGGCCGACTTTTAATTCTTGATCAAATGCTCCTGGCGGTGTGCTGCCCTGATTCTCGCCGCTGAGCCCCTGCCTGCTTGAAGCTACAGAGGGCTCAGAAGCGGGGAGCGGGATTCCAAGTTTCCCCGGGTCCTTCCTGCAAAAAAGCAAGGAGCAGAAGTCTTCAGGAGGGCGGAGGGATGAGGCCACTTCTGTTCCTCCCCCCAGCTAGCTTCTACTTGCTGTTCCAGGGGCCCGTGCTGAGGGCTCTAGACATTCTCAACGGGTGCCTCCCGGCAAACCTCGGGGGTGGGTGTGATGGAACCGAGGTGACAGATGCAGAGTGTGGGCTGGAGGCTGCTCGGGCTCGTGGGGGAGCAAGGCCGGAATCGTGTGCACCTGGGCGGGAACCGAGGTGCGAGCGTCCTTAACTGGTTTGCCTGCTGTCTTGGAGCACTGGTTGCATCTGTCAAATGGATGGGGTAGGACTTTTGTCGCGATGCTCTGAGGTCTGTGGGGCCACAGTGCTTTGCCCTTCCAAGGCGTTCATTTAGAAGTCAGCCCAAGATGCTGCTGGGGATAAGAAAGGGACAGCGGAGGGAAAAGCAACCACGTACTTCTGAGACCAACCTGGCCTCGTGTGGGCGCCTCTGGTGCCGTACCTGGGAGCTCAAGGTGGAGGTCAGTGGGCAGGACCCATTGATGGTTGAAGGGACCCAGGCTAGGCTTGCGACTCGGCCACCACACAAAGTCAGGCCGACAGCGCTGGAGGGCGCTTGTCACAGAACGTGGTTGGAATTCAGGAGCAGGAGGGGAATGCCCGCTGCAGGCTCAAACTTAGGCTCCCGTATCTGTCCTGATCCGAGCAGCAGCTGCCCGAGGTCCCCGCCGAACCTCCACAGGAGGCTGGAGGCGCTTGTGTCGCTAGTGGGCAGCCAGCGAGGCCACAGGGAGCCCTGGACATTCCTTGCCTCAGTCTGTCCATTTTCACGTCTTTGCTTCTGCCTCTGCTCCTTTGACCAGCACACCCCCTGCCTGATGGGATTGGAGCTGGCGTCTGGACCTGTCGTCCCACAGAGACCCAGCTGTTGGCTTGTGCCCAGCCGACTGAGCGAGGCAGAGCTCTCAGCTTTCTGCCCACCTGCTCCCTGGTCTTCGTACCTGCAGAGAAGACCTCTTTGGATTTTTATGGCCGCGCGCCCATATCCCACCAGAGTTCGCCGCATGGCTTGGAAATCCGTTCCCTGCTGAAACAACCCAGACGAATACTGGTGAGCTTGAGCCACTAAATCCTGATACTAAAGATAGGGATTCCCGCCCCCACCCCAAGGCATGCCGAGCTAAGGTCAGAACAAATTAAGACCCCCCACCTTCTCACAGAGGGAATCCCAACACTGGCATTTGTGGTCCAGGCTCTTTACGTTTTCCACATGAGACAATCCTTCCACTGCATGCATCTACATCTCCCCTCTTGCTCTGCCTCCCACTTTTCGTGCTTTACTTTTGCATAGCGCTTCAAACCTTCTACTTGATAACATACATATTTGTTTTAATCGTTTGCCTATCTCTCCATACCCACTAGAGCGTATACTCCACAAGGACAAGGATTTTTGTCTGATGCATTTATTGCTGTATCCCCCACACTAGACAGTACCTGACAACATAGTAGATACTTAATAAATATCAGTGACATTGATTGAGTGGATAAGTGCTCATGAGCTTTTGGGGATCTGGGTCTCCCAGATGGCCCTCTCCCACCCCCAGCCTCAGCTGTGCCCTCCCCTGGCTCATGGACACTGACCCTTGGGCAGTTCACCGTGGGCTTGTTGACCTAACAACCACTCAACTTTGCTCCCTGGACTCGATCTTGGCCTCTGGCCCAGGCTTTCCAGGAAATCCAAACCCAGCTGTCCTCAGTCTTGACTTTGCTCTTCCTTACTGATCTCTGTAACTCTGTGGGGCTCTCGCTCCTCTGTGTGGCAGATACATAAATGGTCAGTCCTATTGGGGCTGTTGGCAATCCCGTGGCCACATAGCAGGTCTTTAGTTGGGCAGTCAGTCACCGGGCACCTACTGCAGAGAGAGCCAGAACTCTAGAGCCACGTGGCCTGGGTCCAGTTTCTAGCTCTGCCACGCATTAGCTCTTTGGACAACCTCTCTGAACTTCAGCTTTTTTCATTAGTACAATGGACTTCATGATGCTTAGTTGGAGGCTTTGGTGAGATTAAGTTTGAAAAGCAAAATGATTTTGTATACAGTAAGTGCTCAATAAATATTAGATATCATTACTGGTGAGTCAGGCATCTGGCTTGTTTTAGGGGTGGCAGAGGGGAATGAGATGCAGTTCGTGGCTCCAAAGGACTCATATTCCAGAGGGAAGGGCCAACAAATTGCCAGAAAACTATAGTGTAATGTGTTTGAGGCTGTGATGGTGGAAACTACGGTGCTACTCAGGAGGGCTGCTTAGCCCAGCCAAGGTCAAAGACAGGAAAGCACAGACGAGCTCCCTGGACATGTAATACCTGAGTGAATATGACTTTAGCCGTTGAGTTGAAAGTTGAAAATGTATGTGTTAGTTATCTACTGCTACGTAACAAATTAGCCCAAACTTTGCATCTTAAAACTACACATTCATCAAACAAAACAAAACAAAACAAACAAAACAAAACAAAACAAAAAACCACTACACATTCATTATCTCACAGTTTCGGCGGCTCAGGAGTCAGGGGCGTGGCTTGCCCGAGGCTTCTGGTTCAGGGTCTCCCACCTTCAGGGGTACAATCAGGGTGTTGGCTGGTTCTCAGGTTTCATCTGAAGGCTCAGCCGGCAGGAGGACGGCCCTCCAAGTTCACGCATGTAGATGTTGGCGGGATTCACTCCTCATGGGCTGTTGGACTGGGGGTCTCCGTCCCTCACTGGCTGTTGGCCAGAGGCTTCCCTCACTTCCTCTTGCGCAGCCTGGAAGCTGGCTTCTCCCAGAGCAAGAAAGCAAGAAAGGGGGAACAAGACAGAGAGGCCTTTTTGTAACCTAATCTCAGAAGTGACATCCCCTCACTTTTCCCAGGAGCAGCAAATTACTAGGTCCAGTCCATACTCAAAGGGAAGAGTTACAAAGGGCAAAGATCCGAAGACAGGGTCCCTGGGAGCCGTCTTAGAATCTGCTGGGGGAAGTTTCTGACGGGAAGGGGAAACTTTGTGCAAAGGTACCGAGGTGGGGGAGGAGCCTGCCTGGCCTGCTTGGGAAAAGGCAGGTGGTGTGGGGGGAACAGTCCATGGGAGAATGGTGGTGGTGACCCTAGGGGGAGGTGATGGCAGATGGCTTTGGAAAGCAAGGCGAGGGCCAGCATGTGAAGAGCCTTGAGGCCCTCTATGGAATTTCTCCTTTAGTCCTAAGACAATGAAGAGCCACTGAGAGCAGAGAGGAAGGGAGGGACACGTGAAAGAAGGATGGGCACAGGTCTGTGCTTCTTGACATGACCTTGTGTGTCTTTATTAAGAGAGTGAAGATCGAGCAAGAGGAGGCATCTCAGGTATGACTGGCACGCATCTCCACGTCCTTAGAGCCTCTTCTTGGGGGTTCTACCCCCTGGACCCCAATTTTGTCTCCCCTGACCCATGGTTGGATATTGTCCCTGTTCTTGCCAAC
The DNA here is from genome assembly GCA_028534135.1 of Potos flavus. NCBI lineage: Eukaryota > Metazoa > Chordata > Mammalia > Carnivora > Procyonidae > Potos > Potos flavus. Next base: position 105,586,880 of record CM052885.1, on the reverse strand, counting down.
GCCCTCTGGAACCCTTGTGGGCGGCCACTGTGGGTCAGGCAGGTCCCTGCTGGACAGCGGTTGAGAGGGGGTAGAGGGGGAGGGGGCAAAGGAGAACCCAAGGAGAGCAGGGCAGACCCGCCGCATCCCGGGGCTCAGTCAAAGATGTTCATATAAAATGGTTAACATCTATGGAGGACGCACTATAAGTCAGGCACTATGTGAAAAGTTGTATAAACCACGTCTCGTGGAATTCTCAACCAACCTCCTGGGCTGGCACCGTTATTCGCCCTGCAGGGGCCGAGCAGATATTTCAAGAGATGACTGAGTTAGTGACTGGCAGAGCCAGGCGTCGAACCCAGTAGTCCAGCCCCAGAGCCCAAGCTCTCAGACGCGGGGCTGCCCAGCCCCCTGTCCACCCCTTGGATACAAGAGTGTTCTGCACCTTGGTGATTTCTCTTATTGATCATCACACAAAGATTAATGTACTCATTGTACAGCTTTTAAAATAACAGACAAAGGTAAGAAAGTAAAAACCAACTGCATACAACCCCAAGTGGGGAGACAATGTGATTCTGCTTTAAATTATTTTTCATCTCTCATTTCTCCAGCTAAGTAGTGATGCCTGACCCGTCGTCTTCTGGTTGGTCGTGGTTGTCCGGAGAGATGACGGAGCCTGGGTCAATGGCCTAGAGCTTCCAGAAATTCCAGCCCTGTTCCTTATCAGCTCCGTGATTCTGGATCAGTCAGACTCTTTCCAGCAACACCGTCAGTGTGCTGACTGTATTCCCCCGGATCCCTTTCCTGTTTTTGCACACACCAGCCAGGAGCCAGTGATATGCCCTCTGGCTGCAGAGACTGCCTTAGCCTGCGTGCATGGAAAGCTTGAGCTTAATGTGACCGCGGGCTGGGGGGGGGTCTGTGTTCTGCAGCTTGTACCCCAATTAGGAAGTCTGAGGTGTGACCCTGTTTGCACAGATTCCCTGGGGACCCAGTCAGACTCAGTCTGCAGGGGTCTTGACTTCCACGAGCACCGTGCTGACCTCGTTGCTTCTCGGTGCTTTTTCTCACTACCTGGGGGTGCTTTCTTCCTGGGAAGGCTTTCAACCATCTTTGTCTCAGACAAACCGAAATGGATAGACAATCTACAAAACGCCTGGCCAATACTCTTCAAAAATGTCAAGGTCAAGAAAGACAAAGATTTAGGAGATGTTTCCACTTGAAAGAGACTAAAGAGTCAGGGTGATTAAATGCCGTGCACGTGGGGCGCCTGGGGGGCTCAGTCCTTAAGCGTTTGCCTTAGGCTCAGGTCGTCATCTCAGGGTCCTGGGATCAAGTCTCACATCGGGTTCCCTGCTGGGTGGAAAGCCTGCTTTACCCCCTCCCACTCCCCCTGCTTGTGTTCCCTCTCTCACTGTCAATAAATAAATAAAATCTTTAAAAAAAAAAAAAGTGCCATGCATAATCCTGGATGGGATCTTGAGCCCGGAAGAAGAAATAGCTCACAAAAGACAGGATTGGGATGATGGACAAAATCTGAATATGGATTGCCCAAGTTAATAGCATTGGAATGACCTTAAGTTTTGTGTTTTTGATCATCGTGCTATGATTATATGCAAGAACGTCGTAGTGCTTAGGACATGAACCCTGAATTGCGTAGTGATAAAGGTGCGCGATGTCTCCAGCATTGGCAAGTCTGGGGAGAAAGGACCGACAGGGGATTCTTAGACCACGATCGAAACTTTTCTTTCTGTTTGAAATTGTATCCGAATGAAAGGATCCTTTGTCTTAGGGGCTGCTTCTGGGGAAGCCAACCTGAGACCCTCTGAGCCTTGTGGAATAGGGTGTATATACCGACCGGACGATAGCCGGGCTTACCGTGGTGGGTATCCGAGCCAAGCCTGGCATGGGGAACGGAGACTCTATTCCCCACTGCCCAGTCGTCAGCCACGCAAGTTTGAACACAGGGGTTAGGAAGTCTGCAGAGAGCTCCGAATACGTATTGCCAGGCCCCCAGAGAAGCACGCTGCTGTTCCTGGTTACCCGCGTCTGCCCTTGCTCACCCGGCTGAGCCTGCGTCTCTGCAGAACCTTTCCCGGTCCACAGCTGTGGTCAGTGATTTTTGTAGATTAAAAGGAGCTCCAGGGGGGAGAAGTTTTTCCTGCGGAGATCAAAGAGTCAGCCTAACATAAAAGAAACCATATAAAACTATATATATGAAGAACAAAACCAAACCAAAAAAAAAAAAAAAACCCAACCCAGGAGCATGATCCATATGTCAGAGTTGATAAGGCCGAACTTCTGTGATCTGCTCTATAGAGCTGCCAACCGAGGCAGGAATGTTGCCTTGTCCAGAAAAGGCAGCCGCATAAAAGGGAGATTTTTACGGACTTTGGCACAGGATGAGGCAGGAACGTATGTCCGAGGCTTTGAGAGGAGTCTTTAGGACTGATGTGGTTTCTTTTACTCTTACTTTTAATCAGTTACTGTATTAGCCAGGGTTCAACCAGAGGAACCGAGCTGATAGGAAATAGGTATTGAGATTGATTGTGAGGAGCTGGCCGATGTGATGGTGGGGCTGGCTTGGCAAGTGTGAGACCTGCGGGGCGGGCTGGAGCTCGGGCATGGGCTGCAGCCACTGTCCACAGGCAGAATTTCTTCTTCAGGGAAATCTTAGCTCTGCCGTTCAGGCCTTTCACCTGATTGAATGAGGCCCACCCAAATTATACAAGATAATCTCCCATACTTAAAGTCAACTGATTATGGGCTTTAATCACATCAACAAAATACCTTCACAGAAACTTCTACATCAGGGTATGATTAAATAACTGGGGATTGTAGCCAGGCCGAGTTGACACACTGAACGAATCATCACAGTCACCGAAACCAGTTGGCGCCTCCTCGTAATATCTGCAGAATCTCTCCCCTTCTCTCCATTTTTGTTTGCAAACCCTAAGGTCAACGGCTCATCTCTGGAGTCCCTGTGTCCAGACCTATGGTCTCTGATCCGATCCAGCAAGCCATAGTCCAGGTCAGAAACAATTTGGTTTTTACCATTGACTTTGGTATAAATATCAACATCTTCAACTGGGCGGTTCCTACCCTTCATTTTGTATCAAACCCCTAAGCCACACTGACTTGCTCACCTCCTTCACACCTTTCTTTCCGCCCATGATAATGGCTGACATTTTTTTCCTTTGAATTTTTATTTAAATTTTCATTAACATACAGTGTAATGTTGGTTTCAGGAGTATTTAGTGATTCATCACTTACACCTAACACCTAGCGCCCATCACCACAAGTGCCCTCCTTAATGCCCATCACCCTTCTAGTCCACCCCGCAACCCACCTCCCTCCACTGCCCCTCAGTTTATTCTCTGTAGTTAAGAGTCTCTTATGGTTTGCTTCCTTCTCTTCCCCTCCTTCCCATGTTTTGGTTCTTAAATTCCACAAATGGGTAAAATCATATGGAATTTGTCTTTCTCTGACTTATTTCACTTAACATAATACACTCTAGCTCCATTCATGTCATTGTAAATGGCAAGATTTCATTCTTTCTGGAGGATGAGTAATATTCCACTGTGTGTGTGTGTGTGTGTGTGTGTGTGTGTGTGTGTGTGTGTATAAACATATGGACATTTGCCTTTGGAAAAATGTCTGTTCATGTCTTCTGCCCATTTCTTCACTGGATGATTTATTTTTTTGGATGCTGAGTTTGATAAGGTCTTTATAGATTTTGGATACTAACCCTTTATCAGATACGTCATTGGCAAATATCTTCTCCCATTTCGTAGGCTGCCTTCTAGTTTTGTCGATTGTTTCCTTTACTCTGCAGAAGCTTTTCATCTTGATGAAGTCCCAATAGTTCATTTTTGCTTTTGTTTCCTTTGCCTCCAGCGACGTGCCCAGTAAGAAGTTTCTATGGCCGAGGTCAAAGAGGTTTCTGCCTGTGTTTTCCTTTAGGATTTTGATGATTTCCTGTGTCACATTTAAGCCTTTTACCCATTTTGGATTTATTTAATTTATTTACTTCTTAAAGATTTATTTATTTATTTGAGAGGGAGAGAGAGTGTGAGTGAGTGGTGGGAGGGGCAGAGGGAGAGAATCTGAAGCGGACTCCCCGCCAAGTGCAGAATCCGACGTGGGGCTCAATTTCACAGCCCATGAGATCATGACCTGAGCTGAAATCACAAGTCGGACGCTTAACCCACTGAGTCACCCAGGCGCCCCCTTTTTGAATTTATTTTTGTGTATGGTATTAGAAAGTGTTCCAGTTTCATTCTTCTGCATGTGGCTGTCCAGTTTTCCCAACACCATTTGTGGAAGAGACTGTCTTTTTTTCCATTGGATATTCTTTCCTGCTTTGTGGAAGATTAGTTGACCATAGAGTTGAGGGACCGTTTCTGGGCTTTCTATTCTGTTCTATTGATCTATGTGTCTGTTTTTGTGCCAGGACCGTGCTAGATAATGGCTGACGTGCCTTGGACGCCTGTTCCCAGGCGCTGTGCCAAGCGCTTTGCCTTAGATTGTCTAATCTAATGATCAGAATAATGGTATTGTGCTGATGGGGAAACTGAGGAATGGAGAGATTAAGGGAAATTAGGAACTGGGAAATTCACACTGGTGGAGATGTCTCAGAGATTAAGGAGAGATTAAGGCAATCTGTCTCTACTACCAAGGTAGAGCGGGCCTAATCCATCATCCCACAGAGTCTGACCGCATAACCCGTGAGTGACAACATTACCTGATGCTTTGTCTCTCAAAGTTCTCTTCTCATTTATTCGATGATCTTCAACTTGTCCTTCAAAGCCCATCTTAAGGATCACCTCCTCCCTGAAGCCTTTAGATTTCGTGGATAGAATGTACAGTCTGCTGTCGGGCCCCCATAGTTCCTGGCTCACTCTATTTTTCGTGACCATTGCTATGACGGTCTGCCAATTTAGCTGCATTCTCACTTGATGTGAGCTCCTCGAGGAGAGGGAGTGTGCCGACCTCATCCGCTTCTGAAGGCCCAGCACAGGATCCGACCCACTACTGACACCCCTAATTACGGTCAAATGATTTACTTATCTGGGGACTCACTGTCTCTCTCAAGTCCCAGCTCACTGCCAGCAGGGATGACAGTCCTCAATGTCTCTGCTCTTCTGTCTTATACCAATGCATTCCTGTAATATAATTACCTGTTGGATTCTAATCCTTGCAACTCACCCTGCAGCGGAAAGAAGATGGCCGACAGTCCGCTGCAAACTGGGGTCTGACTGACTAACAAAGGCATGGTCAAGGGGGCTTTTCCTCCTTGAAGGAGCCAGCTGACTGTCTCCACTGCTCCGCGGGCTCACAGGCAGTGTAGCCTCGGAATGACGGGTGCCCAAGTCCCCAAGACTCCAGACAGGATGCTATTGGATGTTGCCTTAACTGAAGAATGCCCCCCCCCGGTTTGATGGGGGACCCAGTAATGTGTCCCCATAGTGGGCACAGGGTTCTGTCCAACCCAGAGAGACCATCATCATGGGGGTCCCAGGAAGAGCCTAATGTGCCCGTTCTGGAAGAGAGCAGAGGCATGAAGCCAGATTTGTAGGCACATAAAGTCTAGTAGCCTAGTTTGCCTCCCACCCCTGAGGACTGCTGTTATTGTAGGAAGATTTTAATGATGGTCTTTCCAGGCCCTGCAGAGGGAAAGACACATCGAAACTCTTGCTGTCCCCTTTATTCTGCCTCCGCGCTGGTGGTCAGCTTCATCCTTGTGATCATGACCGATCCGCCCCAGACTTGCATGATTTTCCTGCCTTCCTCCACCTGTCCCAGCGCCCTCCTCCTGGCTGCCGCACACCGTGGCTCCTGTGGACTGGGAAATTCCCATGGGTGGGGACTGTCTCAGTCATGCGTGTCATCCTGCCATCTAGCATGGGGCTTGGCACAGCCCGAGTACCCAATAAACATGGGGTGAATGAAAATGGGGCACAGATCACAGACAAGAGAGAGTTGCTTCATCTTTATAGACAAGATGATTGGCTAAAAGGTGCTACAATTTCACTTATGTGCAGATACTGCTGAATGTCTTCAAAGCAATGAAGAAATCTGGCACGATCTAGTTAATTTCATTTGTGTTGGCAATTATGATAACGAGAATTCTCCTTCCCCTCCACATAGTCCAGTTGGGATGTCTGGGATGGGCGTCTGCCCATTATCCTTTTTGCTCTGTACCTTGGATGTGGCCTTGATCTCCCACAGCTCCCGGTGCAGAAGTGAGTTTGGGAGTTTGAGTTGGTCAGATCACGACTCTGGTCATTGGTCAGATGGACTGGATGGTGGATTATCTGGAGGATGATGACAAGAACATGAAACTTGGTGCTGAAGAAACTGTGTCTCGTCATGATTAAGGCATTGACTATGTGATTTTAGGTAAGTCAGCAGCCTCCGTCTCTACATCCATACAATGAGGATATTCATATTTACCACGGAGCATTCATTGTGCAGAGTATTAAGGCACGGTAGGAAAGAACCTGAGATGCGGCGCTCCAGCTGATGGAGGAGACCGATGAGCGACGAGCACGCTGATCCGTGATACCCGCGTCCCGGTGGAGGTCTGAGCGAGGCCCACCGTGGGAGCCCTAATGATTCCAAACTGTAGCCCGTGCCTGGGACCTGGCAGGGCAGGGGCGCTGCCTGCTTTAGGCTTAGTTCTCAGCTCCCCACAGCCCTGGGACCGAGTGGGTCCCGGCTGGAGCTCTCCGGCCCCATCCACATATAATGATGAAACGTTTCTTTAGATGGAAGGTCCTGCGCCTCTGTGAATTTAGCTCCTGGTGCAGGAAATAGCCGATGAGAGCTTTCAGGAGGCAGCATCTCCATGGACACCAGGTGGAAACTCGTACTTGGCTCATAAGGATCGAAACCTCTGTCTCTAGTAAACCACACGAGAAAGGGGGCAGACTTTATGACTTCGTTCAACACGGATTCAGGGTTCAAATGGTAAGAGGGGGTCAAGGCAGAGGCCAGGATGGGGGTGGCTGGTTTGTTCCGTGGGACCCCTCCACCCGCCCCAGTGGGAATGAAGATGACTCCAGCAGGAAGCACTCATGTCAGTGTGCCTGGCAGTGGGGTCCGGCTGGAGAGGGGTCCGTAGGCACTGAAAGCCACGGTGAGGGGCCACGCGGCCTCAGCCAGCTCACCTGGCCTCTCCCTGTGCCTCAGTTTCCTTCTTTGAGGTCATGGTACTGAGCCGTGTGCAGTGGGAAAAAAAAGGACGGTTGTAAAGTTTCTTGATGACACAAATCGCTAAATAATAGCATTTAATGATTTATAACGTGTTTTGAGATCTTGGGATGAAAGCTGTGAGGGCTGTGGCGTGTTATTAAATGGTTGTCAGCAACCTTTGTGTAGGTAATAGACTTAATTGCTGCATTAATTGGACACCGTGGTGGCGAGGAGTGAAGGCCCTCCCATCCTGCTTCCTCCCCGCCCTCTTCCCTGCCCTCATGGGCCGCTCCAGGGGGGCAGAGCATGCCCACTGGTTCTGAACCCTTTTCCTTACCCGTGGGCCTTTGCTCCAGCACCCCGGGCGGGCCCAGGATCCACCGTGCTTATCACCTGGGAATGCATCGTGAGTAGGGGCTTTGGGGCTTTTTGGGGTTGATGAGGCTGCTCTCTGCCAGCCCTGTGTATCAATCACCAGCTCTAATTAGACTGTAAAAGTCCTTTTTTTCCCTCCCCTCCCTGTAAGCTTGCTGCAGGTCACATGGCCGATATGTAAATCTCAGCCCCCAGAGCAGCTTAATGGCCACGGTGACCACAGGTAGTAACTCAGGCTCCCCTATAAATGGAAAATAAAAACAACAACCCATTACGGGTGATGGTAGGTCTGCAACCTGCACGCGGCACGTCGTAAACTTGAGGGATTGCTGCTGTGCTTGGCTGCGGACGGGATGGGGAGGGGGACTCCAGGTGGCAGGAGGACAGATTTGTGACCTGCCATTTCCAGGTTGTCTCCCCCTCTCTGTCCTGGCCTGGCCCAGTCACGGGTGCGGAATGACTTCCCCCCTGCCCTTCCCGAGGAGGCAGGACGTGGTCCTCTGCAGGCTCCTGTGCCGCCTCTGGGCTGGCCTTGGCCGGGGAGCCTTGCTGTCCTTGTTCGGAAGCTGGCGTGTGTCCTGGGGCGGGCTGGGCTCCCTGCAGGCCTGCTGCCCCCTCACGGGTGCCACCGGGTTTAGAGGAGAAATGTCAGTATCATGAACGTGGAGGTATTTGCTCCTTTTAGTCACTGCTGTAGCCCCAGCATTTAGAGGCAGGCCTGGTATACAGTAGGTGCTCAATAAAGGCCTTTTTTTTTTTTTTTTTTGGAATGAAGCAATGAATGAATAAGTCAAGCCTCTGGGTTTGGGAACCTGGGTCCGAACCCCGGCTCTGCTGCTTACTAGCCACGGTAAAGTGGGTAAGTTGCCCAACCTCTTTGGATCTCAGTTTACTCCTCTGTAAAATGGAGATTAAGTGCCTGTGTACCTGGGTCACTGGGAGGGTCAAAACAGGCAACATTTCTAAACATGCCTAGCAGCACGCGTCCCCTTGACGAATGAAGATAGGGAGGCTTGGGCAGATTAAGAGGCTCAGAGCGTGCAGGAGGAAGAACCCAGGTATCCCGAGTCATTCAGATTTGGTTCTCTTCCCTGTTCTAAGCGATGTCCCAGACATCGGAGGACATTTTCGTGGTTCCTTCGTCCACCCCCGGAGGATCTGAGAGTCCTCAGAAACTGTTCAGATCTGATGTCCGTTTCAGCAAGTGGGTGATTAGGGTCCGTGGCCTGTTGGGTTGGACTTGGGATAATGCGACTAAAAACCAGCCCCGGCCTCCAGGGGTCTGGCAGAGAACACAGAGGCTGCGGGGAGGACAGGGGAATACAGGCAGGCCAGGGCAGTGTCTGCTACAGAGCTTCGGAAGAACCTGTAGGTGGGGGGCTCTAACTGTTTCCGGGGGGTCTCCGGGACAGCTCACAGGGTGTGGGATGCAGGATGAGTCCCGAGCAAGGAGAACAAAGGCTTCTCTGGTGAACAAGGGGGTTGGGTGGAGTATTAGGGACAGAAAAAAAAATAGGGCATCCTTTAAAAGTGTGACTGTGCATGGGGTTTTCACAGACTGATGGCTGGTTTGGTAGGGAAGGAGCAGAGGTAAGTGGAAGAATAGGAGAAGACCAGGTTGGGCCAGGTAACGAGGGCTTACAGGCTAATTTAAAGATGGACTTTTTCTTAAGGGTACTGGGGAGCCACAGAGGGCTATAAGCAGGAGAGTGATAGGACCATATTTATAATTTGATAAACTTACTGTTGTCTGGCTGCTGAATGAGACAAAGGACTCCAACACTTAGGCACGGGCAACTCAGATCCAGATGTAAATAAAGTTAACTGAGTGTGTGCCACCTGCCTTGCTCTCTGCATATGTCATCTTGTTTATCCCCTGATGTGGCTCTGAGCTAGAGATTGCCAAGCAATGACAGCAACCAGCAGAAACTGGAAAAGGCTAGGAAGGACCCTTCCCTTGAGCTGTGAGAGAGGACATGGCCCTCCCAACATCCTGATTTTGGACTCTCAACCTCTAGAACCATGAGAGAATAAATTCCTATCGTTTTAAGTCACCCAGGTCATGGTTATTTGTTATGAAAATCGTAGGAAACTAATACACTGTCCACAGCCTATGAGGAAGACACTATTTTTTTTTAAAGATTTTATTTATTCATTTGACAGACAGAGAGAGAGAGATCGCAAGTAGGCAGAGAGGCAGGCGGGGGTGGGGGGAGCAGGCTCCCTGCTGAGCAGAGATCCTGATGCGGGGCTCGATCCCAGGACCCTAAGACCATGACCTGAGCCAAAGGCAGAGGCTTAACCCACTGAGCCACTCAGGTGCCCTGGAAGACACTATTTTTAAGAAAACTGATTCTAGTAGAGACTGCGACTATGGTTATCACCTAGCAAATACTGGATCTGCGGTGGATCTCATCCAAACCAATTTTGTTTCCCTCGTACTGGTGAGGACTTCTGTGAGCAGCTCTCCTGGGAAACAGGTTAGCTATGTGTGGACACTCCACCTCTGGAAGGTAAAGAAGGATGCAAACTGCCTTTGGGATGCTCCAGAGAACATTCTGGAAACTCATTTGAAGCCGGTAGGGACCACATGAACAGCTTGAGGAACAAGAGGGTCATGGCTCCCTTATTTTTTTCCCCATCAATCACTTGATTCTCCCCTTACAATTTTGGCATGAACCCCCGGATCTCCAAGGACCACCTGGTGTCTTGTTCTGTCAGAAGTCGTCGTGTTCCCCCCCCCTCCCCCATTTCCGGATGTCAGGGGTGAGAACCAGAAAGTCTGACAGGCTCTGTGGAATTTCATTTTGGTCCTGTCCACACGGTGTCGCTGTTGAACACCAGTCCTGTACAGCCCTGGAACCCTGAAGGAGCCGTGTCCTCGCGGGTCTAAACCCCTGCCCAGCTCACCGCGGAGGCCTCGAGTGTAAGGAGACCCGGAATGTGCCCACGCAGGCGGGCTGTCAGTACAGCTTGACTCCAGCACTTGGATTCCCAAGCCGGGGGCGACAACGGTCTCTAAGACTGTTACTGAAATCGTCTTCCCGGTTTGCCTTCATAGGCGCTCCATCCCGGGAAGCCAAGGAGGAGGAGTTTGATCAAATCAGGGGAGACCAGGCCAGGCCCTAGTTACTCCCACAGGGAGGCCCCTTTTCACCCCTAAGTTTAAGTGAGGGCCCCTCCAGTATAACCACCCACCGTGCTCAGTGCTTTCATTTTATTGCATGTATCAGATTGGTCATCTTGTGGATATTTGATATTTACATTTGTGTGATATTTGCATAATTATTTGTCCCGGTCTCCAAGCAGGGACCCCATGGGGGTGGGTGCCATGCATGCTCCCCACTTCTGTATTCCTGAGGCCTGGTGCAGAGGCTGGACCTTCGGGAGACTTTGCAGCTATGAATAGGCTGCCGTTCCAATCTCCACTCCAGTGCGAACCATCGTGGCTGGGACGTCTGGGGCTACTTGTCTGATCTCCCTCAGCTTCTGCTTCCCCCTCTGAAAAGAGGAAATAAAAATATACCCACTTCAAAAGGCTGTTGAGAGGACCGAGTCACATCGGGCCTGGCCCAGAGCGAGTACTTGCTATACGGTAATTTAAAAAATTTTAGCTTCTTCCTTCCCTCGATTCCTTCCTTCTTTCCCTCCATCCTCTTACTGATCACCTCCCTTCCTTCTAGAGTTTTGTGTGTGTGTGTATGTGTATCTGCGTGCATGCATATATGTGTGTTGTATATATGTGTATGTACATGTGCATGTGCTTGTGTGTGTGTGTATATATGTATATGGCTGTGCGTGCACGTCCACGTCTCCGGGGCATAGGAGACTCGCCCTTGACAAGTGGGCCCAGGAGGAAATCTTGGGTAGAAGAGTCTGTGCTACTCATTCAGGGGCCCCGGTGCCTGGGAGGCCTGGCCCGGAGAGGGCAGGTAAGGACAGGGGAGCGCTAAGGGCTGCCCTCACCTGCCCCGATGGTGTGCCCGCCCCCACAAGCCACAGGCAGGGGAGGAGGCTTGTTTGTAGTGAGTGCCAAATACCCACCCACCTGAGTGCATCTTCCACCTGCGTCATCCTGGGTCCTTCTGGGCTCCTCCTGGCCCCTAGGCTTGGCGCTAGAGGGTGTGGGAGATAGAGGACAAGGGGATTTGAGGGGCCTTTCTGTTCCCCCTTGGGAATTGTGCAAGGGCAGTTCCCAGGGAGCCCTGGGGCTGCTACCCACTGGTGACCTTGGCCAGTTGTAAAGCTCTTGGTACCTCGGTTTTTCTTTTCCTTTCTGTATAATGGGAATTTTTGAGTTAAGAGTAGAACAGAGTCTTAAACACAAACATGTAGAGAGGTCAGGTAGCCACATGAGTGAAGCAGCCCAATCAGGAAATAATGCCGTGGGCAGAATATCCCGACCCAAAGGGACAGATGTGTTTCAGCTTCGGCCAACTGTTGCTATGGCAGAAGTTCATTCATTCAGAACTTCTAGCTTTCTATTATTCACGAGAAGGCAGAAACCTGGATTTTTATAGGAGCACCTGGGTGGCTCGGTTCATTAAATGTCTGCCTTCGACTCAGGTCCTGATCCCAGGGTCCTGGGATCGAGCCCCCTGTCGGGCTCTCTGCTCAGTGGGGAGTCTGCTTCCCCCTCTCCCTCTGCCTGCTGCTCGCTCCCCCTGGTTGTGCCCCCTCCCCTGTAAAATAAATAAATAAATAAAATCTTAAAAAAAAGGAAATCTGGATTTTTACATTCAGGTTTTCTAAAACATTCTACGTGGCACAAACGAGACATCTCTATGGTCCAGGTATGGCAGTCAGGTCAATACTTTGTGATGGGCATATACTATATAATATATATATTTTCAAACTGGGCACTGCTTCCCCTGGGATGACAGAGGGAGAGAACTAAGTATAGGGAAAGACACAGAGGGATGCGGAGGGGAAAGGCAGCTGGGAACCCTCAAGAGAGCTTGAAGGGCATCGAAGGCAGGGATCTAGCTGTGAGCGTGTGCCTGGCCTCCCTCTGGTGCCCGGACACACTCAGGCTCCCCCTGCCACTGTCTCCACGGATGCAGGTAAAACCAGCCCATCGCCTCAATGCTGGGATGTTCACAACGGGAGCTACCAGGGTGTCTGAATCCTCCCTCGTCCTGCTGGGATCAGAGGGTAGGATGGGCCCTTTTTTGCCCTCATCTGCCATCACTGAGCTGCAGGAATGGGGTCTCCAAAATGAATGGGGTTTCGTTCAAAGGTGGAGGGGTTCCTGAGCTGCTCCATCTGGCATCTGATGCCACCGGGCTAAGCCAGCCGACACTGCACCCTCTGGGTTTACCGATGCCTTCTAGTACCTTCTACGGCGGGGGCCAGGGTGGAGAGGTAGGGGTGAGTGTCAGTGAGCTCAGCTGCCCGCCTACCCACATGCTTTCTTTCTCCTGCACCCCAGTCAGTGTCCAGGGAGCTCTAACTGCCCGGGGCAAGTGACTTCAACTTCCTGAGCCTCAGTTTCTTCATCCGTAAAATGGGGATAATAACACTTGGCTCTCGCGGCTGTCAGAGTGTCTGGTGCGCTCCTCTCTTTCTCCCCATCTTGCATTTGCCAATGTTACGCAGAGCTGACCACCATGCTCTCTGCTCTTCCAAGCAAGGGGACTTTCTCAGAGTCTGGCCCTGCCTCTTCTTCCAGCACCCACCTAGGGTCCTGAAGAGAAAAGGCCCAAGAGGTCTCTGTTTATTCATGCGAGTCATCGGTTGACACACGTAAGTGGAGACCTCAACATGCTCACTCTGGAAGAGTTTTGGCTTCTTCAGACTTAGAACTGGCAGAAAGAGAGGCAGAAGGTGGTTGAGGTTAACGTGGAAATGGGTAAAAACTTCAGAGAAGAGAAGATGCAGTGGGAATGGGTGGAATGTAAGTGAATTAAGTTGAAATTATTTTTTGAGCACCGACTATGATTCCAGGCACCCGGGGCAGTGGCAAACGAGATCCATGTGTTCTGGGATCCACTCCTAGAATTCCCAGGCCATGAGGAAAGACAGACACCGAGCAGAGATGGTGGCTGTAGAGAAATCTACAAGGGGAAGCGCGGGGCACTGTGGGAGGAACACGGGGAAACCAGCATGCCTTGGTGCAGTCTCTCAGGTGAAGCATGCAGACATTTTGAATAGTAATAATAATGACTAACCATTACTGAGGGCTTCCTATCTGCCGGGTACTTTGCATGCACGATCTCGTGAAATCCCCGGCCCCAGCCACTGAAATACAGAGCTTACAGAAGCTGTGGCTCTGGGAGGGGAAGGGATGCTCCCAGTCACGTGGCCATCCAGTGGCAAAGACAGATTTGGGTTCAAGACCTCATGTTTGTACAGCACACAGACACAGAGAACTCTGGGCCCCATCTAGTCCTGCCTGAAGGTTGGCAACCCAAGTGACACCAACGGGCCAACCTCAAGCTTCCCTTCTGTTCTCTTCCTCAAGGACATGGGCAGGTTCTCATGAGGTAGGAGGAGAGACCCTGGAAAAGCAGACACACTTGAGGAAAGGCTGGACACAGGCAGGAAATGATGGAGGGCTATTTCCATCTCTTCTTGGGTGATCACCTTCTTGTCATTTTACTTCGGGGATGCACAACTTCAGGATTCATTCAAACTTCCCGGGAAGGTATTTCTCTAGAACGTTCCTACAACCTAGGAAGTTGGGTCTTCCAGGAATGTTTTGACTTTCCTTTTTTATTTGGCATCCATTAAGGTTGAGGAGGTGCCTGAGGTCTGTCTTCTGAAGAGTGAGGGATGAAAGGAGGTGCCTGATCTCCAGCTCTCTGCACCGCCTCCTTGGAATGGAATATCATGGAATATCCATTTGACCAGCCCTTGAACTCTGCAAATGAGGAGGAGGCATGCTTTTGAAGTCACTCCAACACTCACGGAGGAGAAGGAATAGATCCACGGCATACGATCATCCCAGACTCAGGCGATTGCATGAAGCCCGACCACTAGAAGTGTGTTTGGCGTTGGAAGTTTTCTTTCCAGACTCTTCAGAGGTGTTTTCCTGAACGACTATGGCAAATGTGCCCTGCCAGGATCTGATCTACCAAGCAGAGTGAGAGCTGAGCCAAGTTTTACTGGGCCTGGTTGAACCCAATGAGAAGAAGAGGCACAAGGCACATTTTTAGAACCAATTGGACAACTCCTCTTTGTGGTTCTTAATGTTGAGACACTTTCTTCTTCTCCTCCATCTTCGTCGTCTTCTTTTCTTAACTTCCGCTTTCCCTCTTCAGCCGGAAGTGGTCAGAACCAAAACTGAAAGTGATGTCACGTAGGAATGAGGCTGACCTCTCTTTAGTGGAGCCTCCCATCTCAGACCGGCCAAGGTGAGGCTTGGGTGGTGGGTCAGTTTGGTGAAAACTTCATAGGACAGCCCTGTATTTAGTGGTAAATTCAACAAGAGTGATGACTATGTTCTCTATGCCAGGACTTGTTCTGGGAACTAGAGATTCAGAGATGGGGAAGATACGGCCATCCCTGATCTCTTAGGACCTCAAGGACTGGTGCCAGAAAGGATACACAGTCAAATAATATATCTCAGTGGGAAGACTTAAAACAGGGCTTATTTAATAAAGTGCTGTGGTTTTACCTAGAGAGGAATGACTAATTCTGCTGGGTCAGGGAAGGTGGTTGGGGCAAGCTTCAAGAGCTTTGATTTAAACTCTAAAGAACTTGTAACCTGAATAAATCTTGACATCCCTCATGGCTCAGTCCAGTTTTGGTGTTGTAATACAAGAGGTAGTGAAAAAAGTAAACGTAATTTTTAAAAGTAGTTGAAGTCTTTATTTAGTTTCTGGAGGTAGTGCTAAGTGGGAAAGGGATTACTCTAATGAATATCCTTCCAGTTCTCCAACTCAATATCCTCTACATGGAGCTCCCCCAAACTGCTTCTGTCTCCCAATCTCAACCGTCCATACCATAAGCTTCCCCGACTCTCAGCTCTCTCATATTTTTAAAAAATGCATCTTTTCCATGTTCCACTATACCTCAGCTCTTCGTTAAATGGATAACTCAGTCTCTGCATCTGGTAGACATTTTAATGAAAGATCTCACCCTGATTCCCCCTGAGGAAGTGGGGAGGCGAGAAGATCCTGAATACTCATCTCTTCAGGATTTCTATTCTTGTTGCTGTCCAATGGGGTTTAACTAAGGTGGGAGTTGGGGAAAAGCACACCCTGGCAAAGGCATAGGACCGTAAAAGAACACTGCGCATTTAGGTGTGAACTGAGCTGGGGATGCTCACGAGGAAGTAGGAGGGGGGATAAGGTGGGAGAAGTTAAAAAGGGCTGGACTGTGATGATCTCGAGGCCAAGGACTAGGAATCTGGATTTGATCCTAAGAGTAATGGAATCTGTCGACAGCTTTTTGCTAGTTTGCTTTTAATTTGGTTAAGATGGGATCAGTTTTGCATTTTAGGAAGAGGACTCTGGCGGCTTGCAGGGAGTCTGGGTGGATGGGAGGAGAGGCCGGTAGCCAGAAAGCCAGTCAGGAAACTGTTGCAAACACTGGGGAATGAGACCTGAATTGGTGCGACCATGGAGACGGAAAGGAGGGAAGGGATGTCAGATCTATTTCAAGATGGAACAGGCAGGGGACATGCTTCACATGCTCACTAGTATTCACTCCTTCGTCAAGGAGATTGTGAAAGAAGGTATCAGACTTAACCCACATGGATCTCCTGGGCCTCAACACCCAGTCCGTGTGCACAGTAGGGAGATTACACCTGTAATTAATTACAAGTCCAGGCTTGGAAGCCTCTTGCTGAAGAAAGGGACCAGTGGATTCAGAACAAGCATCTGGGTGGGGCTTGCACACATTTCCAGCTTTCCTGGCAACTTCCCACACAAAACTCTGGTCTCCAAGGACCAACCCGGCAGTACCGCTCTCTTTCTCAACCCCCTGCTCCTCCCTGCCTGGCTTGAAATCTAGGCGGAGCCCTTAAGGACTTCTTTCCCAGGATGCATCCCAGAGAGTGGAGGAGAAGAGACATGACCTTCAGAGACAGACAGATCAGAGCTCAAGTCTAAACCCCACCGGCTTGATGAGTCCCCTCACCTCTCAGAGCTTCAGTTCGTCATCTAGAAAATGGGAAAGAGGACCTCTCTGAAAAGGTGGCAACATTAGGAGATAACCCAGATGTAAAGACCCCCAGCCATGCACTCACCACATAGTAGGTGCTTGATAAATCTTAATTTGATTCCATTGAATTTGGCTTCCATTTTAGCCCCAAGTCATTTCTTAGGTGGAGAGGAAACTGCATCTGGTTAACTGTTCTAATGCTCATTTTCATTCTATAGATGGAGATACACACACACACACACACACACACACACGCAAGATAAAGATTGTGGAATATGGTTTGTACCATCTTACAGCTGGAAACTGGCCCCACTTCAGGCTAGATCCTGACTTCTGGCTCCAAAGAACTTTCAGAGACAAGGTACCCATAGAATGATGACACACATCACATAGTTGGCCAAGGGCCTAAGAAGTTGGATTCTAAGGGTTGCCATAGAAAGCTTGAGTCTCTGAGTTTTCAAGACTATCTTCAGTCTTCTTAGCTAGAGTTGCTGGCCAAGTGCTCCCCTCGACAGGAGGTCGGTCCATAGGAGGTCAGACCAGTTCATCATGGTCTCAGGACGGGATCACACCCCTCTGCTGCAATCGTAGAAGGAGAAGAGCAGAGGAAAAGGAACGAGCCATATCACAGACTCGGAAGGTGAGACACTAGAGCCTTTTGGCCACAGCTCTCAGGCTGGGAACTTAATGATGAACACCTCGGCGAATCTCTTCCTGCCACGAGGGCCAACCGAACCCCGAAAGTTGTATCAGGAAAGGGCTTTATATTTTACAGGCACTTTACTTAATTCAGCGTTGAAACAAAAAGCAGAAGAGAGGAAATAAAACCTGGAAGCACACAGATGATTTTGGCCATTGATCTGCTCAGTGAGCGTCGGCCGGAGTGAGCTGGGTGGGGAGAAGCGAATCCGCTAGCTGGGTGTCAGCTTCAAGTCTACGTGCCTTTCCATTAGCAAGTGTCTTGCAGTACCAGCTGTGGTTCTGGGAGTTCAAGGTTTGAATATTTTCACGCAACGTTGCCCTGGGTGCCCATCTCCTTCATCCTTTAGTGCTCAAGTGAAGAAATGGTGATTCGTTCCAACACTGGAGACAAATCTGACCTTGCGGACAGATTGAGAAAAGGTGCGTGAGTCCTCCCAGTAGGGATATCGGGTAGTGATTCATGATGCTTGCTAGCTCCCAATTCTTTTTTTTTTTTTCTTTCTGAGTGCACGGAAGACTGTATAACTCTGCGTTTGGGTGGAGTGTGTGACAGGTTCTAACTCATGCATGATGTGCATTACTCCTGGGTCAGACTATGTAATTGAAAGGGCAAGAATCTCCAAAGCTGTCTCTTTCCCTTTGGCATGGTGGCAACTGGCGGCTGCTTTGTAAGCCTGGGACCTTGAGTGACTATGACAAATGGAACCTCCCTGCCCGTCTGTGGGAAACGTGGCACTGAAGAGACATCAATCTTTGTGGTCTTACCTGAGATTTTTGGGCTTGCTTGTTATGGTGGCAAAACCCAACACATCCTGACTGATAGGGAGATTGTTTACAGGGGGATATTGGGTACTTGCGATTGTCACCTTGCACTGTGAGAGGATAATCTGGATTGTGGTGGCTCCATTTGAATAGCAATGGGTACCAGTAGGTACCTTATTCTGTTCCAAGCACTGTGCTTGGTACCTCACGCACCTGATCTCGTGAAATCCTTACCACCATGAGATCACTAAAACCATTCCCAGATGAGAAATGAGTATGGAAGGGTTAGATATTATACCCAATTTAAAATGGCAGGGATGGATTTTTAAGGTCTGGTTTTTCTGACACGGAAACTCGTGTTCTCTCTATTCTATCACTTTGTCCTCCTGGCAGCCTCGGAGCTGGTTTCCCCCAAGAGAGCACCAGGCGGCTGGGGGTTTGGCAAGGGAACCGCGCTGCCGCCTTTGGGCACCCCGAGGCTGGCGCAGTCAAGGCCGTGCGCCAAGACTCCAGGTACGTCCACGTACCCCTCACCTCCTCCTACACTAATGATATTTACTCTTGCCACCCCGGCAGGGCGTTCCACGGCCTAATTACCGTTTGGAAACCTCTGAGGGTGGAAAACACAATGCTCAGTGCTTAATGGTTAAAGGATTCATGTCAAGTCTAGAGAAGACTGGGAGACATGAGCGTTGTTGGCACAGGGCAGGCCCGGGACAGTAGGGGTTCAGACCCACAAAGGTACACTGTCATACAAGGGCAGGGACAAAGGCTCTGCCGTGTCTGCCTAGGCTAAAGGCAGGACTCCTCTACTATCTGAGTCACGTGGCTGGGGGGACCATGAGCCACCATTGGCACGCCTACATCCCCCTCTGGGGCCAAACTTTTGCTTTTGTCGTGCTACCAAACATACGGCAACCCATTTCCTGAGCATTTACTCTGTGCCTGGAACCTGGCTTGGGGGTCTGAGCGACACAGTCTCGTTTATTCTTTGTCACCATGGAGGTGGGCACTTGTCCCTGTTCGGAATCTGAGATTCCGAGGGTAGAGGAACTTATCCAAGGAGGCAGGGCTGGTGGGCAGCAGATCTGAACCCAGGTCTGTCTGGCTCCTAAGCTTGGGCTTTTATACTCATGCAGCCACATGTCTCCTTTGAACAACACTCGGAAGAACAAACTCAGGTATTTTTGGAGCCACAGTGATCTGACTCTGAGACCTTGCACTGCGTAGCTAAGTCTTTTAATCTGTCTGAATCATGGTGATCACTTCCCTTAGGTGGGACTTGTGACTATAGATAGATAGAGAGATAGTAGTTATATAGTTATAAAATTATAAAATTTGAGGCTTTCCTAAAGGTTCTTGGCTCTTGGCTTTGAAAGACAGTTCAGTAATGATCCTCTGTACCCTGACTTAGGAAGTCATCACTTGAATATGTCCCGAGATGGGCAGCTCACCACCTCGCAAGACATCCCTTTCCCAAGTTGTACAGCACGCTGTTTTGGAGAGCTCTGCCTGAGTAAAGTTGCAGCCAAGGAACAGCCCTCACCCCCAGGGGACGGGGGAAGAGTAGGAGGAAGAGAGGGGGTGGGCATTTAATGGCTGCGTCCTAGTGGGTGTCCAGGGGGACACGCCTGTGATGGCATGACTAGATGGTGATGCCGGGCCATTTTCCTAATTGGCACTAATGACACCAGCTGGTCTGAACCTCCCCCTCCTGCTTTCTCTCCTGCCACACCTTGCTGAGTCTCTGCTCTGACTGGTGACACCTGACCTGTCCATATCCCGACTTGTCTGGCCAACACCAGTTTCTAGATGCTGGGGCAAAGGATGTACGTTTCCAGACTCAGACTAGGTTCTGCTCTCCCTCATCCTGGACACAAGTGAAAGTCTGGTTTTCTTCCCAGGTGGGTATGATAGGCCTCGCGTGGCCCAGGTAGTGGTCTGGAGCAGAATTCGCTCCTTGCTGATTTGACGTGGCCTCCAGTGGCTGGAGATGGACTGCCCTCATACCGTACGGAGCCAGAGCGAAGCAGAGACCTAGAGATCCACAGGCAGAGGGAGGCACAGGGAATCAGAATGAGCAATCGGGGGGAGAGAAGGAAGGAAGGGAGAAGGAGAGAAAGGACAGGAGGAAGGTAGGCAGGAAGAAAACCACAGGACATACCTTCACGGGTATTGTTTTTGGGGAGGCAGAGCTCCTTAGGTGCCCCCCTTCCCCTCCCTCCCTCCTTCTCTTCATTTTGCCTTAGTTGTACCGAGACTCTTCAGTCCTAAGGGGTGGCTGGGAAGAAGAGAAAACACAGGTGCTCTAGCCCTGCCACTTAGCCGAGTCACTTCAGGCAAGTGTCTTGCCATCTCTGAAACACAATCGTCGCTAGAAAATGGAGTTCCTCCCTCCCAGATGGACACGGAGGCGTTCCTTGGACTCTGGGGGATCTCCAGCGGAAAGTTAGGGCCATGCCTCACAGAACAAGGCTGTAGGGCCAAGGCCGGGCTGCCTCACGTGGGGCAGCGGTGTCCCTTGAGAACATTTCTTGCTATCCGTGGGCAGAGGCCAGAGTATTCCTTGGGCCTGAGTCCCTCTGTGGGTCCCAGCAGCGGCTGCTGAGAGGACAGCCAGGGACGCCGGAGTGGCACGTTGAGGTGGGGCCTGGCAGGGAAGCATCTCCCGGCACAGTTACCCTCTACTGAGTGCTCTGCCCTGTGTTTTTGGCTGGAACTCCTTTCATTAACTTCGTGAGGTGGGTTTTATCATACCCATTTTACTGATGAGGAAGCTGAGGCACAGAAAGGCTGTGTGTGTATGTGCACGCGCGTGTGTATGTGTGCGTGTGTTTGAGTGAGGGCGACTGGTGGACTCTACCTGCTCGAGATGCAAAAGCAGGGAAAGGCTCCGGTCCGTGTGAGGGGTCTAATGCTCCGAGTGCACCAGAACGTGGCCTGTTGCGCAGCCGCTGTAGCCTGGTGGGGGAGGGGCGGCAGAGAGCCTCTTCCCTGCGGGGCGCTCTGGCAGGGGCCAGCCGGCCAGAGGCCCCAGCCCTCCCAACCTCCCCCCGCCACTGTCCTCGGAGCTGGGCTGACCATGACTCGGGCCGAGCGAGGCTGCTGATTGGCAGTAAATGTGTGCCTCCCCCCTTCTGGCCCCGGTGTTTCCAGCTGCAGAGGGAAGAAGTGGCCCTTAGGCCTCTGTCACCTCCCGAGAAACTGACCTGTGGGTGGGGAGGAGGCGGCGGCCCAATGGCTCTGACCTTGGAAGCTCAGGATCAAGGGAAACAGATTTAACGCGTCATCATCACACAGACATTTTAGAAGTTCAAACTGCGCTGGGTACCAGGAAGGGAAAGCACGAGGTCCTACGAAGGATGATAACAGGGTGACTTAACTGAGATTGCGACTTAATTTAGAAGGGATCCCTAAGGGAATGACAGCTCACCCAAGGCGTGGAAGGTGAGTAGACGTGGTCAGTGCTGAAGAGGGTCCTGCGTAGCGGGGGCGGCCTGCGGAAAGACCCCGAGGTGGGGACGAGGTGGGCGTATTTGAGACCTCTGCCGGGAGCCTATGCGTTATCTCATCTCATCCAGATAAGGCTCCACGAGACCAGAGCTGGTCAGATCCCCATGAAAGACAGGGTCAGGGAGGTACAGCGGGCAACATTTATTTTCATTTCCCATGCTTTCCTCTGGATCTCAGGGACCGGGAGTCCAGCGACCACATTCCACAGATTCCCTCGCCCCCAGAATTCTTCCTGTGAGCAGGGTTTTGCCCATGAGGCGGGTTCATGGGAGATCCAGAAGGCAGAAGGGCCACAGAAGCCATTCTTTCTTCTCAAGCAGTGATGGAGGACGTGTCAGCCACTGTCCTCTGCCTGCCCGTCACCTGCCCCCGACCTGCCCAGAGGGCCCCTGTGGCAGTCCCTGGCAGCTTCCGGGAAAATCCTCACTTCTGCAGCAGGGGGACCCGGCTGGCTTTGAACTGCAGATAGGACACGGACCAGAACGCTAGGGCAGACTCTGACTTTCTCTGCTCCAACTCTGCTGCACGCTTTGCAAACACCCGGTTCCCCGAATTAAGTTCCTTTCTGCTGAAGATGCCCGGATCTCTGTATTCGGGACCGCACTCCGGCTGATACATAAGACAGGAAACTTGCCCAAGACCATAGGC
Source organism: Potos flavus (assembly GCA_028534135.1). NCBI lineage: Eukaryota > Metazoa > Chordata > Mammalia > Carnivora > Procyonidae > Potos > Potos flavus. The sequence continues at coordinate 105,564,596 of CM052885.1, read as the reverse complement.
TGCCGAGCGGTGAGACTGTGAGTCAAACCGGGTCTGTCTGATTCCAGGGCCTGCGTTCTCTTCTTTTTAAAATTGCTTTTATACCTTTTCTTAAATTTTTCTTTTGTTGTAGTGAAATACACATTAACATGAAATTTACCAGCTTCCTCCATTTTTAAGGGTTCAGTTCAGTGGCGTTGAGCTCATTCACATGGTTGTGCAACCATCTCACCATCCATCTCTTTTCATCTTTCCAAATCCATCCTCTGTGCACATTAAATGCCAAGTGCCCATTCCTTCTCCCTAAAAGCCTGGCGAGCACCCTTCTATTCTGTCTTTGGGAATTTGTCTATTCTAAGTGCCTCACATGAATGGAATTGTATAGTACTTGTCTCTTGGAGTCTGGTGACTCCGCTTAGCGGGATGCCTTCAGGTTTCATCCAGATCATAGCATGTGTCTATGGCTATTGTTGTGGCTAATATTCCATAGTACGGAGAGACCACATTCTGTTGATTCGTTCACCTGTCCATGGACAGCTGGGTTGCTTTCCTGTTTGAGCTCTTGTGAGCCATGTGGCTGTGGACACAGGTGTGCGAGAGGGCCCGAAAGCCTCACCTGTCCTCCACCTGGTTTCCAGCTGCCCCAAAGTCTCCATTTTACATCCCCCTGCAGGCAGGTTACCACTATTGCGTCTCGGAGGCTGCAGGAGGGGACTCTGTTTTCCCAAAGTCGATATGTGGGATTATCGATCATTCTCTGCAGAACCAGGCTGTCTTTCTACCCCTCTTAGATGCTGATGGGGCGGGCTGGTTCATCAGGCTGAAAAAGGGGCC
>CM052885.1:105536544-105563283 GCA_028534135.1 Potos flavus | reverse complement strand
CCTCAGGCTCCTCTCCCTGCCTACATGTCCCCCCACTCTTCCAGTTTCTTACCTAGCCACCTTTATGCCGTTCTTTGGAAAACTCCACCCCTTCTGCCTGTGAGTTCTGAGCCGCAGTGCTCAGTCTTGGCTAGGCAGACCCTAGCCTTGTCACATGACAGAGGGAGAGAGACCAGTCAGGGGGTGTTGGGGTCGCCCGGGACAGGGGTGGTGGCAGAATGGGTGCAGAGGAGTGGCTAGGTGTCAGAGGTCTTCAGGAGGAATTTTAGAAAGCTTGAGCTGGCTTGGATGAACCTATGGATAGACACAGACACTGAAAGAAGAAACACAGGGAGGGGAGGAGGGGCAGGGGAGAGGGGCTGGAGTCTTTGAGACCAAAGTATGGAACTCTGGAAGCACACCGCACAAACTTGGGTGAGTCATTGAACCCCCTGATCTTGTTTTTCCATCTGCGAAGTGGGGATAAGAACAGCACCTATCTCAGAGAGTGGCCGAGGGAATGAAATGAACAACGTTCGGTACTGTGATTGGCACATTCCAGCTCTATCTCACTCTGGGTTAAATACATTCCGATACGTTCCAATAAACGCATGGTTATCACAGGTCTCAAATCCAGAAGGAAGACCTGGGCTGGAAGGCAGAGATGGGAGATTTCCTTTCCTGGGTCATTGCTCCTGCCCGTGGGGTAAATATTTGCAGGGTTAATGTGGAAGCATTTAAGAGAATCAACTCTTCCCAGATAGCTGCGGATTCTTTGGAGGGCCTTATTTGCATGCGAGCAATTAATATGCCAATTGCAAACCCAGCTCCTCCACTCATCAGAGTTCCCCGGGAGACTAGCTGGTGGGAGCACTTGAGTCTTTAGTTTGAGTTACGGTATGAGTTCTAAAGCAATAAAACTACAGACCACTTTAAAAAAAATGCAATTTACTTCTCCTTCTTCTGACTGGTCTTCCTTCCCATTAGCCTGGATTCATGGAATGTCTGGAATCACTTTGAACTTCCTTGTGTTTTGGTTCTGAATGGCAGGCTGCTGCGCTCTGAGATGGGGACGAGGGGCTGCTGCGAGGGGCCTCCCTGATCCTCTGCCCCCGGGGACTCTGTCTGAGCAGCCTCCAGGGGCAGCTGATGGAATGAGGAGCTAAGCACACCACGCCTCTCCAGGCCACAGCCCCAGACTCGGTGGCTCAGAACAGTGGCTGGTCTGCCTGGAGGGGCTGCTGCTGGGCTCACCTGGGCTCATCGCGGGGCTCCATCCAGCCTGGTCTTAGGCCCGGCCTGGAAGTCTTGGATTTGGATGCCCGAGCCCCTCTCCAAGGCCTGGGTCGTCCTGACCCTCCTTGCATTGCCAAACCAAACCACGTGTCCAATCCCAGGGTCGGTGAGGGGGAGGGGACTGCACGAGTGCGGATTCTGAGCAGGCGGATTTGCTGGGGTCACTACTGTGGAGATCTGCCCCGGGAGTCTATGTGCTATTTTCCAAGATTCCCAGGGTCCGCTGAATCACAGAATGGCGATGATGCAGATACTGAGAATAACCCCAATACTATCATTAATAATGTACACCTTTTTATTTAGTACTTATTAAGTTCTGGGGTGGAAATGATGCATTCAGTATTTAATCTTCTCAACAGTTCTGTCGGATCAGTGCCCCTCCCAGTTCGTGGATCAGAAAACTGAGGTTCTTTTTTTATTTTTATTTTTGGAGAAAGAGAGGGAGAGAGAGCGAGCAGGAGCGTAAGCAGGAGGCGAGAGGGGCAAAGGGAGAGGGAGAATCTCAAGCAGTCTGCAGGCCCAGCGCTGAGCCCCATGCGGAGCTCGATCCCACGACCCAGAGATCTTGACCTGAGCCGAAACCGGGAGTTGGATGCTTGACTGACTTAGCCACCCAGACGCCCCAGACCAAGGCTCGGAAGGTAAAGTTTGTTTCTCTACGTGTATCTGGTGTCTGTAATCCTCTCTGAAGTGTGAGAGGCCGGCCTCTGGACCCTTCCAGCCTGGCCCAGAGATCTCCGGACAAAACTAAATCACACTTCCAAAGGAGGTCCTCCGATGTGTTGAAATGTAAGCAGCTTTTACCAAATGGCAGTTTGATGAGCTGAGCATCCATGAATCAGAAACACGAGGTTGATGTTTTCTTCATCCGCACAGGGGTTTGGCCGTCTCCAAGCTCCCTTGGCAAGCAGGACTCGGGCCCTGCCAAAACCTGGTGCTCTGGCAGAAGAGCGTGGACCTTCCGGTCAGGCCAGGCCTCCCTTCCTGCTGTTCGAATCAGAGTCCCAGCCTCCTGCGGCTTCTGGCTTCTCCCGCCGCTTCTCCCGGCCCTGGAGCCCCAGGGCCGGAACAGCAGGAGGCGTCCGTCCAGCTCCAGCCCCGGTGGAAAAAGATGGCACAGAGCATGATTTCCTGGAGCGCTGTCAAGCAGCCGTCCCCTAGGTGCCAGGAAACCCAGTGGCGGAAATTGTGGCTGCAGGACCCATCCACGGGGCATGCTGTCGGGAATCAGCTCCGAGTGAGGAGGAGCGTGGCCCCACAGAAGGGCCAGACTTGCCCAGGGCCGACCAGGAGGTGACCTCGTCGAATTCCTTTAAGATCTTGGGATGTGATTCTGAGAAAAAGCAACTTTCAGGGGGAAAGAGTTTAGAACAGACCTGGTTCATCAGGCTTTTCTGTAATTGCACACCTTCTCAGAGCCTTTACTCTCTGAGGTGAGGGGCCAAGGGGGGAGCAGGGCTGTGACAGATTCAGGTTGTCATGCCACAGGATGCTCTAGAAGGGTGCTCATTTAAGTGTGCTCTCCCTGCAAGGGCCAGGATCCAAGCCCCACGACACAGGGATCTCGTTGGCTTTACTCATGTTCCCAGAGTCTAGTACAATGTCTGGCACATGCTAGGTGGCAGATAGATGCGGATAAATAAGTAAATGAATACATAAGTGCGCGACTCACTGCTTTCTTTGTTCTTGTGTCTTGCCCTTCCTCCCTCCCATGCCTTCCCTCACTCTCTTCTTTTCCTCCTTCCAAGTATTTATAATGGCCAACTCTGTGCTGATCCTAGGGACACGGTGGTGAAACAAAACAGGCCTGCGGTGTGGTAAGTGATGGCTTTATTATAATTTTTGGCTGCAGGTGAGTGACTGCTTTTGCCCAGTGGCTAGAGAAGGTGAGAGACAGGGAGCTGCCCAGACCCCTCGTGGCAGGCTGGCTCCTTGTCAGTCAGGGTCAGACCTAGGGCTCCTCCTTGCTTCCTTTGATACCCTTAACATCCCATTGCCCTGAGGTCCCAGATACCCCAGACCTGGCAAAGCAGGTCGCCATCCCCTGGTTTTCCTTGCCTGCTGCCGCCAAAGCAAGCCGCTGGCCGGTGACATCTGGGAGAGCAGGGCCACATCTGTGTGCTCCCCAGGGCACCTCTGGGAGCTGGCGCTAAGGAGCCCTGGATGAGCCACGAAGCCCGGGGATGAGGCTGATTTAAGGTAAAAAGAAACAAGAAGGGCAGTGAATATTCTGGGACATTCTGGAGTTCCCGGCCACGGTCCCAGCTCTGAGGTCCAGATACCCCTCCTGTGAGGACTGCAGGATGTCCCTCCTGGCCTCCCTTATTGACCCCTTCTTCTCCTTTCATGGCCAATTCTTCTTCTGGGGATCCAGAAAGTTCTCTTGGCCCTACAGAGAACCTTGCAGGTGCTGTGAAAAAAAGCAGGGTTGTTACTCTGTTTTTTTTTTTTTTTTTTTTTTAAGATTTTATTTATTTGACAGAGAGAGAAAGCGAGAGAGGGAACACAAGCAGGGGGAGTCGGAGAGGGAGAAGCAGGCTTTTCCTGCTGAGCAGGGAGCCCGATGTGGGGCTCGATCCTAAGACCCTGGGATCATGACCCGAGCTGAAGGCAGATGCTTAACAAATGAGCCACCCAGGTGCCCCAGGGTTGTTACTCTGAAGGGAGGAAGTGTGTGTGGGCATAAGACAACCAGCTTGCTCCCTATTAGCTGAACGCTCCAGGTCTCAGAGAGTCAAGGTGGGGGTGTCCCTGGGACCATTGCTAATCCTTGTCCGCCTTTGGTGCCTGCAGCCAGTAGTGACGGTGTTTGGTCCATCGGATGATGGGGCTCCCCTTGTTGGATTCCGGGCAAGCATCTGAAAGTGTGGGGAACGTCAACATTGTGTTAACATTGAAGTGTGAAACCCACTTCAGACCATGGCGAGGTGATTATGAGAAAGGGGGCTCAGGGCGCTTCCCCCAGGACTGAGCCACCACAGTGCTCAGGGCACTGGCCTAGGCCCTGTCCTCAGGCCCCATACAGTCCTGCAAGGCAGAGTTGCTGCCCCATTTTACGGATGAGAAAACTGAGTCAGTGAACAAAAGTGACACATCCAAGTTGCTGACCTGGGGTTTGAAATCAGGTGTGGCACATTGGAAGCCCGGGTGATTTTCAGACACCCGTCTCTGCCTCCTGTGATCAGAAAGGTGTGCCCTCTGAGGCGGCCTCCTCTTGGGAACCTTGGTGATGGAGGGGGAAAGCCTCCGGTGACCAAGATGCCAGAGACCCAGCAAAAAGAAAGCCAGCCCCTGACCTTGGAGAGTCAGTAGGTGAGTCAGGTATTTTTCAGGTATCTGTTACACAAAAAGTGTAAATTGCATCTCTGAGCAGTACTCGGAAGGAGAAGTACAAGCCACTAAGAGATATTCTGAGAGGGCTCTGGGGTGGTCAGGGGGGTCAAGGTGGCTTCCCTGAGGAAGGACTACTTTAGCTGAGATCTCAGACATAAGTAGGAGTTAGCAAAGTGAGTGTGAGAGTGGAAAGGGAGGAGCAAGAAATATGCCAGAGAGCATCAGAAGCATGTGCAAAGGCCCTATGGCAGAAGAGATCCTGGTGCTCTCTGGAGAACAATGAGCAAAGGGCTGGGTGGTATCTTGAAGTTGGAGCAAAGGAAGCCAAGGAAATAGCTCAAGCAAAGGAGGGGGTGTGATTATATTTGAATTTGGAAAAGACTCCTCTGACTACTGTGTAGGAAGATAGGTTCCCTCTTAACTGCTGAGAGCAAGCTTGGCAAGAAGGGACTGGGTGCTAATTGTCAAGTCAATTTCTCTTGCCAGGGTTTAGTTTCCCCCTTTCCATAGTGAATTTGGCTGCAGGCATTGGTCATTTCCATCTACTGCAGATGCTCTGTGGGCCTTCCCCGTGCCCTATGTTGCCTCTCAAGAGGACGCTGAGTCCTGGGGGTGAAGAGAGTCTTTGTCTCTCTCAATCTTTCTCTTGTACCATTTAACACAAACCCTTCCAAAGTGAGTTCCCATGTGCACATGGACACATACCCATAAATACCTGGAAAACAGATAGGCTAGGATATATATCACCATGCAGTGATATCCACTAAGCTGAAGCGTGTGCTGGGATGCACGAATTCTACCACCTGGCATCCGCTTTCGAGAACTACCTGTGTGTGGGCAAAAAAAGAGTGTGGCTTGACGGTCATCTTAACATTGTTTCTAAACAGTGGGAAAAATTGGAGCCAACCTAAAAGTCCACTACTTGGCAACTGTTAAAAAATTATGGCATACGCAGGGTATGGAATACTAAGTAGCCATTAAATGAAATCAGTGGAATCTTTGTGTGCTCAAATGGCAAAGCTCTGAAGCATTGTGAAGGATGAAAAAAAGCAAGTTGTAGAAAGATACATACCATGCAAAATCAGCATAGAAATGCAACTGCACCCGCTCCCCCAACCCCCAACCTTTCCTCTGAGCTTCTATTTCACGTATAAATACCACACAAAGAACAGAGACTTGCAAGAGAAATACTTAACTGATAGTAGCGGTTGTCTCTGGACAGGGGTTGGGGTGGGGAGGAGTGGGGGGGTGAGGATTGGAGGCGACCGCCATCAAAGGGGATCTCTTGCCTTCTTAATAATATTCTACTATTTTGAAAAAGAAGGATGCATTCGCAGATTTCGACGTAACTTAAAATTAATTAAAAAAATAAGATAGGGCTCTTGAACATACTTGGGAAGTTATTGACCAGATTTGCTGCTGCGGAGGGGCGGTTTCCGGTTCCTGGGGGTTCTCTACTGGATTGTCTTTATATTTTGCAGAATGAAAATGTACTCATGCAATCGTGGTGCAATAACACAAGGGAAAAAATGAAGAGGTTCTTCTAATTTGGTCTTCTCTAAGTGAGCTCAGCAGCTAGGAGCACTGGGGGGAACTGAGGCCCAGAAACCCATGTGACAGCGAGCCAGCCTGCGGTGAGTCAGTGAGTGAGGAAAGGAAAGGCCATTCCCAGAGCCCGCCGAGTCACGTGATGCCCGAACACAGCAAACTGGCTTGTTTTGCAACCCAGGCAGGCTCTTTAACCACAAGCCTGCTGGCTGGCCCCATGCGGGGGGGTGGGGGGGAGGACGATGCCAGCACTCTTCCCTTGATGAGTCATGCTCCTTCCCGCAAGAGCTAGGGCAGGATGTGGAGAAGATGGGCTTGGGGGGCTGAAGCTTCTGCCTTTAGGCCCTGCCAGGCAGGGTGCCCTGGAGGGTGACGGGCTCCGGGGCCCTTGGGGAAGTCCCTGATGGGGCTGCTGCTCTCCCGTGTAGATTGATACAACCATGGACGTGGGCTGCAGACCACTGTAGTGAGTTCTTGCGTGGTGATCAAAAGGAAGTGGGGTTTAGAGGCTTCCACTGAACTCTGAGAACACACTCACGTGCAGGGCACTGCCCAAGTGATGGGATCGCTTCCAGGGCGGGGCTCGCTGGCCCCTTTCTACAGTTTCCTCATCTGCGGTCCCAGGTCTGTGTCCTTGGAAGCCAGTCCTTATGGGTCACGCTCTCAGGTTTGCTGGTGGAAGGGAAAGTTGGGCAGAAGTGAGAAATCCTCTGAGATGGTAACAAGAACCCGACGTACTGTCTCCGGGCGCTTCTCTGCCAGATGCTGGACTGAGCGCGTTACTTTTTTGTGCTCCTTAGTCCCTTCGACAAATGGTGAAATAACTATTTTTGTTCTAGGGATGGGCACACTGAGGCTCAGAGAGTGAAATGACTATCTTACTGCACAGCTAGGAGGAGGAGGCAGAATTCAAAACTGGGTCTGTCTGATTCCAAAACCCACCATCTGTAGTTACCCAAAAGCCCTTTCCACCTGCAGTCACACATTCCCCGTGAGGCCCAGCTCCTGGCCCTCCTTTTCCTCTGCAGCCTGACCCTTGCCCACCAGGCAAGTCCTCGTGCATGCTCAATACCACACGGGTTATCACCTCCTCCAGGAAGCCTTCCTCAGCTCCACGGCAAGGGGTTCTCTCTGTGTCCCCACAGCTCCCTGAACACACGCGTCTGTTACACGTGCTTTGGCGACTCTCTCTCTCTTTATCTTTCCAGAGGACCATGAGCTCTTTTAGGGTAGAGATAATGCGATGGTGAATTTTATGCATCAGCTTGACAGGGCTAAGGGATGCCAGCGAAACATTTTTGGGTGTGTCCGTGAGGATGCTTCTGGAAAAGATGAGCATTTGAATCCATAGACAGAGTAAAGAGGATGGGGGAGGGGGCGGGCATCATCCAAGCTGTTGAGAGCCGACCAGACAAAGAGGCAGAGCGAGGATGAATTCATCTTCATTTGAGCTGGGACATCCAACTTCTGCTCTCAGACCCCGGGGCTCCCAGTTCTCAGGCTTTCCACCTGGGAGTGGGACGTCTCAGGCCTTCGCCCTCCAGCTGAATTCCGCCACCCACTTTGCTGGTTCTCCTCTTGTAGGTGGCAGGTTCTGGGATTTTCAGCCTCCAAATCACATGAGTCAATTCCTTAATAAATTTCCTCTTACATACATAGCTCTATATAGCCTATTGGTTCTATTTCTCTGGACAACCCTAACTAATACAGAAGGTGTCTTATTCACCAACTATTTTTAAAATCCTTCAGTCATATTTTCCATCCAGAGGCTAGAGTAGTGGTTACATCATGAGCTTAATCAACCCATAGACCTGGGTTTGAATCCTGACTGGTCTGGGGGATGTTGGGTCAATAACTTGACTTCTCTCAGTTCCATCTGTAAAATGGAAATTCTAAGGTTTACTTCTCAGTGTCATTGTAGGGATTAAGTGAGATGCTTATGGGAAGTGCTGAGCACAGTGCCTGGGGCATAGAGCACATTCATATCAGGAACCTCTCAGTCTAGCCTCGTCGGGGGTCACCGACGAGGGGTTGGCTGGGAGAAAATACAGCTGTCCTTCCATGGGCTGCCCCTTGGCCATTGTGAGGACCCTATTCCAAGCTCTGAGTGCTGCCTGTGATTTTTAATGCCATCCCCTGGATATATCATTCCTTATTTTTCAGAGAGTGGTGGTTCACACCCAAATTTACAGATGCAGAAAAGGGGTGAGAAGAGGGGCTGAATAAACCTATAAACCAAAATTCACATATGAAATAATATAAAGAATCAACAAGCATTTAAAAAAAATCTCCTTTCTTAATTCTGTCCGAGGGAATTACAATAACTTACATCAATCACCTGAGGGAAAAAAATTATTTAATGCCCAATTCTGATGAGGGTGGGTTGAAAGATCATACACACAAGCACTATTTGTGACCATCCAAATTCTTACAAACTTGGGGGATGATGTGATAACATATTGTCACACCCTGATATTTATCCTGAGAAAGTAATCTTGACGAAAGGAATAGATCTAAGCAGAGATGTTTATTACATCAGTGTCTATAGCAGCAAAAACCTGGATAAACCTTGAAGGATCATTTATGGGGGACTGGTAAGTCAAGTCATGGTGGTCAATGTAATTGTCAACAATGTCCGTGATGCAGGTTTCACTGAAACACATGAGATGTTTATTACACAATTACCAGGAAAGCAGAATGTGACCTGGAATTTACTCTGTGAATGCAACTATGTGAAGTTTGTGTAAATGAGAGCAAGGGCAGGAAGGTCAAAAGGAAAAAGAAAGAGTTTCTGGAGAGGGGGGAAGCTGTGGGTTGCTCTGATATTTGTTGTTCAATGGAGTTGCTATTTCTGGGTGGCACTCTAAGTGGCCTGGAGAAGTCCCCTCACCCTGGGATTTCATACCCAGATTCCTTCCCACCAAGCTGTCTAGCCTCTCTTTGCCTCTCCGGCAGCCAGGTCACCCTGACCATCCCTGAAACAGCTCCCAGGCCGCCCTCGAGATGCAAATCTACATAATGGCCTTTTGTCTGGCTCCCAAAAACTCATCAGCCTTCACCCGGGACCTATAGGAAGGCAAAGCACTCTGATCTGGACTGGAAGAATCCCCCTTGGGGTGCTCTCTGGCACTGGCCAGCAGGAGCTGGACTTGCAAAATGGTTCCTGAGAGCACTTTCCATAGAGGCAAAGAGCCCTGCAGGCAAGGGAGGCTGCGTTAGTCCTAATGGGGCTGATGGGAGTCCCATTAAGTTAGGGACTTTTGCTGCCTGAGAAGCGGGTGCGAGGGAATCCTGCACTTTTGCCCACAGCATCATTTGCAACTTTAGACAAAAGGACGAAACCATTTCTGTTGGGAGGGAAGTCCAGAGGGACCCTCACAGCAGCAGGGAAAGTGCCAGCAACCTCCTACCTGGGATCCTCTTTGGTCTCGCTGACCCTGCTTCCACCGGTCTCCATCTCAGCCCAGCTGCCGGGCACAGGCTCGCATCTCCAGGCGACACCCGACCCTGCCACAGAATCGTGCTTCTTCAACCCGGTTGGCCTGAAGAGCCAGAGAGGAGGTCTCGAGAATGATTCTCCATTGCCATTCACGCGTGCGTTCATTCATTCATTTATTCGCGATCTGTTCTTCCATTATTAAGTACCACCTATTCTGTGCCATTATTCCAGGCCCTGAGGAGATGGCAAGACCACGGTGGGCCTGGGAATAAATAATAAGCAAGAGAATAGTAAAAAGCTGGGAAGTTCTATAAAAGAAATCAACAACGGGGTGTTTTTTTCCGATGGAGAACGAGGGGGTAGGAGTGAGGAGGACAGACCTCCATTGCCCCTGGTGGCCTTTGGAGACCTTTCTGAAGAGAGAGGAGACTAGGAGACTCGGCCAGCAGCGCAAGAAGGCAGGCCAAGGTCTCCCAGGCGGCAGGAACAGCTGAGCAGGGGCGTGAGGTGGGTGCTGGGTGCTGGGCGTGCTCTGGACACCCCCCTGCTCTCCTCACTATCCTTTCTTCTCTTTCTTTTTTTTTTTTTTTTTAAGATCATATTTATTTATTTCAGAGAGAGAGCATGAGCAGGAGAGGGAGAAGCAGGCACCGCACAGAGCAGGGAGCCCGATGCGGGGTTCGATCCCAGGACCCTGGGATCATGACTTGCCACCCAGGAGTCCCTACGATCCTTTCTTTTTTGTCTCTCTGTCCCTTCTTCCCAATCTCATCGATTATTTGATCTCCGGCCTCTTTTGGCTCCTGATTTACTTAGTCTGCGTCTGGCTGGTGTCTCGCTGGCTGTTTCCTGCATTCCTCCGAGTCTTTCAGGGCCCCCAATTCCGAACTGAACTGTCCTTTCTCCACCTTTGTCTCCCGTTTCCTTCCTGTGTCGTCGCGCCCCCTCTCTCCTTCTGTGGCTCCGGCTCCCCTTGACTTTGGCTCCCTCTCTCCCCCCGCTTGGGTCTGCCCTGTCCCTTCTGTGCCCAAGCAGAGGCCGCTGAGAAGCCCCGTCTGATTGATATTGCCACTGACAGGTGAAGTCTTGAAATCTTCCCACAGAGCATCTCTGGGAGGCGTTAAGCGGACAGTGTTTTGTCTGCACCCAAGAAAGACAGGGGTTTTTAAACAAATATATACATTCTCAGAAATCCAAGCGATTGTGTTTCTCCATTGATCCATTATGACGTGGAGTAAGTATCCAGCTTTCCTGGTGCCTGCAGGGGAATTACAGGACGAGCAGGCTGTGCTGGGGACTGACGGGGACAGGGACCCGGACAGGGATGGCAGCCGAAATCGTCCCGATGGGGGCCGGGGTGCAGCCTGTGCTCCAAGCACCTGATAAAGGGGCTACTGTGTGGAAGGGAGAAAGATGATTTCTTATTGGGGGAGTCTGAGGAAGCTTCCGGAAGCCGGAGCATCACCCCTCGGGGGAGCCTCCCCGGCCGCCTCCCCGCCCCCACGGGGGAGGGAGGCTCACCCTTTTGTCTCCACTCAGCTGTGCTTCAATGTCTAGCGCGGCACCAGCCACGCTGAAAGGCCTTTATTTGCTGCAGATTCCTCTTCCCCGCTGGACCGTGAACTTTGTGGCGACAGCGATCCTAGGGTACTGCACATCCCCAGTGGCCATCCCACAGCCCGTCTCCCGGCTGGCTGGGTCAGCGTCCGGTTTCACGCTCATTAGGGGGTCTAGGCGAGGAACACACGGCAGAGGACACTTCGCCGGCTTTGGGGAAAGTGCCTCAGTTTCCTCGTCTCTAACATAAAGGGGTCCGTGAGTCCGTGCAGGCCAAGTGCTTGGAACGTTGTCAAATTGCTCGCTAACGTGAGCGGCCGTTATTCTTGGGACCATCGCTGTCATCGGCATCGGCTTTTCCATCGCACTCCCTGGGCTTGCGCCCCCGGCTGGTAACTGGCCACGGAATTCTCCCTCTCTTCAGTGTGAATGGGTAGAAGACTATGATTTTCGGTGCAAAAGACTAGCTATGACCTGTGTGAACATTTTTTATTCTCCCAAATATGTATTTTTTTGCACCCTGGGTCCCTGCCATGAGATACTTGAAGAACTTGGGGACGAGCTTGGACATACTGGAGGGTTAATCTTCTCCTTTCTTTCTGCACCTCTGCTTGGCCTGGAAAGATCTTTCTGCCGTGTGGCTTCTTCCCTCCCTCCGGGTTGGCTCAGTGCCTGATTCCAGGCCCTCACAGGCCTTGGACAGAGCTGGGCCACCGCCTTTTAAGTTTCCACACCTGCTCAGTTCTTGCTCTGTCTGCTCATTTGACAGTGTGCCGGGTCTCGGTTTAATTGGTTCCAGAACTTTTTGCCACTTCTCTCTGGGTCTTAGATGGGAGTATCTTAGAACTTAAATGTGACGATAAAGGGAGATAATGAGTGAGGCATGGACTGCGTCTCCGGGTCAGTAAGTCTCTGTGCTCTGTCCTCACCTGATTGTGAACTCTCCAAGGGCAAAACCCCTGCGTGATTCATCTTCAATGACCCAGAACTGGGACGTCCAATATGGTAACCACGGACCTCATGTCGGAGCACTTGAGATGCGGCTAGGCCCCCCGAGCTGCACGTGCAAAGGACAACACTGGGATTTGAAAGCTTAGGACGAAAAGAAGAAGGTCACATAACTGGTTAATATTTTTATATTGATTACATATTGAAGTGATCATATGCTGGCTATATTGAGTTAGAGAAAATGAGTAAAAACATCATTAAATAGTATTTATATTTTATATTAAAATAGATCTAGGAAGTATATTAAAAGACATGCTGTGCTATAATAAAAATGATTATTACATAATGTAATTATTATTTCAGTTGACTTCACTCATTTCTTTTTCATTTTTTAATGTGGCTCTCAGAAAATTTGAGATCACTTCTGTGGCTCATGTGATAGCTCTATTGGGCAGTGCTCCCTTAGAACGTGGCAAAGAGCTTTCATAGCAAAGCGAGTAGTGCTTGTGGATGGGGTGGACGGAGAGATGTGGGTAGGTGGAGGGAAAGTGAAAATGAATGAGTGAGTAGATAAACGAGTTGATAAACAGCTAATAAATGGCTAAATGAATAGACAGACATAGCTGAATGGGTAGAGGAATGAATACATGAATAGAAGGGTGGGCGGATAGAGGGATGGAAGGATGATGAACGGAACTGGTGAGAGCATGAAACAATAACTAGAAATAAAAAAAATGATAAATCAGATGAGTGAACGACTGAAAAGATTAAACCAGTAAGTCCCTAAGGACAAAAATAAATACATACACCCAGAAAGGATAGATGCCCGGGGAGCCCAGGGTTTGACTTTGATAAGAAGCCTTACTCGTCTTGTGAGGCTCATGGAGTGCAAGCCTTTGACCAAGAAGAAAGGTTTACCCTTGCTCTTGGGGAATTTATTATTTTAATTGTTAGTCTTCATCAGGGGTTATTGGAATTTTTTTTCCCCTCGGACAGTTTATCACTTGTAAATTATTTGTCACATCGTTGTAATTCCATCCAGATCCTTAACTTTCTAATCATGCATCTTTTATGGGGCCTCCTTTAAAGAAGCACTATAATTACGTGCCAAGGGTCCCAGTAAATTTTATCAGGCCATAAAATATTATACTTTAATTATTTGGAAGGGGAAGGAAGGCAAATGTTCCCTCTGCAAGACTGCTGATCGATACCGCAGGGTTCGTGGGGGCTCCGGCAGTTTCCGACGTCCTCGTCTTCCCGGTGTCCCTCCCGGGGCTCCTGCTTCCTGCCCCAGCCACGTCTGCGCCGAGCAGTGGGGCCCAGCGTGCTCTGGCCTCTCTCTCGATTCTCTGGTGGGTGTTGGGCCCTCACAGACTCACGATGTGCGTCCTTGAAGGGGTCTCAGTGCGCCGCAGGTCCACGAGGAGGCTGGGGGAAGCTGTCCTTTCACCCTTTCACAGAGGAGGGAACTTAGACCCAGAGAGCAGGGAGAGATGGGACTCTAACATCGCTGTCCTGACTCCACAGTAGATTTTTCTTCCCTCACCATGTCACACCTGCTGTTAGGAGCTCAAACCAGAAAACATACATGTGCTCAGTGGGTTGGGCTTTTTTTTCTTTTCCCTCCTGAGGGTTTGAATGTCGACAAGCTACGGCACCAGGGCTTTGCCTCCAACATCTTCATCATCGAAATCAATATTTTAGCCAGGCTCCCACCTATGTGCCGGGTCTTGGTGCGAGAGCGAAGCTGTAAATAATACACATCAGTCTCCGGGGCTCAGGGGGTCTTTGAGGAGACAGGCAGGCATTGGTTAAATCTCCACATTGATCATAGAAATTGCATCTGTGGTAAGCGCTACCAGAAGGGCTTTGGAAGCTTAAGAAGGGAGGTTTTCAATGAGTTGGGGGAGGTCAGCGAAGGCCTTCCTGAGGAAATATGTGATCTGAGAGCTGAAGGATAAGTAGGGGTTAACTAGGTAAATAGACAAGGGAAAAAAATTCTGAGGAGAGGAAAGAGCCTGTGCAAAGGGCCTGGGGTAGGAAGGCCTGGAAAATAATCCATGGTGGCCAGAGCAGAGTTACCAATGGAAGACCATGAGGCGAGGCTAGAGAGGTTTTAGGAACCACATCACGCAAGGCCTGGTGGGTCATGTTATTAAGGCTTTTGGTCTTTATCCTAAAAGCACTGAAGTTTCAGTAAAGGCTTAGGTGAGGGAAAAGAAATGTTTTAAAAGTCAGTGTAAGCATGGGAGGACTTGACCCAGCAGAAGGGAGGAGGGGTGATCTTGCACATGGATGGATATCGGGAGGTGGGTCCGTCTAAGCGCAGGGGGAACTCAAGAAGAGGTGGAAATCAGAGGACGATGACTCATCCTCACTCATTCCCCCGGTCTTGGCTTTAGTGTCATTTCCTTGGGGAGACCTCCCCTGACCCCCAAGCGGGCCAGGTTCCGCCCCCAAATGGTGGTCCCCACCCTCCACTTCCCCTTTCACAACACATAAGATTATTCCTGCCATGACTTACATAATGGCCTCTTCCCCTCGCTGGAGGTGCCCCACCCCCATGAGACAGGGATTGGAGGGTCCTGATCACTCGCAGTGACCCCACTCCCAGCCCAGGTCCTGGCTCCTAGTTGGCGAGTGTACACAGACTGGAGTGAGTGAGGGAGCGGGTGCCCGAGATAGAGGGAATTTATGGGGCACGTTTCCTCCAGCCTCTTCCCGGTTATTGCCTCTCCTGGGCCCTCGCTCTCCTCCTCCCTTACTCACTTCCTTTTATTGCCCTAAAGCTGGACTCCTCCAAAATCCCTGCCTAGGGGCTCTCAGTTGAAAGATGTGATGGACACATGAGAAAACATCTTAGCTCTAGATCTGAAACATCAGTTTCCCCGGGAAGGTCTGTGATGTGTGTGCTCATCCTGCAGTTGAACTACCTTGATTCAAGAGGTAAGGCGACTTGGTCAAGACTGCTCAGAAGGATGATGGCAGAGCAGCTTCTGAAACTCCTCCCTGTCACCGGCTTAGGGTGACTCATCTTGTT
Organism: Potos flavus; assembly: GCA_028534135.1. Taxonomy (NCBI): domain Eukaryota; kingdom Metazoa; phylum Chordata; class Mammalia; order Carnivora; family Procyonidae; genus Potos; species Potos flavus. The sequence continues at coordinate 105,548,143 of CM052885.1, read as the reverse complement.
GCTAAGTTTGCTCATTATCTCAGCGTGAACACTTCTTGGTGAACCCTGTGGTTACCGGGCTGGTGAAATCCCCAACCAAGTCTTCTGCCTAAAGAAAGTTGCATTTAGATCGACAATAATAATACTTATGCTAATGGTAGCTAGCATGCATGCCAGGAACTTTCCCAATCCTTTATTGCAGGGGTCTGAAGTCTGTGACCCACAGGCCAGATCTTGTTTCTGCAAGAGACATTTCGCTGGAACACAGCCATGCCAATTTGTTTATGGATGCCTGTGTCGGCTTTCTCGCTGTCATGGCAGAATCTAGTGGCGGTGATTCCCCGTGTGGTCCTCGAAGCCTAAAATATTCACCATCTGGCCCCTCACCAGTGGAGTTTGCCAGTCTCTGTTTTATATTCATTATTGCAACCCGATGACCTAGGTCTTATTAGATCACTGTTTTGTAGATGGAGAAACCGAAGCTCAGACAGGAGAGTTAATTTCCTTGAGGTTTCACGGAGATTGGAAGAGACCTGGAGATTCTCCATTCCCAAACTGTGATCATCCTCACACGATTTCCTGGAAGTGACAGCGTCGGTCTGACCTTGAAGGAGAAGGCAGGGGTTGGGCTGATCCCTGCTAGATTCCAGGACTCCAAACACTGAACTCTCCAGTGGCATTTGCTTTTTGGACAAATGCTCCAATTGTCCATTGTCGCATAAAGTAACTCCCAACAGGTGCCTGAAAATAGCAACAATTATTTCCTTTGCTCCCAAATCTGCAATTGAGCAGGGCTTGGAAGAGATGGCTGTTCTCCATGTGGCATCGGCTGGGGCGGACCGAATGGGGCTGAGGATTCGCCTCCAGGATGATTCACTCATGGTTGGCGGGTTGGTTCTGACTCTCGGTCTCTCCGTGCAGGAGCTTTTCCAAGGCATGGCTTGGGCTTCCTCACAGCATGGTGGCCGGGTCCCAAGAGGGAGCACCCTAAGGCACAGGAGGTGGAATTTGCCAAATTTTAAAGCCCAGCCCATGACACTGCATGGGACCACTTCTGCTGTGCGCTGTCGGTCAGGTGCCATAGACCTGCCTCCGTTCAAGGAAGGGGACAGAGACCCCATCTCTCAATGAGACAGGTGTCAAAGAATTTCGGGGCCATATTTAAGAAAACCCACCACAAATATTCATATTCATCTCAGGGGTCCCCGGGACCGTCATTTTGATCCAGCATTGCCCATCTCTGGTTAGGGTGCTCTGATCATTTCTTTTCCAAACTGGGACTCACCAGCAGAATGATAGGATGCTCTGAGTAATACCACCAGGAAGTGAGTGCAAAACAGAACTATCTCAGCAACCCGGCTACCTACTCACCTTCTCCCCGCGGGCAATGGTCAATGTCTCCTTGATGTCCTCGCATCATCTTGGGAAGGTCATATTAGGACCCCTGTGTTGTTTCGGTACAGAACACATTTAGGAAAATGTTGGTAAGTGGTTTAAAAACATAGAGTAATTTTTTCCTGGATGTAAGTCTTCAGTTATCTGAAAAACCCATTTAAACAGAGCTTCTGCTCCCCCGAATCTTCCGGTTAACCCCACTGCTCTTGTGAGATATGGCAGCCTCCGACGACGCAGAGCCCCCCCGTCCCCCCAGAATGCTATGGCCGTGTCCGGGCTGGCTTCTCTTGCTGAGTTGGGTACTAGATCCTGGAAAAGCAGAGATGGGTCAAATGCAGTCCTGACTTCCAGCTGCTCATGACTTCCGAGGCAAACTAGTCCAGGCAATAAGCCACTGCAAGGCCACATGAGAAGGCTCCTTGGAGAAATGGAAACAAAATATGGTGGGAGCCCCAGCAAATCGCTCCATGGAAACATCCAGGAAGATTTTGCAGAGGAGGTAACATTCAAGTTGGGTGATTTATTTATGTTTTGATTGCCTAGTATGTCTCAGGCCCCTTGCTAGGCAATTTGTGTATATCATCTCATTCAGTATATAGAAAGCCCCCCGAGAGGTGGCCATTCATACCCTCCCATTTTACAGCTAAGGAACCTTCCCGAAGTACTTGAAATAACTTGGTTGAGTCTAAACGGGCAGTGAGTAGCAAAGCAGAGCAGGGGCCGGGAATGGAGGAAGGATGAGTAGGAGTTTTTAAAGCCTCAGAGAAGGAGAGGACATTTCAAGGCCGCAGGGGTAAAGACAGGCAGGTGGAGGAGGGCTGGCAGCCGGGGGTCTAGCTGGCTGTTTGGTGCGTCAGGAACACAGTGGGGGTGGAGGGGGTGCAGTGGGGTCCCGGCTGGGCAGGAATCTTGTAACACAGGGGCTTGGGTCTTCCCTCGGAGGCATTGGGGCTCCTTGTTGAGGCAAAGGAGGAGAGGAAAAGGAGATTTAGCCAGCACCAGCCATCCCGACCTTGGGCCCCTTTCTATTCTAGGTGTGATCCATGGACCAGCAGGGAAACCTAGGCAGCATCTCAGGGGCGCCTGGGTGGCTCAGTCCATTAGTTAAGTGTCCAACTCTCGATTTTGGCTCAGGCCATGATCTCAGGGTCATGAGATGGAGCCCCACATCGGGCTCCGTGCTCAGCGGGGAACCTGCTTGAGATTCTTTCTCTCTCTCCCTCTCCCTCTGCCCCTCACCCTGCTTGCACTCTCTCCTTCTCTCTCAAATAAATAAATAAATAAATCTTAAAAAAAAAGAAAGAAAGAAAGAAACACAGCATCTCAGGCCTTGCCTCGGACCTACCGAATCAGAACCTGCGTGGTAACGAGGTGCCCAGGTGGTTCAGCTGCCCGCCGATGCTCGGAAGCACGGGCCTAGCACAGCGCAGTTCACAGAGTTGATGACTTTGTATCACCTTTGCTCACCATCAGGATCTGCCACGGATGGCTTCCAGTTTTGAAAACCTGAGCAATGGCCGGCAAAGATTTGGGGGAATATCAGAGGTCTGTAGCAATCCACCCATTAGATCTTCTTCTGGTCATTCTAGCGACGGCAGCCTGGAACCTTCTGGAGGGAAGCCAGATCCAGCCCTGGCTCCTTCTCAGGCCATGCACAGACTCCAAGTGGGTCAGCTCGATGGCACTGTTTGGGGTCCTGAAGCCCTCCTACCTGGAGAATCTGTGGTGTTAATGCACCGGGGACCTCTGCCCTGCCCAGCTCCCGGAACCACTAGCCAAGGCTGCAAGGGAGGGTGACGCGGACCTCTTACCAGGGCAGAGGCTTGCTCTGGCTGAGGTTGGGGGCCCTGAAGTCAATCCCTTTGGCCATCGCATCACCTGCCCGCTAGGAGATGCCCTGGTGCAGAAATGGGGGCAGACTCCGTGTGCGTGCAGCGGGGGAGAGAGAGAGAGAGAGGGAACCTAAGAGGCTCCGATCGTGGAAATGTTGGCCCCTACATTTTCCTCCGGCCCTCAGAGAGTCTGGACTGCATCCTGAAGCCCAAAGTGGTGATGCTGGTTGGAACGTTTCCACCTTTCCTTCTTTCTCTCCTCCATTCCATGAATCCCTCCCGTGCTTCTGGGCTGCCCCCCAGGGATGAGACGGGCCGAACTGCTCCCCGAGCTGAAGCAGTGTGCCCTTGGTGGGAGGAAGGAGGGGGAGACGAGCGAGAGCATGAGGCAGGTGCGATGTTTCAAAGGCCCCGAGAGAGGGAAGGGGTTGCTGCCGAGGGAACGAGAAGGAGTCTCTGGTTCTAAATGGAAGATGGTCGTGCCATTCTCTCTCTTTATGTCTCTGAGCAAATAGCACGCTCTTCGATCCTCAGAGTCGCAGCTCAGGTCAAGGGTATGCTAATTCCCCCTTTCAGAGTTTGGACGGGTGGGGGGGGGGTGCGGAAGTGCCCAGCTGGGCAGATGTGGCGCAGGGCTGCCGTTCGTAGACTCCTGGCCCCCGACCTCAGGCCAACCCTCCCGGCCCACCAGGGGCAAGACACCCGAAGGGCCTGGTTTTCTTCCACAAACCACACTTGCCCGGAGCTCCTCCCTGTCTTGCAGGGAAGTGACCTTCCTCACGTGCCCACAGGACACGTGTGATGATGGCGTGCCGCGGGCAACCCAAAGGATCTTGCGACACTCGTGATTCCCTCAGGGCTGTAGAGGAATGAGAAGGAGAGAGGAAGTGGAAGTCCCTTGTTCTCACGTGCTCTGCAAGGCTAGGCTTGCGGTGGGATCTTAAGGCCATTTTTATGAAGATGGATTCCGGGTGGTTGGGGGCCTTGTCCTGAAAGTCTTTCTTCCTCTCTTTTTCCTCTTCCTCCTCCTTTTCCTTCCCCCTCTTCTTCTCCTCTTTAACGACACATCTTCTAGATTCTTCCTTGAACCCTCTTCTGCAGCAGGTAACCCTCAGAAGGCTGTGAACCCGTCGAGGCTGTGCTGGGCTTGCCGGGGTGGGGGGCGGGCAGAACACGGAGAGCAAGGACGGTGCTCGCGAGGGAGGGCAAGGCACGAGGCTGGCTCGCAGAACTCACAGAATCTTCGAGACCTGGAGCAGACAGATGCAATAGCATCTGTGCGGGTTGGGTCCCCCAGAGGAGGGGAGCCGTCACTCTTCCTCTCACCGGCCAGACTCTACTCATTCTTGAATGCTCAACCCAGAGATGTTTTCCCCCGGAGAGTCTGCTTTTCTAGACATCCCCCAGGCCTCTGTCTCAGCAGTAGGCGGTGACTAATCCCCTCGTGGGAGCAGCCAGGACTCCGCTGCCCTTTGAAGAGAGCGTGAGTAATGGAGGCACTTCTGCTCCGTGGCTCAGCCTCCTGTCCCAGGGGTCGGTCCCCTGGGGTGACCCATGCCGCACGCTCTTACCGGGCTCACATCCCTGCATTCTCTCCTGCACAGCCACCGGCGTGTGCACACAGGCTTTCCCCTACCCACACCCTTACGCACCCCGCATAGGTGCGGGCACCTGCCTGCACGGCTCCCGCTCCCCTCCACCAGCCTGTCCCACCCGCCCGCTCCCTTAGGGAGCTTTATTGCCTGAACTCGCAGGTGTTTGCAGACCTGACATTGGCAGCGACTGAGTGGGCCTTTTGGTGACACTTCCATAAAACCTCATAAATCGCCTCTGCGCAGCGTCACGTGCACACTTTTATTTTCCTCAATAAATACACACGTTCTTATTTTCTAACAGCTCCAGCCTTGGCTGAGTGCCCGGCAAAGGGTCCGCTTCCTGTACACTTGGCCGGGATGCGTGGTGGACAGGAATGGGGGGATGACTCCGTGGGTTGTCAGAGGCCCTAGACATCTTCAGGACCTGAGGTAACAGAGGCCTGATTTGAATGGGACATTTAGGGTCATCTCGGCCGGCTGCGAATTCTACCCCTCCCCTTGCAGGCTTTCCCTCTTTGTGTTTGCTCATCGCTCCATCTAGATCTTTCGAACTGAGGCGTTAGGTGAGGGCTGCTGTTAAGCCTGTTTTTCAGCTGGAAGCTGAGGCTCAGAGAAATTAATGGTCAATGCCAAGGCCTGGAATCTGCATTTAAACAATATTCCAGCTCATTCTGATGCAGGGGGTTTGGGTCTCACATTGAGAATGAAGGCTTTTTTGTGAATGACTGGGGGCTCAGGGTACAAGCCATATTTCTCCCTTTCTTAACATGAAAACATTCTGGAAGTAATAACTTTGAAGAGGGAAGGCGCGATGCCCAGGACATTTTTTGCTCAGAGGGTTGGTGGAACTTAAAGGTGTGAGAATTGGGGGCCGACCGTCTGGGGAGGCCAGCCGAGGCTTGCCTCCTGCCCCTTCACCTCTCCTGGCTCTGCTGTCACTTTGCTCGTCTGCCCCTCCTTAAAAAGTAATTTCACTGCTTCTACAAATTGATCAATGTTTACCCCTTACGAAGGTCTTTGAGTGGCTGTTCTCATCTTCCTTTTTACAGACGGGGAAACAGGGATGGCCGCGGAAAGTCTCACTGCCGGTAAGCGGGGGATACTGGATGATGCGTCCAGATTTCTGATCTACAGTAGGGCTCGTGTTCCATTCACAACGTTGCCTGAGCTCTAACTGCCGCCCACCTGATGCGGGGGCTTGGAGGCTGGTGAGCTTCCGGGGGGCCAGTGCGATGCGTGTTCGGAGTTCCGAGACCGCGGTACCTATGGCCTAGCTAGGAGATCTCAGGGAAGGGACAGAAGGCGGGGAAAAGGGAAAGGAGGGCTGGGGGCGGTGATGGGAGGGAGAAGGAGGAGGGTCTCGCCCTCTGCTCTGCCCTATTTTTCGCCATCAAGTCATAGTCATTAGGTGCCGTGTCAGGGCAGAGGGCTAAAATGTAAAGCAGAGGAGAGAGACCTTTTTTCTGAGGTTTTAAAGTTAAAAGCATCGCTAAGGTGGAAGGGAGGGGGGTGCCGAGCTTCCACATTCACTTTGATTGGGCCCATTGGGAGGTCCACTACGAAGGAGCCGTCAGTAGTCCGTGAGGCCGCAGAGCAGAGAAGGGCGTGGGCCCCAGGAGCGCTCATCAGCTTGGATGCCTTCACTTCTCTCTGTGGGTCCCCCAAATCACGCCGCCAGGAAGTGGGACAAGACATGGTCTTGCCTCATGGGCTCAGCAACAGGGACTCTCATTCACCAAGGCTCAGTTGGCTCGAGAGACGGCCCCGTGCTCTACCTGCAACCACTCTGAGCCCCTGATATGGGCCGTTCCCCCAGGGGGCCAGCCTGGCTCCAGAGTCAGCCACTGAATTGTTTCCATCACAGGAGGGGTAGTGCTTTGTTCGCATTGGGATGGAGATGTCACTGGATATCACTGGAACTCTGGAGATGGATTTGCCTTCCCTGCCTGCAATCCTTCTGCCAAAGCTGCCATGGATCCACAGAAGGCCTTACTCGCCGTGACAGGGCTCCCCCACAGCCTCCCCTCTGACCAAGACACTCATCGGACAGCAAACGAAGATCAGGGACGGGCTCATGTCCGTGACATTCACTGGCCTGGCGAGGTTCCCCATCACTCTCAATCAGTCGGTCTGATGGAATTCTGGAATAAGCCATTTGAAGACTTTTTATGGCGCTAACTGGATGGCAGCAATTTGTGGGGCTGGAACAATGTCCTCTGGGATGCAAAAACGTCACTAAATAGACCGGAAAACCAGTCTATGCTGCTGGTTTTCTCCATAGCCAAGGTTCACAGGTTGGGGAATAAGCTCGTCTTACTACTACGCCAGTTATCCGATAGCAAAAGTTTTGCAGCCTGCTCCCAAGATGTACGCTCTCGCGGACTAGAAGATTTAGAGCCCAAGGGCAAAGTGCTTCCAGCAGGGGGCACACTGATGGGTCAGTTAGATTGGAATTTTCAACGGCCTCTTGGCCTCTTTGGACTCATCAGGCTGGGGAACCATCGAGGAAGGAATTACTGTGCTGGGGGGGTGATGGGTCCTGAATACGAAAGCAAAATTGGATTGCTGCCCCACGATGGGGAGAAGGGGAGTCTGTCTGTGCTTAGTCCGTTCGGGCTGCTGTAATAAAACGCCATAGACTCCGTGGCTTATAAACCACAGACATTTATTTCCCATAGTTCTGGAGACTGGGAAGCGTCTGGCGAGGGCCCGTGTCCTGGCTCATAGATGGTGGTCTTCTCATGGGGCAGAAGGGACGAGGGAGCTCTCTGGGGGTCTCTATCATGATAAGGATAAACCTGAGACGATTCATCCTGGGCCACTTTGCTCTCCAGCTGTGAACGTATGAAATCGGACAAGTTCTGTGCTCCCAAAATACAAGAGTGCCACAGACGTGCAATAGGTATTCCCATTCCCAAAGGGAGAAATAGGAAAGAAGAAAGGGTTAACAGGTCCCATGTGGGTCTCAAACCTAATGGGACAAACAACATGAAAGCTTGAGGCTTGAGAATAATCTTTGGCATGATGCTCTGCCCTTAGACCCAATGGGGTCCTGCCGCCATAGCTGTCTTGGGTTGAAGTTGCCGCCCTATGTATGATGGAAGTAAAGGAGGGTAATTAATATGACTAAAATAGTGGAAAGACAATTTACATTACTATGTAGTAAAATGGTGTGTTTTTCTATCGTATTATTTTCTTTCTTTCTTTCCTTTTATTTTTTAAAAGATATTATTTATTTGTTTGAGAGAGAGAGCACTAGAGAGAGCAAGCATGAGTGGGGGTCAGAGGGAGAGAGAGAAGCAGGCTTCTCGCTGAGCAAGGAGCCCGATGTGGGGCTCGATCCAAGGACCCTGGGATCATGACCTGAGCTGAAGGTAGAAGCTTAATGACTGAGCCACCTAGGCGCCCCAATTTTTCAGTTTTTAAATTAATATATTTTTAGTTGATCATCTTTGGGTTTGAGGTAGGCAACCATACCATGAGCAGATATTCATAATTTTGTTTTCTCTTTCTAAATAGTTTCATGTCAATTTTTTTTTTCCTTTCCTTATTCCCCTGACTTAGAATTTCCAGAGTGATTATTAACAGTGATACTGTAGGGAATATTCTCATCTTCCTCTTATTTTTAATAGCAATGCTGCTTATATATTGCCGTTAACTATAAAATTGAGATAGATATTTCCCTCATGCTATATTAGACTTGTTTACTCCTATTCATTATATTTTGTATTTTTTTTGAAGGAATGGGCATCAAATTCACCGATTACTTCTTCATATTTATCGAGATGATTGCATTTTAATTGACCTGATATGCACATTTGTAACATATTTCCTAGAATTAAATTATCTCTTCATCACTGGTTGTAAGTGACTATGCTTTTTATATTCCAACTCATTAGTTTTGCTGGTGTGCTTCGAAAGTTTTTGCAACAATCTTTAAAAGCAAGACTTGTTTGTAATTCTGATGTTAATATAGTACATGTAAATTGAAATAAAAGAAGTGGAAACAAAATAAATCAAACTTAGCGGATCTCCTGTCTGTTAGATGGCAGATTAAGGGTCTATTTTGTTATTCGTCTCTTAAAATGTAATACACATTTTAAAATGCTAAAATTGAACATTTTATCAATTATGTATTGCTGTATAACAAATCACCTCGGAACTTAGTGGCTAAAATAGCAACTAGTCTATTTGCTCACAGTTCCTAAGGTCCACAATTTGGGCTGGGCTCAGATGGGTGTGTCTTCTACGGGTCCTGCCCAGGGCCAGACGTTCTGCTGTCTTTAGCCGGTGGGTCTGCCGGGGGCTGGTTGTTCTAGAAGGCCTCAGATGGCACAGCTTATCTCTGTTCCTTGTCATAGCCTTCTTTTTGATGGAAGAAGCTGCAAGGCACATTGAAAAGTGGGGTGCATGCAGAGATGGGAGGAATTGATGTAGACAACTTTGCAAACAGTCTGCTGTAAACACGTTATAGTTAAAAATAAAACCCCACAGATTATTAAAAAAAAAGAAAGGGTAATACCGTTCTTACGCATTGCTAATGGGCCTATTGAAAGTATAATAAAAAAAAGATTTGACAATGTATTTCATGAATGGTAAAGTATTTTTTAATTATTATTTTACTTAAATTTACCAGTTTATTTAAGGATATAATAAAGGATATGAATCAACACCCAGGTGAATAAATACATAGGGCGAGGTCAGGGGGAAAAAGCATGGAGCCTCCATGCCCTCCCCAGGCAAGCCATGAGTGGTAAAATGTTAATAGAATTTGACCTAGTTTTCCTATACCTTGGAATTCATCCTAAGGAAAAAAATCAGAATTCCACATACAGAAAAAATGATGTGCAAAGATTTTTATGTACAGCATTATTTGTGAGTGAAAATCTAGATCTAATCTAAAGGTCAACTATGAAAGAAATTGATGACATCATCTCTATATGATGGAACATTATGTCATGATTAAAGGCATGTCTGGGGATATGAAGAGAAGTTTGAAAAGTAGCATTTCTGTGTGTTCATTATAATTCTAATTTTGAAAGCTGATTGTGCTCATATACATACATATGTTGTATTGCATTGTACGGCATATATTGTATTCATACCGGTATTTGAATACAGTCGACTCTCCATATATGTATACATACATAAAATCCTATAGCATAGTAATGGTGATTATTTCTTGACAATTATTGGGTTTCTGGTGTTCTTTATATTATTGATTATTGGAGCCACAGATGGGATCACCCTGCCATTATGAACTAGAGAGAGTCTACTGTAACTGTCTCATGTCCTATGGAAAGTCTATGTCTTCGCCATTAGTTCTGGGACCTCTCGAGGGTCTTCATTCTCATTAGAATCTCGGCTAGTGACTCCCTATCTTTGGAATTCTGTTGTTCTATCCTATCTTTTGTGGTTCTTCTTATATCTCCGCTCTGGCATCGTGACTGATATGTGGCTCATCCTCCCTTCTCCTTTATCTCGACTTCCAATCTTCTCCCAAACATTCTGGGATATGAATTTGCTGCACATACCAGACTTCTACTAAAGATCCCTGTTCCCCGTCATCTCATGGAGATGGGTTATCCTGTACAATACAAAAGTCAAATGAGTCCCATATTAGACTAGAGGTCCTTAAAGATTGTTTTTGTTTGTTTGGTAGACCCTACGGGGCTGTCTTATGAGAACTGTAGGCCTCTTCCAAGTATATTGATTTTCAATGCATATAATAAAATAGAGAGGATTACAAAGAAACGATATTGAAATAGACTTGTCATGTATTTAAGAAAAAACAAATTGGTGATGTGGTGATGCATGTGCTTCTTTATTAGTAATTCATTAAACAATATGCAATAAGTTCAAGTTAGCCAGAAAGTGAGTGTAATGCAAAAATAGCAGTAAGAGTAAATGATATTTTGAGATTTGTACAACAACTATGGTGTGAAAATATCTGTGATTTCTATTGATTATAAAGCTACAAAAACTGTTAATACTGTGGTGAGGAGTTGTTTCTATCCATAATTTTAACAATGCTAATTTGCAGTTTGAGACTGGTAAGAATCAAGATGTAACGCTTGCCTCCTCTCAGTTCAAGGATCCCCTGAATTCTGTCTGTGGACCATTTGGGACCCAGGAGCCCTGGGTGAAGGATGCTGGTTTGGGGCATTCTTATTCTGCCACCATGCGGAGTGAGGTCCCATTCTCTTAACCATGTTACTTTACTCTTTCTCCCTTTCTCTCCTTCCAGTTTTTTTTCTGGAAACTTGGAATTCTTTTCACTCTATGAATTTGAGTGATTCTTTAATGTCCGGTTCCTAACTTTGAAGTTAGCACTTACCTTATTTTTTTTTTAAACAGTTTTATTGAGATATAATTCACTTATTTACAATTCATTCATTTAAAGTGACAAATTCAATTGTTTTAAATATATGCACAGATACATGCAGCCATCATAACAATTTTATTTATTTATATTATGTTTATGTTTATTTTATTATTATATTTTAAATATATTATATTTTAAATTTATTTATTTATTTATTATGTTATGTTAGTCACCATACAGTACATCATTGGTTTTTGTTGTAGTGTTCCATGATTCATTGTTTGTGTATAACACCCAGTGCTCCATGCAATCCATGCCCTCCTTAATACCCACCACCGGGCTCACCCATCCCCCCCTCCCCTCTAAAATCCTCAGTTTGATTCCTGGAGTCTACAGTCTCTCATGGTTTATCTCCCCCTCTGAATCTCCCCCTTCATTTTTCCCTTCCTTCTCCTAACGTCCTCCATGCTATG
>CM052885.1:105441368-105536044 GCA_028534135.1 Potos flavus | reverse complement strand
TGTAGTGTTCCATGATTCATTGTTTGTGTATAACACCCAGTGCTCCATGCAATCCATGCCCTCCTTAATACCCACCACCGGGCTCACCCATCCCCCCTTCCCCTCTAAAATCCTCAGTTTGATTCCTGGAGTCTACAGTCTCTCATGGTTTATCTCCCCCTCTGAATCTCCCCCTTCATTTTTCCCTTCCTTCTCCTAACGTCCTCCATGCTATGCCTTATGTTCCACAAATAAGTGAAACCATATGATAATTGACTTTCTCTGCTTGATTTATTTCACTCAGCATAATCTCCTCCAGTCTCATCCATGTTGATGCAAATATTGGATATTCATTCTTTCTGGTGGCTGAGTAATATTCCATTGTGCATATGGACCATATCTTCTTTATCCATTCGTCCATTGAAGGGCATCTCGGCTCCTTCCACAGTTTGGCCATTGTGGACATTGCTGCTACGAACATTGGGGTGCATATGGCCCTCCTTTTCACTACATCTGTATCTTTGGGGTAAATACCCAGTAGTGCAATTGCTGGGTCATAGGGTAGCTTTAACTTTGTCCATCAGGGTGTCTTCAGCCTAAAGAACTGGTCATCTACTCCTTTTGAAATCATCATAGTCAACGTTTGTGGAGTATTGTCCTCACGGCAGCTATGCTTTCAAGAGGGCACGATTTCTTTTTTTTTTTTAAAGATTTTATTTATTTATACAGAGAGAGAGAGATCACAAGTAGGCAGAGAGGCTGGCAGAGAGAGAGGGGGAAGCAGGCTCCCTGCTGAGCAGAAACCCCGATGCAGGGCTCGATCCCAGGACCCTGAGGTCATGACCTGAGATGAAGGCAGACGCTTTAACCCACTGAGCCACCCAGGCGCCCCATCACTATTTCTTTTTATTTGCTCACATGGGAGGCTTGCTTAAAGTCATGCAGATATCAGGCTGCAAAGCTCAAACTTGAACCTGATGGACGGCATGGCTTCCTTTTAGTGGCACCCAGAAGAAAATGAAATTTAGCTACTCAGGTCTCTCTTTTCATAGAATCAGCCATCTTTAGGAGACGATTGTGATTTTAGAATACTATTTTCTTTCCCCCGGTACATTTCTAAATCTTCCACAATGGTCATTGATTTTCAGTGTTCTGTCTGCCCAGGCTCCCGATCCTCTGGGAACCGCTTGGACAAAGTGAATACATAGGATGGGTGGACATTGGATCAGGACTCCAAGAAAAGCAGAGAAGGGATGTCCCTGGGACTTCCTGGGTCCAACGGATTCTGAGGCTTGGCTGCTGCCTGCACTTCGGGGTCTGTATGACCCCATATGGCTTTCTATCCCAGGCCCCTTTAGTCTTAAGCTGGCTCCCCTTGGTTTCTGCTACTTGTCACCAAAAGTGTTTAATACATAAATAATAGACATGCTTTACTTTTAAAATCAGAAAGAGAAAATACGTTACTAGCAAAGCATTACTAGTTGTGGAAAAGGCTTTGCCATCCTTCCTGGCCCTTGCTCCAGAGGCTGCCCCATTCTGGTGATGGTAGAAGTGATGTCCGTGATGGTGGAATGTCACCTCCTTCGTGTCTCCGATCACCCAAGGAGAACACACATCCTTCATTGTGTTTCTGCTGTAGTCAGACTCATGCATGCTTCCTATCTTAGTCATTCTTTTTAGGGAAAATAACCTTCTATTGCTTGCAAATGTTTATTTGTTGAATTTGTCTTTCTGTATGTCCCCTCTGTTGGAGTATATTCTTCTGCAGAGCAGCGGCTTCCTTTATATCTCCTGGAACCAAAAGCCGAAGGAAAGGACCGCGTGCTTGATGACCACCATGATGCTTTTGACACTTGGTGGATCATGGTGTTGGTGAGGGTGGTGCCTCCCATCTTGATTTGTATTTTTCGGACTTTTTAAGTCGAGCTCCTATCTCTACCACCAAAAATGTTGGCCCATAACACAACTCACTGCAATCTTCCTAGCGTTGGAAGCCATTGTCTCAGATTGTCTGTCCTCATTGCAAGCCCTGTCTTATCCTAATTCTTCTAGACTTGAAGCTTGTGTTTTGTCTCCTTGGTGTGAAGTACCTGCTTTACCTTATGGAATCTGGCTTCATCTGATCCCACCATCTTTGGGCTAACTTGAATAGGAGACGGTAGTCAGTCCTTAGAATTTCAAGCCCAGGCTCTGGCTTAGCAGCCCAAACTCCAACACAGAGACCCAACCTTAAGTGTATTCTGGGTGGGGATGAATAACATAGACTAGAGGACAGGATGGTTGTTTTGGTCAGAATTCTTTCATTTTCTGGATGAAAGAAATCCCATTCTAACCTGTTTGCATGAAACAGGCAACATTTTGACATAAGTAATTGAAAATATAGGCATGGATAGACCTAAGGGGCCATCAGAGGCCGCCTTTCCTTCCTTCTGGCCTACCACCTCTGGAGCACATTTCACTGTAAGTAAGCTTTCTTTGCCCCATGGCGGTCAATGGCTTCTAGCAGTTTTAGGGTTTTCCCGGTCCACCTTCGTGATCCCACCCACAGAATAAAAAACAAATATGCTTGAGTCTTGGGCCCCAGTTTGGACCAATGACAGATCCACATGGATGGGAGAGGGAGAGGAAAGAGGTGTGATGGGAAGACCGCCACAGCGGACGATCCCCTGCAGGGGAGATGGCCGAGGGCCAGTGACTGTGGGCCAGGTGGGCGGGGCAGGGCTGAGGATGAGAGAGATATTATGTGCCGTGCATTTGGTCATGGCCATGGCGACGCCACCGCTGGGGTTGGTGAGGTGCTGGTGGGTATGACAGGGAGGCAGACCAGATATTGCTTCTTGCTCCAGGTCCTACTGATTCCAAGACCACAATCCCACGGGATGGTGCCTCCAGCCTCATTCGTGGAGACACATGATTTCCTGTGGTTCTTGCCCTGAGGGGCAGAGCAGGCTGCACATTTGTCCTAGAACGAATCCAATGGCTCCTGAGTCAGCGAGCTCCCTGGGCTGTGGAAGCAGATCACGTGGTATCTCAGAAACATACCTAAGCCTGTTAGCAGAAAAACAGAGCAAAACAAGCTCCCGCCACCGGGATGGCAGGAAATGTGGTCAGCTGTCTCTGAGCACCAAGGGAGGTGAAGCCGAGATGAAAGGTCATTGGCTTTTCCTAATGAAGAGGCACAGAAACTGCTGATTTAAAGGATAATAATAAAAAAATCACCCTGGGGGACATTTTATTGCACTTAGAAATGTTCAATTTCATCCTTCATATGAAAAAATGAAAAAAGAAACACTTTGATTTTCATAAAAGCCAATAGATTAATATAAAAGGAAAAGAGGTCCCAGCCAAGAACGAAGGAAGAGTTGGGTTCATGTGTACAAGCCTGAGCTGACTCCTCGGGCTCATGTGAGCGTCTGCATTTGGCACACAGATCCCTTGTTCTGTAAAAACTATTTCAGGAACACTTTGAAAAGGCTGCCCAGTGATGGCTGCCTCATTTGGGATTTATTATAATATCATTAGGAGGGGTTATATCACTTGGTATAATGTCAGACACATTGTAGCCTGTGGTTTTATGATGTGGACAAATATCACACTCAGGAATAAGACGGCTCTGAACAAATCAGTTCCATCTGGGTCCTACTGTAAATAGAGCTTTTCCCTTCTGCCGCGGGGAGATGGATTCGGATTCGCATCCGCCCCCCGACCTTCTCTCCTGCAGCTTCTTTTCCTTCTGGATCTTCCTCTTCCTCAGCCCTCGGGGCTTAGGAGCGAGAGGGAAATGGAGACGATTCCGGAGGACCCCAAAACCTCCTAGAAGGGAGGGAAGGTGGAGGGAGGGGGAGGGGGAGTTGGCTTTTACCCAGTGTGTGTCATGTGTCTGGACCAGCGTGGGATGGTTTCGCCCCACACCTGACTTCATCCTCACAAAGAACCTGCAGGAAAAGTAGATGTCTTGTGGCTACTTTACAAAGAGACGTTGAGATGACGTGATTAGAAAGCATGTCTTACACGAGGTCTGTAAACCACTAAGTGAGGGTGTAGAGTTTTGAGGTTCATCCGACTCCAAACCCTGTGACCCTTCTTCATGGCACCCTTTGGGGTCTGCGTGCCCACGAGCTAACTATTCACGGGAGGGAAGGGACTGGGGACGGGCAGGGTGCCAGTTGTCTTTAAGTTAAAAACGTGGCCATTTTCCAAAGCATATAGGAGCATGGGATAACCACCTTGGGGAACTATAGGGCAGTTTCTCATGAAGTTAAGTATCAGCCTCCCCTCTGGCCCAGCGATGACATTCTCAAGGGGAACGCGTACCTAGGTCCACAGACAGATGCGTGTGAGAATGTTCACGGCAGCTGTTCCATCATAGTCAGGAACTGGAAACGACCCAAACGCACATCAGTAGGAAAATGGATAAAGACATTGTAGTGTGTTCATGTAATAGCTGACTGCACCGCAATGCAAAATAACAAACCAACGGTAGACACAAGGACATGGAGGGACCTCCGAGATGTCATATCAAGCTAAGGAAGACAGACACAAGAGAAAACATAAGGCATGATTCCAGTTCACAGGAATTTCATGAATGAGGAAAATGAAACAAAGCTGATGGGAATCATAGAGTGCTGGCCTCTGGGGTAAGAGGTAGACAGGGCCTGGAAGGGCCAAAGACAATTTGCCGAGGGGCACCTGGCTGGCTCCATTGGGGACACCTGCGACTCTTGATCTTGAAGTGGTGAGTTCAATCCCCACATTGGGCGTAGAGTTTACTTAAGAAAATAAATAAAGAGGGCATGAAAAAAAACTTGCTGAGAATTGCTATGGGAAATACTCTACCCGGGTGGTGTGACATAGGTTTATACATAAGTATAGATTAATTGAGTTGAGTATTTAAGATTTTATTGGTGGGGCGTTTGGGCGACTGTCGGTTGGGTGCCAACTCTTGTTCTCAGCTCAGGCCTTGATCTTGATCTCAGGGTCGTGGGTTCAAAAGATTTTACTGGTTATAGAATACACCTCAGTCAAAAAGGAGAAAATAATAAAGAGTTTATTAGAAACATTAGGAGAAAGTAGTCAAAGATGTCATGTTTCAATTTTTTTTTAATGGCTATTTGATTACTTTTTGAGAGAGAGAGATCACAAGTAGGCAGAGAGGCAGGCAGAGAGAGAGGGGGAAGCACGCTCCCCGCTGAGCAGAGAGCCCGATGCGGGGCTCGATCCCAGGACCCATAGATCATGACCTGAGCTGAAGGCAGAGGCTTTAACCCACTGAGCCACCCAGGCGCCCCGGCTATTTGATTACTTTTGACTGTATTCCTAAAAAAAAGTAGTATGGAAAGGGGGGAAGATACATGCTATGCTATAATACCGGCTGTTGGATGTTCGGACAGAATAACTAAATGAAAGGTTGATGGATTGATTTCCAGTACTTCATATAGAAAATCAAGTGTCATTTTCTTCCTTCGGTAAATAGTAACCTGAATCTCCAGCAGCTGCCTGCCCATTTTTCTTTTCCTTTTCTCCCCGTCCTATGACTGCTATCACAGAGTGCGGCAGATCTAGAGATTTTAGGTGAAAAGAAAGAAGAGGAAAAAGAAAAGTGCACCACTTTCCTTTTGGTGTTAAAATATGATGAAGTACTTTGCACAGTTTTGAGTTTTTCAGAAGAGATCTTGTGGGTCGACTCACAAATTGTCATAACGACCTGTTTATTTCTGCCAAAAGAGACAATCAAAATGAGATTGTTAATTTATTTGACCAGACGTGTGTCAGAGTCACTCTCAAGAACAATGCCAGGATGTGCATTCTATCGAGGATAGAATAGAAATCAAACGTGATTTTATTTCTGTCCCTCTAAGGAGAGCACTTATGCACAGGGATTTGGGTCTGTATTTTTTCCACCAATACTGTTGATCTCCATGGTCTCAGTGAAGGCTAGGAGAGAACAACTCTCAAGTCAGTTGAGGCCGTGTAGACAGAGTCTGAGTAGTATAGAGAACTCTTCTACACTGTCTTTTGTCATGAGACAGTGCTCAGCTCCTTGCTTCTCTTTATGGGTCCCTGGATTATTTGAGCCAGAGACTCAGCTGCCCTGAATTCTCTTCACTTGGGCTCCCTGAGCATGACTCTGGCAATCGCTGATTTTCAGAGGCTGCCTCTGGCCTCCCTGACCTTCTGGGTGGGAGGAGTGAATGACCCCAATATCTGGCCAATGGCATCTTACTTTGCAGAGATGTTTGTCCCAAATACACAAGGGAGCGTGGCCAAGGGGTCAGGGTGAGTGGGAAAGTAACTGTTTGACGGTAGAAATGCAGGGAACTCTTGGATTCTCTCTTCCCACGAACCTTGACATGCTGTCCACTTCTGGAGTTGGAGAAAAAGTGAGAGCACAGTTTGTATTATCGCTGGGAGTAAGTTGTCTGGGCTGGCAGAGAACAGAGGACAGAGGAGCCAAGTGCTGACCTCAGTGATGTGTGCCTAATTTCTAGTGCGAGGCTTGGCTTGGTAATGGGATCTTGGTCACAATTACTCATGGATGCTCATGGTTATCTGGACAGGACCCACACCCTCCCTGTTCATGGCAGGAAGTCATATGAGGCCGAGAGATGTGAAATTCATAAAGTCCTTCTACATACCTAAGTCTGTGGATACTATTAGTCTGTGAAACATGAGGATAAGAGGACCAATGTTTTTTCTTTCTTTTTTCCCCTTAAGTCAAACCGTCAGACTTTAATTTCACTCTGTTCCTTATAAAATGGATGTTTTCTCAGCTATATTGGGACACTTAACATTTTTAGTCTGCTGAGTTTTAAACAATATCCAAAAGCTTCAGTGTTTTCTTTTCCCTGTATTGCGGTTATTCTTTGTCTACGCAATCCATTCCCCAAATGTTTATTGAGTAGCTGGTAGAGGCTAGGCAGAATTCTAGGCAATGGGAACAAAGAGGCAGAGGAAGTGGATGGCATCCCCCTTATTACAGGACTTGTATTCTGGTGGGGAGACAAACAGTAAAGGAATAAACGAATAACACCGTGCCAACTGATGAGATACACTATTGAGAAACAAAACGGGGTTTGAGGGTGAAGACGGAGCAGGGGCTGTGCCTGTAGTTGGAGAGATGAGGAAAAGGGCTTGCTAATCAGGAGCCAATGACCCCGTCACCATCTCAGCATTTGTAAGGGTTGGAGACCTTAGGAATGGCTGGCCGTAGGGGTACGGAGACGAGCTCACATCAGAGCATTTCGAGCTGCTTTCGAGTGAACGTGAGATAATGTGCTTATTCAAAATATCCTTGGGTCCCAGGAGTTCTGGAGAAGGCTCGCCGGCCCATTCCCCAGCCAACGCCACCTCAGCCTCCTGGAATCTTGATGGCTTTTTCATTCCTTCCCCTTCTCCATCTCTCCTGTTCATATCCTCTTTTCATGGGCTGCTCTCGGAACCTCCAGTTTCCTCTGGAATTGTGCAAAAATGTTCAGCTCTCCCTGGCTCCAACCCTACTTGGGGTCAATATTTATATATCCAAACTTATCGACGTCCTCAGCAGGGTGAGGACCATTTATTAAACACAGCACATTTTCTTTAGAAGGCAGCCGGGACTGGAGAGAGAAAAATGCCAGGCACGAAGCACCGTGTGTTTATAAATCTGGGACTGACGCTGGGGTGGTGACTTCCGCTGTGTTTGTCTGGAGGATGAGTCTAGGGTTGCATCCTCGTGGAGGGGAAGAAATGAACTATCTGGGTAAGAATCACCCAAAGAAGAGGCAGATCCTGAAAAGGGATCTGAGGATGGGGAAGGCAGACCTCCGACCCGAGAGTTTCTTCCCTCTTTAGGCTTTGCTCTCTTGGGCTCGGATATTCAAGATGCGTTCAAAGCTTCCAGGAAAAGAGGTCGATGTTTCATTTGGGGTTGAGCTCTATGACCACACGAATTGGGAGCCCCGACAGGCTTCTGCGAGAAGGGGTCACATGCAGCCAAAGAAACACAGCTAGCAGCCAGCCTTTGGGGACACCCAGTGATAATTCCGCTCTCCGAGAGCGCTCAGGGAAGGCAAACCCCTGGGAAAGGTGGCGTATCCACCAGAATTCAGTAAACACATTCTCTTTGGCCCCCCACTCTACTTCTAGAAATGTGACCCACAGCTACACTTTTAGACGGCCGATGTACAAGAATTATTTACTGAGTCTGTGTTTGCGACAACAGATCACTGGAAAGAACCTCAATGTACGTATCTGGGAGATTTTTACATTTAAGAAATGGTACATTTCAAGACGCTGATAGTGGTAGTCATCGGACAGAAGGCAGACACTGTTCATGGACTGCGATGGAAGGATAGGTTGTCAAGTGGAAGAAACAGAGCCATGGGAGGTGTGCAGTAGGCTCCGTAGAGCCCGTCTTGCAAGAATATTCCCATGTGGAAAGCCTCTGTGGGAATCAGCGTTAGATTGAGCCATGTCTCACTTGGGCACAGTCCCTCCTAACCTGGGTGTTCCCGTCTCCCCTGGGACAGCTGTCCGAGTACCTGGCATGGCTTCTGGCACATAGTAGGTGTCCTTTTTTGCTAGAACTCCTCCAGGGACAGAGCTCACCACTGCATTTCTTCCATTCTGGACAATGCCAGTCCTCAGGAGAAACCCGATTTGAGCCTCTCTGTCTCTTTTAAACTCCGGGCGGGAGTCCTGGCTTGGCTCAGAGCGGGATTGCCCACGCAGGGAGTGCTAGTACCTTGCACGGATGTGTAGGTCTTCAACCCGGTCTTCCTCCAGATTCTCAGCAGCTCCCACATTCACTCCGAAGCTGGGAAGAACCTTCCACACTTTAGAGATAGAGTTTGCATGGAGCGCTTGGCCAGCAGACTCTGCCGCTAACAGTTTCTGATGTCCCTGGACACTGAGACCTCTATCCCCTGTGCTGTTGGTCCCCTCCTGCAGGGGGAATAGATCTTTCAAAAGGCTTATCTGGGAGTGCCTGGGTGTCTCAGTGGGTTAAAGCCTCTGCCTTCGGCTCAGGTCATGATCTCAGGGTCCTGGGATCGAGCCCCGCCATCGGGCTCTCTGCTCGGCGGGGAGCCTGCTTCCCCCTCTCTCTCTGTCCACCTCTCTGCCTCCTTGTGATCTCTCTCTCTCTGTCAAATAAATAAATAAAATCTTTTTTTTTTCTTAAAGAAAGGCTTATCTGGCTGCCTCCAAGTTCAAGGCTGTTGGCCATCTCAGCTCTGTTTTATGTATTTTAATTAATTGTTACTCTCTTGTGCCTGTGCCCTGGGGTGATTTTTTTTTTTTAACCACAAAGAGCAAGCTTAAGAAAATCAAATAAATAAATACTAATGAACAGAGGAGCGAGGGCCCAGGGAGTTTAATTGGGTTTCTGGGGCTGCAAGGCGGCCCGGGAGCTGTTGTCAGCTCTGGGGGTGGGGTGGGGGGGCGGCGGGGGCTGGGCTGGCCACCTCCTCCACGCTGACCACTTTGCCATTTCACTGCCCGGACGAGGGCTACTTAGTAGCAACGATATAAACGGAAGTAACTTTTTCAGCAACTTCCTGGGTCTTTTCGCACTTGGGAATATTGATTTTTCTCTTCACTCGGCCTGGGATGGAGCTGAATAGATGAGTCTCTCCATGTCTGAACACTGAGCCGGTGGATGTGGTGCCAACGTGCGTGAATGTCAGTGAATGAAGCTCGTGGCTGTGTCCCCAGGGGCCCACGGCCTCCCCGGGACAGCCGGCTTCTGCGAAAGCTCTGAGACACCCTAAAAACCCGGCCCGGTTTATACATGGGAGGAGGAACTTATACCATATACATTACATTGTTCTAATCACACCATTTACTTTAGCGAGATACAGAATTGTGCCAGTTTCACAATTGTGATAGATATCAGGGCTTAACCGTATGTACGGGATGGCGTTTTGGACTGAGTACCTGGATATAGAGCAGAGACCTTCACTCTACATGCTCCCCCAACTTTCCCCAACAAAGAAGCATCCAGACCTTATAGGCGGAGGGGCCTGGTGGGGCATCAACTCACACCACACAATCACGTCTCCCGGCTTTCAAAATAACGAGAAAACACTGCAGCCCCATGACTGGGGAGTTAAGGAGACTGAATAAATAAAAATGAACATGATAAAAATATCGCAGCTTTTGATAGCCAGGCAAGCGCATCTGGCTTCAATTTGTAGGGATTTTCTCATTTGTTAAATGACAGAAAAAAAAAAAGAGCTAATAAAAATTCTGCGGTTAAAGGTCTTTTAAAAAGTACTAGAAAAGCAAGTTCGGAGTTGTTGCTGCATTTGTTCCTGATTATGGGCACAAATGGAGACAAACGTTGACCCTTGTGACTTGGATCCAGACGTGCCGATGGAACTCTGAGGACCTGAGTGTGCAGGGCTGTCTGATGCCTCTGGAACTTGGGTGGGGAGGCGAGAGGGAGAAACCCAGGCCAGGCCCCCATTTTGTTGCCTGAGTGGCTTCGTGAGGGTCATTCTTGCCTTCTGGATCCGCTTCAGGACATGCCTCCAGTAAGCGGGAGCTTTAATGGGGGAGGACGCGGAGCGAGCAGGGAAACAGAAGGGAGGAAGGAAGGATGGGTGACTGTCTACAATATGCCTGGTTTTGGACCGGGTGTTGGGCAGCAAGGCCAAGGGCAACTCCATAGTTCCAAGAGGCTGTGAGGCAGGCAGCCGGGTTTAGGGACCCGTGTTCCCGCCCAGAACTCCCACATGACTCCCAGGACCTTCTGTGCAGTCTGGGTCTGGGGAGTGGGCAGCTGCTTTTTTTCCCTGCTCTGCAACTCCGACTCTAGGGAGAAGGATCACCCAGGCCTGGTACCGAGTTAGTATCTCGTCCATTCATTGGCTCACTCCATTCATTCAGTCTTCACCGGAGCCTCTAATAGGCGCCTGTTCAAATGCCAAGACCCACATTTCTATTAAAATGAAGGAAACCCAACCCTGCTCTCAGGAACTGTGCGGCCCAGTGGCTGCGAGAAAATATATAATACTTGTGGTAGGTCCTGTCCTCGCTGAGGTTCACAGAGGCAGGTGTACAACTATTGCCTTGGGTGGGCTTGATTTTGCAAAAGAGACGATGGTTGAAGTAGCCAGAGAAATTCAACAGGTTGGAGAGAATTTCTGGCCAAGGGATTTGAGACACAAAAGGCAAAAAAGCCCCAAACAGTCAAGGATTTTGGGAGGTCTGCAGTCTGGCCACATAGAAACTGGTTTTTAATGAAGTGTCTTTGTCACTGGATCCAACCCAACTCAATTCAGTAAAAGCTTTTTGATTCACATCTAGGGCTCTGTCCAGGCAGCCGGTGTCCCCCATGGGGACAGGGGTGATTGGAGACCAGTATGTAAGACTCGAGATTTGTCCAGGATGCATTTCAAGTCTAGGAGGGACAGAAGCATGCAGATCTCCTGCAGAGGGGGTCCTGGGGAGTGGGGCACTAGGGAGGCACAAGGAGATGATTGCAGGAAATGGAGAAGAGACCACATGCTGGATGGGCAGTCCAGGAAGGCTTCCTGGAGAAAGATGGATGAAGATCAGGCCTTTGAGGATGGAAGACAGAAGACATCCTCCTAGAGGAGAAGATGTGAACAAAGGTGTGGAAAGCAGGCTATGTATGTGAGATCATTTCTACTACCAAAGGCGAATTAACCTTCCAAAACAGTCTCCAAACCAGATACCATCAGAATCTTCTGGGGGATTAAATGGAAATGACTGGGATGCCCCTCCAGAAATTCAGATTTTGAGTTGAACACACGTTTCAGCACACCTTCCAGGGATTCTGGTGCCTAGCACACAGGTGAGATTCCAAGCTATGGGCGGCAAGGACAGGCTTTGGGCTTATACAGACGTGGGATTGAATCATGGGTTTCCTTCCTAATCATTTTGTGATTTGGAGCAATATACTTGACTGCTCCTAGACTCACATTCCTTGTTCTCAAAAAGTAAGAACGAAAAACTAGAATGATAGTAGGGAAAATAAATGAGATGATGTGGGTCAAACTGCTAACCCAATTTCTGGCTAAAAGTAGGTGGTGGATAAATCTGTTTCTTCCTCTCCTTGGTTTAGTGAAAATGACATTGTCTTCTGGGGAAGTAAAAATGCCCCAAAGGCATAATTCTTGGCCCTATGAAAGTCACAGTCATAGACAAGGCAAGACATTTGTGTTCTGGAATAAATTGTCAGGTACAAAGAAGACTCCTGGACCTTCAGCATCTTTTTCCTGCCTTAGTCAATGCCCAGAATTCTCCAACGATGCCCTTTAAGTGTAAATATTAAAAAGGTTTTGTGTTCGGTAAACATACAGGGACCCCTAAGGAATGTCAGTGGATAAAGCCCTTGAGAACTTACACCTTAGTAAGAATTAGTGAAGGAGCAGCTTAATGCTAATGGGATAGAGGGGGGTCAGCTTTCCAAGCTTGCAAGCTTGCAAAGTAATGGCCTTAGTCCAGTGGTTTTAAAATTCTTCATTGTGATGCCCTACAAATGGGGCCACCATGTTTGGTTATGCCCTGAACACTTCTAGGAGGAGCCATCTCCATGGACTACAATGTGAATCGCATCTCCTAAAGTTGTGCAGTGTGTAACCTGCACAACTGTCTGTGGAGGGTCTATGTTGGGGATTCCTGAAAGTTGATTTTGTTAGGAGAGTAAGGATGCGGGCAAGGAGATGTAGCTACAGGTTCTTACTTGCCTTCAGATAAACCCTGTGGTACAAATTGAGGTTCTGTGGAAGGTTTTCTTTAAAGATAAAGAGAGGTATAAGTTGGTACCGTATTCAACCTCCCCATTGTGCAACCGGGGAGCTAAGGCCGCATTGTGAGAACGGAGCAGAGCTGGTGCCAGAACCCGAGATTCTTTGGACTGCAGGGTGGGGGGTAGGACAGGCCCGTCTGCACCCCGCCTCTCGGTGCGAGGGCAGAGAGGGAAGGCTCTGGCCAGGGCGGCCTCCCAGGAAGGACAACCCTGCCGCAGACAGAGTGTTAGGCTCCCCTCTGGAGAAGCTCCATGGTCCCCGCCAGCCAACAGTATCTGGAATCGAGTCTGTCCTTCAGCGCTGGGGGAAGCTCGCCGAGCCCCGCCTGGGCCCGAGCCCATGTCTCAGACAGCGGATTTGCTCATCAAGGCCGGGGAGAGGCTTTGAAGAATCCACTTCCCCTTTTCCTGCTGAGTTATAAGAAATGGACCAGAGTCCTAACAGCCAGGAAGACAGGCTGAGGCAGCCCTGGGAGGAAAAGGAAAGTGAGAGCAAGGGCAGGAGTGGGTGGAATGGGGCTGCTCCCTCCCACCACCTCCGCCTCTGGCCTTCGTGCTGGGAGCCCTCTGAAAGCAACGGGCCTGCGCTGGGCCTGAAGTTGGCCTGCCAGACGGGGGGCACCTCGGAGCCTGCCTGTGGGTCTGGTTCCCTCGCCCCAGGCTCTCCTGGGAAAGCAGAGATGAGGCGGGCCTGCCTGGAGCATTTTCGGGCAGCAATGACTTCAGTGCTTGTCCCCAAAATAAATGCACCACAGACAAGACAATGTGGTCAGGGGCCGAGGACTTACTGTAAATACCAGCCTGGGGCTTCCTATTTCTGTTCCTATGACTCCCTGGGGGGCAGGCGCTGCCAATCCCTTCCCGGTGCACTCTCTTCCCACTGCCGCGCCCAAGGAAAAGTCTTGGCCTGGGCGTCCCTCATCACACTGCCCTGGGGACCCCTTTGGGGATTTGGGCAGGGACCCTACCTCCCAAGGTACACATGGACTCGGGGTCTGACTTTCTCCAGGAAAGGGGTGTTAGGTACTGTGTGTATTCACAATTCTTCTACGCAAGCCTCCCGATGAGTCCAAAGCCCGAGTTCGAAAAGAGTAACATCTATTAGGCACCGAATGTATACCGGGCACTGTCTTAATGGCTTTCCATGTTTTATTGCAAATAGTCCATCCCAAAGTCATAGGATGTAGATCTTATTCCTATACCCATTTTATAGATGAGAAAATCAAGACAAGAGCATAAAGGAACTTGCCCAAGGGCATCCCATCAGTAAGTCCAAAGTTCAGCCCAGGCAGCCTGGCCCCAGACCCCCATTCTTAACTCCTACACTGCGCAGAGAAAATGGCGATGCCCTCGTTCTGCAGATGGAGGAAAAATTGTGTGGAGAGAAGTAAAATCATTTGTTGAAGGGCATGCCGTACGCACGGATGGGCAGGAAGGGTGGATTTGAATCCAAGTTCGGTGGACGCCAAGGGTCCTCCCACTGCGCTGGGGCACCTCCTAGAGGTGGTTCAGGGCATTTCAGCGAAGCTTCTCTTCTGACCCCTCCCCAGCTTCTGGGCAGCGGCTGCCTCCCACTGTCTAGACTTAGCAGCCCCTCAGTCGACACTCATGCACACCCTCACGGAGCCTTCTAGTTTGAGTGAGTCTGCCGTTTCCAAGGGCAGATGACCCCTGCCTCTGGGAGGTTGCCCGGGTTGTGGTGTTTCCGGTCTCTGCATTCTCTGGTGCTCCCAAGGCTTATTTCCCTGAGAGTTCTCGTAGTCCAGAGTGGGGATGCTGCATTTCTAAACTGACTCCTGCCAGGAGCTGTGAACTCAGAGGGTGTCCGGCCCACTCAGGAAATGGGCATTTATCCCATCCCATTCAGCGCGGCTGCTGTACAATCGAAAAGTATGAAGCCAGGCACGTTCCTCCTTCTAAGGAGTGCTTGATAGGTTGCAGAGAGGGAAAGAAGGGGCGGTGGTCTGAGTGGCCACCCAGAGCAGAAGTGAAATGCTGCTAGGTCATTTCTTTCTAGCAGATCTGCCAAGGCCAAGCCGGAGTCAGACCTTCCTGCTCACGCCGGGCATTCGGCAGGACGCCGGAGTTGGCTGAGAGAGCCGCTTTCCGCAGATCACAGAATCGTGGCATCTCATCGCTTTGCCTTGGCTACTAAGAGGCTCACAAACCCGATCTGTACTTAGTTATTCTAACTTCTGCCAAAAAAGAAGTGCTTGAAATACTTCTAGTCTACATCCTTGTTCCCTTCTTTTGTTTTGCATAGGTCTTCGAAAAAATTTTTATATATACAAATCGCCTGGGATTCAGAGCCAGGTAAGTAAAATACTGCATAATTCTGCTTATATGAGGCACCCCCAAACAGTCAGATTTATAGTCGCCGAAGATAGAGGGGCAGTTGCCAGTGGCTGGAACAGGGCATTGTCCATCAACAGGTACAGAATCTTGTTTTTCTGAGGTGGGCGGGTCCGTTCCAGAGATCTGCTCTACACCATTGCACACCTGTAGACAGCAGTCTTGTGTCACACACTCAGAACTCTGTCAGGAGGGTAGATCTGAGGGTAAGTCTCCTTACCGCAACAAGTAAAACAAGGAGAAGGCGCCCATGTGCACACACACACACGCGTGCGTGCACGCGCAGTCTCGCTAATGGGGCCGCCTAGTGCTAAGTGTTGAGGAGAAAAAGATCGTGCAAGGAGCACGTCTGGGTGGTGGGGCAGGGAGGGGGGAACTTGGCTCTCTTAGTTGGGGTCACCCGGGAGGCCTTCTCAGCGGCGAGGTGAGCAGAGGTCTGAACGAACAATCTACAGTCCCGTGATCATGGAGGGCCACGGGGCTGTAACCTTTACAACAGCCTAGGGAGCATGAACTCACCAGCTTTTAAAAATGACTTTCGTTTAATAGAGAAGGAGTCGGAGGCCAGACCAGGTCTGGGACCCAGGACTGTGCGATGTCCCCCAGAGTGGGGCATTGTCATGGTCCCATGGGAGGGATTTGGGGGTTTTGACGTCCAGCTCCCCCGGTGGATGAACTTGAGCAAGTTGGGACCACTCTGTGTCTTCGTTTCCTCTTCTGTGAAATGGGGATCAACACAGTCGCTGCCTTGTTGAAATGCGATGACAATGAAATGCTTGGCTCGGTGCCTGGCGCGAGGCTGGGACCCAGTGAATGTAAGCAGTTACACAATACCGCCTAGGATCCGTCAAAGGAGACGGGGACAGACCCCTAAGTCACCCGGCGGACAAAAGTAAAATCTGATGACTTGCTTGTGGGGAACTCGCTGACCTCCGTTGTCTGTGCCAAGGGCTCAGGGAGACTTATTTTGCAGCAGCAAAGGACTCTCCTGCATGCTGGGGCAAGCAGTCTGGGGACGCAGCCTGGAATTCTCCTCTAGCTCCCTGGGGTCTCTGTTGGTGGAGATTGATGCACCTGTCTCATGCCGTTTGGAGGTGGCCTGAGGGGGCCATCGAAGCTGCCCAATGCGGGGAGGGGGAGTTGCCCAAAGAACCTTGTAGCAATTTGCCTTTCCTAAAAATTGTGCTGCTGAATGCCTGAGTCCCGCCGCCCACCAGCCAGCCCCTTTCTTCAAGAACACCCAGGGAAATGGCCCGGGGAGTCAGAGCTCATCAGAGCCTTGCCGAATGGGCTGCAGCTCTGGCCCTGAATGACAGTGTGTGTCTCCTGGGAGCATGCGCAGGGAGCTTGAGTTTTGCTCCAAACAGAGGCCTCAGTGGTCTTCTCTCCTGCTAACGTGAGGCTGGCTCTCAGACATCATCGCTTTACTGATGAGGCCACGGCCCCCGGCTGTAAGGAGGAGATGGCACAGGAGGGGTTCCCGGCCACCTACAGGGGCAGGGAGGGTGACCCACTCGGCCCAGCTTCCCTGGCACTTCCCTGCTTTCAGCACTGGATGTCCACGTAAATTGGGGTAGTTGGTCACCCTGGAAGCAGAGCCGATGGTCGGAATGACCTTCGTGTCTTTGGAAAACAGTGCTGACCGTCAGGCCCTACTCTGACCTCCCGAGGCAGAATGTGTGGGAGCGGGAGCCCGGGATCCTTGTTGTTCACAAGTTCCCCTAGTGGTTCTAAGGGAGCCTGCTCTCGATCGGTGGGTGGGAGCAACCCCTTAGCCCTCCCCAGTCACTGAGTGACCTGCCTGGAGGCGGTGGCCAAAATGTGTCCTCAGGATGGAGCTTCCTAGGGGAGAAGAAGGGGGAGAGAGGTGGGAAGGAGCTCTGCACTCTTCTTGTTGCGAGACCCAGGACGGGCGGGGGAGGGAGGGGTTGGGGGAGCGGTGGGGAGGCAGCTCATCAGGCTCCTGTCACCAGATCATCATTAGGGGACAAGTGACAGGATTTTCTCTTCCTTCTCTATGGACATCTGCAGCTTCCTACAAGGAGCTTGTTCTGATAGAAGCTTCAAGAAAGAACAGGGCTGATTTGGAGTTTACTCATTCATTCGATCATGCGAGCCTGAGCGTGCACTGTCCTTACCCATCAGGCATCTATCAGACAGCTGTTAGGTGGCAGTGTTGGTCCTGGTGGCGGGATGCCGTGGGGACTGAGGTCAGCTAAGGGCCTTCCTTTGCGGCCTTTCAATTCTGCTGGGGTTCGTGTAGCAACAGAAAGATCAGAAACTGAAGAGAGGACACGTTTTCCAAATCCGTTCCATCCTGCCTCACCCTACTTGAGGCTGCAAGAGGCCGGCCATCAGCTCCCAGGGCGACCTCCCCCTCCTCTGCCGTTTGCCTTCGCTGGTGGGCGGCCTGGCAGGGGATCAGAGGGATCATTGATTCCCTGGCTTGCTCCCCGAAGGGCCTCTGAGGATTGGCTGCCTCCCTCCAGCTTGGCTCCTGCCCAGCGGTCCTCTCCTCCAGCCACAGCTGTCCTCCTTCCCCTGTAGGCTGGGGACGTAATGGGTCATCCGTGGTGCCAGCTCCAGGAGGCTGCACTAGTCTTCCGGGCCCGGGGACCCCTGCTCCCACTGCTGGGTGAGCCCTTTCAATACATGCTCCTCAATTACCCGCACTGAGGGTTCTATCGCTTTCTTTCCAAGACCTTCTCCAACACAACCCCGAAGTGCATCCCCGTTCATGAAAGTAACAACTCAGTTCTGCAGACGAGATTATCGTTGATTTTTAAAGACGCTTCCTGCACCTAAAAGGAGGGTTTTGTGCAGCTCTATGTTGACTCTGAAGAAGTGGAAACGGCGAACAAATTGGAAAAGCCATCTCACGTGTAGTAAAATAAGTTACGAGTGAAGGAAAATGAGATCTCCCTTCTGCTCTCTTAAACCCTGTCGCAGAGGTTTAAGTGAATCATTTAGGGAAATGTTCCGAGAGCTTTAAACATTGTATTCTTAAGGATCAAACAGTACTTTTGTTAAGAGTTTCCACTTAAGGAAATAGTCAGAAACGTAAAGATTTATGGGCAGGGATATTCATCATAGGATTATCTGAGAGTGATAAATCAGGGACAATATCCATAGCCTACAAAAAAAAGTTGAGTACAGAAATCATGCTGCGTCCGGAAGGACACCGTCTCCGGCAAGAACAACTTGGGCTCACACTCAGTCACGGCGCTAACTACTCCATGTGTCTGGACCCTCCTAGTCCTCCCAGCGGAGGCCGTGTGCGCCAGACCCCCCTCGCGCTTGCTCCGGGAGCACAAGCTTTCATGGATTTTGAAAGATTATTTTGTAGAAAGGCTCTTACAGAACTCCTGAAAGAATGATTTTGGAGACTATTTAAATATGTAAAAGTATTCATGGCCTAAAATGAAAATAAGAAGAGACAAAACCCAGAATTTAGAATTTAGACATAGAGTGGTCCTCATTATTAAAGCACGAATGTTTGTGCCTGGAGGGGGCGATTGCTGCCGATGGGAGTTTTTTGTTAGTTTTCAAATAATTCCAAATAGATCATTGTTAACTTGCTTCGTCCCTCTCCTCCCAACAGAGAGAAGTATGACAACAAAAACATGAAATGGCCCACAATATCCCACATCCCAGATATCTTTTATACACACACACATACACACACACACACAGAGTGACACATAAGCCTAGTTCTCAGTTTAAAACTGTACAAAAAGGTACAAAAACAAAACTGAAAGTCTTCCTTCTCACCCTCGAGCCTCCCAAATGAAACCGCTGATCATAAATCCTTTTGATTCATTGTGAGATATATGCATATGCCAGCAGATCCAAGCTCTCTTCAAATAAGCCTGTATTGATTTTGCCATCAGAAAATTGTAGCATGCACGTATTTGAAATGTGGGCATTTTTACTGTCAGTCCCTCGAGGGGCAGACTAGAGTCCTGACCTGATTTGGAGGGTGGGGAGGTTAGGCACCCCCTTAGAGGGGGTGCCCAGAATGAGTGTAATGGCCCTTGGCTTGGGATCTAAAGGTCTCGGATGGGCTCTGGAATTCACATATCTCGCTGGTTCTCAGTTTCCCCATCAGAGGAATGGTACACGTATGGGCACTGACACTTTACTTTGGAACAATAATCAGCGTTAAGATGCCATATTGATCCCCGAGTTCAAGATTGGTGGTTGCTGTTGGGTCTTTAGGAGCATTACTACCAGCCACTTTGTCGTGTCCCTGAAAATTCTGGCTTCAGTTCTTCCCGAGGACCTAGGCACTCTTGACTTTCCCAGTCCCCTAAACCCCTCCTTCTGCTTCCAGCTTCCTCTCTTCTCCTTCAAAGGAAACCGAGTACATGCATTTTCTATTACTTTTCTCTATCTCCCCCTTGCCCTACCCCAACTTCCTTAGAATTTGGGTCATTGATTGCACAAAGAAACAGGGAACCATAGGGTTGAACACTCATATTGGGCAATACATACAATGTTCATCAAATTAACTGGAAGCTCTTTTTCTTGATGCAGTTCCCCACTCACTGAACTCATGTGACTTTTGAATAAGTCACTCATGCCCTTGAAGCTTCCGTTTGTTCTGTGTGCAAAAAGGGAATGTTATATTGTGATCAAGAGTGTGTCAGTGCTAGAGAAACTTCCAACTTCTCAGTCCACAGGGGAGACAGAGTGAGGGTTGACAGCAGCGTTTGAAACCAGAGGCCACTGACTTCATGGGGAGGGTTGAGCCGTTTTACTAGAGCCTGTGTAAGCAGGGAGCCGGGGCGAGATGCCTGTAGGTGTCCGCCCTGAGGTCCCCGGGGGGAGGCAGTGCCAAGCTTTCATCCACAAATTCACGGAGTTCACACTTCTACTGGGTGTGTGTGCACAGCACGGGATTCAAGGTCAGAAACATTGGGCTGGAGTCCTTGTTCGCTACTCACCTGCTAAATGACCTGCTAAACGGCATGTTCTGAGTTCAGATATTGGAAAATGAGCCCTACGGTAACGAGAATAAAAAGATCCCTTTCTCGGGGCACCTGGCGGGCTCCGTCCACAGAGCGTGGGACTCTTGGTCTTGGGGTCAGGAGCTCGAGCCCCACATTGGGGGTAGAGATGACTCAAATAAATAAGCTTAAAAAAAGATCCCTCTCTTCATTTATTTTTTTAATAAACATGAAACATGTAAACAGTTTTTGTTTTGTGCCACGTAGCCTTCTAAGTACTTGACAAATATTAACACATTAAATTGCCCTAATTACCCAATGAAAAAGATACAACTATTGCCCCTGTTTCACAGATGAGAAAACTGTGGCACGGAGAGAGCAAGTAACTTGCCCAAGGTCACACAGCTACTAAGGGGCAGGATTGGAACCCAGGCCATCTAGCTCCAGAGCCAGTGCTCTTCAACATTTCTCATACTGAAAACAAAAACAAAAACAAAGAAAAACATTTCTCACGCTGTCTTCTTTGCTAGTGGTGTTTGGCAATGGTAAAGATAACGTGAGACTTGGAACAGACTGCTTGTGTAGCTAAGCCCTGCCCCTTGCCTGTGTGACCTTGAGGTTAACCAACCTCTCTGCGCCTTGATGTCCTTATTTACAAAATGGGAGTAGATACGCCCACATTGCACAATTTTGGCACAGGGTAAATCGAGGACGCCACCTGGTCCACACGGGCACGATGAGGATGCACAGGGAATGTGGGTTGGATTCGCACTCAGGGCCTGGACCCAGCCTCAGTCGTGTACTTGGTTACTGATGGATTTTAGACTTTCCCAGGCTCGACACTCTGCCTTCCCAGAGGGACCTCCGGTCCACGCCACATCCTTCAAAGAGTGCGGGACCCTGCTGACACCGGCACCCCCAACCCCTCCGCCTCCACCCGCCAGGGCCTGCCCTGCAGAGCGGGGAGGGAAGCTCTCTTTCCGTCCCTGAACACATTCAACGGTTACAGTTTGTCCGGTCCAAGGAGTCAGGTCTCAGAATCCCGTTTCCCTTGGGTTCCG
This sequence comes from Potos flavus, assembly GCA_028534135.1. Lineage (NCBI taxonomy): Eukaryota > Metazoa > Chordata > Mammalia > Carnivora > Procyonidae > Potos > Potos flavus. The sequence continues at coordinate 105,514,946 of CM052885.1, read as the reverse complement.
TAGAGCAAGCATGGCCCCACACTTTTCTGTCTACCTCCCCTTCCCAAAAAAGTGCCAGTTAATGTTAGGGTTGGAGGGGAGGCTCTGATGAGGGCCTGCCCACGCGGGGTTAAGGTTAGCAGCGGCCTCTGCCTCTGGCCAGACTCGCTGGGAATGGCGGCGGCCACTTCCCGAAGCTCGGTGGGGACAGGAGCACGGCCAGGGCGGTGGGCAGCGGCCAGGCACAGTATTTCCAAGACGTTGGGAACCCTGCCTCGTAGACCGGACCCACAGCCCAGGGTTTTTGCAAGAGAAGCAGTGAGGTTCAGCCAGCAGTCTGGATAAAGTCTGAAGTGGTTATACTTTTCACAGCATTTTAACTTTAGAAATGGCCTGACACTCGCTGCAGAGACCTGACCAGGGTTTTGATTGCCTGACTCAAGGCCCCTTAAGGGATAAATGCTGACAGATTATCTCGATAATAAGAATAATAAATCTAGCCACAGGTCTTCCCTCGCCATGAAAGGTATCACAAACCATGTATTGATTTTTTTTTTTTTAAAGAAAAGGAATAAGAAGTGTCTACCAATTAAGAATAAAACTAACAGTTTATTACACTCCAAGCTTTAAGGCAAATAGAGACCGGAAAAACACTTGCCTCTGCCCCTTCTGCTGAGACATAGTTATTAGGCAACTATGTAAATAACCTTATGTTAAAACATGAGACAGGCTGTCATTTGCTCCGTTTTTGTGTTTTTGTTTTTTGTTTTTGCCCCGGGTCTGAAAGATCAGCAGAGCTCCTGCTTCTCTGAATTTTGCAGAACTTTTCCTCCCTTTTCTGGCCATTCTAAAAATGGTTAGTCTCTCCTTCTTTTGCTTTGAGTGGGCTTCTCACAAGACTCAACTTCTCACCTGTCCAAGAGATTTGCTGTCGAATGAGCTCTAGGAGAGCCTGATTCATTCGTGTGTCCCACAAGCCTCGACCAAGCCCCGACCGCACATGTTACTCCTTGTATTAGGTGGTGTGGAGCTCTGTGAAACGTTACGCAAAAAAAAAAAAAAAAGAAGAAGAAACTGGCAGATCCCGGGACTGTAACACTAAAATAATGAGAGTTTCTCATTGAGGCAGAAACTAAAAACAAGCAAAATATTTGTGCACTGACCTGCCGCGTACATGTCTGGCTAGGCCATGCTGTGTGTGTGTGTGTGTGTGTGTGTGTGCGTGCACATGCGCGTGCTCATGCTATGATTCAGGGCCCAACCAATGTTTGTTGAATACATAATATCTCTCTCTTCCTAGAAAGTAAACTCCACCAGGGCCGACTTTGCCATGTTTACTGATGTATCCCACACTTGGAGAATTGAGCCCGACACACAGTAGGCCCTCAGTTACTACGTGTTGAATGAATAGTCATCTTTAGCTCATGCGTGTATTCAGTGTTTCCAAAGTCTTTCTGGAACACCTGCTCTGTGACGGGAACTGAACTAGGTGCTGGAAATACAATCTCGAATAAGACCGACCTGGCTCTGTCTTTCCTGATCTTTCAGGCAAGGAAAGAACAGTGGTTGAACTAACACTAAATTGCTTTGCAAGCCATCAGTAAGGGGAATTTGGGAGACCACCTTGGAGGCTAGAGTAAGACGCCTCACCCCGACCTCGGGGGAGTGAAGGCATGGTGGCTGGGTAAGGATAGGACTGGATGAAGAGAGAGTTCACCAGTAGGAAGTGAGGGAACACAAGGAACCAGGAGGGACTGAGGATGGCATACCCAAATTCAAAGTCAGAGTCAGGGAGCCAGGTGAGAGGTGGATTAGGGGAGTAAGCAGAGGCCAGATTGTACAGAGCTTCCCAAGGGATTTGAATTTCCCCGCTAAAGACGGCATGAAGCCATTGATGGGTTTCTAGGGGATCAACATGAGCAAATTTGGGTTTTGGCAAGATCACTCTGGTTGCTGTGTGTAGGGTGGATTTAGAGGGGAGACCCCAGCAGAGAGGCAACTAGGATGCTCCCCCCGTCGGCCGGGGCACTGGATGGGGACCCGGGTGAGAGTAGGGCAGGCTTTGGGCTGGAAGAACTGGAGGGATTCCTGAGAGATTTGGAAGGAAGAGCTGACCAGGGTCGGGGGTGAGGGAGAGGCGGTAGTAATGGTCACTCTGAGACTCCTGGTTTCCTCAACTGGGTGGATGGTTTGAAATAGCACAGGTGCAATGCGGGAGAGAAAATTAACATAGGGTCCATATGGGTGACTCGGGAGATGGAAAGTTTCATGGCCCCATTGAGACAATTCCTCAGTCTACTTTGAAGGCCGATAGATGAGAAGGAAGAAGAACTATGATTTTCAAAGTTATGTTGATAAAGGGCGTGGATCGGTGTCCTGGGTTGTGCAAGCTGGTTGTCTACCTTGTGAAAATTCAAGGTCTTTTATCCACACCTTCATGCGACTCTGGAAGAATGATTTAAAATATTCTCCTGGATGGTCTCTGGTGCTTTGAATACAAGTCCTCTTCTGGCAGCTGGGAGTGGAGTGGATGAGAAAGGAGTTGAGCAAATCGTCTTTTCCTGGAATGGGACTGCTTGTTTTTTAGATCTTTGATGTCCTCATCTGGTGTTCTCCAGGGGCTCTATCTCCTTCCATTCTAGTCATTTTGGAAATGCGCTCTTCTCAAGCACAATATCAACACTGCAGAAGGAATAACCTCGCACTTAGAGTTCATTCACTCATCTGTCTACCCACCACCCACCCACTGACCTACCGGTCAGTAGGTGTTGAAGCAGCTGGTGTAATTCATCTCGGACGAGGCCCCACACTGGTGCTTTGTTAAAGCTCTCCAAGAGACATTTAGCCGTGGCTCAGGCCAAGACTTAAGATTCCACGGGAGCAGAGGCCACGTCTCTCTCACTTCTGCCACACTCCCAGTGTTTCAGGCAATGCCCGGCACAGAAATAGTCCTCAATACATATTTGTAGACTATAATCATTCAGTTATGCACACATCAAACGTTTATGAAGCCCCGCCAGATTTTTTTTCTAACTGATGGTGCACATTATCTGTGTCATTTCCCCCAGACAGCCACCAGGTACCGCAGCTCAGGAAATCGGTTACTACCAAATCACGTTCTGGAACAAGGTGAGGATGGGCTGCTCATTACCTTCTCAAGTACTTCCTTCTCGGGTACTTTCTCCTACCTGTGGGCACCTGGGGCCTCTAGAGCGCCCACGACTGGGGACAGATGACCCAGAGGAAGCGAACGGGATGCTCCTTATTCGGGGAAGGCGTCTGTCACTGTGCTAAGAGCCCTTGGAGCCCTTTCAGCCACCACATCCGGACTCTCCATCACTTAGAACTAGTGCTCGCAACATTTCTCGGAGTTTCCGATCTGCCAGCCCAGAGACTGCCCTCTCTGCCGTGTTTGGTCATGTTCTTCCCACCTCTGCAGAGTCTCGTCCCTGCCTTATTCTTTCCTTCTGCCACCCCTCTCTGCAGGACCCCATCGCTGTGCACAGAGACTGTTTGGAGGTCCCACTTTCTCAGGTTATGGAGATGGCTGCCACAGCTCTCTTGACCCACGAGAGTGTCTAGCTGATGCAGCAGGAGCTTATTTCACTTGACTCCAATTACCTGTCCTGAGCCCCTTCCTCATATTGCCAAGAGATTTCCTGCAGATACGTAGCCCCGTGATTCAGGCAATTATTCACGTATTCCCCCACATCATTAGTTTTATGGAACACTGCCAGGGGGCATATTTTTCTTTCCCAGGACTCCAGAGAATAAAGGAAATAGAACTCTTACCATGAAGTCATATTAAGGAGTTTATTTCTCAGAAAATACCCCATAGCACTTTTATAAAACCTTACATAGAGAGACTGCATTTAGGAGAAGAATTATTTTTACCTCCCCTGCTGCTGTGACGGCTGTCCAGGCTCCCCGCGTCCCAGAGCATGGCTTTAGAAATGATTTCTCTAGTGTCTACTGACCATAAAGGGGCGCCTGGGGTCACTGTAGGGAGGCCACGGTGCACGACAGGTCTTGGGTTTAGGGAGCGTGACTATATAACTTAGTCATCCATAATTTAATCTTCCAAGCCGGGATGCATTTTTTGGTGGGATAAAAGGTGTAAATCAGGACTGCCCAGGCTCACTGGGACATATGATTACTCTAGACTTAGTGCTTTAATCCTATAATTTACTGAAATTTCTTTCATGGGTCCAGCTGATAGAGTAAAAACACAAAGAATTCAGCCAAATTGGGCAACATATTAGATTATAATCCAGAGTAGTTGATTTCGCCACTGAACTGGAGGACAAGGAATGACAGGCTGCGTCAGTTAGCTCTTGCTACGGTCATGCCGTGTAACAGATTGAACACTGTCTCTCACAGCAACAATCAGTGTGCTCCCGTCTCTATCCGCAGGTCAGCTGATCCAGGCTGGGCTTGAATCCCGGCTACGGGTCCAGCTCTGCCTCACGTGTCGCTCCTTTTCCATGGACCCATGGGCCAACTGGGACATGCCGACTCCACGGCAATGGCGCCTGAGTGGAAACACGAGCGGGTACCTGGCACTAAGGCTTAGATCTGGCGCTCTGTCCCCTCCAGCCACATTCTGTTGGCCAAAGCAAATCCAACGGACAAGCCCAATCTCATGGGGTGGGGAAACATACTGTGTCTTCGGTGGGAAGTACGCCAAAGGCACATGCAAAGGGCACAGATCTGGAAAGGGGTAGAGATGGGGAGCAAAAACACAATCGATCACAAGGAGCATGAGACTAAAGGGGGTTTGCTTCTGCCCAGGCCTCTGGGGTGAGCTGGTTGAGTTTATTCAACCAGACGCAGGCTGAGAAGGAAAAACAAAGAGATCACAGGCCCGTTTGGTCTTTTAGGAGGCAGGATGTAGAGAAGTGGGCTCCTTCTTATTGAGAATGCAACAGGAAGAGATGGGCCGAGACCCTCATGATTGAGACTAGTGATCCTGCTCGTGAAATACGGCGCAGGGCTGGACTCTTCTCATCCACCAACCAGATCACACATGGCACTTCCCACAGGATGGGGGTAGCGAGGATGGGGAGAAGAGGAGCAGTGCTCATGCCCATGCAGACGAGGGGAAGAAGAAACCCTCTGCCTGTGGGCTTAAGGTGTCCCCAGCTCACGGGCATTTTGTGGGATGTGCATGGCCCCACGGGATCCCGCCAGGTGGAAGTTTGCAGGGTTGCTGGTGAAGGCTTTGCTCATTCACAGTTCCATGAACAAACGCTGCTGTGGCCTTGGCGCCCCTGTGACTCTGAGTCACCTCCTGCGGTGTCCCCCTCCCCCTCCCCGAAGCGCCAAGCCCCGAGCCTTTGCCACCTGCTGCCAGAGCCCTGCATGACCTCCTCTCAGAAAGGGACTCACGGATAGTGAATCTTGTTAATTAGACGAACTAATCATGCTGATTAGGCCTAGTTCAATAATAAAGCCCCTCCTAGGGAATCTCCTGTTTACCATTTAAACCCGTAAAATGGCTTTAGGGGAAGACTTGGGTGGGGGTGGGGGTCAGGATCAGGGGAGGGTGGGCTACAGGGAGGCATTTGGGGAAAGGCATTTCGGGGCCAAACTCTCCTCACCCCACAGATGACAATGGGATCTTTCATGTTCAAGGTTGGCTGAGACAGTAGTGGTGCGGATCAGGCAAAGTCTGCAGAGCAAGGCCGACTGTGGTCACGGAATGCCGTAGGGTCTCTACCGGCCTGTTCTCCCCACCCCTGGGGCCATTCAGTGTCCTGGCTCCGGTCTTCTCTTCTCCGACTTGGCTCTTGCAATGACTTCCTGGCTTGTCAGCCTGACTCTCCAGTCTCTACTCCCCTGGAAACTGTAGCTAGAATGGTCTTTTTTATTCTTCATTATTTACAGAATTAAAACATATAAAAAATAATACAGGGGCACCTGGGTGGCTCAGTGGGTTAAGCATCCGACTCTTGATTTAGGCTCAGATCTTGATCTCAGGGTCATGAGATCGAGACCCGTGTCAGGCTCCCCACTGAGTTTGGAGCCAGCTTAAGATTCTCTCTCTGCCTCTCCCTCTCCCTGCTTGTATGCTATCTCTCTCTAAAATAATAATAATAATAATATTAATGATAATGATAGATAAGCTCATAGCTATTATAGTTGACGCCCATATATTTGCCATTCCAAATGAACAAATGCTAACTTTCTGCCGTATTTTATCTGTCATCTATCTATCATCTATGTATCTATGTATCTATGTATCTATCTATCTATCATCATCTGTCTTCATCATGATCATCTATCTATCCTTTATTAAAACATAGCATAACATGAGAGACTGTGGACTCTGAGAAACAAACTGAGGGTTTTTGAGGGGAGGGGGTGGGAGGATGGGTGAGCCTGGTGGTGGGTATTGAGGAGGGCACGGATTGCATGGAGCACTGGGTGTGGAGCATGAACAGTGAATCTTGGAACACTGAAAAAATAAAATTAAATTAAAAAAAATAAACCACGAATTTGGCATTGCTATAATATGGCTAAACTAGATTTATTTGGATCGAATCCATTTTTACATGTATTCCTTTTTTTCATTTTGCTTTGTATAGTTCCGTGAAAGTTTATTGCATGGATAGATTCACATAACCACCACTACAAGCAGGATACAGAATTATCTTATCACTACAAAGAAGTTCCCAACGTACCTGTAACACTAATCCCTAATTCCCTTTCTCCATCCACTGATCTGTTCTCCATTACTATAATTTTGTCATTTTGAGAATGTTCTATAAATGTCATAATACAGTATATACAACCTTTTCAAATGTCTTTTTTTTCCATACAACATGAATGTGATATCCATTCAAGTTGGGTGTTTCAGTAACTCATTTCTTTTTATTGTTGAGTAGATTTCCATTGTATAGCTGTATAGCAGTTTATTCATTTAGCAGTTGAAAGATATTCAGCTATTACAAATAAAGTTGCCATGAAAGTCTTAAAAAAAACCCCAACAAAACACAGCATACATACCGAAACATGTAAGCCATTGTCGTGTGGCTGTTGAATTTTCACAAAGTGAATATAGTCACGTAACCAGGACCACAAAAAGAAAACAGACCATTACCAGCCTCTCCATTTGCCTCCTGCTGGTCATTCCATTTCCCCCACCCCACAAAAGGGAGCCGCTGTCCTCAGCTTACAGCATGCGTTCCTTTGCCTTTCTTTTTCTTTACGATTCTCTCTCTCTGTCTTTGAATACAGTGGACACACAATGTTACGTTAGTTTCAGGTGTGTAACACAGTGATTCAACAAGTTTACACAATATGCTATGTTCTGCACAAGTGTAGCTACCGTCTGTCCTGATAGGACTCTTACAGTATCATTGACTATATTCCTTATGCTTTGCCTTTTATTCCCGTGACTTACTCGTTCCCTAACTGGGAGCCTGTGTCTTCCACTCCCCTTTGGCCGTTCTGCCCACCCCCACCTCCAACCCCTCTGTAGTTTGCCTATTTTTGAATTTCACATAAATGTTGTCACTCGATATGTGCTCTTTGTGTGTTGTATTTATTTTGAATCTTCTCTTTTCAGAAAGACATTACTATTTTTATTATTTAAATATTTTATTTATTTATTTGAGAGAGAGCACAAGCAAGGGAAGCAGCAGAGGGAGAAGCAGACTCTGTGCTGAGCAGGGAGCCTGATGAGGCCGGATCCCAGGACTTTGGGATCATGACCTGAGCCGAAGGCAGCCGCTTAACCGACTGAGCCACCCACGCGCCCCCAGAAAGACATTTTTAAAGATAAATGTGATGTCCTCTGTTTCAAATCTATTTCCTTCCCCTCCTGCAGCCACATATCATAAATAGGATACATAGTCAGTGCGTGTCTTTTTATGTTTATATATGTGTATAACATTTGCTTCGGATGTGTTTTGTTTTTATTTAAATACAAGGTTTCACAGTGTAAGACAGTTCTGCCCCTTGCTTATTTCGCAAATAAGCTTTCTAAACTACCAAGCGGGTCATGGGGTCATTTGACTCCTTTTCCTTTTTCACTGCTCCCCTGACCCCTTCCAGACTGCTTCTACCTCTTTGTGACCTGTGAGTCTAACATTGTATCTTCTGCTGTATAACAATGTTTAGGGTAAATGAAGGAATGAACAGAAGAACAAAGGCTCTCCAGGGTCATGAGGAATTTCAAAGTCCAGAAAAAATATCCCCTCCTCCTTCTTTCTGGCTGCCTTGTCAATATCTGTCAGTAACATTCCCCAAAGACTTCAGGCCATCGGCAAGCCCAGCAAAAGACTTAAGGCCATCGGAAAGCCCAGCATAGAAATTCGACTTTATAAAATGTTCCTTCAGAGGAGGTGGGCATTTCCGAGCTGGGTCAGATCTTGTAGCTGGCTCCTGATCTGTTTTCCTGGAACAGGAAAAGAGCAGTGCTCTTCCTAGGCTTTTGCTTACTTAGAACAAAATGGAGTTTGGAATACAGAATGATCAGGGATGGCTAAGGAGGTTACGATGTTAAATGCACATCTCCAAAAATTGCTAAGACATCAGTCATTGGAGCTGGCCAGTCTTGGGGTTTCTGTCAAATTCTGTTGATTCTTCTAGGCTCTCAGGGAGGGATCAGGACCTCCCTGATGGGTCGCTATGGATGTTTGGAAGGGGGAAATCCCAAGGCTGTGTTGGGTAAAGGAGGAGTGGTCTTGTCCCGTGTGGCCTGCCTCACTGTTGTTGATAGCTCTCCAGACCCCAGGGCCTTTTCCTCACCACTTAGGTTCCTCCAGCCCCTCCTGTCTCTTCCTTTACCCACAGCTCAGTCTCCATCCTCATGGACAAATGCCCTTTTAGATTTTGAGTGGAACCTTGGTTTTCCCCCTGACCAGATGATTTGGACAAGCCCATGACCTCTCTGACATTAGTGTCCTTCCCTGGGCTGTGGCCATCATACTACTTACCTCCTGGATCTCTTGAGAGAATCAAACTATGATAAAGGTGGTAAAGGATGTGAAATGTCTGGCTCCTAGAGAGCACTCATGGTATTTTTCTACTTGTGTGTGCAGTTAGATGAAACGACGGAAGGAAATACTACTAGATATATTAATACACCTACATGCATATTATGTATGTTTTTGGTGTCTGATTTTATTTTTATTTTTTAAAGATTTTCTTTATTTATTTGAGAGAGAGAGTGCACGTGAGAGAGGGAGAGAGCATGAGCAGTGGAGAGGGGCAGAGGGAGAGAGAGAAGGCGGCTCCTTGCTGAGCAGGAAGCCTGACACAGGGCTCGATCCCAGGACCCCAAGATCATGACCTGAGCCTAAGGCAGATGCTTAACCGACTGAGACACCCAGATGCCCCTAGTGTCTGACTTCATTTCTAACATTTTACCATAAACATTTTCCAATCTCATTGAATATACCTGCTGTACATTGCTTTTGATAGTTACGTGATATTCGAACGTGTTGCTGCATGTAAGTACGCCTAACCATTCCACGCTGTGGGCTATTTGATTTATTTTCAGTCTTTTATCAAGGCAAGTTCTGAGGCCAGCCTGACCTCATGCTGCTCTTTAAAAAAAAAAACTCATTTGCAAACAATGTGTCTTCTATTATTTTTGTTTTCTGCCTGGGATACTTATAATTTACTTTTTTTTCCTTGATGTCAAACCGTGGATTTCTTTTTTATCAGTCATGCTTGGGACAGCATATATCATTTCATTTTGCATTTTTAGATCATTTCTTTCAGTTCAAGAATGTCCTACTACAGATTGATTGGTGTTTCAGTGTCATTACTTTTTTGAAGACTTTTTAAGGAACACATCTTTTTTTCTTTTTGTAAATTGGATCACTTTTCTCTGTTCTTCACATATGCCATCTGTTTGCTCATTATTTTCAACTCTAGATTCTAAAAGATATATTGCGAAGTTACTGTTTCTCTGAAACTCAGTTTTCTGCAGTATAAATTCTGCTCTTCATTACTTCTAATGTAAACTGTGATTCTGTGAGTGCATTTATAGTTTACTTGCCTGCTTTGGGATCTTGGCCAGAACTTCCTTCATCTTAGCCTGCATCTTCCTTTTGTATTTTGTCTCATTTTCCATCTCCCTTCCCCCTCTCTCAAAGTCATGCCTTCTTGCAATTTATTGGGAAAAAAAATACGTGTAGTTTCTAAAATCTTTTATTTATTTATTTTGTAAACAAAGTTAGAAGCATGTCTTTTCTCTATATCTTTAGAGAAATGCACCAGAGTAATATATGGTAAACCATGATCCATGGTCCATGAGCCGGTGGTCCATGGGCCCCAACCGGCCCATCCCCTGTTTTTGTAAATAAAGTTTTATTGGAACACATCCATACTCATTCATTCATATATTGTCTATGACTGCTTTCTTTTACAATACAGTGTAATTATGCCAGAGACTATATGGCCTCCAAAATCTAAAATATTGCTATCTGGTCTTTTGGGGGAAAAAGTTTGCCAACCCCCATCCTATTTTCCTCTGCTTAATCATTGTTAAATGAAGAGAGATAGTTTTAAATCCATTGTTTGGCCCCAGAAGTCTATAGATCCCATTGCATCTGTAGGTGTCTCTCTCAGATTTAAGTTAGAGCAGAGCTTACCATCCGGGTACTCACAAGACGGAGATAACCTACTCATTCTGGCTATTGATAAACTGTTAGTAAGGGACTATTTCCAAAGGTGTGGGAAGAGTTCAGGGATGCAAAAAAGAATGAAGCTGTACCCCAAGTTTAGTACCTTTGGGGCATGTTTACCTGCCCTAGGCCCAAAGGCGTCCGGGGGAGGGGGGGGCGGCGGACAGGAACCTGGAGAGGGAAGCCATATGGGAAGTTGCCTGATGAGACTTTCAGCTTTCAGTAGAGACATGCATCTAAGTTCCAGGGACCAGTAGGGAGGAAGCCAGAGTAACAAACACCCCGACCTTCCTCTCTTGTCCTAAGGTACTATGCTGGGGCCTCTCAATGGCTAAAGTCCACCAGAAACCAGATTACAACGAATTTTTGGGAGGTGCCTGGGTGGTTCAGTGGGTTAAGCCTCTGCCTTGGGCTCAGGTCATGATCTCAGGGTCCTGGGATGGAGCCCCACATCGGGCTCTCTGCTTAGCAGGGAGCCTGCTTCCCCCGCTCCCTGGGCCTGCCTCTCTGCCTACTTGTGATCTCTCTGTCAAATAAATAAATAAAATCTTAAAAAAAAAAAATTCTTTTATTGGCCCCTCTCCGGGTCTGCCTCCTGGGGGCTCAGCAGAGAGTGGGGAAGGACGGGTAAGTGAGAGACATCCAGCCCTTGGAGATTATGTTCACAGGCTTGGGATCAGAGCTGTCCTATGGAACTTTCTACAATGATGGAAATGCTCCTTACCTATGTTGTCTAACCTGCTAGCCACCAGCTACATGTGGCTACAGAGCACTGAGAACGTGTCCTTGGGTTTACAAACTGCATCTTTCATTTTATTTGATGGAAATTAATTGAAATCAAAATAGCCACCTAGAACCAGCGCCTACCATAAAGGAGAGCACAGCTTTGGTGGATTTCTGTTTTCCAGCAAAGGGTGCTTTGCTGGACTCTCCCGAGACCTTTTTTCCCCCTGGTTCTCTGATTATGAAATAGACAACTTATTTCTGGGCATTCAGAGATAGTTTGTTTCTCTCCTTTTCTAGAAATGATATCTGAAAACTCACAACCTCTAGGAAGCATAGCTTCTGGGCCTCCTTTTATGCCTTTGCCTGCCTAAACACCCCACTTTGGAACCCTTTCTCTTCCCTCCACTGTGAGGTCATAGGATAGTCTCTCGCCGGAACCGGAAGACTCTTCCTGGCGATTTCGGGGAAAATCACTATCAAAAGCTCTCTGAGCGCACTAAAGGGTGTCTGTGTGTGGTTTTTTGTTTTTTGTTTTTTTTTTAATTGGCAAAGATTTGGTGGTCTCTTCTTTTTTTTTTTTTAAAGATTTTATTTATTTATTTGACAGAGAGAGAGATCACAAGTAGGCAGAGAGGCAGGCAGAGAGAGGGTGAAGCAGGCTCCCCACTGAGCAGAGAGCCCGATGTGGGGCTCGATCTCAGGACCCTGAGATCATGACCCAAGCCAAAGGCAGAGGCTTTAACCCACTGAGCCACCCAGGTGCCCTGGGTGTCTGCTTTTGAACTGGGGTCTGACTGTGCCTATCAGCCCTGACATTTTGCTTCAAAAGTCAGGATGTGCCATCAGGAATGACTTGATTTTATTGGTTCCCTCCCACAGATGTAGTTAGTAAAACTTCCCCTCAGGAACTGAGACACAGTTGATTGTGATTTTTAGCTCTGAGAATGTACGTGTGTATTTTGGAGGGAGAGCTCACACCGGGGTGGCTACGCGGATTCTATGAACCCCAGAGCCTCCCCTTGCCATTCTGTCATTAAGACCGTCACTGTTGCCGTTGAAAACAGGCCATCATTTTGAATGTGCATAATCTCAGGTCTGATGCAAAATTAATACCAATTGCTTGATTTTCACACCAAGACATTAATTACTATTTGTTTTGCATTTGCATTCACAGGTATCTGTGGAGGGAAATTAGCATACTCTGTTGTTAGACCATTATTAAAATGACAGTTGGGAAAATATTTGAAAAATATTGTCTTTCTTTCTGTTTTCCTTTCTGACGTTGTTCATCATCTTCTTTTTCTTTTTTTCTTGTTCTTCCTTTTCTTTTCTTTTCTTTTTTTTTTTTTTTTACTTTCTTGGTAACTTAAATTCATTGCACGATTTTGAAATTCTGGATAAGTAATGGGGACTTTAATGCGACATTGGTGCTTGCAACAAAATGCACAGTACGGAGACTCAGGCTTCCTAAGGCTTTTGCATTTGTGTGCAAAACAAGCCGAACCGGTCAAGCTGTTTAAAGCGGGTGATTCAGAGGCACCTGTGAAATCATCTTTTGTTGCTGAAATCTTTGGAGGGGCACAGCCGACACATTTAGCTGGCTGCTTCCTACAGTTGGGTCTGCCCGTGGTTGGGCTGAAAAGGGCAAGCAAAAGAGAATGACGGGCTTTCATCATTGTATTAGCAAAGAATCCTGAAATCAGAGTTTGATTACCAGGGTTCATGTGGCCTGGGGATGCCACGGAGTCACTGAAGACCCTGGGACAAGGCACTTGATTTTCTTATCTCTGATGATGGGACTCACCCCAGCACGGCACGGCAAAGCTCAAATGGGGTGAAGCAACTCGTTAACTCTGGAGAACCATGCACGTGGGACAGGTGGCTGCAGCTACGCTTGCCTGTTCTGTTTTCTTCTTCGATCTTTTCCTGCGAAGGTCACGATCTCATGGGTGCTCACCCTTCCGCATCTGGGCTCATCGCCCAGGTCTCGTAGTCTGCACGAGTAGGGTGGGCTCCGCCAACACGGCTTCCCTGCTCTATGCGTTTCCTCTGTGACTGTGAGCAGCTCATGAGATAAAGAAGCCAACCTTGGGCGCCTGGGTGGCTCAGTTGGTTAAGCGTCTGCCTTCGGCTCAGGTCATGATCCCAGAGTCCTGGGATCGAGCCCCACGATGGGCTCTCTGCTCAGCAGGGAGCCTGCTACTCCCTCTCTGCCTGCCACTCCCCTGCTTGTGTTCTCCCTCTCTGTCTCTGTCTCTGTCAAATAAATAAATAAAATCTTAAAAAAAAAAAAAAAGGAAGACAGCCTTTCTAGGCAAAGAAGAGTCTTATTTTTTCCCATCAATATTAGTAAAAATGAATTTATTTATTTTTTATTTTTTTTAAGATTTTATTTATTTATTTGACAGAGAGAGATCACAAGTAGGCAGAGAGGTAGGTAGAGAGAGGGGGGGAAGCAGGCTCCCTGCTGAGCAGAGAGCCTGATGCGGGCCTCGATCCCAGGACCCTGAGATCATGACCCAAGCCAAAGGCAGAGGCTTAAACCCACTGAGCCACCCAGGCACCCCTAAAAATGAATTTATTAATTCAGTAAATTTATTGAACATCTACACTGCCAGGGCCAGAGGGTTCTTGGTTCCCATCCCTGGGGACTTACAGCCTAGTACAGCTCAGGGTGTGTGAATTTTCCCCAGAGCTGGAAGGATATGTTAGTTGATTGACATCCGCTCATCAAACAATCCTCTGTAGAGCCTCTTATGAACGAGGGCCTGGGCCGGGCACTGGTGATTGAAAGTGAGCAGGGTAAGATCCCTCTCTGCTGAGTTACCGAACTCTTCGTACACTGGGCATGCAAATCCCTCGTGGGCGCAGCCGTGCACATTCTGAGTCCGAGTCTGAATGCCCCCTGTGCTCGCTCCCAGGAGGCATCTGGAATTTGAAGCTGCATTTTGCACCAGCCCCTGGGAGGTGGAAAACAATAGGAAATACTGCTCTGGGGAATCCACGCGAGGTAGGACACACACACACACACACACACACACACACACACACACACACAGGTGTGCGTGAGGCTGAGTCCGTGCGGGAGAACCAGAAAATGTTTCTCAGAGTTGGAAATCAGCTGCTCAGGCGAAACGGGCCTCCCGGCTCCACCTGGCTTCCCGGGCCCCTCCCGCCTGCTGTCCTGAGATTTTGCCCCCAGGAGTGAAACGGCCAGAGACAGCCTCTTCACCGCCCTGAAGTTCCAATGATATGTTCCGTGATAACCTATGCACATTTTTATACGGAAAAAGACAGAAAAATATTTTGCCCATTATACCATATGTTTGTGCCCCTTATCATAAATCTTTTTGGAAAGAAAAGCACCTTGAATTGCAGTCATAACGGTGTTTCACGCTCTCGGGCACACAGCCATTTGTGGAACAGATTTATTTATTTTTTAACTTATTTTTGGATACATTTTAGCCTTGGCTATTTAGTGAACCTTTAATCGGTGGCAAGTGCTGTGCAAAGCGCATTCCACACATTATCTCATTTAATCTTTGCAGCCGATTCATGAAGGGACTGTTGTTATATTTCCCGCTTTAGAGCTGATGCACCTGAGGCTTGCAGAGCTCGGGTCTTGCCCCAGGTGGCCCACGCAATGATGTAGTCCCAATTTCCTACTCTTCTAAAAGGCGCCGAAATGCCCCTTGTTGGACGGAAACCTTTGGCCGCGTGCTTGATTATTTCTTTATAATTGATTTCCCCAAGGGGGGATTTTTTGTGTGATTCCTATGGGGACAGACCCTGTTCACTGACCTTTGCTCTTGTCCCGGTTGCCCTCATCGTCCCAGGAGCCTAGGGTCTGCCGTGCTGTGCCCTTCTGTCCCTGCTCTTCTGTGACGACCCTCCTGCCTGCCGCTGAGAGAGGGATGTGAGCCAGGGTTCCTAGGACCCTCTTTCTTGGCCACCAATGTCTCCTGGCATCTTTTTGGGCAGTGACATGTAAAGGCCAATAAAATCAGGTCGGGGTGACACTGTGACAAGGTGTCAGCACCTATGGCTGTCCCTGGACTGTGACAGGCACCTGGGCAAACGTTCTCCATGACCCCTGGATGACAAGTGACAAATGGCATCAGTCACGAGTACAGCGGGGCTGAAAGCAGAAGGAGATGCTGAAGGCAGCTGGGAGAAAGCCCCCGGGCCTCCTGCCACTGGGAGCCCCTGGGACACTGTCAGCAGGACACCTCCACAGGCAAGGCGGCACGGAGTTGGTGATGCGCCCTCCCGCCCCCCTCGGGCCGCCACCTCCTGTAGGACAAGCTGAGGGGATGTGTAGGTTTGAGAGTCTCCCACTTTTGGAGGGCCCACCTCCATCATCAAAAACATTTTAAAAATGCATTCACATCTCAGATTATTGGGCCGCGTTCAGTAGTGGTCATTTAGAACATTTAGCAGGCATTTAATGCACCTTTATTTCTGTTTTAATTTTTTTTTAAAGATTTTATTTATTTATTTGACAGAGAGAGATCACAAGTAGGCAGAGAGGCAGGCAGAGAGAGAGGGGGAAGCAGGCTCCCCGCTGAGCAGAGAGCCGGATGCGGGGCTCGATCCCAGGACCCTGAGATCACGACCCGAGCCGAAGGCAGAGGCTTTAACCCACTGAGCCATCCAGGCGCCCCTGTTTTAATTTTTTTCTAAGAATGTTGGAGCCGTGTTTTGAAAAGTCCTAATGTTTTTGGAGGCCCTTGAAATCATCCCACAAGCACGGAGTTTATAATGCCCGGTGGGTAAAACAACCCTACCCTCTCATGAACTTCCAAGAAAGAGATCCCCTGGTTTATTTGTGACCTAAGTGCAAACCGTTCCCGTGGAGCCTTCTCTCCTTGGCCCCCAGACTCCCCTGGCCCCTTCTCCTTAGTGCTTCCATAGCACCCAGATTCCATCAGCACGGAGGGACTTAGTTTACACTTAGTCGCTGTCCTATGTCTCCTCTGCTGGAACACGAGCTGGGACTCCCTCTCCCGTCCGGACCCGCAGTGACTCAGCAATGGTGCCAAGTGGTGCATAGCAGGACCTCAGCACAAGCCCATTGAATGCATGGAAGAAAAGGTGAATGGCTAGAGCCACAAGGGATGTTTCTAGATCCCGGCCCCTCACAGTGTCATCCCTGGTGCCACGCGGCGGCAGCAGCTAGCAGCTAGAGAGAAATGCAAATTCTCAGGTTCCTACCCTAGACCTTCCGAGTCAGAAACTCTGGACCGGTGTCACCTCCAGGGGACACCAAGGCACTCCAAAGACAGAGAACCATGCTCTAGTCCGGCGCTTTTTAAATAGATCACCTAAGGATCTATTACAATGTCGAGTCTGATTCAATATGTTTAGGATGGACTCTGAGATTCTGCATTTCTTCTTTTTTTTTTTTTTAAAGATTTTATTTATTTATTTGACAGAGATCACAAGCAGGCAGAGAGGCAGGCGGAGAGAGAGGGGGAAACGGGCTCCCTGCTGAGCAGAGAGCCTGATGCGGGGCTCGATCCCAGGGTCCTGGGATCATGACCTGAGCCGAAGGCAAAGGTTTAACCCACTGAGCCATCCAGGTGCCCCGAGATTCTGCATTTCTAACAAGCTCCCTGATGATGCCAGTGCTGGTCCGTGGACCATACTCTGAGTAGCAAGGCTCTAGACTACCCTAGTCCAAGGTCTAGCAAATTCATTGCCACGCAGGGCGAAGGAAGTCTACACTTGGTAAGCGACATCAATTCTCTGAGCCTCAGTCTCCTTATACGTTACGGGGGACAATGATGAGCTTATTATTATGGATTAATGAAATAATACGCAAAGCCTGGTGCTTGGGACATCACGAGCACTTGGTAAATGTCTTCTCTTCTCTCGATCCTTTCCATACAACTTCTGATCGTGTCTTTTTCTTTCCCAGTCAGGTATCAATGCTCTTAAACACAAAGACGATGCTTTTCTTTCTGAAGGCAGCCAGTAGAGATAGTAATTTGAATGACTGATGTTAAGTGATGAGAAAAACATTTAAAATCTCCTCTAATTTTTCTTACAATTGTTTAGGATGTGACAAACAGGATGAAAAAGGAGGGGTGAATTCAAAGGGGCAGGAGTCAGGAATGGAAGGAGAGGGTCTTTTGGCTGAGGCTCAGAGAAGCAGAGCTGAGAGAGCACCCATGTGGCTCAGAGCCAACACACATTTACGGGGCACCGGCTGCATGCCCGTGCCCAGCCCTTGGGGACACAGCGTCACCAGGATCCTGGGGAGGAATGGATGGAGGAACGGAATGTGGGGGCCTCGAAGCCTTTTCCTAATTGTGATCATTTGTCTTCCTGCAGGACTCAGACCCTCATTTGGACTTGGCTGGGGATTGTGTGGGCAGGGGAGGTATGGGTGTGGGGGGAGGAAGTCAGCGTGAAATTAATTCTCTGCCTCTCCTCTCTGGAATGTCAATAATGTGCTGAAGATAGTGGGGGAGTGCAGTTGGCTGCCAGCTTCCCCCCCACCACCTGGGCTCGGAGTCTCTGAGCCCCCCTGGCAGTCTGGGGGCCCCTAGGTCCCCAGGCATCGTGTTTCTCCCATCCTGGAGAGCCAAGCTTCCACCAGCCACCAAGGGGAGGCTGACCTGCCCATTGCTAGGGTCTCCCTTTCTCCCCGGACATTGGGGAAGTTCAGCTGAGCCTGCTCCAGATGCCAACAGTTCGGCCAGTCTGGGGCCCGGGAGCCCCGCCGCCCTGCCCAAGTGGGAGACTGTAGTCTCCCACTGCTGTGCCACCGGGCTCCGGCTCAGCCGCTCCCACCTCCTGCAGCCAGCCGCAGAACTGGCCCGGGGAGCTGCGCCCTCCGTCACCGCGCTCTTGCACGCCCTGAGACCGCATTAAAATAGTTCACACTCAGATTTGTCTCACAGCCACACGAGCCTCTGTTTGCACAGGCTGGTGGTAGGAAAGGGGCTCTACCAAGTTCCAGACTCTCCTCTGGTAGGCGGGGCAACCACAGTGCAGGGAGCTCAGGTGACTTACCTGGGATCCCAGAGACAGGTGGTTCGTGGAAGGCCAGCGCTGTGCCTTTGCCCCACGAGGGCCGGCACACCCAGCTCTAGTTCCTAGGGAAGCCTGCTTGCCTTGTCTGCTGGCGGTCAGCACCGATCGCAAATTCTATCTCTGCAGACGTGGGACGGCAGGTGCTTGCCCGTTGGTAATGCTTCTAGAAACGGAGCGCTGCTCACTGGTGTGGAGGACAGTGCCCCATCCTCTGGTCCAGGAGGCTCCGAGCTGGCAGGTTAGCGAGGGAGCTGATGGCAGAGGGCGAGAAGCTCCTGGGATAGTGGGAACCATAGGATTGTGTGGGATGGGCATGACAGGGTGGGGACACTGAGGACTGTTCCCATCCTGTTTGATGTCTACAACTGAGGAGCAAGGGATCCTTCAAACGTACGTATACTAAGTATCATGACACATATATGTGTGTGTACACACACATACACAGATTTGTCTATATAGTCTTTCCATTCTAAAAGTAGATAGCTTGAAAATACAGAAATGCGAAAAAGAAACTAGCCATACTTCTGACATAAAGGGACAAAGATTATTAATCTTATGGGCAGGAGCCCATACTTGCCTATAGATTGTTTTACCCAGTTGAGTTTACAGCGAGTGTATCCTTTTCGATCTTGCTCATTTCACTTCACAAGTGCATTTTCCATGTTATTACAAATTCTTCATCAACCGCCCTCCTTTGGGATGCAGAGTAATTCACCATGGCTTGTGCATCCACTTGACGATTATTGGACCTTTGGGTTGTTTCCACATTTTCCACACGCTAACGTGGAAATCAAAATGATCTCTATGCCCAAAGATTTGGTATATAAATAGCTAATAATTGCAACATACCGCAAGAGCTAATAAAGATCATAAGGATATTATGGTCTTCTTTCTCAGAGAGATTCCTGGGAACAGCTCGATCAAAGGTCGACCAAGTTCCAGACGTGCCGCCAAGTTATTTTTTAAAAGGATGGTTCCAATTTTCCATCCCACCGGCCCTATTTGGGATGCACGTGATGGGGGACCTGAGCAGCTACCGAAGAGACAGAGGAGCCACGGAGGCTCGGTGCCAAGGTCACCATGTCCAAGTTCGCCTCAATCACAACGCGCGCAAAGTCCCAACCGCGCCGCCTGGTGCAAGTCATTTAACCCCCACGGGCTTCGGGTTTCTCATTTTCACCACGGAGATGCCACCGCGGCTCCCTCCCAGGGCTACTTCCAGAGTCAGTGAATGACTGCACGCGACAGGCTCCGGGCGGTGCGCATCCCAAGTCTTCACCCACACCAGCGGCGGCTGAGGGTTGGTGATGGTACCCACCCCGGTCTCCAGGCCCCGAGCCCCTGGTTCACGCTCCCGGCAGACGCGGGGAGGCAGGCCTGACCCCGCGCTCCGGTGGAGCCGGAGCACGTGCCCTCTGCTTGTACAAGCCTCTGAACAAATTCTTATAATTTAATCATGACTTTTAATGTTTGAAACGGTGGCTTTTACATTTTACTGGAGCGCCACTGCCGGCTGCTCTGTCTTGTGCTCCTTGTTTATATTGCAATGCAAATTATTCCTGGTGGAGAGTTTACAAACCGCACTTCCATTATTAATAGGGTTATGATTTCCCCCATTCCACTCTTATCTCTATTGAGCGTGTAATACATAATTCATGTTCACCACCCTTCGCCCGTCAAAGTGCCAGGGCGCAGCGGGCTCTCTCTCTTTCCTGATGACAGTAATTGGTATGCAGTGAGAGTCAAATGACCATGTCCCTAGCCTCGGCTCTCTCTAAAGGTGTTTTCTGGAAGGACTCGCAGAGAGGAGAAATCAAAGCACTGGACCACGTCTGGGCGAAGCTTGAGTTCCAGTTCTCTCTGAGCTCGGAATCCTGGGCAGACATGCAGGGGGCTTCCCGGGGCCCTAAAACGGAATTGGCCAGTCGGAAGGAAGGGGGTATCTTGGCTGAGGATGGGTCACGGCACTGGCAGGAGGGCCGAGGTGGCGGGGCGAGGGGTCAACTCCGTGGGCTTCAGCTGGCTAGCGTGGTCTGGTGTTCCTGGACAAGTCGGAGCCTCGATCCTCGCCCCGTATCGCTGAGTGCCCCCCCTCTGCAGGGGGGCAGATGGCCAGCTTTTTCTGTACCCACCTTGACATTTCAGGCCCTGGGCTGGCCCTTCTCATGGTGGAGTCCCATAAGGAAATCCCAGGCTGTGGGTGGAGAGCCCTCTGTCTCAGGAGTAGGAACTCCTCCTACATGCTCGAGCTCAGGGACCCAAGGTAGGCGACCCTTCCTCCACGCACAGCTCTGGGTGCTCGGTCGGGGTGCAGGTGCGGGAGGCTCAGGGAGGTCTCGGAAGAAACTGACCCCAGGAGGCCACAACATGGGGCCGCTTAGCCCCCAGGACACAAGCCGTTGGGGACACAGGGCCACCGTCCTCTCAAACTGCTTTGCAGGCCCTCCCGGCTTGGGTGACAATCCCAGGACGCTTGCCTCCATCAGAGGGGACGTGTATTCTTTGATTGAAATCCCGCACGCTTCCCTAGACCACGGACGGAGACAGGATACCCGCCAGGTGAGAATGAACATCGCCCCGAGAGGTTGTGCCGGCAGCCGGGCATAAACACGCGCACACACAGCCCACGCTCACTTCCAGGGAGCCCTGCTGCTTCCCCCGCGTGCTGGGTGCGTGCAAAGCCACGGTCGCGCCCTCAAACCCACTTGCACCTCCGAGGCCTCCGAGTGACTGAAGCATGAAGCACGTTCCTGTTTAAGTTGATTTTCTTCTGGCAACAGGCAGATGCTTATGTGCAAGAAGCGGAGCCAGGGGAGTCCGCCGAACGCACGCGGCTGCGGCTTGGGCTCCTTTTGGCCTCGGGTTCTGTCTCTCGGGGCTGTGTTTACCCAGCCCCGTTTCTCCCGTTTCTCCCCGTCTCTGGGGGCCGCCAGGGTGAGCTGAGCCGCATCCAGGTGCTGGTTTTAAAGCTTCTGTTTCTCGGGCATTGACCAGACCCCTTTGGCCCTTGCCAAGGGTGCGGGGGTGACCTTTGCTAACCTCTTCCCTGAGTGTCCTGCTTCCCAGCTCCAGGAGCTGAGAGTCGGCTCAAGCCTCCTGTTTACGGCAGGTCTCTTGGAAAGTCCCCTGTGGCCATCTGGAGTGGCTATTTTGTGGAGGGACTCAGCTTTACACGAATCAACCCCCTCGAAGACAGCGTCTTCTTCTTTTTCTTCTTTTTTTTTTTTTTTAAGATTTTATTTATTATTAGACAGAGATAGACACAGCAAGAGAGGGAACACAAGCAGGGAGAGTGGGAGAGGGAGAAGCAAGCTTCCTGCTGAGCAGGGAGCCCCATGCAGGGCTCGATCCCAGGACCCTGGGATCACGACCCGAGACAAAGGCAGACACTTAACGATCGAGCCACCCAGGTGCCCCTCTTTTTTTTTTTTTTTTCCTGCTGTCTCCTTAGCACTTGGAACAGTGCCAGGCACACAGGAGAGGCTTAATGAATATTTGTTGCATGAATTATCTAACCTGACACAACAACCCTTTGAGTTAAGCATTGTTTTTCTCATTTTACAAATTTCTCATTTTACAGACTGAGGATCCTCATGCAGCCAACCCCAAACCTGCAGGTGGAAAGTGCGCGAGGCATTGAACCTCGGTCACTGGCCCCACAGTGCAGGCTTCTGTACCGTTAGGGGCGGATGGCCTTTCTGATCTTCGGGATCCTGAACTTTGAGAACCGTGTAGCTTATGGTTTATGCCACGGTCCCTTTAAGGTGAATGAGGGTAGAGCCCAGCTCGTAGAAGCTGAACTCCATCATCTGGAGGCCTGGGTCAGTTCTCTGTGGCTACACTGGCTTTTGGGGTTTCCCTATTATGTCACCAAGTCTGGCCTGTCTGTATGTACCCAGGGCAGCCTGGGGTCACAGGTGAGAATTTTTCAGAGTGACAAAAACATACCCGAACCAAGCCCAGGTGTGTGTCTGCCCTGGGCCCACCAGAAAAGTCTCATTCTCGGGGACGCGATGGTTATGTGATGATTGAGATTGTTTGACTGATTCATTCATTCATTCATTCATTCATTCATTCATTCGGCATATCTTTATTGGTCACCTCGTCATGGCCCCGTGTTGGACTCTGAGGAAACTGAGTTGGATTGGATGTAATCATTTCTCCCAAGGGGCGGGGGCAGTCTAGAGGAGGAAGCAGAGACGGGACCAAAATATACCCCAGGCCACAGAATGAACACAAGAAGGAGGCCAGGGCATCCCCCAAAAAGAGAAATTTACCATCTAATCCCGAATTATCAGACTACGGTGAACAGATTCACCTTAAAATACAATAGCTTTACGGGCCCCAGGTATGTGACCTCAGAAAAATCTGGGAAGGGGGTTCAAGAATGTGCATACTTAACCATTCCCCCCCCCTCCCAGGGGATTCAGGGATAGGGGCCGGGGGCGGGAGGGCAACACTCTAAGAAGATCGATACCAAGGAGTCAGAGAAAATATCATGGGGACAAGACTGCCTTCTTAGAGGGTGTACAAGTGCTTGTCGACAAGCAAGAAGAGAAGACGCCTTAAGGGTTGTGTAGTCATTTCTAAAACATGTTGGCTGTACAAATAACCAAATGATGGTTACCAGATGACGGGTTCTGGGAGCGGGGCGGTCCTGAGAGATCCTCACGAGGGACCAGACACTGTCAGTCCGTTCTGGGACATCTTGCTGTTCCTTTGCATAAACTTGTGGCTGGAAATACTACTGGAACCTGCAGGCTTCTTTGGATTGAGGCCCCAGGCAAATGGCCCTCCTCTCCCTCCCTCTGCCCCCGAATCACCCTCTTCCGGATCTTGGGGAGCGATCTCACAAGGCTTGATTCTTTACAAACTGTCAGCAGCAATTGTCACTGCTCTTTGCCCTGGAGCCCTTTAAAGATTTTTATTAATTATTTTTTAGTATGTGTGTATATATATATATATATATATATATATCTTCTTTTAATTTCAAAAGGAGTACGTACTTGTGGAAAAATATGCGAATCATCGAGCAACGTACAAAGTACAAGTCTTTCCTATTTGCTCATGATTCTTCCTTCCCATTGCCCAGAGAAAACCACCAGCAGCAGAAATGATGTATATACCAGATCTCCCTCTTTATCCCTCTCTTAGTTTTTGCCTAAATTGGGATCATATTATCCTATTTTACAAACTTTTCTTGGCATTAACAAAATATCATGCTCATCTTTCCAAATCAGTCCCTGGAAATCTATTTCATTCTTTTGACAACTTCATAGAAGTCAATAGTTTGGATTCACCATGAGTGACTTGTCTGGTCTTGATTTTTTGGGGGGGGCACGGATGAGGGTGGCATTTAAATTGTCGCCTACTTTTTCTGTGACAAATAAGGCTGCAGTAAACAAAATTTACACTTATATATCTGTCCGAGTGCTTCAGTGGGAAAGGGTCCTGGAACTTTGACAGCACGAGTCAAAGCACATCTGCCTTCTAAATGTTGATATATTACCAGCAGAGTAATGCACAACTTTCCCCTCTTCAACCACTGGATATTCTAAATTTTTTTTTTAAAGATTTATTTATTTATTTGACAGAGGGAAAGAGATCACAAGCAGGCAGAGAGGCAGGCAGAGAGAGAGGGGGAAGCAGGCTCCCTGCTGAGCAGAGAGCCCGATGCGGGGCTCGATCCCAGGGCCCTGAGATCATGAGCTGAGCCGAAGGCAGAGGCTTTAACCCACTGAGCCACCCAGGTGCCCCATTCTAAATCTTTTTAAATGTTTACCAGTTTATTGGTGGAAAAGATCCTTTTTCGATTTATGTTCCCTTGTGCCCTGATAAGGATTAACATCTTCCCATATTTTTTCTTTTTTCTTTAAAGATTTTATTTATTTATTTGAGAGAGAGCATGGGGGGCGGTCAAGGGGAGAAGCAGACTCCCCGCTGAGCAGGGAGCCCGATGCGGGACTCGATCCTGGGACAGGATCATGACCTGAGCTGAAGGCAGTCGCTTAACCAACTGAGCCACCCAGGCGCCCTTCGCATATTTTTCCTTTTAAATAAGAACTAACCCTTTCAAGAAAAGAGCCAAGAGACAAGGTGGTGGGACCTGAAATGTTTGGGGAACGGAAGGAAAGTCTGAGTTGGGAACTCAAGGTAAAAGGATGGAAAAGATTGGTGGAAAGAAGGCCAGATGGTCAAAGGCCATGTGTGGCTAGGTAAGGACTTTGGACTTTACCTTAAAATCAATGGGAACCACCAAAGGCTTTTAAAGAGGAAGGTGGACGGATCAGATCTGTGTGCTTGCATCCATGCAGGGGGTGGATTGAAAGAACTAAACTTGGGGGTAATGGGTGGAGCAGGGGGAGGGAATGGAGGTAATGGCTAGTTGTGGGGATGGACAAAAGAAGCCTTATTCAGGAAATACTGACTTTCTTGAGAGCATATTTCACATAGGTTTGATGGGGGTGCTGGTGGGGTTTGGCTCCAAAAAAGATGGGTCAAGCCTTCTGTGGGGTTGCACAAATCTTCTAACATTTCCATTTGGTGAAGGTGGCACCTGGCCCATCACCACTGACCATGACCTCTTCTTGGACTGGGCATCTGGATGCTGGAAACAGTGCCACTGGTGTCTTCTGATTCTAGCCCCCTCAGGTGCTTGAGAGGGCTTTCTTCTCTCCTCGCGACAATGGCCGGGCCCATGTTGCCCCTGTTGGGTTGTGATCTGAGCTTAGCTGATTACTATCTTCTGAGATTCCTTGAACTAAATCTGTGAGGAGCATTCAGTTCAGCCACATGCCCATTTTGGGAGCAGGTGCTAGGGTCCTGGTGTCTCAGGAGGCTTAGCACTTGGCCTCTGCCCTTGAAGATCTAGAGTCTAATCGTGGAGAGAAGGGCTATGCCCATGAAACAGAAGTGTCTGATGCCATAGTGAGAAAAAAGACAATGCTCACCAATCCTGAGGTTTTCATCTAAGGCAGGGGTGATGGTGGCGGTTTGGGTCTATGGGCAAGAGTATGTGCAGGCAGGCGGTCCACACTTCTCAAAGACTCCCTTCTGGATGATTCCTGTATGATGTCTCTTGCCTGTTAGACACCCACAGTTTAATATGATTAAGACCAGACTTTTCATTCTTCTTCCCATGGTCTCAACCAAGACCTACTTAAGCCTTCTTCCAGTTCTGGAACATGGCGCCATGACTCAGCCATCCGGCCAGAAAGCTAGCAGTGTCTTTTGACTGCACCCTTTCTCCCACCCCCCGCATTAATACCTCACCCTATGGGTCATCCAGATAGACGTCCCACAGGTCATTCCTCTTACTCATGTCTGCAGTCCACCCACCTCTGTCTATTTTCATCACTGTCCTGGTCCGAGCCGCCACCATGTCTCAGCTTGAAGGCAGCGGCCCTCTCACTGGTTTCTGCACTTCCATTTCTGCCTACCTAAAATCCACTCTCCATGTGATCTTTTTTGTCTTTAAATATGGGGTAGGTCAGGCCACTCACGTGCTTTGAGTCCTTCAATGGCTTCCCATTGCAATGAGAAAAATAACCCAAGCTTCTTGCCTAAGAGACCCTGTTTGATCTGGCCCCTGATAACCTCTTAGACCTCATCTGGGACCAGTCTCCCTAGCTTGCTGTTTTCACTTCCTCTTTAAGTCAGGCTCCTTCCCTGTCCTTTGATTATGCTCTTCCTTGTGTCTAAAACCCTCTTTCACGTGTTTGACTCCTGTGCGGAGCCTCACTGTCCTTAGGACTTCAGGGAGGCATTTCAAGGCCACCCCATTGGAGGAGAATACCGATCATTCTTTAACGCCTGCATCCTGCATTTCCTTCCTATTGTTTTGTTTCCTTTCTTATGGAGATATACCATGCACACAATAAAGGACCAGAAGCACACTAATCTTAAGCGTATAATTCAATGATTTTTACATATGCATACACATGTGCACATTCCTATCATACCTCCAGCTCCTTGGTGGCACTCGTGTTCGTTGTTACTTAGCTGCTTTGCAAAGGGCAATAACCTGGTCACACGTCATTAGGGTACAATCCCAAGGAAACAGATCGCGACTGCTGCCTGGGTGTAGAAGTTCCTACAACCCCTTTGAAGGGCAATGTCAAAGCATCTGTTAAATTTTAAAATGCATGTACCCACCGAAGCAACAATTCCTCTTCCTACAGATACACTCTTACCTGTGCATGAAGGTAAGTGTACCGGCACTGTCGATAGGGAGAAGATACCGGAAATGCCCGCAGTGTAGCTTTGCAGGGGGCAGGTTATGGAAACTATGGCTTGTTTACGCAAGAGAAAACTCTGGTAGCTGGTGGCGAGAACATGCCGTGTTGTGGGAAAATCCTCGAGCTGCATCAAACGGAAAAAGGTGCAGGGCGATGCAGATGGGCTCCTCTCTTTTGAATAAAAGGGGGCTGTGTTTCGTTGTCCATGCTTTGCACAGACTTGGCTCACCCAAGAAACTAGTTATCGTTATTCTCTGAGGAGGAGAATTCAGTTGTCTTGGGTGGGAAGCAAGTGTTTCCTATGTTATCTTTTGGAATGGTCCCATTTTTTCCCTTCCTATGTAATGCCTTTTCAAAAAAATAGGAAAAAAAGAAAAGAAAAGAAAAGCAAAGAAAGTGTTTGGACTCCAAGGGAAAATGTGCAGTGTGCGAGGGCGGCCAGGCTCCAACTGGCCAGGACAGGGCTGGGAAGATAATTTGGGCTGACTTGGGTCTTCGGCACAGCGGGGACTGGCTGGCTTAGAACTCGGCTTTCCGGGGGGTCCTTCGGGGGTCCTTCAGGAGAGAGCAGCCCTCGCTCCTGTCTCTGGCAACTCCTCTCGCCTCCTGTCTCAGATGGAGGCTCAGCGAGCTGGGCGATTACCAAGGAAATGTCCTTTTTCAGATTCCTAAGACCTGTTGGTTTGTTTTTGTTCTTGTTCTTAAATCGGGAGAGGTCAAACTTCAGAACAGAACCGTGTTCCAGAAGGCGGACGGCCGATTCTCTACGAGGCCGTCAGAGGTCTTGGCGGGGATGGTGGGTTCGGGAGCGGGCCAGACAGAGATGGGTTTGGGTCACAGCACCGCCCGTTAGCAGCTGTGCAACCTTGTGCAAGTGAGGGGACCACTCTGTGCCTCTGTTTCCCTGTTGGTAAACTGGGATCAGAATTCCTGCCCAGGTAAGAAGGCAATGGAAAACGGTTATCCGCCTGCTTTGTGAAGGCAAAGGGTGGTAGGCGAGACAGAGAGGGTGAGTTTCCTGGGGCCCCTAGAGCAGAGGCCCACAGACTTGGTGGCTTAAAACAGCAGAAGTGTCTTCTGTCCCCGTCCTGGAGGCCAGAAGTCTGAAATCAAGGTGTTGGGAGGGCTGGGCGCCCCCTGGAGGCTCCAGGGCAGAATCCTTCACTGTCTCTTCCAGTTTCTGGGGCTCCCAGCATTCCTTGTGGCTGCACCCCTCAATCCCTCCTTCTTCTGGGGACCTTCTCTTCTTCTCTCTGTGCTTTTCTCTCCTATCCCGATACTGGTCACTGGATTCAAGGCCCACGAGGATGCTCCAAGATGATCTCATCGCAAGATTTTTCACTTAATTACATCTACAAAGACAAAGACCCCCCTTTCCGAGATGTGACTGCTGCCCGAGTCTCTCTTTTTCTCTCCCGACTCCCCATCTGCCTCCTGCCCAGCCTCCCGATCAAACCAACACCAGCCTGACTTGGAGGGTTCAGCCCTGGGAGGTGGCTCAACGCGGAGACGCCGTCCTGCAAACCCAAACCATCGCATTCACGGCCATTTGACAACCGAATGGGCGCTGCGGCCTAGGTAACAGCATTTTCCCAGGGCCCATTCTCTGCCTTTGCTGTGGTGTGACCGTTAGGAGATGCCGCCACTGGGGGAAGCTGGGCAATGTGTTCAAGGCTCTCCTTGTGCTGTTATTACTATTACTATTATTATTATTGAACCTCTGGTGAGCCTGTAATAATTTCCGAAGAAAAAGCTGAAAAACCAAACAACTTCATAAATACTTGAAACCTCTGCCAGAAAAAATAAGCCCTCTGGGCATTTCCAGAAGGTAGAAGAAGGCAATCCCCACAACCCCCAACCCAACGTGGGCGGAATGACTCCTCCCAGGGCTGCCCGGGAGCCCCATCCCTGGGGGCTGTGGGGAGGTAGCCCCGCCTGGCCTAGCCCATCCCCTTCCCAGGCCTCCTGGGAGGCCGGCCTGGTCAGCCTCCTCCCTCGGAAGGGAGTCCTGCAGGGTCCTCCCCAGCCTCCCCAGGCGGGGGCTGGTCCGGTGCGCCGACACATGGCTGCGCTGTCCCAGCGCCACCCCGCCCTGCGGCCCAGGCCGGGCCCTGCCTCGGCCGCCGCCTGCACACAGCTCGGGCTCCCGTGGGCCTCGCCCCTGTGCTTTCCTGGCAGGCCCTGGGGCCTCAGTGACCCCTGCCCTGAGTCAGACGCTCTGGGCTCCTAGGAGGTGCTCCTCTGGCTCGGAGCCCGTCCGCCTCACCCTGCCTCTGGTTGTCATCGGTCGCATCCTCCCGGGCCGGCTGCTCCGTGCCTTCTCCGTCCCCTGGCAGACTCCAGCTTCTACCAGTCCGGGCAAGTTGGACGCACCTTCCCTGGGCCACTTTTCTGGTTCTTTCTCGACTTCCTCCTCCCCTGGGTGGAGGCTGCGGGCGAGTTTTAGACAGTGTGGCCTGGCGGTTGGTGTCCCAGGGTTTATATGTTTGGAGTCCATGGATGGGCTTTGGGGTCTCTGGGGGACCCCCTGAACTCATGTACAAAATGCACGAACATTTTTCTGGGAGAGAAACTGATTCCCAGAAGATTCCAAGACCCACGGGTCATTACGGGCTCCTGAGGACAAGAAGGGCTCTGTCACTTAGCTATGAGGTATTTTGTTTCCTGCATCCGGCTATGACACGGTCTCTGTGGAGTGAGCCCACCTCCGTGCCTCAGCTTCCTCCCGTGTAAGGGGAAGTCAGTGATAACATCCATCTGCCTGCTCTAAGGAGTCAATGCGAAAGTCATAGCAAGTAGCCAGTAGGGACCCAGCGAAGATCGGCTTTGTTATCACCTGCCTCGAGTATCTATTACCTCACCCCATGCTGATCAACCTCCTTTAAAAGACTTATTTGCCCAAAGTCACACAGACTCTAAAAGGCAGAGCTGAGGGGCGCCTGGGTGGCTCAGCGGGTTAAAGCCTCTGCCTTCGGCTCAGGTCATGATCTCAGGGTCTTGGGATCGAGCCCCACATCGGGCTCTCTGCTCGGCAGGGAGCCTGCTTCCCCCTCTCCCTCTGCCTGCCTCTCTGCCTACTTGTGATCTCTCTCTCTCTGTCAAATAAATAAATAAAATCTTTAAAATAAATAAATAAATAAATAAAAGGCAGAGCTGGGATTCGAACCCACAGCCTCTTTCCTTTTTGCTACGCTTTGCTCTTGCTCATTACAGAGAATGAGAGGAGGACAAAGTGTGACCGCTGGGTAAACAGGCCATTCCCCTGGGGACACTGGGTGACAGAAAGGAGTGATCTTCACATTCCAGGACCTGCCCAACATCTGGGAACCCCTGAGCTCGGGCTGCTTGGCCTGTAGGCACTGGCTTCTATGAGGACTCCTCAAGTTTGTGCTCTGGCTCTTTGAAGAGCATCTGAAGAGTTGCCAGGCTGGGTCTTGTCAACTACCAGTCCTTCCAGAAATGAATGAAGGTGCCTATTTGAAAGATTAAAAGATGAGATTCCAGATGATTCCATAGTAGCTGAGCATGACCTCAGATAGTGACTCAAAAACTCTGTATTCTGAACCCCAACAAAGGGTGGGGCCTTCCCTAGGTGTGCACATGGAAATGCTAACCAGAAGGGGACTCCTCCAAAGAAGGGTTTTTTTGACTGGGAAGGGCAAGTTAGTGCCACGTTTGGTGTTAATTGTTTCCCAATTAAAAGCTGCACCTGAAGGTCCATGTCCAAACCTGCATTCGTGATTCTGCCCTCAATCCCATTACCGACGTCTGGCTCATTTCAGAAAATGGCAGCACCACCGCTCAGAAACCTGGGAGTCGATCTGACCCTCTCTGTCCTTCATCGTCCCCAAACAAACCCTTCACTAAGTTCTGTCCATTTTACCATTAAAACGTCTCCTAAATCTATCTACTTGTCTTGGCCACCACTGAATCCCTCACCATCTTTCCCCAAAAAACCATTTTCATAGCTCTCAACTGATTTCTCTCATCAGTCTCCCCTCTTCATTCTCCCTAGACGTTAACTACCCCAAGCTGGAGTAATCATGAAAAAATGCCTGTCTGGTTAAGTTACCCCTCTGGTTAAAAATCTTTTAATGTTCTTGAATGACACACCTAAGATTCATGACTTCATGTCACGGAAATGTTCCTTGAGAATTGTGTACAATTATTGAACTTCAATTAATGACATACATGCATGTTGCAATATTTGGATAAAGTGTTCATGTAAGTGACTTCCACTTACCATGAAAAGTGTCAAAAAATAAGATGGATGGTTGGGTGGACAGATGGATGGCTTGATGGATAATAAGTCACAAAGCCAATGTAGCTAAATGTTTATTGAAGAATCTAGATAGTGGGCCTCTGGGGATTCATTGTGCAACTCTGACCACGTTTTTCTATGAAAAATTTCCTAATAAAATGTTGGGAAAAATTTCTTTAACAGCTACCATTACACCAGAATTAAATACAAAGTCCTTACCTTGGTCCCCAGAACCCTGTCTGATCTCCCCACCCTCCTCTATGGATGCAACTTGTACCAATCTCTCTCTAAGACTTCTTGGGCTCCAGACGCAGGGCTTCTCTTTCAGTTTTTAAATGTAATATCTCCTCTTGTTTTAGAGTGTCCCTAGCGCTAATCACAATTCCAACACAGTTGATTGTGCGATTCTAGGTTGAACTATATGAAATGCCATTTCTGTAGGTGAGTTAATCAAATGTTAGCAGTTTCATAGGACTCAAACCAATGACTGATGGCCACTTGGCCCTGGATTCTAAGCTCTGTAAGGTATATTGTGCCTAGCAATGTCTGGCAAATGGTAGAAACTCCAGTTGGAGTTTTGGTTCTCACAAATGTGGCCAGAATGGAGCACTGATGACTATCAGGGTTCAGATGTGTGCAAGACATGCCCCACCACCGAGAGAGAGAGAGAGAGGGAAAGAGAGAGAGAGAGAAGGGAGTTTTTTACTTACTCTCAGATGGGCCTATCTTAATAGCTGTTAATGAGCACAGTGTTACCTCTCTGATTCTGTTTCCCCATGGGTAAATTTACACAGTCAGCTCCACTTTCCAGAATCGTGACGACTAAATAAAATAATACAGGAAGAGCCAGCATATCAGAACCACAAGAAGATTATGTACTTTTATTTTCTTGGGACCCTCTTCCATTTACTGTAGTCATGAGTGAGCAAGAAGGCAGCTTTAGTCTTGAGGGTGAAGGGGCTCCCATAGGCTGAAAGGCAACACCATTTTCTCCCCTTGTATCCTGAGCCCAGATGTCCCGATGTTCGTGTTACTCTCAGGGAAACTGGCTAAGGGGGACTGGGCACACAGGACACTTTGTTCTTGGAAGTGGAGAACCCTTTGTGGCAGACCAGATGTTCTAAATTGATCAACACTGGATCGAGGAAAGAAAGCAATGGAACTTTGTGGATTAGGGTCTCAAAAACTCAGCTCAAGGGGCATGTGAGTCCATTTAGTAGAGTCTGAGATTTTTACGATAGGCTACAAAATGATCCAAGTGTCCCATCAGCAAACACAGGATTTACCCCACACCAAGATCTGGATAAATGATTGTTCGAAGTGTGAGGAAACAAACAAGAAAACTCTTTGGTGATATGATGATACGTTTATTGGACTAAAATTGGTGTGATCTTCTTCAGAGTACATATTTTTGGTACTTGATACATTATTAGATACTCAATCTAAAACTGGAATCTTTTGTTCTAAACACAAGCAGGCTCATCAATTGATTAGAGAAACAAATTCCTTATTTTTTTTTTAAGATTTTATTTATTTTACAGAGAGAGAGAGAGCGCAGCAGAGGGAAAGGGAGAAGCAGACTCCTCACTGAGCAGGGAGCCCAATGCAGGACTCCATCCCAAGACCCCAGGACCATGACCTGAGCCGAAGGCAGACACTTAACTGACTAAGCCCATTTTCACAGTTTCCCAAAACAACTGACTTATTTGGCTTAGCATAATATCCTCTAGTTCCATCCACATTTTTGCAAATGGTGGATTTCATTCTTTTTGATGGCTGAGTAATATATATATATATGCCACATCTTCTTTATCCATCCATCTAGGAAACAAACTGAGGGTTTCTGGAGGGGAGGTGGATGGGGAGAAGGGATAATTGGGTGAAGGGCATTAAGGAGGGCATGTGATATAATGAGCATTGGGTGTTATATGCAACTGATGATTCACTAAATTCTACCTCTGAAACTAATAAAAATAAAATAAAATGTACACAATTCAGGTACCTAACTTAAAAAAAAAAAGGAAATACCTGGGAGCTTGTTAAATCCTGTCATGCCTGGGCCCCACCCCTAAAGAAGTCAATTTCTGAAGGTCTTGGGTGTGGCCTTTGAATATCCATGTTTATCAACCTCTCTTGGTGATTCAAATAAAAATAGCCCAGGGACTACAATTTAGGAATAAATGGCCGATTGGTTGTAATAGTTAGAATAATGACCCTCTGAAGACACCCATGAGCCAACCTCAGGAGCCTGTGAAAATGTCGCTTTACATGGTAAAGGCAATTAAGGTTGAGGATACAATTAAGGTTGCTAAAGAGCAGACCTTGAGATGGGGAGATTATCCTGGGCTCCCTGCTCAGTGGGGAGCCTGCTTCTCCCTCTCTCTGCAGCTCCCTCTGCTTGTTCTCTCTCTCTCTGGCAAATAAATAAATAAAATCTTGAAAAAAATAAAATAAAAATCCCAACTAATTAAGAAAAAATTGGGTGAGCCCAATTTTATTACATGTGTGCTTCAAAAATGGAGGTGGTTTCCTGGTCGTGGTCAGAGAGGGAAGAGAAATGGAAAAGGTGTCAGAGAAATGCGACATTGCTGTTTACCTATTTTGAATTTTTAAATTTTTAAGAAGATTTTATTTATTTGTTTTAGAGACAAAGAGAGAGCACAAGAAAGGAGAGGGGTGGAGGGAGATAGAGAGAGAGAATCCCAAGCAGACTCTGCACTGAGTGGGGAGCCTGATGTGGGGCTCGATCCCTGGACCCCGAGATCATGACCTGAGCCGAAATCAAGAGTTGGACAAGCCTTAATTGACGGAGCCACCGAGGTGCCCTGACATGGCTAGATTTGAAGACAAATTAAGTGTCCCATGAGACACAGAAGGTGGGTGGCCTCCAGAAGCTGGGAAAGAGAGGGGAATGGATTCTCCCATTGAGCCTCCAGAATGGAGCGTGACCCAACTGCCACCTTGACTGTAGCCTGGGGAGACACCTGTGTTGGACTTCTAACCAAAGAATTGTACAAACTAGTGCGGTGGTCTTCTGGTTCGGTTGGTTCTTTTCTTTTTCTTTCCCTTCTTTTCCTTTCCTTGCCTTTTTTTCTCCTCCTCTTCCCTCCCCCCACCCCACCCCAGTCTCTTCTTCCTCCAGCTCTTCCTCCTTTTTTTTTTTGTTAGTTGTGCTCGGCTGAGCTCCAGGGACTGTGTTACACGGTGCAATGATGTTGTAATCCTCAGGTCCTCCCAGAGGATGGGCCACTGGTGTTTACTGGGGGCAGCTTTATGGTTTCTGCAGACCTCGAACGCAGCCTCGGAGTCTGAGTGTCTCTCACTCACCAGTCAGTCCAAGCATGTAAGGCAATTTCTTCTTCACCAGCCAACAAGCAAGGAGTGAGTGGAGAAGGTAGCTATTGTCTAGACTTCTGGCAGCAGAAAAGTCATCCCTTACTCGTTGGAGTCACAACTGGGCAGGGATAGTCAACCTATCCCTGGGGTCACAACGCATGTCTGTTGTAAGAGATGTCAGAGTAAGGCCTGGGGTCACAACGCATGTCTATTGTTTGCTTTCTGTTGAGATCTCTCTCTCTACTTTTTCTTTGGCCTGGAAACTGGGCCCGTTTCTTTGGTTACCCAAGCCCAGACTTGATAAGGCAAAGGGTAGTGTAGACAAGACAGCTTAGAACTTTATGGTGACAATGATAAGCCCCAAGCATTTGAAAAGGATCTTATAAGCGGCCTCAGGGATCCCAGGCCTCATGGTAGGCTTGGGATGAAACAGTCACCCCTTCATTTCATCTTCACACTCCTGACAGAGATAAGAACTATTATTTCTCTTTTACAGATGAGGAAACTGAGGCTCAGAAAAGTGAAGGAAGTCACTTTATTCATGTACCCAATCAGGGGTGCAAATGGGACCGGAACACAAGTCTTTATGACCAGAAAAACAGATATTTTTTTTCCCTTTTGAGCCTTCCTTAGACAATACATACCACTGCTCTTTATGAGATGCATTTCTTTCTTGGCCACCAATCTAATGATGAATAAATCATGGACTGCGGCTGTAGAGCTTGATTCTTACGCTCCACCCAAGTAGATGTCCCATTGGCCTCAGTAGCAATTAGCTTCAATGAGAGCTGAAGTTACCTGATTAGTAATAATACCACCACCTACTATTTATAGATGGCCATTCTCCAAGGAGTCCAAAGTACTTTGTAGACATTATCTAATCCAGTCCCGCCGTGTTGCAGTAAGTCGGGTCTAAGCTTGTGGTATCCTTGCCTTTTCACAGAGAGGCTCATGTTCACAGAGGGCTAGCCTTGGCACTCATCATACAAAGGGTTGGCATCCCCTACTGGTCCATCAGCAACTTGTTCCACCTTGTATGACTTTGTTCTCTGTGGAAATCAGGCCAGGTCTGTCATCATGAATTCTGCTTTCCATGGGCCTTTGGCATTGCTCGCGCCATGGGAGCTGGACAGACTGCTTTGTGTGAATTTCCAAGGCTTTGTCAAGGGTTTATCTGGACTCACTTCCAGGCAGAGGCATCTATGAGCTGTTCCTGGGAACAGGATCATCATTTTCATTTTCTTCTTCTCCTCCCTCCTCCTTCTCCTAGTTCCTCCCCCACCTTCTCCTCCTCCTCTTCCTTCCTCCTCCTCTTCCTTGCTCCTCCTCCTTCTCCTCCTTCTTGTCCTCCTCCTTGTCCTCCTCTTCCTTCCTTCCTCCTCCTCCTTGCTCCTCCCTTCCTCCTCCTTCTCCTCCTCCTCTTCCTTCCTATCCTTCCTCCTTCTCCTCGCTCTCCCCCTTCTCCTCCTTTTTGTCCTCCTCCTTGTCTTCCTCCTCCTCCTCTTCTTTCTTCCTCCTTCTCCTCCTCCTCTTCCTTTGTAATTAACACAAACCTATCTAGTGCTAGCTATATTCATGGTCCTGTGCTAGGTACTTCAGAGGCCCTGCTTGACTTACTTCTCACAACAGCTACCAACAGTAGTTGTCATTACCAACCTCATTTTACAGGGTAGAAAACTGAGACATGGCATGATAAATGATTTATTTCATTCTGATTGTTGACAGTCTAAATGGTCCAGGATCAACTTGAGAAAATCTGAGCCTTCCCCATCTAGCATAGAACCAGGTAAGCATGAGACACAGTGAGTAACTGTTGATTAGAATAACAGAACGATTTCCTTTTATTTTCACAGATACATTATACATCATAATTTTTAATCCCTGCAACAATTCTATGAGGTAGATATTTGTACTCTTATTTCCCAGAAAATGAACTAAGGCTCAGAAGAGCAAATAGTTTGTCAAAAGCACATAGTTTAAAAAAAAAAAAAAAGGGATAAAGTTGTATTTTAATTCTCGTTTTTCTCAGATTCCAAAATCTCTACACTTCATCCCGTAAACTCATTTGAACCAGTGAGGGATTGGACGGTGGATGGATGGAAGGATAGATGGATGGGCGGGGGAAGAATGGATGGGCCAGGACTTTCCTGCTAAGCTCTTCTGTCTTAAATGCTGGACTTCTGAAAATGACAAGGTACTAGTGATACGAAGACATACGCAGCACCGTCCAACACCTTCGGGGACTTATGTAAATTGATCTGAAGTTGCTTACCCGCAGAAGGAGAATTACCCTCTAAAACAGGACAC
Organism: Potos flavus; assembly: GCA_028534135.1. Lineage (NCBI taxonomy): Eukaryota > Metazoa > Chordata > Mammalia > Carnivora > Procyonidae > Potos > Potos flavus. Next base: position 105,478,419 of record CM052885.1, on the reverse strand, counting down.
TTCAAGAATGAAATAATACTGCCTGGGAGAATTGAGGTCCAAGCCCTGCAGATCTAATGGGTGTCAATGGAAGAGCTGGGCTCACTGATGGGGAGAACGCATGATTGTGCTAGGCTGAAGAAGGGTAGAACGACGAGGGTCTTCCTTGCTCTGTAAAATATCTCAGCACCTGCGCGATGTGGGAATTTGAAGGGTTCAGTCTGCATAGAAGAAGCCGAAGAAATGGTGCTAGACACACAGGTGTTGATGCCAGAGCATCTGGAATAAGACACCAATAGCTTGGGAATGGTATACATGTGTAAAGGGAAGGGAGGGACTTGACAGAGCCTGGGAACCTGGGATCCAGGGCCACCCTGCACCACAGGGAGCCACGGAAGAGTTCCAGTCACTGGCCTGAAAGAAAGACTGATGGGGAGAGATACCCCAGCTTCTCCCTTTCTCCTTCCCTCCCTCCTCCCCCGCTAGTACCTCTGATGAGGGTTGGCTGTGCCATTCACAGGATTCAGCCCTGTCTGACATAGAGCTGAGAGGAAGTGCGGGAAACAGATTTGAGAACAAACAGGCAAATGACTGACATTCCAGGTGTCTTGGAACATTTATTTCTTTCTCAGCCTTGTGTCAGGTGTCTGGACCAGATGGACGCTTTGATTCCATTTGCCATTCCAGAAGTTAGAGACCCTGGAAAAGAGAGTCTATTTTGTTAGGATTTAATCACAATTCAAGGAGAAGAAGGAAGCCACCATTCAGACGAGCATCTTGTACAAGAATGTCACTTCATGGCCAGGGTTCAGCTTCCTTTGGTTGAATGCTTTTGGCAGCAGGTCACCGGGGACCAGCTTACCTGGAGGCAGAGGGCATGGGATTTATGCTGCTCAAAGGAGCTGGGCTCCTACATCACCTTCACCATTCAGTGACACGGTGATTGAAATTCCAAAATGGGTGAAAAATTCCATGGGGTTAAAATGACAAGTCTGGAAATGCCTTTGACAGGATAAATAAATACACAAGAACGTGCATAAATAAAACTTCTGTCTATCTGCTGTGGACACTGCCCTTGCAGTTGCTTGGACAAGCATGGGATTGCACCAAGAACTTTCATCTTTTTACCATTCTCATCTTGCTTAGGACAAAAAGAAAAGCTCAGGGACAGCCTGATACAGAGCCAAAACTGCACTCCTCTCAGCCCAGCAGGGTCCCAGAAGCCCAGGAACCAGGGTGCATTTACTCACGAAGAGAAATTATGCAATTTTCTCCACGGAATGAAGCAGCAAATTCTTTCCTCGTTCCCTCTCTCCTTCCATCCCTTCTTTCCTTTCTTCATCACTTAAGAAAGAATAGCTACCATTTCAGTCTATTGCCACATAGCAAACCACACCAAAGTTGGCTTAAGACAACAGCAATCCTTTATTTTTCTCCTGTTTCAGCAGCTGGGGAAGGTTGGTGGGTCAGCTGAGCCATCTCAACTGGGGCTGGAGGGTTCGTTTCCAAGATGGCGCACTCTCAGGGCTTAAGTGTTGGCTTCAGAACTCAACCAGGCATTGTCAGCTGGAGGGCTCAGTTGTCTTCCAGTGGATCTTCCCAGGGGAATTCTTGGGCTTTTCCAGAACAGGGTGGTGGAGTTCCCAGAGTATTCGAAGAAGTCCAGGTGGAGGCTGAAAGGCTCCTTAGGACACTTAGAAGCCCAGAATCTCATGCCTAAAGCATTCTCTCAGTCAAGCAAATTTGTGGCTTTCTTTAATCTATCATCCCACTTTGTGGGAGGTGAACGTATGGTGTGACTAACTTCACAGTAACAGAGCAATGATAGACATTGAGGACCCCATAGAACTCAAAATAAAGTGTTAAGTACAGAAGGTTAGTAGCAGAATTCTGGTTGGACCAGGGAACTGGGACGTCCCTGATATTAATCAAGGATGGTGATTTCACATCAGGCCGATCTATGCTTGGATCTTTCAACATTTATGCATGTTACTTGACAAGAAACTACATTTGAACATGGTTGGCTGTCTTCTGCCTATCCTTCCTCATACCTCTTCTAGTCTTAGATCACCATCATCCAGAATCTTTTTATTTAGTTTAATTAAATAAAAGTGGAGTTGTAGTATTAAAAGACAGATTTTTAAATTTTTGTGGTTTGTAATTTCATAAAAAGGATATGTAATCTTTTTTAGGACAATACTATTGATGTATACACACAATAAAGTATACAAAGGATTAAGTATACAATTCAATAAATTTGGGGGGAAGAAAAATTTTTTACTTATGTAAACACCCACGTATCTACCTGCCATTCCAAGTTAGAAGAACTTTTCCAGCAGCCTAAAGGACTTGTTTGTAATCTTTTAGTACTTTACAAATTTAATACCATTTTGCTAAAATTTTCCCACACGGTTGTATGTCGTGTTGTTATAAGCTTATTCATTTTGACTACTGTGTGATAGTCCATTGCAAAAATACACAATTTTTACCATTTATTGATCCACATACCACGACTAACCCATGTCTCATTGGTGAATATTTAAGTGGTTTCCAGGTTTTCACTATTGTGAACAATGTAGCTCCAAATTCTCTTGGCCGTGTGTCCTGGTATACATGTTTAATTACACCTATGAATGAAACTAATGAACCCATAGAATATATAAATACTTACTATTAGAAGACGCTACTCAATTATTTTCCAAAGTGGTAATACCATGTTTCATTCTACCGGAGTAAGTAAGAAAGTCTATAGATCTAAATCCACTTCAAACTTAATATTGTAAACTTTTGATCTTTGCCAATTGAATGTGTATAAAATTATAGGTCATAGTTACCTTGATTTGTATTTTTCTGATCACCAATACTCTTTAACATCTCGCCAAAGGTTTATTGACTTTGATTCTTCTGTGAAATGTCTGTTCACGTCTCTTGCCCATTTTTAATTGGTTTACTCTCGATTTTATTTTTGACTTGTAGGATAATCTTGGATTTTTCATAAAATAAATTCTATCAATATTTGCCTTTATGCTTTCTGCCTTTGCTTTCCAATGCAGTAAAAAAATGTTTCCTATGCCACAATTATTTAAATATTCATCTGTATTATTTCTTTCAGGGGCCTCCTCATTTTCTCTGCTGTTTCCATCACTAGCAGGCCCCACCCATGCTACATTCCTGAGCTGAAGGTTTGCAGCCGGGGACGTGGGACTCTGCACTGCATGATCAGGTACCCAGGCCTTTCTGGGTCTCCACCCTGGCCCTTTTCAGGCTCCACCCAAGCTTGGCTGTGGCCTGGCCCAGGGAACTGCCTGGAGCTACCTGGTCTATTTCCAGCAGATATGAGTCATTTTCCTTTCCAAGAACCCAGGGAGTATTATATTTACTGGATACTCTGGAAGATTCAGCTAAACTGCTTCTACAAATGGAGACACTGGGGTTCTGAGAGGTGATGTAATTTGTCCAAGATTACACAGCTACAAGTACGAGAGAGGCGTGGAGACACCAAATGTTTCCTTTGGGCAAATGAGTCCACATTGAAAACTTTGTGTTGGATTTAGTGAATATGCATTAAATTCTGCTGCCTAATTTGGATTAAGAGATGTCTTTTCAATCCGATGAAAGGAAGTCCACACAGCAGTTCATCTAATCTCTCTGCTTTCATCCCCGTGTCCCCCATCTGCTCTGCATACAACACTCAGAGGAAAACTATTGCAGCTGGCTCATGTCTCTGCACAGCTTCAAATGCCTCGATTGCTCCCTGTTGCATTTACATTAAAATCTATATTTTTTTTTTACCAGGCCCTGCATGCTTGGGGCCTGTCTCTGCCTTTCCTCTTCATCTCCCACCTATAGTCGTGCTCACTTTTGTAGCCACACAGACCTCCTGTATGTTCTCTGTGCCCAGTTCTGTTCCATCTCCAGGCTTTCTGCTTCTGCGGTCTCCTTTGCTGAGAATCCTCTCTCCTGGCCCTCCTGGATACATTGCTCTCCTTTACAATGTACCACAAGGGCTTAGTTTCATTCCTTACTAGAGATTATTATGATCTGTATTACATTATTTATTTGTTTTTTGTTGCTTCTCCGGGGCCCCTTCCTCCAATGGATTGCACATTCCAAAAGTTTGTCTCATTCATCTGTATCCTTAGGGCCCAGGACTGTGCCTGGCACATTGTTCAATCGGTATTTGTTGAGCCAATGAACAAATCCAGTGGCTACTCAATAATTAGTGGTTTTCATTCCTTCTGTAAGCAGCAGTGGCCATGCACACACTGTACACACAACCTGAAGGAACTTGAAGAGGAGGTTGGAAATCACAGCTTAGTTGGATGTGTCTAGTATGCATCTGAGCAACTGGCCAAACCAGTTGAGCTTGCTACTGTTTTCTCTTCTGTTTTGTTTAACTTCCACAAATTTCTTGGCCTTGGAGCTTCTTTTGGCCTGGTTCTGCATATTCCTGGAGAAGGAGAGTTTACAATAATGGTCATATTTTAGGGTCTATTGACACAATGAGCACATTACTCGGATCGACCACTCCCCAAAAGATACCTAATAGGCTTTGACTGCAGAATGATTCTTGAAGAGTTTCCGGGACATCTTGAAAGGGGGTAGGAGCCAAATAGGTAAAGGTCTCAAGTACTCTGTGTTTGTGAGCTCCTTTCTCAGTACTTGGTCCTCAGTGAAATGGTGGAAGGTGAGCGGAAGGGAAAGTTCTCATGACTCCCAGGTGCTGAATAAGGAAACCAACTTGGAATTGTTACATCTTGGGAAGGGTGCTAAGCAAAACTGGGATTTGTCATCCTAACTGGGATTAAGAGATGTCTCTTCAATAATAGCCATATTCCACCTTACTGACCCAGTCTGGCTGGAAGATCCAGAGGTTAATGACTGCTTTTCAAAGCATTTTTTCTTCTGCAGGAATGAGGAAGCCCAGGTCTTCTTGGTGATAGTTAGTTGGAGAACTTCATGCTCCAAGGAATGGCTATGGTTGATATTTTGGGGATCAATTAGACAACGTCATTACATTTGAAGAAGGAAAGCAATCATCCTTCCTTTCCTTCCCTCTCTCCCTTCCTGCCTTCCATTTTTCCTCTTCCCCTCCCTTCCTTCTTCCTCTACTTCCCCCTTCCACCAACGATATTCGAAGCCCCACGGCAAGGGTGAGAGATTAATGATGAAATGTCTTACCTCTGTTCACAAGCTAGTGGTGGAGAAAAACAGGTGGAACGTTTCTGTAAAAGATGACAAAAACTATACAGAGGGCCACGCACAGGTATCTGGGAACACCAACAGTGGTGTGCGATGATGAACAACCAGCTCTCCGTCGGGGAGAGACCTCGGTTTGCGACATTTGTTGATTTCCGTGGTGTAAATACTTCCATCTTGGTAGGTTTCAAGCTCCCAGCCTGGTGAGGGAAAGACGTAGAGTTAGTGCTACCAACACGGAGTCAGAAGAGGTGCACACGTCCTTCCCTTCAACTGGAGCAGGCTCGGCACACCCTTGAGAAGGCACCAAATTTGGTCCAAACTGCAGTGGGATTTGTAATGGTCAGGGCAGACTTCCCAGAAGAGGAGACACTTGAACTAAGTTAGCTTCCTTGAGAATGGGGACAGTAGTAAAGGGAAGGAGTTACAAACCCATTTCCTCTTTATGTACATTAAAGGAAACAGAGAAAATACAGATAAATGAAAATAACAAAAGAAAACTCACACGTAATTTAAAAACCGGGAGATGAATGCTGTTAATTTTTTGATGATTATTCCTTGTGTCTTCTTTTCTTCTCTTTGTTGTTGAACTTTTATCATTAGAAAGCAGGTTTCTCTTTCCTAGTTAACCTTTTGTCCGACAGGAACATTTTTAACTATTGTTTCCTTTTAAAATTTCATTTAAAGCTGATAATCCATTAAAAAACTCATGCCTCTTTGTTTGAATTTGGATTCTGATTAAATTAAAGGATCTTTGTTTTTATATATTTTATTTTATTTATTTTCTTTCACTGACTCTTGAGAAATATTTTATTTTACTTTTTTATTTTTAAAATTTTTAATTTTTTTAAAAGGGATTTTTGTTTGTTTGTTTGTTTGACAGAGAGAGAGAGAGAGAGAGAAAGCACAAGTAGGCAGAGCGGCAGGCAGAGGGAGAGGGAGAAGCAGGCTCCTCGGTGAGAAGGGAGCCTGATGTAGGGATTGATCCCAGGACTCTGGGATCACGATCTGAGCCGAAGGTGCCCCTAAGTTTTTAATTTTAATTCTAGTATAGCTAACATACAGCATTATATTAGTTTCAAGTGTACAATATAGTGATTCCACAATTCCATACACTACTGTTTTTACACATTTTAAGCTCACATTTTTAAATACAATTATAACTATTAAGCTCATTCTTCTATCATTTTGATTTAGAGTTGATTTTTACATGTCCTTATTTTTGCCATGGTCTCTTGCTTTTTGAGTGCTTTAATGCCTTTATATTCCTTATTTTGTTTAAATGTATAGGCCCTGCTTTAAATTTAGCTCTTCCCATTTGAATGAAGATTTCTAGCGCCCTTTGCTTTCTCTACTGACATCGTCCCATTTCTCTCTTCAATTCTGCAATTTTGTTCACGGGCTCTGGAATTGTAAGTATGAAGTATTGGCATAGAAATTTTATCATTGTTGTTATTTACATTAAGTATCATCTTTTCCAAAATTAATTTTGACTTTGGTGTATGGTCTCAAGTTCAAAATAAAGGTCTAGTTTTACCTGTATTTTAACTGCCCTCAGGGTTCGCTAGCCACCTGTTGACACCATTTTCGTGCTCTGGTTTTAGCCCCATTTTTCCGTCGGGCGGAGCGCATAACCCGCACCACTGTTCCAACAAGCACATCCCAGTGGCCCGGTATAGAATCTCTCGAATGTTTGAGATGAAATGTGATTCTGTTCCCAGACCCCACGTTTGGAAATGTCATCGACTGAAAGTAAGAAATCCACTTTTTTGGAAGGAGCATAAAAGAAATGACTGGCAACCAGATGCCCCGACTCTTCACCTGGGGCGTTGCGCCTCAGCCCCGTGTCCCAGTTTCTCTTTCTGCAGCTAAGTTCTCGGAACCCGTGTGCGTCCTCATCGCCCTCCTCGCCCTCCTCGCCCAAGGGCAGCACGTGCTGCTTGGCCTGCCACTGGGCTGCAAGTTGCCCTCCATCCCTCCGAGGCCTGAGCCCGGGCCCTGTGGACTCTCCTCACAGTGCTCACCAGGCGACATCAGCACCACCTGTGGTGGGAGCTGCCACAGTGACGGGCGGCCCCTCGGAGGCCAACTCCTGCTGGCCTGTCTTCTTCGCACCACTGATGTCTGCCAATGTCCTTGAGGGCTTCCTCTGGGCTCTTCGAGAAGACGGCAGGCCCACCACCAAGAGTACCCACAGGGCACGATCTCTGTGACCACTCTTATTAACCACATGTGGCTTCATGCTCCGAAGCCTTCGGGCTGCATGTTCAACCCACATTTTACATAATGATTTGTCCTCGTTTCTTCAGCGTTTACTATATTCTCAGCACACCGTTACTTGATGTGCACTGATATCTCCTGCAGGCATCAGAGAGCTCATTATCTTCACGACACAGGAGGAACCGGGCCCAGAGGTGGCATCACGGGCTCAGGGCCCCCTGCCGAGGGAGTAGCAGAACCCGCAGCAGGAACCAGCTTGCTGACTCACGGCCCACTGTCCCGTCCCCTCTGCTCTACCACCTTCTTCCCGCTAAAGGCTTCTGGCTGCTGAGCCTCCGAAGGCTCCTCCTGGAGGCTCCTCCTGGGTCCCCATGCTGCCCCAGCCTCCCTGAAATCGTCCCTTGTCTAGGATTTTACATACGCATGGAGGGGACTCAGGCTCTCCGGACTCCTAGCACTTCCGGCCCTGGGGGCTCCCCCTTGCCGGCCCTCCCATGGAGGCTGGAGCAGGGGAGGAGGCTGCCGGGGCTTCCTCCGGGTTTCAGCCTCAGACTGGGAGCACAGCCATCCTCACCGCTGGGGCCCAGGGCTCACCTCCCTCAGGTTTTATTGCCTTGGAAAGAGGGATCGAGGGCAACTGTTTATAGGCCCAGGAGGAGCCGTAAAAGTTTGCCGGCATTTCTGCCTCTTACTTAGTAAACCTTAATGTGTCCTCATGCACCCATTGACCCAAAAAGAAACATATAGAAAAACTGGGGAGGGAGAGGGGTGGTTTCAGGCCCCGTCATCAAGCTAAGAGTCTCAGGAATTCCACGTGAATCTTGACTGGCCTGCAGGATTCTGCGCAAGGGAGCGGAGTGTGTCGCTGGGCGCAGCTCCAGAGGAGGCTGGTTGGGGCCTTGCTGTGCTCCTGAGACCCAGGATTCTGCAGAGGGGACTTGGGGGCCTAGTTCCAGTGCCACTGTACTTCCAACCCTCGGGGCCTGCTCCGAAAGTCTCTGGGCTCTCTGGGTTCTGGGGAGACAGGGCGGTGGGCAGTCCGGGGCAGGGAGAGCAAACCATCATCAGCAGGTGAGACGGTGCCTAGGGGGTCAGGCAAGGGAGAGAACACTGTAGTCTTGAGCGCCCTGGACAGAAAGAGGAGTTTAAATTTCAAGTAGAGGTTTATACACATGACATAATAGTTACACTTACTAAACAGTTTAAACCCCGACATTATTCTAAACTCTATGCATGTTCACAAAATCCTTCCGAGGTAAGCACCGTTTTCCCCGTCTTTCAGATGTGGAAACATATGCTCAGAGAGGTCACGTAACTTACCCAAGGTCACACAGCTCTAAGGGATCGGGCTGGTATTCAAATGGAAACAGTTGGCTTTCAGAGGCTGTGATCTTGAGGGCTCTGTGGCACGGAGCTTCAGAAACCAGCACAGGACGGCACGTTACTGACCTTGGCTCTGTGCTATCAAGCATCAGGGCCTCAGGAATTCAGGTAACACAGAAGGAGAAGACAAAGAAAAGGAAACCAGCATCCGCTGAGCCCCTCTGTGTGTCAGGTAATGTTTATGAATGAAGCCTTCCAGTATGTACGATGTGCTTCGAGGTGGAGATTATAATCCTCTCTGTCCAGATGAGGGGAAAAGTCGAGCAGGAGTAACGTTGCTTGCTAACAGCCTGGCGAAACCAGGACTCACAGAGCTGCCTGATCTCAACTGTACATGAGCTGACCTCCGAGGAAGAGATCTGTGCTCCTAGGGATCAGAAACAGCAGAATTCATTTATTCATCCATCGAATCAATCGGCCAATCAGTTAATCAATACTTCTTGAGAAACGTTCACATCATGTGTCCTGGGAAACTAAGATGTTCAAATTTCTGGAACTGCAGGGATGAAGTTGGGTCTTCACTGTTCCAATACATGAAATGAGGTCTTTGACTCCATGAGAATCTGAATCCCCAGCCCCGCAGAGCCCCAGCGCACGGCCCCTCGAGGACTCTGGCGCTGTCGTCCCCACACCTCTGAGGCCTCAGCACGTCCTTCTTGCTCCTGCTTTACTAATCTGTAGGTCTGAAACTGTGCTCACCTTCTTCACAAACCACGATGTCAGTCGTGTGCTTGTGTCCAAGTGTAAGTGGGAGTATTGTCTTGTGTGTCAAAGAATTCATCTCGGTGACCTTCCTTAGGATGTCATATGTTTCGAGGGTCTGAACAGAAACTTATGCCGTTTACTCAGAGAGGACAGGGGGCCATTTGCGAAGGATCAAGAGCCCCAGGGAGGGTTAGAGTTGTCAGGAGGGAAGGGGAGACATGTTTCTGGGGCAAGGCGGTCAGTGGGGAGTCCCTCCCTGGTTTGTATTTCCCTGACCTCTTGAACTTGGCAGTTTTGCTACTGCTAAGTAGTCTGCTCCAGATTTTGGGGGGATGTACATTAACATCTGCTTCCAATAATCGAGGAGCTTTGGTAGAATGTAGGACAAAGAATCAGATTAAGTCAGAATTTTGGCTCTTCTTCAGTTACATGGCATTGGGCAAATGTGTTAAGCTTTCTGAGCCTGTTTCATCACATGTAAGCTGGAAGAATGCTAGAAACCGCTTGGAACTATTTCCCAATGCAGAGTGGTAAACCGACCTGAGTAATTCGTCATGGACAACACAAGAGTTATCTGCTTTGTGGCAACTCTTGGTCAAGGTTCTGTTGAAGGTTAGAATCTGGACTCCAGAATCTCAGACCCGGAAGTTACCAGATTTTGTCTCTCTTATTTTGAAGACAGAGGCTCAGGCTTAATCTGTGTTCTCGAAAACACTAAAGTCTGTCGCCTTCCACCTGGGAGGTGCAGACCCTGGACAATAAGGATGTGAAAAGAGGGAAGTCAAGAAAGAACCCTGTGAAGCAATGAGAAGTGAGGTATTACTAGGCTGGATGCTCCTTCATGATGGGCCAGGCCACTCCATAGGAAGGACTTCTGCGGATTGACTATGAGAGAAATGGAGTCATTCCTGGGAGGCAGGGACGAGGGAATTTATCCGCTTAGATCCCTTCCATTTTCTTTGCCCCATTAGTCAAGACTCATTCCATGGACAATTAATTCTCTGACTTCTGGATCGTGTCCTCTGGCCTCTTTGGTGGTTGCTCAGTTGGCCAGATACCACCATGTGGGATGGTGTCCTTCCAACTCTGAAGTGCAGGAGGAACCAGAGAGCCTGGGCTAGTGGCTGGTTGACTGTGCAGGCAGAGCCAAGCCTGAGGACTCAGCATTCCAAGGAAAATGACTGATCAGGACAACAGAGGGAGTCCAGGAGACAGGAACCTCCATAAGGGACTGAGGAGGCATTTAAGATGTCAAGGGTGTTCTCAGAGAGGGGAAGGGACCTGTCTTAGTTGTAAGTGAGTCAGAATATAGAGTAGAATCCAGATTTCCCCATTCCAATCCTAGCCTTCCCCCTCGCCTCCAGCACCCATGCTCTTTTCAAGTATTGCTGCTTACTCTGACCCTATCAGTTGTCTACACTCCCAACAGATCCTGTGTAAGAAGAGGGGCCTGGTGTGGGTTGAGGGCAGAGAAGGGGGAGAGCAGAAGCTTGAGCCAAGGTTGAGGTAGTTCAACCAGAAAGGCCTCAGAAACTTCCCTTAGCATTGGCTCCTGTGAGATCTTCCATGTTACCCCCTTACCTCTCGTCCCGACTTGGCTTCTCTTGGCCGTTCTGTGCGGCTGCTTGAATGCTCATCTCCAGTCCCCTTTCCTGTTCTAATTCCTCGTTTTATTAGACTCTTAATGGCACTCAAAGCCCTGTGAGGAGATTGTTCTTATTCCTCCCATCCCTTAGGGGCGCTAGACTCCAGACTCATTCATCCTGAGAGTGCCCGGTGTCCAAGGCTATGACAGGACCAGCTGTGTGCTAAACATATGGCTCTTCATACACTAATGAATTTTAACCTTATAATGACTACCATTCATAAAGTCCCCTTTAAAAGCTGAATTTCTTTTTGTGATAGGCTCGCCATCATGGCTTAGGAAAATCACATGGCCATTGTGAACTTTGTAGATCCTTGCAATAGTAGCTCAACTGAAAATTAATGCCTAAAATTTGCTACTTCTGATCTACGGATTTAGGGCTGGTGTTTGAAGGCATTGTTTATTTTCCTTCTCACAGCACCTTTAATAAAGCCCAGCATGTCTTCGTGGGTTGTCAGTCCCTAGGAGCACTCATTGGACCTCAGTTCCAGCTGGTCCTGAGCAGATCAGTAGATCTGGTTGAGATGTTTGCTCATTACCCCTCGCTCCCCATGTAACAGAGCCAATATTTTAAGTCAAACTATTCTAGATATATCACCTACCTCTCAGATTTTATGACAAACAGATTAGCCACTATTATCTGAACCTATAACAAATAGGCAGCAGATTAATTTTGTTAAAATAGAGGACCGATTATTTTTTAGTGGAAAAACAAAAAATTTCTTCTAACTCCACCCTGAGATGCACCTCTTCAACTTTTTAGTTACAATAATTCATAACTTTTTGATTGCAAATGTGTGAACTAGTCCACATGGGGATGTTACTGTGGGCTGATGCCACTCTTAGAAAATGAAGTTTCTGGTGCATTATTATGATCTGTAAAAACACTAAGTAAAATTATTCATTTCTTTAGACCATTTCTGCTTATTGATGTTAGTGAGAGAGGCTCCTAAGAGTTGGCCAGGAGAGCAGGTTCAGTGATCAGAAGATTCCTAGATCTGTAGTCTTGGACAGATAGAGTTTATCTTTAGAATCCTATTTCTTTGCCTGAAGAATGGTGCTCAAAGCTTTAAATAATATAAAAATCTAAACGTTTAGTTTATTTATGATTCCTAAACTTCAGTTCCTTCTCTCTCTCTTCCTTCCTTCTTTCCTTCCTTCCTTCTTTCTCTCTCTTTCTCTCCCTTCCTCCTCCTCACCTCCCTCCCTCCTTCTTTCTTCCTCTTTCTTTCTTTCTTTCTTTCTTTCTTTCTTTCTTTCTTTCTTTCTTTCTTTCTTTCTTTCTTTCCTTTCTTTCTTTCTTTCTTTCTTTCTTTCTTTCTTTCTTTCTTTCTTTCTTTTTCTTTCTTCTTTCTTTCTTTTTCTTTCTTACTTTCTTCCTCTCTCCCTCTCTCTCTTCCTCTCCCTCTTTCTTTTTTCCCTCTCTCTCTCTCTTTCTTCCCTTGAGGATGTGTTTCATTTTCTTTTCACCTGTGTGGAGAAAAATAGCCCCAATTAACTTATTGGCTTATAGCCTTAAACATACATTCCTGCCTTTTTATATATTGTTGTGCATGTAACTTGTGTCCATCAGCATACATTCCAGGAAGATCCAAGTGGCTAATTAAGAGATTTACTCACGTATTTATGATAAGAACATATGGGAAGCAATGTCTAAGTCATATATAATCTGGGATTACATGCTTAAAAGTTAATTCAGTCTGTATGTCTATAAACATAAGAATAAAAACATTCAATAAAAATGGAAAGTTATTTTAGTACAGTAAGATGGTGAGTGATTTCTTTAATTTATTCTTATAAAAATATTTCTTAAGTTCATTTATATGACAAGTATTTATTGAGCAACTACTGTGCAGCAAATTGGAAATAAAACAATGGAAAAAGAGGTCTGTTTTTCCTGGACCTTATGGTTTAATTATTAATATGTTGGTTTTTGGCAATAAAAGCAAGGGAGAATATAATTCAAAATGATAAAAGGTTTTAGTAGGGATCACTCATCAATGAGTTTGACCTTTAACAAGGCTGAAACTCAGTATTTTGATCCCTCTCTGCAGAGAGGAAAATGCTGGCACCAAAGGTGGTGATTTTCTTACCCTCCAGGCAGAGAAAAGCTGGATATGCTGAAAGCTCCTTGGCACCAGAAGCCAAGATAAGGAAAGTGATGAAATCATGGTACGCTCAAGTCATCACCAACAAGGCAGAAGAGATTAGAGATGCCCAATTATAAGGAGCCCCTGACTCATGCTGCCTCCCGGTTCCCTGTCTCAGAGCCAGCTGAGAGGTTGGTCTTGGAAGAACATCTGTGAAAATGGTTGATGTCCAATTAGCAGAAAACCCAATAACATCTTCCTGAAAGTGCAAATTTTATCATATCATCTTCCAACCACTGACATCACTTCAGTGACTACTCATTGCTCTTGGGCAGAAGACCAAAATCCTTGAAAGATCCTACCAAGTCTTACATAATACGGACGTTGCCCCCTCGTCTCGTGAGTCTCATCCTCATTTCCCAGGGGATTCAGTTGCACACACCATATAACCTCTTGCCTCAGGCCTTCAAATATATATTTCCTTTACCTGGAATGAACTCTCACCTCCACCCTGGCCTTTACTTCCTCTAGTTAATGTTCCTCATCATTAGGGTTGAAGCTGGGATCACTGCCTTAGACAAGCCTTCCTTGATGTCTTAGACCAAGTCAATTTCCCTTATTATTTCCTTTAATAGTACCAGATACTACTGCACAGCATGGACAATTGTGATGTTGTTTATTTGATGAATGTTTGCCTTTCTTGTGAGGGCAGAGATGGCATCTTTCATTTCTTTCTCATTGATTCCTTTAGAGCCTACCACTGTGCCTCAGTTAGGGTTGTTGAATCAACGCATGAATAAGAATGGGGAGTTTAAGGCTCTCAATTAGGAGAGCATAACATAACAAGACAGACTGACCAGAGTTCCATCTGGGGAGAGAAACTGGAGGACTTTGAAATGAACAGCTGATCTTCTAGACATAGGGATCAGGACTGAAGAACAGACGGGATAAAGACCACTCTTGCGTGAATACGTAGAGGACCCCCCACCCATCCTAAAAGTTAAGGCTGAGCTCCCTGGGTTCTGTTCCGAGTGGTGAGAAGGGATGTATTCAGTGTGTAGTTGCATCTCCTAAACATCTTCCAGTACTGTCCTAGGTGATGAAATGGGGCACTCAAGTTGTCCCCAACAGGGCTAGAAGTGGGAGAGCTATTAGTAAGTTGAGTGAGTGAGATCGTGTTTTGAAAAACGAGTAAGAGAGGGGGAAGGCCAGTGAGGAGAGACCATCTCCACTGCGGTGTTGCTAGTGACACTGGAGTCGTGGTCATGTGGGTCTCTTCCAGGCTATCATGGGCAGGGAAGCTAGGCTGACAAGTTGAGGGTGTAAAAGCTTGGATTTCATGAAGAAGTAGGTTGAGGGGAAAGACCCTTATGGATCTTATATGGGGAGAGGAGAATCCCCAGGCTTACATAATAATAGTGATAATAAACATCTCTTAATGAATATCTGTTAGGTGATGGGAACTTTAAAACCTTACTTTTAATCTCCACAACAGCCCCCAGAAGCTTAGCTTTATTATATCTATCTCATAAATAAGGAAACTGAGGCGCAGAGAGGTTAGGTGACTTGCCCAGAACTCCACAGAGTCAATGCTGATTGATAGAGCTGGGCTCAAAGTGGCCTGTGGTTGGAGCCATACGTCTTCTGCACTACAGAGCTGGCTCTGACGGTTGCCTATAAAGGAAGATGAACTTTTCCATCAGGACCTTTTGTAGAAATAAGCTCCATGGACATTACAACCTCCTCATCAGGTAGCAAAAGCCTGGGGTGCATTCCCAAGGCACTGTACTTTCTTCCTCCTCAATTCCCTTTGAAGTTAGCAGGAAATCCATACTGGGGGCTGCAGAGAATCACAACGGGGCTTTGTGATCATCTGGGTTTCATGGCATCCACACTTTTCATTAAAAAATCTAGATTCTATCATCTATCTATCTATCTGTCATCTATCGTCATCTATCTGGTATCTTCTAACAAGGCCCCTTTAGATAAGTTTCTAATTCAATAATGGAATTTAAACTTCCTGTATGTAAAGTAGGTCAAAAATAGCTGCTTTAATTATTTAAGTAATATCCAAAGAGGCAAACATCAAAAGAAGCTCAAGTTGCAACACAAAGAGGGGAAAAAAAAAAATCTTTAGAATCAGCAACTTTTCTCAGGCATGCAAGATGGTCTCAGACATATTCACGAGCTAAGCTTAAGGCTTTATTTTTAAAAAATTGCAATTTTATTGATGACAGGATCATTAATAATGCCACTGCATGTCCATGGCATACTCTTATCCACCTGGCGTACCTGTCAAATTTATATACAAGCTACTTATTACTATGGGATTTCAATGATGAAAAATCAATTAATTGGAAGCCTGGAAATTAATAAGGGAAATTGAGAGATGGTGGTTCATCAGCTCACTCTCCAGTTATGTTTTTTTTTTCTCTGAGACAGAGGGACAGAGAGAAGGTAGGAGAGATTTCGAGAGAGAGGAATTTTATCTAGCAGGTGTTTAATGGCAATATTACGCAATGAACACTTTTCTTTTTTTCACTGGTATGCAATAAGGTAAATACAGAAATTTAGAGTAAGAATTTAAACACTGCTCCAACATCCGATTGTTCAATGGACTTGTCTTCTTGAAGCAAATATAATCATTGCAGATATTGTCAAACACATGTGGTGAATGGCATGCAGCATAGGTTGTGCTCTAGTCATGCAGAGTAAGACTGCAAATTGGAAATTAAAAATAAACCTAAACTTGTTCTATGTCACAAGTGGTTTGAGAAGCCCTATTCTACAAGACAGTAGTTAAGTAAACTGGTAATCCTTCCAAAAAAAAAAAAAATCAGTTGGTTACTGATTTGGGGAAAAAATTGAATCCTCTATGCCTATCTCACAGATTCATGTCTCACAGTGTATTCAACTTCTAAGAAATTCCCCATTAAAGAAGCTCCTTTGTTTCTGTTTAAGCTAGTGTTTCTCCAATTGATTTTGGCACGAAATGCTTTTTTCCCCTGAATGCCTTATGCTGTGGGAAAGGTAGAGAGAAAGAACTCGCTCGCAGTGGGGCACCCTGCCTGCACGCCACACCTCCAGGGGTAGAAGAGCTGGTTTTCCCAGTTGAATTTTGATGTTGCACCAAACCCTTCAGGCTTCTTCTGCCAGCCACTCCCCTGACCTCCCAGAATCTGGGGCTGGAGAAGGCAGGCAGAGACAATACCTCATCGCCATCAAAGTTTGCAGGATTAGAAAAGGGAGAGCACCAAGTTCAAGTCAATGAGTCAAGTTCAGTGATGAGGATGGTGGAACTGAAAAGAGGATCAACAATACACCTTTCCTCTGGGTTTCTGTCTACCTTTTCCTTTCCTTTCTTCCTTCCCTTCCTTCTGTGATAATTATTGAACCCCTAATGTGTGCCAGACACTACAGCGGATAAAGTTAAGGATATAGAGGTTAAGGATATAGTTGAAAATAGACTCTATTCCTACTCTTTAGGTACCCATCATCTATGGGGGTCAGAGACAAGTCATCAAGCCATTTGGCTAACATGGGTGAAGTGTAGGGTAGAGAGAAAGAGGGTAATGAGCACGGCAAGGGTCAAAAGGGGAGCCTATTCAATCTGTGAGGTTGAGGGAAGAGACTACAAGACTTCCTCAAGAACAGACAAGCTGGGGCGCCTGGGTGGCTCAGTGGGTTAAAGCCTCTGCCTTCGGCTCAGGTCATGATCTCAGGGTCCTGGGATTGAGCCCCGCGTCGGGCTTTCTGCTCAGCAGGGTGCCTGCTTTCCCTTCTCTCTCTGCCTGCCTCTCTGCCTACTTGTGATCTCTCTCTCTCTCTCTCTGTCAAATAAATAAATAAAATCTTAAAAAAAAAAAAAGCACAGACAAGCGAGACGAGTAATGAGGGATGAAGAGGAGTCAGCCAAGGGAAGAGAGGCAGTGATGAGGGGAATTTCTGGGCAGATGCTTGTTTCTTTATGGATTCCTAGAAAACTTTAGTGGCACAAGGACAATTCTGAACCAGGGAGGCCACTCTGGCTCAGGTGGGATCTGATTTCCATTTCTTTCCCAGGTGCCTCAGAAAACCCAGCTTACTTGCCTTCGGTGCCGGGTTATAGAGTCCTCATAGCCAATTTCCAGTCAGGTCCCTGCTGAGAGAGGCGATGACCTTCCTAATGGGAACATCTTCAACAGCAGGGGTCAGAGGCACCCAGAATTTTTCTTGCAAAAAATTAGTTGAGCTTCCAGGTCAGGACGTGATGAGTGGGGCTCATCAGAACAAATGATTTCTGTTTGAGTAAAATGACCTTTGGGGTCCTCTCAGGGCCTTGCTTAAATTTAGTAATTATGTGTGCCTCAGGCTTTAAGCAAACAAAGCAGTGAAATAAGGGGGTCGGAGATAGGGAAAGGAGTGAGAGAGTTTCAGCTAACCCTGGCTGGGTTTTGCTTCAGAAGGACGAGGCTCCAGCTTCTCTGGCTAGATTTCTTGGAGACATGCTGTGAGCAGGGATGAATCCATTCTAGGGTCCATCAGCTTACTTATTAAGGCTCCATTAAGAGAAGGGTTCGGTAAATGTCGCCATCATGAAAATCATCATAGAGGAAATTGTGTTTGTATCTCCAGTATTTATTTTTATTTTTTAAAAGATTTTATTTATTTATTTGACAGAGAGAGACACGAGAGAGGGAACGCAAGCAGGGGGAGTGGGAGAGGGAGAAGCAGGCTTCCTGCCGAGCAGGGAGCAATGCGGGGCTCAATTGAAGGACTATGGAATCATGACCTGAGAAGCTTAATGACTGAGCCACCCAGGCACCCCCAGTATTTATTTTTAGAAGAAAACCCAATTTTTATTCAGATCTAAACACCCCTCCTATTCAAATCCATGTGCTTTGTGGGAAGAAGATTGAACCCTTGTACATGGTTCAGGACTATTTTAATTAGTAAAAACCACATTTCCTGGCCATGGTGATTGGTTCGGGGCTGTGCGTATGGTCTTATTGGGACCAATGAGATGAGAATTGTTTTCTAGGAGTTTCTGGAATTGCACTTCCTCATTTTTCTCAGAGAGCTTCTAGTAGTAATTCCCTCTTGATATGGTCCAAGAGAGCATGGGACCTGTTGGCAGCCATCTTGTAGCCATGAAGGCCAACCTGCATGAGGACGAAGCTGGTACTGTGGCAAACGGAAGAGAGACAGACGTGATGACACTGTCCAGCTGCCGAATCAGACCAACACTTCCCTACATCGAGAACCTCATTATTCACCCACATATCCTCTTTATAGTGAAAACCACTCTGAGTTAAATTTTTTATTATTCACAACCCAAGGCATCTCAAATTATAGAGACCTCGGTAGCAGAAAGGCCTTGTTAATAACACTCTCACGTGTGGAGTTGGTTGAGATGGGATGAAGGGCACAGTAGAGGATTCCACTTAGTTAATAGCTGCCTCTTACACTGGGAAAGAGACTATCAAGATTGTAGCATTAGGGGACTTGGTAGAAAAAAATAGATATGTTGGTGCATAGATATAGAGGTCATGCAAAGATAACTGTTTACGTTACAGACACCGTTTCTAAACACAGAAAGAGGAAAATACAACTTTGTTGTAAAAGCATTTATGGGAAGCGATAACCATCCTATTTAAGCCATTTCCAAGTGGGTTTTATGTTCCTTGCAACAGACACATACTAACCATAGCAATCATCTAAGTACCTTGTGTATCCTGCTACTAGAGCACTTAGAAAAATAAATATTTGCTCATATTTCTGATTACTATTCATCTCTTGGAGTCAGGAACCATGAACACCAGCATCCCCAGTACCCAGTACCATGTCTGGTAGATAGTAGATGTCTGTATCTATTTGCTGAATGAATGGCCTCAAATGGGAGACATTAAAGCACAGGTTAGCAGCTGAAATATGGAGATGGTTCATTCATTCTATCAATTTAAGTGAGTATCTTTTATATGGAGAGTTTTGTGGCAGGTGATAATTCTCCACATCCTTTTGGTGGATTGTCTTCCTTCCCTCCTTGTTCCCTCCCTGTTCCCCTCCCTCTTCCCCTCCCTGTTCCCCTCCCTTTCTCCTTTTCTCCCTCCCTTCCTTACTTCTCTTTGTTGGTGTCAGATCTGCATTACGGTCTGAAGATGATCTCCAATCTACTCCCATTCTCTCTCCCTTTTATCTTTACAGGCGCTTCACCCAACCAATCTCCTGTGTGTCTAATCCCATCTTGGGATTAGATGGGATTAGACACACGGGATGGGATTGGGACCATCTCTGCTTCTCAGAGGTCATAAACCGACGCACATTGCTTTGGCTCTTGAGTGGTCGGCGTAACTGTGGAATGGTAAGCGCGGTGTTCAGCATACCTTGTTCTATGCTCGAAGGAACCAGGAGCTGCCCTTCTCAGTGTTTATATCCAGAGAAAGCATTTTCCGGAGCAAATTTGAAAAAAGGAAGAGGACAAAAACCAGCTATGGAGAGCAACTGAGAGCAAGCAAGGTAGTAGCAAACAGCAAGGAAAGGGAATAATATAGGCTCCCTTCTTTTTAGATAAGTTAAATATTCACAGGGTTTACATGCTGTGTTTTTAACAGAGGATAACCATGCTGTGAAGGCTTTGATGTAATATACTCTTTTGGTTTTCTGGCCTTCTCTTCAGAACATATCCTTTATTATTGAATCATTTCTTATTTTGCCTCTCCTACTCTACTACATGCTGTCAAAGTCAGCAATGTACAGAGTGGAAGGGACATTACATGTAGAATAATATTCTCAACTGGTTTTTGCTGTGTGACCTTAGGCAAATGACTTAACTTCTCTGAGTCTGTTTTCTCATCCCTGAAAGTAGGATGATAGTCTGTCTTCACAGTGTTGCTAAGAAGGTGAAGTAGAGCAATGGATAGGGAGGGTCTAGTACAATTCTGGGCACAAGGTAGTGCTCAGTGATATTAAATATTGCTCATCAACAGGGTGAGTTTCAGAGGATGAGGGGCAGCAGGGAGCGATCGGAGTGTTGTTGCTCTGGTACTCAAGAAGAATGATGGGTTGAGGATGAAAGACTGTATCTCTACGGGTTCGGTGGCCACTGGCCATTGGGCTCTAGGTTCTTTTGCCAAAAGCTAAAATAACTGCATCCATTTTAAATTCTATTCTCTCTCCTTATTTTTGGAGAACTATCATGAATATTTTATCACCTATTTGGAACCTATTATAGAATGGGCTGAGGGTTTGGAGCTAAAGATAGTCTATTGAGTTCAGCCTACTCCATGGAGCACCCGCAGAGGAGGATAGCAAGTCACGGGCTTGAGGGATGGCTTGCCGAAGGCTTCATTAGAGGGAGGTGTGCTCCTTTGTCTCCTTGTCTGAGGGTGGCGGGGTGCTGCTGCCTTGAATGCACCAGCCTCATTCAGAAGTTGACTATTTGTTTTGGAATGAATTCAATCTGACTGGTTTGAATAGAAACCCTACTTCCTGGGACCCCGGTGTCCTCCTCTGGGGTCTTTTGTGATTTTTTAAAAAATATTTTAATTATTTATTTGAGAGAGAGAGCTAGAGAGCACAAACAGGGAGAGATGAAGAGGGAGAGAGGGAAGCAGGCTCCCCACTGAACAGGGAGCCCGATGTGGGAATCAATCCCAGGACCCTGGGATCATGACCTGAACTGAAGGCAGACGCCCAACCGACTGAGCCACCCAGGTGCTCTTTTCATGAATTTTCTTAATAGCATGAGATGCTAAATCCTATTCCATACTCCTACACCACCTTGTCTATCTTCCTCTTCTGCTCTGTGATGCTTGTGTTTTCTCTTTTCAGCCATGGTGGGAGCCATGCTCTACCCCAGTGTCTGGTATGGATTAAGGCACTACTTATTTGTTTAATGAATTTATTGAATTCATAGATTTGATGGTGATGGATGGGTGTCTGAGGAAGTAGTGGGCAGCAGGGGTGGGGTTGGGGGGCAAAATATAAGCAGTTCACTTCACTTGTTTTGGGAAACACTTCGTGGTTGGATACATAGTGCTATGAAAGAGTCCATCCAGAAGAAATGAGAGGCAGGAGAGCATATCGGTTAAGAACAATGAGCTCACTCGCCTGGGTTTAAATTCTAATTCTGCCATGTCCTAGCTGTGTGACCTTGAGTGAGTAATTTAATCTCTCTGTGTTTGGCCCAGAATGAGGATCCAGAAGCAATATTCAGGAAGCTGGGACATAGGTAGATGTTTATGTACAATGCATATATAATTTTAAGTGCAAATGTATACATAGACTTGCACCTGTGTATGTAGACTTGCACACACACACATACACACACACACAGGTGGCTGTGCATTAGTATGCGGGCTGGCATCTAGAGTTCTCACACAGTGTCACCTGAAGGTTTCTTGGTGAGATTGTTAACATCGATCATTCATTCAGTGAATAAACATGTATTAAGCAATTACAAGTTGGCAGACCCCATCAGGAGCCGAGGAGGGAGCCATGAATTAAACACGTTTCCTCACTTGGACGTAAGCAGTTTATCAGCAGTGACTAACTGATGCTGTGTTAAGGACACGGACGGAATCCTCTGGAAGCATGGAGGAAAGTGTGAGCAATTCTCAAGGCACGGGGGGGGGGGGGGCGTGACAGGTGGGTAGGGTAATCCTTGAGTGTGTCATGAAGACAGAAACTGTGTGTGGGGAGAGACCTGGGAGGGGGATGCTCTGGGAAGCGAGGAGTGGTAGAACAAAGATGGGGTGACTGAGGGTGCAGATGGTGGAGATGATTGGGAACTTCCCTTCATTTATGTGCATTATTTTTTCAAGTGACTGCTAAGTTGTTAGGACATAACTACTTATTAAATTCTTTGGGCCTAACTACTTAATAAAGGGAACAGGTTTTTCTTTTGGCCTGAGGTTCCCATGAAAATAAAATATTACTGAGATACCCAGCATGTCATGAGCTGAGAAAATGTACGAAATTCCATCCTAGACACAAGTGTGAAGTCAGTTCCCGGTTGTTGTTTTTTCCTGTACCAGAGGGTTGTTCTCAGCTGTCATCACACCTGTGGTATCAAGACTGTGACAATTATCTTTGACCAAGAAGGACAATCACAGATGACTGTAAATGGATGAACATGTTTATCCCCATAAACCACAGGCCCATACACACCCATCACACTCGTACACAGACGCAGGCAGAGCGTTTTGGCCATGATGATAACTTCAGAGGGTAATTAACTTTGAGAAATGAAAATAATTAAAAATCAATTAAGATATCATTTCTAGGGAAATGGAGGAAATCAGGATCAGGAATTTTCAGGGAGCAATGGCTTCCTCGGCAATATGGCTTCCCCTTGAGGCAAATAGGACTTGAAGCTCTCCTGCTCAGCGGGTGACTTGTACCTTCTGGGTGGGTGACGAGGACAAACAGGAATGCCAAGGACCCTGATATCTTCCCAGGGCTCCTCATCTTTGCCATCTTACCAGCTTCTCTGACAGATCCACAGCATTTTTCCAGAATAAGTCTATGTCATCCCGGGTCCGTGCTGAGTGATGTCCTCTCTGATGGCGGCCAACGTAGTCAACAATCTTCCATCCTATAAAACTGCCCTGCAGCTCTTGAGAACTCTGAGAAATTGTCTGTCTTGCTACTTGTGTTTTCTGTGAAATGCCTTTAAAGTTGCTGCCAAGATTGATATCAGAGCCAGATCTGGATCCTTCCTCAACTGGCCTTCAAAAATTCCACCCAGAGTAACCATGGTTATGGACAACACTCATAAAATCACCTCTTGGAGCACACTTTCCTTTGCATTTGGAGTAACGTGCACTCTACCTTGCTCACCTTGTCTACTCACTCTGGATTTATGAACCTGGGGCTCAACTCTTTAATGAAAGACTTGATAAAGAAGAGAAAAAAATCTACCTCTAATTCTATAGCGTTTCTGGCCCCAATCTAGTTGCACTTCTGACAACAGTTTCTCTTTGCTTCTGCCTTCATTTTTTGGAAGTAATTACCTACCTCTCCTTGAAACATCACTGTATTAGCCAGGGTTTCCCAGAGAAAGAGAACTGATAGGATATAATGTACAGAGGTTTGTTGTGAGGGATTGACTCACATGATTATGGAGGCTGAGACGTCCCACGATCTGTTGTCAGCAAGCTGGAGACCCAGAAAAGGCAGTGGTGAAATTCAGTCCAAGCTGAAGGCCTGAAAATGTTTCAACTTGTCTAGGCTGAACTACATTTCCCAGAAGTCCCTTCTCTTCTGTATCCAGGTAGCGTGAGCCACCAAGGAAGCTCTTGCGAGGCCCGGAGGGCAGAAGGGAAGTGGCTGCCATTTTGTAGTGCACACACATCGCTAATGATCTGCTGGCTCACCCTGTTGGCATGAAGCAGCGTCTGGGCCTGAATTGCTTTACCTTCCCTTGGATCCTCCTTTTTTCTCTGACTACTAAGCCAGGCAGGCAAGGGTAGCTCCATGACGAAGACTCCCAGCTTCTGCAGGATTCCCTTGTTCTGAAGGTCAGAAATAGGAATGGAAAAGGGTTTCAGTCCATCGTTATAGGATTCCAGCTCATGCGTATAGTGTTTTTTAAATTATTTTTTTAATAGTTCTACTGAGATATAATTCATATACCATACATTTTACACATTTAAACATACACTTAATTGGTTTTTAGTATATTTACAGAGGTGCACAACCATCACTACAATTAACCGTAGAATATTCATCATCCCAAAAAGAAACTCCATACCCAACACAGTCACTCCCTGTTCCCATACCCCTACCCTTCTCCTCTAGCCCTACTTTCTGTTTCTAGAGATTTGCTTATTCTGGACATTCCATATATATGGAAACTTAGACTATGTGTCCTGCTTCTTTCCCTTTAGCATATGTTTTCGAGGTTCATCCATGTTGTAGCATGTTTTAGCGTTCATTCTTTTTTTCCCAGTGAATAATGTTCTGGTATATGGACATACCACCTTTCATTTATTTTTTCCTTTACGTTGGTACCACCTTTTGGCTATCATGAACAATGTTGCTATGAAAGTCTGTGTACAAGTTTTTTTGTGGACATACGTTTTCATTTCTCTTTGGCAAACACTTAAGAGCAGAATCACTGCGTCATAAGGTAACTCATTTGGAGGAACCGCCGAACTATCCACTTTACAATCCCAGCAGCAATTCACAAGGAATCTAATTTCTCTACATCTTTGCCAATGTTTATTATTATGTCTTTTTGATTGTAGTTGTCATAGTGTTTGTGAAGGGGTCTCTCACTGTGGTCTTGACTCGCGTCCCCTAATGGCTACTGCTGTTGAGCATCATTTCATGTCTTTAATCGACTATATAAATATATTATATTGACTATATAATATATATATACATATATATGTATCTTTTTTGAGATATAAATATCTTATTTGGAGAAATGTCTATGCAGATACTTTACCCATTTTTAAATTGGCTTAGTTATCTTTGTATTATTATTATTTTATTATTATTATTATTAATTTATTTTATTTTTTCAGTGTTCCAAGATTCATTGTTCATGCACCACACCCAGTGCTCCATGCAATACATACCCCCCTCAATATCCACCACGAGGCTCACTCAACCTCCCACCCCCCTTCCCTCCAAAATCCTCCGTTTGTTTCTCAGAGTCCACAGTTCCCCTTCGATTTCCCCCCATTCACCCTTCCTTTCCTTCTCCCAATGTCCTCCATGTTTTTCCTTATGCTCCACACTTAAGTGAAACCATATGATAATTGACTCTCTCTGCTGACTTATTTCACTCAGCATAATCTCTTCCAGTCCCATCCATGTTGATACAAAAGTTGGGTATTCATCCTTTCTGATGGGGACATAATATTCCATTGTGTATATGGATCACATCTTCTTTATCCATCGTCTGTTGAAGGGCATCTTGGCTCTTTCCACAGTTTGGCGATTGTGGCCATTGCTGCTATGAACATTGGGGTGCATATGTCCCTTCTTTTCACTACATCTCTATCTTTGGGGTAAATACCCGGTAGTGCAATTGCAGAGTCATAGGGTAGCTCTATTTTTAATTTCTTAAGGAGTCTCCACACTGTTTTTGAAAGTGGCTGCACTTTGTATTATTGAGTTATGAAAGTTCCAGCCTGCTCTTGACCTTCTCTTCCTAACTGCCTGCCTTGTGGAGTTTAAGCACCAGCATCAGATGCAAAGACAACAGCCTTACGGAGACTACTTAACTGGCTTCCACAAATGTGTGAATTTCCCTGTAGTGAATCCGTATATATCCTCCTGGCTCTGCTGTTATGATTGAACCCTTGTTGCTAGAGTCTCAGCCCCATGTTCTAATCTCATCTTCCTGTGCTATCTATACACAGCTATGTGTCCATCAAACTATACCTCCAGGAGAATCCTCTTTTCTCATGCCTGTTTCTTCTCTAGCACAGTTTGCCTAACTTCTTTTTTTAACTTAAAATTTAATCTGTTCTTCAAAATGATCCCACATTCTCTGTCACCTGTAGAAACTTTTCTAATCTTCATCTTCCTCCTTTGTACCGTATGATAGTGCTTATCTCTTCGAAAATCAGTTTCCTGTTCTGTAATCTCATGGGATGATTGGAAGGGATAATAAAGAGTACACATAGAAACTATCCTCATAGAGTATCAGGCACATGGCAGGCGATGAGTGATGGCTAATTCTCTTTGTTTTCTACCCCCAGAACATGTCAAGAGCTCGGTAAATAGTGCTCTACCTTTTCCAATTTTGTAGATCTGGAAACGAGGCCAGAAGGCTGAGATGATTCATGTTACTATGCATTTTCCTCTTTTTCTGTGGCTTCGGGATCCTTCGGGGACACTTTGCTCTTTGTGCTCTGGGTTTCAATGCTGGACACACCTTTTTATAAAAGCACGTGTTTGTGAGATGGTGGTAGTGATGACTTCCAGCTATAAAACGTTTCCTTTTATCTCATCAAATACTCCGAAGGGGCCGTGGATTCAATAAATGGCAATGGATCTAATTAATAGCATTGAATGCCATTTATAGAAATGTCTCATGTTTGCATCATGCTTCAGAGTTTCCAGAGTGGTTTTCTCTTTGGATCCTCACAACATCCCTTGCTGTGAAATAGGCAGGGCGGTTGAGGACATTCTGCTGGTGATGACACTGAGGCACAGGTGGCTCACGTGCTACATCTAAAGGTCACAGTGAGTAATTAGAACCCACAGGTCCAGTGACGCCCAGGCTCGTGTCCTTCTCTTTTCACTCGTCAACAAGCAAAGCGAAAGCGAGGCTTGAGCTTGTTCCAGTGCAAAACGCAGGGGATCAGCATCAATTGGTTGTCCTCAATCTGTCCCTGCTTGATCTCCTAGATGGTGGTTGTCGCTTTGCTTTATCCTCCCCCATGTATCTTCCTTGCTCTGCTGGGGCTATGACCCTCAGAATCCAAGATGCTGATCGTGCCGATCCGATAGAAGAAACTGACCATGTTGTCTATTTGTTTTATTTATCTATTCCTACACAACAAACCACCTTAAAACTTAGTGACTTAAAACAAGAACAACTTATTTTTTCTCGTAGTTCTGTATATGGGCAGGGAGGTTCCTCTGCTGGCTTCGGCTGGTCTCACACAGGTGGCGCCTTCAGCTGAGGGCTCAGTGGGGCTGGGGTCTACAAGATGGCCTCATTCTTAAGTCTGGAGTTTGGTGTTCACTATTACTGGTATGACCTGGTTTACTTGCATGTGGACTTTTACCTTTAGTAGGTTAGACTGGTGGTCTACATAGTGGTCCCAAGAGCACAAAGACAGAAAATGTAGGGCCTACTGAGGCTTGGCCTGGGCTCATGTGCAGTATCGCTTCCACTGACATTCTGTCAAATCCATCACGAGGCCAGCCTGACTCAGGGGTAGGGGAAATAAACTCCACCTCTTGATGGGGGAAATTCACATTCACTTAGCAGAAGAGCAGGGGATATCTTTGGAAACAATGGCGCATGGAGTCATGGTGCATTCGATGAGTTATAGGGAGTGGGCTTGGCTTTCTCACTCTTCCATGAGCAGGAGCTTCCGTTATGGCCCTGTTGTCTGCTATTGTCACATGCGTTCTCACTGTCACAGCCTTCTCCCTCCCTGCCTCATACATGACAGCCAGAGAGGGTCACTGCCTCTGTCGACCCTGGGCTAACTCAGCACTGGACCCTGGGAACTGATGCACACTGTCTTGGGAATTCCCAAGTGTTTTGATCACCTTTTGTTATATCCCAGTGTCGTGGTTAAATGTGAAACCAATCAGAACTAATCATCTCCTAAAAGAATTCTCCACCTGACCCAGCACCGGTTAATGTGATTCTGGTTTGTGGTTTAAGGCCAAGAAATGGGTTTCCCATCTGCTCTGATGATCCTGGGTACATCTGTTCTTTAGTGAACCCAAAGGAAGGATGTTCGGATAGGTTAAGTATCCAGATACTTCAAGGTTCCCTTGCTGTAATACCATCAAAGAGCTCCCCTATTTCACCAATATTTCTAACACCCTACTTTGGTGTTTAAATTAGCCATTTCTGGGGCGCCTGGGTGGCTCAGTGGGTTAAGCCTCTGCCTTCGGCTCAGGTCATGATCTCAGGGTCCTGGGATCGAGCCCCGCATCGGGCTCTTTGCTCAGCGGGGAGCCTGCTTCCCCCTCTCTGCCTACTTTTGATCTCTCTCTCTCTGTCAAATAAATAAATAAAAATCTTTAAATTAGTCATTTCTTATCTTTAAGTGAATGTAACTACCTATACAACTATCTCTATAACTGAACTCCCTCGCTTTCAAATCGCCAGGACTTCTTTTGATGAAAAGTACTTGGTCTTGCCCATCAAAGATATATCATCCATTTAAAACCTGATCTCTCTGTCTTTAGGTCAATGACTCAGTCGTTCTCTTTTCCCCTTGCAGTCAGGGTTCTATTACCCACCTCCTTCCCCCCCAGCCGTTGCCGCCTTCCTAAGATAGCATATGGACATAGTGGAGAAACTATGCATCCTTGTGGCATTGGGAGAATGACATCAGACATTCTCATCTGGATGTTTCAACTCCTGCCCACTGGGGTTTACCCCTCCTCCGGGACATGGGGAGGGAGGTGTTAGTCTTTTACCTTGTGCTCTTTAGTTTCTTTTTTTTTTTTTAATTTTATTTATTTATTTATCTGACAGAGAAAGAGAGAGAACACAAGCACGGGAGTGGGAGAGGGAGAAGCAGGCTCCCCGCCGAGCAGAGAGCCCGATGCGGGGCTCAATCCCAGGACCCCGGGATCATGACCTGAGCCGAAGGCAGCTGCCTAACCGACTGAGCCACCCAGGCACCCCTCCTCTTTAGTTTCTTGTGCCTTCCTCTAGCACAGGGATGGCTTAACCCTTCCCGTGTGGAGACAGTTCCCTTCACCATTTTTATGCCCGTGTTTGCCCAAGATTTACCACATGGTTATTCCTTCCCAGCTTTACTTCCTGATATGTAAACATCTAGTTTGGGGAAGTCTGAGAAAATGCTTTTCTCTTTTTGGAAATCTACCTCTCAAGATGATCTGCTGTGGACTTTTAAGTCTAGATTGAAACTCAGAGCTGAGCAGTGAAACTGTCTTCCCTTTCTTTCCTCTTTTTCAACAATTCTGTGCATTACTCAGTGTTCATCATGGTAAGTGTTCTCTAATTGCTATCACCTATTTTACCCATCCTCTCACCCACCTCCCCTCTGGTAACCATCAGTTTGTTCTCTAGAGTTAAGAGTCTGTTTCTTGATTTGTTTCCCTCTCCCCCCCTTTTTTTTCCCTTTGCTCATTTGTTTTATTTCTTAATTCCACGTATGAGTGAAATCATACAGAATTTGTCTTTCTCTGCCTTAGTTCACTTAGCATTGTACTCTCTAGCATCATCCGTGTTGTTGCAAATGGCAGGATTTTATTACTTATGTGGCTGGATAATATTCCGTTATATATACATATATATGCACTACATGTTCTCAATTCGTTCATTTATTATTAGACATTTGGACTGCTTCTGTAATTTGGCTATTGTCAATAATGCTGCAATAAACATAGGGGTGCATATATGCTTTCAAATTAACATTTTTGTATTCTTTGGGTAAATACCCAGTAGTGTGATTACCAGATCACGTAGTTCTCTTTTTAATTTTTTGAGGAACCTCCGTACCATTTTCCACAGTGGCTGCACCAGTTTGCACTCCCACCAACAGTTCATGAGGATTCCCCTTTCTCCACATCCTCGCCAACACCTGGGGTTTCTTGCGGTTTTGATTTCAGCCATTCTGACAGGTGTGAAGTGATATCGCTTTATAGTTTTGATTTGCATTTCCCTGATAACAAGTGATGTTGAGCATCTTTTCATGCGTTTGTTGGTCATCTTTATATCTTCTTTGGGGAAATGTCTGTTCATGTCTTCTGCCCATTTTTTAATTGGATTATTTGTTTTTTAGGTGTTGAATTGTGTAAGTCCTTTATATATTTTGGATACTAACCCTTTATCGAATATGTCATTTGCAAACACCTTCTCCTGTTCAGTAGGTTGTCTTTTAGTTTTATTGACTGTTCTGCCTTCCCTTTCTTGGGAGTAGTAAGCCGACCATGTGGATGAAGGACTGCAGAGAAGCAAAATCCCCCGATCAGTCGGTATTTCCCCACTTTTTATAACTGTTGAGAATTATCCCATTTAGCATCTCCCTTTTTTGTAAGTCATCGCACATTGACTCTAACAGAGCCATTTTTTTTTTTTACCATTCTTTTTGTGCACTTTGTTAGTGACACTTTTAATTAATTAATTATTTGGTTATTTGAAAGATTTATTTATTTGAGAGAGAGAGACAGCACAAACGTGAGGGCCAGAGGGAGAAGGAGAGTCTCAAACAGATTCTGCACTGAGCGTGGAGCCCAAAGCAGGGCTCGATCTCACAACCCTGAGATCAAGACCTGAGCCGAAACCAAGAATCGGATACTTAACCTACTGCGCCACCCAGGCGCCCCAACATACTTCCATTTAGTTGTAATTGTTACTTTACATGTGTGCACCCTCATGACATCTCAACACTGACCGGAGAAGCACACCCACCGCTGCATCAAGCACACTGACGTCATTCCGCTAACGTTCAAAGAAACCACCACCTGCTGCTCGGTACTATAGAGCAGTTACATTTTCTCGTGTTCAATGCATACCAGGTGCCCCACACTTAAATGGTACTGTTCTGTTGGCGTTTACTGAGAGCTGGACGCACAGGGTACAAGTCCCGCTTGCGATCAGTGCGATGTGTCAGGCTGAGCTTGTTTTGTAGGAACACGGACGTTTAAGGGAATTGATCAGACAGGCTGACGATGGTGTGATCAACTCTATCCCTATTCTATTTTGGGCTCGCTCTTCCAGGAGACAGCCTGCCCGCCTGCATATTTGCCTGATGGACTTAGCCTGTCTCACGGCTTCACTCGGGAGCCCGGGGGATTGCTTCCCACTATAGTGGGCTCTCCTTGGGAGGCTTCGATTGCTTTTGAATTAGTTATAGGCTCAAAAGTGAGCGACTCCCATTATTAGAATGCAGGTTTTAAAATTACTTCATTTCAAGTCGCCGGCTTGGCAGCATTAACCTGTCATCAGAAAATTCAGCATGGTCACCAAGGAGATAGACTTTTGAAAAAATAAAGCAGAAATGAACCGATGTGGTCAAGGAGTGAAGGAAATGGACTCTGAAATGCCTTTCACTCAGGCCTCGTCTGTTTTACCATCTATAAAATGGTGGCGAACTTTGGATCCTCCTTTTTAGAATAAGTTGAAGGGTAATCAATGACATGCTATGTAAAACAATTCAGTTAGTGCAATCCCCCACTAGACTCTCCAGGTTTGTGTCGCTGTGTCGAAATAGTTCTAGGAAAGCTTATGTTCTCACGCACGCACAACATAGCTTTATGCTGGATATCAAAGGAATATATGACTTGTATAAACGGCATGATTTTCCAGCTTTATTGAGGCATGATTGACAAATAAAAATGGTATATATTTAAGGTGTACAATGTGATGATTTGATATAGAGACATTGTGAAATGATTACCATAATCAAACTAATTAACACATCCATCACCTCACAAAGTCATTTTGGTGGTTTGTTTTTTTTTTTTTTTTTTTTTTTTTGGTGCTGAGAACACTTAAGATTTATGCTCTTTGCAAATTTGGAGCATTCAATACATTATCATATTAATATTATTATTAATGGTATAATCGCCGTGTTGTATATTAAATCCCCAGAACTTATTCATCCTATAACTGAAAGTTTGTACCCTTTCGCTAACATCTCCCCATTTCTCCCTGCCCCTGGCAACCACTATTTTATTTTCTGTTTTTAGGAGTTCAACTGTATTTAGATTCCATATACATGTGAGCTCATACATATTTGCCTTTCCTAATCTGACTTATTTCACTTAGCATAATGTCCTCCAGGTTCATCCATGTTGTTGCAAGTGGCAGGATTTTCTTCTTTTACATGCCTGAATAATATTCACTATGAAACTATAAATTCTAAGTGTATGATGACTCAATTATGAAAGCAAACCAGAAAAGATTTAGAAGCCATGGAGAAGAATATCTTTATGACTTTGAGGAAGGGAAAATTTTTTAACAGGATGTACAAAGTATAAAGAAAAATAAATGTATTTGACCTTAAATATATATATATATGTATATATATATATATATATATATATATATATAATACCATAAACAAACTTAAAAGATCATTTATAAACTACGAGAATTTTATGTCAATTCAGTTTTTTTCAATTACTTTTATTTTATTTTTTCAGTGTTCCAAGATTCATTGTTCATGTACCACACCCAGTGCTCCATGCAATACGTGCCCAATTCACTGTTAAAGAAAGGTAAAAATCTAGAATACAAAGTAGCTTCCTACAAATCAATAAGATAAATGAAAACTTATCAATAGAAAAATAGGCAAAGAACATGAGTAGGTAATCCCAAATGATCAATTAACATATGAAAAGCTCAACCTCACTGTAATTAATGATATGGAACAAAAAGCAGTCGTTTCATAAGATTACATTAGTAAAAATGACTTCGTCTGATCATATCAAGTGTTGGTGAAGACGTAGAGAATCAGGAACTCTCCTGTGCAAAAATTACGCACTTTTGGGAGCAAATTGGCAATACATAGTAATGTCAAAGATGCACATATATTTTGACCCAGCAATTTTACTTTGAGATATATATTCTAGAGATGTTGTTGTATAGGTACTGAGAAAGTATAAAAATATTCTCTATAGCACTTGTTTTTTAATGTCTAAGAAGTGAAGATATATCCTTTTTTAATGGTGGAATGAGAAGTTGTAGTTTTGTATATGTTAAAATTCTATAAAGCAGTTCAATAATATAAGATATCAAATCTCAAAAACAGTGTTGAGTGAAAAAAGATGAGTTGCAATGATTATGGTATTCATTTTACCACGAACTCAGTGGCTTAAAATAATACATAGTTATGGTCACACAGTATCTGGAGGTCAGAGGTCTGGGCGTGGCTTAGCTAGGTTCTCTGCTTCAGTATGTCACCAAGCTGCATTCCTAGCCTGAGTGAGGGCTGTGGTCTCATCAGAAGCTCTACCAGTGAAGGAGTTACTTCCAAACGCCCTTAGCATGTTGTAGAATCCATTTCCTTATGGCTGTAGGATGGAAGGCTTCAGTTTTGTCAGGAGGTCATCTTTAGTGCAGGGAGGCCATCCAAGATTGCTTGCCACACGGGGTTCCTCATACAGCCACTTGCTCCGTGGCAGATTGCTTCTTTAAAGCAAGGGATAGGCCATCTGGGTGGCTCAGTTGATTAAACGTCAGACTCTTGATTTCAGCTCAGGTCATGATCTCAGGGTCCAGGGATCAAACCCTGTGTTGGACTCTGTGCTCAACACGGAGTCTGCTTCTCCCTCTCCTTCTGCCCCCCTTCTGCCCCCCTCCCCCCCGCTCATGCTCTCTCTCTCTCATTCGCAAATAAATACATAAAATCTTAAAAAAAATAAAGCAAGAGATAAAGAGACTCTAACAAGATGGTGTTACACTCTTACACAATCCCATAAACATGATCACAGATAATGCGTCATTTTTTTAACCTCATTTCATGGGATAGAAGTAAGGTGCACGTCTCACTTACACACAAGAAGAATGACACAAATGTGTGAATGCCAGGGAGTGGTGATTATGGGACCCACAGGAAGGTCTGTTCACCAAAATTTTGTATCTTTTATGTAAATGTCTCAAAACATAAAAACACAGAACTATTTGGTCGACTGTCCAAGAGATCATGTTGTGTGAAAAAAATGAACCCCCAAAAGCTGTGTAACACACTACCTCATTTTATAACATTCTTTTAATGACAGAATTATAGAAATGCAGAACAGATTAATGGTTGCCAGGGTCAGGGACAAACAGAGGCAAAGAGAGGGTGACAGTGATAAGTGTGAGTCTAAGGAACAAGAAGGAAACAGACGGTTCTGTATCTTGACTGTGTCAATGTCAGTGTCCTGGCTGTGATATTGGACTCAAGGTTTACAAGATGTTACCATTGGGGGAACCTGGAAATGGTACATGGGATCTCTGCATGATTTCTTAAAACTGCATATGAACCACAATTGTCAAAATTAAAAAAATCTGATTGAGAAACAACAACAAATAAACCAGAGAAAACTTCAACCCCCCCCCCCAAAGTCCTCATATAAATGGGCAGAAAACCATGAGACAGGAATCAGTAGGAAAAAATGGTGACGAGCTGGTTGACATAGGAAGAGAATTCGCAGAAAGATCATTAAAATTATCATTGGAGGGAGGAGCAGGTAGAACTGCTCTGCGGAAAATCAAGTCAGTAACTTAGAGGTCAAAGTTGAGAACTCTAAAAATACAGATGAAAACAACAAACATTAAATGACTCGATTAGTTTTTACTAATCATTAAGCTTATAATCTTATGTAGAAAATATATAGAATATATTATGTATATATGTAGAATAGATACATATATTGCCTTGTGTGTATCACATATACATATATATGATTTATATGTATATTCTTACTTTCAAAGAACACATGTGAATACTATTCTGTAAGATAATATACAAAGTTATTAATGGTGATTCTCTTGAATGGTACCATTATTCATAATTTTAATTTTCTATTTTATGCATTTGGATACACAGTTTTCTACCATAAGTATGTATTAATCTTAGATGAAAAAACAATTAAAATCAGTGCAATTTTGTGCATATTGCACATCTGCAATTGTGTAAAAAGATATACAACAAACTAGAAGGAAATGTTATATACTAAATGTTAACAGTGTTTCTGCCTGAGGGATCCGATTTACTTGTTTTCTTTTTCTCCAAGTAATACTCTGTAGTCTTTAGATTTTATACAGTGATCAGATGTTCTTTATAATCATATAGATAAATTTAAATTAGCATATAAAATTTTATAGGCACTATATGATAACAAATATGTAAAAATATACACTGAAAATTGAAGGGAAAGAAAACAATAAAAGGTCAGAGTATTAGAGATGACTTTTTTATCCTTTTAATCTTATGTATTTTCAAAATTTGTGTCATGAGCATGTATTGGTTTGGTAGTGGAAATGTCCCCAAAGAAAATGGAAGTGATTAATTAACTGTTTTGGAGATGGGGAAATTTTTTCTGGACGTAAAACAATAGAAAAATCATAAAAGAAGGAGAAACTGTTCAAATAGCCAACTAAAACATGGGAAAATACATTGCTTCTCTAAATGCAATTTCAAAAATTAACATTTTTTTGAACATGTAAATTTATTTCATTTTTTTCTGTTGTACTTAACTCAATATTTAGATCAGTAAACAATACTCCATTCTCATGCAGAATAATACGCCTACCTGACAGATCCTATTTGAGAAAATATGTCATATGATAGGAAAATATACTACAATCTTCTGTGAAAAGAAGAAAAAACATCGCATTTACAATTCGTCTTAAACTTATGTGTGTGTGTATTTTTATGAATGACAAAGGTGATCCAAATGTTCACAATAGTTACAACTTAGGGTTGGGATTTCAGAAGACTTTTATTTTCTCTTTTAATGCCTGTATGTCCCACATTTTCTAAAATCAATGTGACATGCTATGTGTAACAACATTACTGCATGGAGCACTGGCCGTGGTACATGAACAATGAATCTTGTAACACTGAAAAAATAAAATAAAAGTATTTGGGGAAAAAAAAAAAAGGAACTATAGCAAGGGCCAACATGTAAGCTTAAAAGGCACCATGCTTGGCTGCAAACTTCCAGTTAATGCAGAACTCTTTTTTTTTTTTAATTTATTTTTTAACGATACGATGATAACATTTATTTTTCCAAGTGAGGGAAGATGCCAGCAATTATACGCATTGTGAAAAAATGTTTATATTTAAGTCTAGTTGGCGCACAATGTGACATTAGTTTCAGGAGTACAGCAAGAGTGATTCAGCTTCTCTATACGCTCACCGCAAGTGTTGCTAATTGCCTTATTTTATTAATTTTTAAAATTTATTTATTTTTTTATTATGTTATGTTAGTCACCATACTCACACAGAACTCTTAAGAAAGTCTAATAAGATTCATTCATTCAACAATTATTTACGGAAGGCCTACTCTCCATCAACGACTATGGCAGGTGTTTGGAATCCTCTAGTGAACAAGTCAACCAACGATCTCATCACCACCTAGCTTACATGCAAAGATGGAAGTTAGAAAACCATCTACTCTTAGCTCGTTCGAGCTTCCATAAAAAATAACCCAGACTAGGGGGCTTAGATAACTGAAATTTGTTTTCTCATAGCTCTGGAGGCTCGAAGTCCAAGATCAAGGTGCCAGCGTGGTTGGTTTCCTCCGAGGCCCTTCTCCTTGGTGTGCAGGTGGTGGTCCTCTTGCTAGTTCTTCATTGATCATCTGTCTGTGCACATGGCCCCAGTGCCTCCCCCTTTTCATGTAAGAATACCAGTCATATTGGACTAGAGCCCCACACTAATGCCATCACTTAATGTAATTACTTCCTTAAAGGTTATTCCCATATACGGTTCTGTTCTGACATATTGGGGGTTGGCAATTCAACATACGAATTTGGGAGTGGGGGATATGATTTAGCCAATAAAACCACTCTATCCTTTAATTGTCTTTCTTGATCCCTCATATTCTGGTCCGGTGTCGGTTTGAATACTTCCAGTGATGAGAAACACACTTCCCCACCTTGTCTCAGTGGGTAGAGTTACAGGGCGCCTGTAACATTTTTTTGTTCTTAAAAGGGATTCCTTATCGTCATCTCTCTCTTTCTTCTTTTGACTGATCAAACCGAGAAGTCTCTGGACCTTTCACAGATGGAATTACATGAGCAGTTTTTCTGAATCTGACCCACTCGAAAGCATCAGCTCGCTCCTTTCTCTGGAAGCCAGCTTTTTCATCCTGGGTCACCTGTCGCTTCTAATCCTGGGCGCGATGTTTGAGTTCCCCTCAGTCTCAATTTCACCCCAGGAAATGCTCGTCTCCAGCAGCTGCAGAAATGTGTCCAGGAGAGTGATGCTCAGGCCAGCACTTCTTTTTTTTTTTCCCCAAATACTTTTATTTTATTTTTTCGGTGTTACAAGATTCACCGTTTATGTACCACACCCAGTGCTCCATGCAATACGTGCCCCCCTCAATACCCACCACCAGGCTCACCCATCCCCCCACTCCCTCCCCTCCAAAACCCTCAGTCCATTGCTCTGAGTTCACAGTCTCTCATGGTTCTTCACCCCTCCGATTTCCTCCAATTCATCCCTCCCTTCCC
>CM052885.1:105390007-105440868 GCA_028534135.1 Potos flavus | reverse complement strand
GGGCTTAGAGCTTCATAGAAGCTTGGGAATTATTTGTTGAATGGATGGATGAGCTAAACAAAGGGAAAGCCTTTAAAAAGCGAGCCCTCCAGGAATAGCAATGCTTCCGGGTTATTTGTATGTACACATTCCTCACTTATTGTTTGTTACCTTATTTGCAAGATTAACTGTGCAGTTCCTAGGCGTCTGTGTGTTTGGCCATGTAACTTGCACATGGAGGGCAGGGAAGAGTTAAAGATTTTACTCAGTGGGATGGGGAGAGATCATGGCTCCCTGACCTAGAGAGAGAGAATGAGAGAGAGAGCTAGCACGAGCACAAGCAGGGGGAGCAGCAGGCAGAGGGAGAGGGAGAATCAGGCTCCCTGCTGAGCAAGGAGCCAGACGCAGGACTCGATCCCAGGACCCTGGGATCATGACCTGAGCCAAAGGCAGCTGCTTGTCCAACTGAGCCACCCAGGCGCCCTGGCAGGCAGACTTTTGATGTCACTTTAGCTACCCTGGAGTTGTCTTGTTTAAAACTAATAGAAAACGTCTGGAAAAGAAGGAATTGGGGTGCTGGGGGTCTGGGTGAGGGGTCCTTCTAGGTGCACCCTCCTAGGAAAGTCTTCTCTCCTCCTGAATCTAGGAGTCTTTTGATGGTTTCTTCCACAGTCACAGGCACTGGGGCTAGAACGAGAGCTTTGAGACTGTTCCAAATTGTGCAAGCACAAAGCATAGAAACTACAAAAAAAAAAAAAAAAGCAAATAATAAAATGGAACAAAAACACATGAAGAGATAGAAGCTTCTTCATTGTGGCAGCGAGCAAGTCTGCCTTTTAGTGTGACCCCCTCTGTCTCTGAGTTTAGGGGCGCCAAATGAACAAGAGGGCTCTTTCTGAACACTGACTTGCAAGTTGGCTTGGGGCGCTCCAGAAGAAAATTGCTTTAAAAACAAAACTACTCAAAAGACGGGGAAGCGCGAGTGGCCAGAAGAAAGACGTCCGAGCATGATTTGGTGAAACCCATGCTTGAACCCTGACTTTGCAATAACCAGCTGTGTAACTTTGGCAAATGACTTAACTTCTCTGAGTTTCAGCTTCCTCATTAGTGAACTGGGATGTCGCAATACTCCTTGAATAAGAGAATAGAGATGACAGTGTTCTCTTCGGGAGAGGTGGTCCAGTGAGTGTCAAAACAGTTGAAAAATAGGAATTTCTAGAATAAGACTGGTACCTGGACACCCATGAACAGAGTTTAAAGAGTTGGCGAAATAGGATGATCCTTGGGTCCAACCGTGGCTTGGACATGTAGGTGCTTATAAACATAAATCTCTGGGTCTAGGATGGGGTTCTCAACCGTGACACTTTGGAAAAGTGGACATTTGGAAAACTGTGTTGAGAGTGGTGGGGTGGGGGGTGCTGGAGGGTGTGTAGGAGTCTCTCTGGCTTCTACCCACTGGATGCCACGAGCTCCCCCGGGCAAAGTTGCAACAACCAAAGATGCCTCCAAATGTTGCCAAATATCTCCTGGGTTGGAGGGTAAAATTGCCCCTGATAGAGATCCACAAGTTTAAAAGATGAACTCACATGCAGGAAACTGTGTGTGTGTGTGTGTGTGTGTGTGTGTGTGTGTGTGACTGTGTGTGAGCAGAGGGGGAATGAACAGGGGGTGGCTAAATGGCTAAATATTCAATGTGCCAATATCATAATAAGGCAAAATCTGAGCTTTTTCTTTTTAAAGGCAACCCAAATAATTTGTTGTTCAAAAACAAAACTTTAGGAGCAGGCGGTCCGTTCATATAAAACATACAGCTTATATTCACTTTGCAACGTTTCCTCACAGTATACTATCCTTGTCTATTTCTCAGGCCATTTCCCCATGGCCTCTTAGCTTCTGGGGCATAGAAGGCACTTCTTTTTTCCTCTACTTAGGACATGGCAGAACACCTGGCCCATGGTCGTTGAGTAAAGGCAGTATTTATTGAATGAATGGAAGAAGTCGGAAGACTTTAGTGTGGCTTAGAAACCATATAATGGCTCTTACAGATCTGTTGAGTAAGAACAATGGAATGTAACGTGTGAAAAGATGCTGCTTTTAATGCTTAGTAAGTACACTAATTCAACCTGAATAGTTATGGAAATTCAGAGATTCAACTTCAACCCTGAGAACTGAGGCCAGATTCTTTTTGACTGGATGAATGGATAGAGGGATGGATGGATGGATGGATGGATGGATGGATGGATGGATTGGTGGGTGGAGAAGGATATGAGGTAAAGATGTATATAAACAATTCTTAAACACAGAGAAGGGTATGGAAAGAGGGTGATGTTAACAAGAGCAGAAACCAACATTTATTGAAGCCTTATTCAGGTTTAAGCATCATATTGGTGTTTCACGTGTTATCCTAGTTAATCCTCATAATGATGAAGGTATTATTAACACCTTGGTTAACACCAAGGCTGAGTGAGATTAAACAACCCACTCAAGATGGAAGGATAGGTCCATGAAGCCAGCCCCAAGAGTCCCAAATAGCCAAGACAATCTTCAGTTGCACTGCTTTATAGAAGGCTTCCCCATCTAAGATGGAAAGCAGAGACCTGTGAGGAACTGTGTCTTGGCCTTCTAGTCCCCCATCTCCTCTCCCCAGCGTGGTAGACACAGCCTGACTCTAGCTACTGGCCTGGTGCTTCTCCAATAGGTCTTTTAAAAAAAATATTTTATTTATTTATTTGAGAGAGAGAGCGTGCACATGAGTGGGGGTGGGGTGGGGAGGGCCAGAGGGAGGGGGAGAAGCAGACTCCTCAGACTCCTCACTGAGCAGGGAGCCCAAAGTGGGGCTCGATCCCTGGACTCCAAGATCATGACCTGAACCAAAAACAGATGCTTAACCAACAGAGCCACCCAGGCGCCCCCGACCCCCCAGCAGATTTCTTTGCTGCCTAAGACGGGAGCTTGGCTGCTGTGGAAAAGGGAAAATATGGTTGACACAGAAGAAAATGGAGCTCCTCTTCATCTCTCTGCTGATCTCCAAATGCTTGACATATATTGCTTTATTGAGTTCTTCTTAAAAACAAATTAATAAATCCCTATAGTATACCACGATGCCTATCTCATAGATGGGGAAACCGAGGCTCGGGGAGTTTAAATACATTTTTCTCTGTCATCTTCCTTTGGCAGAATGGGTTCAAATCTTCAAACCTAGCATTTCATGTCTCTAAGACGTGTGCCTTGTCCACGATGAAGGACTATACCCTCTGAGAATGAGCAGCTGGGTATCTTGTCTGGGGTGGGATACAAGTCAGATTTCCAAGGGATAAGAATGGGGAGGGTGGTAGAGATGTGAACTCTTCCCAGGGCTAAACATGTGGGGGGAAGGAAGAGGGGGTGCGCAGAGAGTAGCTTGTGTGGGTAGGTTCTGGAACTCAGATTTAGCTCATTGAGTATATTAACCACAAATATAGTTATTAGATAATTGAGTACGTGAGTAAATACTGAGTTGTAATATCCACATCCATTCAGAATGTTCCAATTGGGGTACCGATCACCGTCTCTTCCATTAGATCTTTGGACCTGTCATCCCCTAGACTGGAAGGCAAGGGTCATTAGTTTTTTAAGAAGTGGTAACATGTGTCCTTGGTCATAAATTCAGACAGTATGGTGAGTTACATAATGAAAAGTACATCTCCCTTCTTCTCCTTGAGACACCACCAGAATCAGTTAGACCTTTTTAAACTAAGTGTGAGTTTGAGGGCTTCCATCCTTGTTAGTTTAGAGGATCTTCTGTACCTTCCCAAGCCCCATTTATTCCTTAATTAAACACCTAATTACTAAGTACCTATCGGGGCCAAGCCTTCATTTCTTTTTTGGTATGTTTTCTATTGTGCTGTAACAAATGCTTACAAACTCGGTGACTTAAAATGACACAATTTCTTATTTTACAGTTCTGGACGTCGGAAGCCCAAAATGAGTTGGTAGGGCTGCGTTCCTTCTGGAAGCTCTAGGGGAGAATCAGTTTCTGCGCCTTTTCTAACCTCTAAACCACCTGCACTCCTGGGCTCCTGGCCCCCTTCCTGCATTTTCAAAGCCAGCAGAAAAGCACCTTCAAATCTCTGTCTCTTACACTCTGATCCTCCTGCCTCTCTGTCTCCCTTTTAAGGATGTTTATGATTAGATTGGGCAAAACAAGATAATCTACCAATCTCCTCATCTCAAGATCCTTAAGGGACTTCGAAGTGCCTTTAGCCTTATAGAATAACAAATTCCCAGATTCTGGGGATTAAGATGTGGACATGATTGGGGCCATCATTTAGCCCTCTGTGCCATCAGAAATGGAAATACATGTGTCCAAGTAAAAAAAAAAAAAAATCCTGTATCTCTGCAATGAGCTGTAATTCATCCAGTTCTCTCCATCCATAGACCCCACATGGTTGGGCACCCTGTTATCTTTGCCTCAGGTCATTGCAAAGCCTGCTCAGTAGGTTCCTGGTACCCGGATCCCTCTTCCTGTCGCTTCTCCACTCTGCAGCCAGGTGGCCTTTCTCAGCATACCACTGGCTCATACCATTCTTCTAAAACATCTCAGCGAGTCCCCACTGGGTTCAATAGGACATCAAACCTCCCCTGCAGAGTTGACAAGACTTCTCATAATGCCACCCTGTGCCCAGTTCCTCGAGTGTGCTGCCAACCACCGGTCTTTGCATGGCTATTTTCATCTTTCGGATCTCAGTGTAGGTGTCCGCCCCCTCCAGGAAGCCCACCTAGATCTCCACAGCTAAATTCGATTAGATCTAACACATCCTCACCGTGCTGAACGGATGTCCCTCTTGCTCACCTGGCATGTTTCATGAATATTTATCGCCTTAGTGAATGCATGAATACATGAATGAGTGAACTAGGGTCTCACAGTAGAAACAGACTCTCTGTCTGGTCTCCACCCCACCCTGATATTTATCATCAACCTTGATTCTCAGAGTGCAAAGCCTATTCGAAAAGGTAGGAGCTGGTGTGGAGGACCGCAGGGAGCAACTTTTTATCATAAAGGAAGTCATACATATGTACCTGGGTGCATTTTCTTTTCTCGGTGGCGGTAGGGGGGCTGCAACTGACAGACTTTCAGCCGCGCTTTTAGACTCTCCAGCTCTAGAGACACCAATTGTGCACAGCGGGAAACCTTCAACAGCTAGACATAGGTCAACAAGAAGCATTTGCTGGTGTAGACTTGTTTGTGGACATACTGTGTACTCACTAGGTTTTAAGGGAAAGCACCTAGAAAGGGTTCCCTGCACCAACATGCACCTATTTTCCTTTACCTTCCTTCCCCTTTCACAGAATATTCCTGGCCTTCCTGAATGCCAGGCTCAGTGAGCTGGAATTCCCCAGAAATGGGAGGAGAGGCGGGCTGGGGACTCTGGCAGGGGGGGCCACTTTCTTCCTGCTCCCGGACGTGCCAGGCAAGGCAGTGAGCCACACACCCAGATTGTTTTGCTGGAAACAGCAGCCCCGGCGAAAGGCACGACGTGGCAGCATCCCCCTCCGGGAGGGTGGCAACTTACAAGATTCCACTCTTCCCATGCCAACCTGGCAGCCAACATGGCGCGGCGGGCTTCACTTCCAGGAGAAATCTCTGCTTCTCGCGGGGGGTGGATTACAGGAAGGATGTGGATGTTCCCCAGTGCATAGCAGGGATTCTTCGGCGGGGGAGAGAGCAGGCGAGGCTGTTGAGCAGCAGAACTTGCCAAAGAAACGGAGCACATTTGATACAGGAGGCAGTTCTCCCAAGCCCCAGGGGGAAGTGTTTCCTCCATCTTCCCTACCTCCCTTCTCTGGGTCGGCTGGCTCGTTTGCTCCCCCTCTCTCCCTGGTCATTACAGTCAAGTAGGAAGAGTAACCTGCCATTTCCTGGGGGAGGGTACAAGCTGTGTCTCCAGGTCCTGGAGAGCATCTTCCAAGACACAGTCTTTGCACAGTCACTATACCGTTCTCTCTCTTGTCTGCAAAGCACCTGTCCTGGCCACACACAGACCGGGAAAGCAAAAGGCTATTGTTTCCAGAGAAGAGCAAAGTAGACTTAACTCACTTCTTGGCTAGTGGTGGGTCTTTCTAAGCAGATCCTGGCCCTGAGGCTGGAGGGTCTCATGGCTGATGAACATGGCCGTGACCTTGGGGCGTGAGGGAAGCTCCAGCTTTCTGGGTTTTTCCCAGACCTCGTGAATCGGAACCTCTGGATGTAGGGGTTGGGAGCAAGGGTGGAGGTTAGTTTTCAGCAAATTTGCCAGCACGCTGAGGATCCCAGCAGAGTGTGTGGACGAATTGGTTTTGGCTTCCGATAGCTCCAGGTATGAACAGGTCTGCCCTGCCAAGCATGTGACCTTGGGACAGTCTCAGCTTCCTCAGCTGTAAAATGGGAACAGTAACAGCATTCCCCATCAAGGCTGCTGGGAGCATGAAATGAGGTCGTGTAGGCACAGTGCCCGACACACAGTGCGGGCTCCGCAAATGGCGGGCTGGCCCTGATGGTGTGGTTTGGGGTAATTATGTTTGGGTGTGGAAAGGCTCTCCCATCTGCTCTGGGCCAAATGCCCAGTTTTGCTCTAGGAAGGGGCGGGAGCCTGCAGTGTAGTGAAGCATGACGACTGAGATGTGACCAGGAAGTGGTGGGCAGATCTGGGTTTGAATCTCGCCTCCAACAACGGAATGTTGGGCAAAATGTGCTATTTTTCTCAGTCTCCTTGATCTGAACCTTACAAATAATATTTGTCTTGAAAATTGCATAGGGATATCAAGTGAAGCAACTATAAATTTCAGTTTCTTCATTATTTCTGACCCGTTCTGGTTCCAAACGATATACTTCTTTGCTCATGGATCGCACATGACTAATCATAACATTTAGGGAAAGTGAGCAATTTGATAGCCTTAAAATTTCACTTATTGAGAAAAATGTGCACTGACCTTGGAAATTCCGAGGAATCGTGGCCAGTCTTTGGGGGAAACAGAGCTCATTCATTCACAGGGCAGTGCATGGGCCACAAAACGGAGCACAAAAAGGTAGCTTTTAGAAAATGTGATATTGTCGGGGCGCCTGGGTGGCTCAGTGGGTTAAAGCCTCCGCCTTCGGCTCAGGTCATGATCTCAGGGTCGTGGGATAGAGCCCCGCCATCGGGCTCTCTGCTCGGCGGGGAGCCTGGTTCCCCCTCTCTCTCTGCCTGCCTCTCTGCCTACTTGTGATCTCTCTCCTCTCTTCAAATAAATAAATAAAATCTTAAATAAATAAATAAATAATGTGATATTGTTAACATAGTAACATTTATATTAAAAAGAGAAGTCAGTTTGGGCTAGCACATAAAGCACATGAGTTAGGGAGGAGTTATCCCTGGATTCGCATTCCAGCTGTTAGAAGCTGTGTGACCTTGATGAGGATACTAAATCTCTCTGGGGCTGAGTTTTGGCATCCGTAAGAATAGATGCTTGTTCCCACATGGCTGGTCTGTGGTAGGATCAAACTGAGACATCATGTTACAAAGGCACGCGATCGGCTTTCAAATATATTTATATTCAGCCACATCTCTTTCTACTCTTCTTAAATTTTTAGCCAAGTCTCTTGGATTTTCTGTATAGATAGCTTCATCTGCAAAGAGTGATTAATTTTGCCCATACTTTACCAATAGTTAAACCTCTGTTCTTGTTTTTGTTTTCTTCTCTTACGTTATAGTGGGGACTAGGGCTTCCAGAAAGATGCTTAACCATATGGTGGCAGCCTCTCTTATCATTGCATCCATGGGATGACTCTGGCATTTTGTCATTAGGTATGATTTCATTGTAAAACTCCTATTCAAAATTTCCCCCATTCTTCCTTTAATAACGTTTGTTTTTCCTATGAGGAATT
This sequence comes from Potos flavus, assembly GCA_028534135.1. NCBI lineage: Eukaryota > Metazoa > Chordata > Mammalia > Carnivora > Procyonidae > Potos > Potos flavus. Next base: position 105,433,007 of record CM052885.1, on the reverse strand, counting down.
GACTCTTATTAACTTTGTTTGTTTGTTTTTCTTTTTTTAGAAGTTCTCTTTTTCTTTGGCTTTGACCTACTAATCTGCATGATTGGTGCTGATAGTAGGCAACCATCCTTGCATTCCTGGAATCAACCTCACCTGGTCCACTGGGTACCAATGAGACATTCGCCTCTTCCTCTCCCGTCCCCTGGTCTTGTGGTCGCCCATTATCTTCTCTCTCCGATGCCTGCCTCCCCGTGCCCTGACATAGTCCCTTCAGAGGGAGGGAGGGGACGAAGAGGGGGGCCTATTTGGGAGTGCACCCAGGAGGAGATTGTCACAAGACCAGCTGGACACATGGAGGGAGAAACCCACAGGTTCCTGGTTCCTTACGGTTGAAAGTTGGGAGGCCTTGGGAGCCTGATCCCTTGTGCCAACACGTCCCTTGCAAACCGCCTCTACAGCAGCCTCTGACCAGCTGCCAGGCCCCTGACCTCATGTTCCTCTGACCACAGGCGACCAAGGCCATGTCTGCCCAAGGCCGTTTCCATAGAAATGCAAATACATAGGGAGAGTGCTTCCTCTTCGGGGCACCTTGCCCCCTTCTTCCCGTTTCTTCTAGATCTTTATGACAGTAGCTCAGATTTCACAACAAAGAGATGTGTCACTCAGTCACGAGGTTCCCTGTGAAGAAATACATTTTCTTCTCTCTATTCTTTTTTGAAAGCACAGAAAATATGACAGATAAACTTCTGGGTCTTTCCGAGGGGGTCATGCTCATGTCTCCCACAGGGGACAGGGAGCGAGACAGGAGCCAAGCCCAGAGGGGTCTTTGCAGAGGAGCCTCACTTTGGGTTTGCCTGGCAGAAGGGGAGCTCTCCCAGAAGGAGATGGGTGGGGACGCATCAGCCAGCTCTTCTGACTCCGAAGGTGGAAATTAGGATTTCTGCTTTTCTGGAAGAGTTCCATCTCCTTCCACCCTCCAGCTTGTCTCCCTCTGTGACAAGGACTGTCAACTCAAAAAAAAAAAAAAAAAAAATCTATGTGGTCCCCAGGGAGTGTGGGAAGAGCCCACTTTTAAGCTTCAAGTTGTGTCGATTTGGGCTTGAGTTTTTGTATATTCAACTTCCTGGAAGACCAGGCTCTGAGAAGGGGCCTGGGCAGGGCCTAAGCAACGAAGAACTGAGGAAGGGAGGAAGTGTCTTAGGTCCGATGCCCAGAAGAGACCCAGAGATGAGGATTCCGGTGTAGGTGACTTACGAAGGGAAATCGGTAAGGGAGGGGAAGTCAGACAGGAAAGGGTAGGGAACCAAGCGAGGGCGTGTTCTCAGATGAAGTCTTGCAGAGATTGACTTTGGTCGAGCCCACAGCCACACTGGAGCATAGGTTAAGTCTCAGAGGCATCCTGACTGGCAGTAAGGGAGTTAGGGTTTCACGTGACTTCCCACGACAGTGTCAAGTTTCCCAGGGGGCTAACGTTTCCTAGGAACTTCCAGCTTTCTGTGTGTGTGGGAACAGGGGGCTCGTGCGGCACAAGGGTGGTCCTCTGAAAAAAACAACCACAGAAGCCGAGGGGGGGTACCCATAAACGGTAGGAGGGGATCGGACAAGGATCTGGCTGCACCGCCCGAGTGGTCCTTCTGTGAAGGGAATAGTCATGCCACGGACCCAGGATAAACCTGAAGATTCTCTGCTCTCAGACCACGATGGCACTGGTATTTCTGGGAGTGGAGGCCACACCTACATGCCTGTCCACTCTGCGTGCGCCTCTGAGGCCTTCTAACGGCGGCTGAGGGGGAGCTCACGGCCAACGGGAAGCATGGCTCTTTAAAAAGGAAGGGCAGCACGGGGGTGGGACACGAGGCAAGCTTGGCAGGCAAACCCACTCGAATTCCTCTCCTGGCCCCAAGCTCTGTGCGCGGAGAAACCCACCTCCCCTCAGTTTCTTCGCCTCCATGAGTCATTGAGCTTAATTCATGGGGCTCTGAGGAGTTGGTCCATTCCTTTATTCATTGGAGAAACATGTGTCGAGGCTCTGCATTTCAGCAGCCCCTCTCCTGGGTGCGGGGCGGTCGGAGTGGACGAGACACGCAGGATTCCTGCCCTCGTGGAGCTCGGGGCTGGGCCTCACATCCCGATCCTGGGAGACGGAAGCCTTCCCGGGATCCTCCTGAGTCTCCTCCCGTGTCTCTTCCAGCTTCCTGCTTTTCTGCAGTCCTGCACGGCGAAGGGCACGTGTGAGGGGGGCAGCGGTGTGCCAGCGAGTCTGGGGCAGATGCTGCCGTAGAAAGCCCAGCAGGACGGAAAGCAGAACAGGACGAGACAGAAAGAACTCTCTGTCCAGGTGAAGAGGCAGGCTGGGGCGCCCGCTTACCTGTGGCAGTTTATGTGCTAGGAAACCTGATGTGGGGGGAAAAGGTCACAGCTCCCCGAATTTTTCAGAACATACCATATGTTACGGTGGGAAGGACCTTGAACAAACAGTCGTTCTTTCATTGCTTCCGTTTCCATTTCTGTAACCTGGATGTCAGCCAGCCCCCGGGATTGGGATGAGGTGGGCTCAAATCCCACTTCCACGGCCCTCTCTGGGGCCTCCCCGAGTTCTCATAATTGCTCTGACTCACGGCCTCCTGCTCTGAAATCTGCAGTCTTCGTTCCCAATCATGTTGATTTTGACGTCAGACAAGGCTCTTCACTTCTTCTTACCGAACAAAATCCACGGACACACCAACCCAAAAGACCACGACAAACATTCATCCATGTGCTTGGTTCAAACTGAAGAGGAAGTGTTTCCATCCCAGGAACACGAACAAATTTAAAGGGACGAGAGAAGTCCCATTCCCCAAATGCGTTGGGATCCCTCGGGCTGCCCCTTCCCTCCTCCTCCTCCTCCCCCAACACGCTGCCTTCTCCCGCTACCCCCCTGCCCTCCTCCATGCTGTAAGAGAAGTCAATACATTCCTTCCCCCCCTTGCCTCATGCAGAACAGCCTCCCCACTTTGGGATTCTCCAAGCCTACCAGGAACTTAGCAAGGATTTTCCCACACAGAGATAGTTACCTCCCTCTAAGGAATTCTCACTCCCACTGGTTGGATGGCAATGATTTCTACCTCATTACAACCCTTTCAGTACAATAGACACTAATGGGTCCCCTTGGTTATGGTTTCCATTACCCTCCCCCATAACTAATTCGGAATTTACTTTATTTCTTGGGGCTACAACTTTGCTCAAGTCGAAATCTTGCCCACTTCTCAGGCTTCTTTGGAGCATTAAGTGAAGTCATGGGTGTCAGAGTTTCTGCATACCCCCGAGCATAAACAGCTGTTTGTCGGTTCCTCCAACCTGGGCCCATTTTTCATGATTCATTTCTCTAAGGATTACATTCTGGCTCCTACAAGATTTCTCTGTAAGTTTACTTGACTCCTCACTCATTTCACGGCAAGGTTTATCACTTCTTTCTCGAGGCTTCAAGAGTAAGAGTATATACTTCAGAGTATTATTTCCCCTCTGGGTTATTATTATTAGTGTGGCTGGAAAGTTTCTTGGGATACCCAACTCTGATTACTGTAGGAAATCGAAAAGGGTGGCAAGGTAATTATCACCTCTTTTCCCTCTGGAAGAACAAGCCCATGAATCTCAAAGATGCAAGTTCTCCTTGATCCCAGGGAGAATCAGGACCTTTGGCTCAAGACTGAGCTTTAGAGGCTGGCTTGCCTGAGTCACTCCCTCTGGGGGCAAGTTCCTGGAGGTGTGGGTTCCTCTATCTACGGAACATGGAAGATGGTATGATCTCTGTTGGGGCTAAGAAGTGGTTACCCGCTTAGTGGACGGCTGTTCCTTCAGCCCGATCGGCCTCCATTCCCCCTGCTTCTGGGAATAGGACCACAACATTCCTTGGGGAACCATTCTTCCCCAATACTCACTCAATGAGCTTCCCAGGGGTTGACTTCGTTGTCATATCCAAGGATGGACCTGGGACCATGTGGCCAATCAGAATGTCTCCCATACTTCCGGCCTCAGGTTCAAGGATGGTTCGGGGACTAAAGCCAGATGAGAAGGCTGTTTCTCACACTGGGTAAGTCCTGCTCATCCTTCGAGACCAGTAAATAGGAGTTGTTCCCCACTCTCTACTCCCACGGAGAGCTGTGCTGCCCCATCCTAGAACCCAGCATACTGTTCTCTTTTCTTGTCTGCCTTCCTCAAGGAAGATAATTTCTAACTTAACACTGGCACATGGTAGGTAAATGGGCCCAGAGTAGCTACTCGGTCAATTTTCATGCAACGGTGGTTGGGGAGGGGATCGAGGCAGGGAGGTCCAAAAACGGGGAGGGTGAGGCTGAGCAAGGACAGGGCCAGCGGCTCCGGATTTTGTAGAGCACACTTCAGATCTGATCTCCAAAGAGCCTTATTAAGAAAGCAGCAAAACTGAGAATTGCAGTGATGTCTCCGGCAGACCTCCCGGTTCCCATTAATGACTGCTATAATAGCTCTTCATTGCCTTCTCTTTCCTTAAGAAAGTCTCACATTGTCATCCAGGCCTGTTAAACGTTCTGCAGGCCCATTATCAAAATAGCATTTTCGGCTTCACTGAACACATGTAGGAAATGTTGTCGTGTTTAAAAAAAAAAAAAACAAACAACTATGAGAATAAGCACAGATTGTATTGGGGTAATTATCTCCTCTCCAACAGCCTTTTGGAAAAAGAGGATATTTCTAATTTTTGGAAAGCCGCACGTCTCGGAGGGTAAGTCGTCCCTGATGAGGTTAGCGGCGCAGCGATGGAAACCTGACCTCGGGGTAATTTCTCCTCCCTGTCCGCCCTCTGCCTCTCTGGCCAACCCCTCCGTCCCTGTAAGAAAGTGGCAAGTCACACCAGTTTCTGGCGGATGCCGGCTGTGAGGGTCATTTCTGGCCGTGTTTCTGTGGGAGCATGAAGCCGGTCTCTCACTCTGAGTGGTGGATGGGTCCCACACTTGTGATGACGACGCTGGGGTTCAACCAGGGTCCCCCTGGGTTAAAGCTTGGCTCCGAGCCACAGATGTGCTGCGGGCGAAGGTGGGTCCTGGGGGACTGAACATTCACAGCGGAAGACTCAGGGTCTTTACCCGCTGTCAGCCGTTTATGACATCATCTCAGCTCCGAGTGATGTCCTCACTGTCCCTGCAGGTCGCTCTGCCACTTAGCAGCCACGCAAGCTCTACATTCTGCTTTCGCAAGCCCCAGCGTCCTCATCTGTGAACTCCGAGGGACGGCGCCTCCCTCACCTTCAGAAAGTAGGACCGAAGCCATCAGAAAGTGCGAATATGCATAATGATGGCTCAGAAAAGGCCACCTCCATTCAGGTCACTGTCTTGACATCTTTCTGTGCTCCTGTCTGATCTGAAGGGGACCCCGCCTGGGTGGCCTCAGATCTCCAGGCCCAGTGAGGAATGAGGGCACATCATGCAATGATGGGCCAACTGTTAAATATACAGGGGAAGGCCCACGCTTGGCCCTGTGGAGCCAGAGTCTTCCTCGGCGTGGGGCGGGGGTGGGGGGGGGAACGGGAAGGGAGCTGCCCCTGGGAGGAAGGACGGGCATTCCCCAGATGACAGGGGAACGGGCTCCCGGGCAGAGGGCTCGAGAGGTGTCCCGTGGGTATGTGGGCAGATGAGGGTGGGGACAACGTTGGACCCAGCTGCCATGTGCATCGGGCTGCAGCCCCCCTGACAGGGGCTTGTGTGTTGTTCTCAGGCTCCATGGGCTCCCGGACTGCCTGGAGAGTTTGTTAAAAATGTAGCACAGGGGCGGGCTCAGGAATCTCCGTTTTCAGCCAGCTCCTGGAGGACATCATGGTGTCAGAGGCAGCCCCGGAGGACAGAGTTACAGGTGAGGGAGAATGAATGCAGGGCTCGGGCTCGGGCGGTGCCCTCCCCGCAGGTGCAGAAGTGGGGCCTGGGGTCTCAGGACCCTGGGCGTGTGGTATGCTAGCATGAGAGCGCTTGAGGGGATCATCTGAGAATCAGCGAGTTGGGGGAGCCCTGGAAAAAGAACCCCAGACAGGCGATCCCAGCTCTGGTAGGAATCACCAGGCGCTGGGCAGAGAGATTCTGTAGGGGTGGGTTCAGTGGTGAGACACGAGCTGAAGCCGAGAGGAAGGTTGGAAGGAGTGATCATTAGGAGCCATTTCTGCACTGATGGGAGCATAGCAGCAGCCCCGAGGCTTTAGGAGGGGAGAAGAAAAAATAGCATATACTAAGTACCTGACATCATTCTAAGGACTTATTAACCCATTTAATTCTCATAACCTCTCTAATTAAAAAAAAAATTGAGAGAGAATTATTCTCAATTAATAGACAAAGAAACTGAGCCCCAGAAAGTAATTTGCTCAATGAATAAGTGGTGGAGGAGAAACCCAAGTCATCCAGACCCTGGGAGTCCAGCGTGGGGGGCGGCATCCCCCTCCTTGGGGGTCAGCCGGGCCTCGCACCCTGCACGCGGCCCCAGTTCTGCACGGAGGGGGCCTGGCTGGCCTAGCTGGGGCCAGGCTGGACGCCGGGAGGCCAGGGAGGGCTGGGATCCCAGCCCAGCTCAAAGACTGCTCAGACTGGATAGGGCACCGGGCAAAGTCATGGGCACAGTCTAACGGAAAACACCTTGCAGAGGGAGTGGATAGCGTGCGGTTCTGGCTTCCTCTGAGGGACTGACCCCGCGAACGGTCTCTCTTTTCAGTGACTCACTCAGACCCCAGTGTCGCCTGAGAGGTCTCTGGTGAGAAAGCCAGGACCCTAGGCTCAAAACTTGGGACACAGAAGACGGAGTTGAGAACCGTGCGAGGCGACGCGGCGTTGCCAGGAGAAAAGGCTGAGCCCACTCTCTCTTATTTAGCCAGGGCTGGGAGGCGGCCCCTGAAGCTTGAAGGGGGCCAGGGCTCGGGCGGGTGGGCTCACTCCCCCAGCACAGTGTCTCCAGCCAGACCCTTCAAAGCACAACCCGCCTTACCGTCCAAGGCTGACCCACGTTCAAAGCACAGGTTCCCTTGCTCCTTGACCGTATGAGTGGGTCGCTTTACCTCTCTGAACTTTGGTTTCCTTATTTGTGAAGCGGGCATGATAATGGACTGTGGATTGGCGTGGCTGCCTCGTGAGGCTGGTGGAGGGGAAGGTGAAAGCGTTTTCCACACAGGTGAGAGGAGGGTGGAGGGAGGGCAGGGTGCCTCTGGGGCCCGGGCAGCAAGCATCCCTTTCATTCCGTGGGGGGACAGAGGGGAGGCTCTTCTGTCAGCCAGCAAGGCCCTGACGCCTGTAGAGGGGAAACTATACTAATTGGGAGAACCCACTGGGAATTTCTGGCGAGTTACAGGATGAGCAACGTTGAAGAAGCTGAAAAGCTGTGTTCGGGCGTGTGTCTGTGCTCGTGTTTGGTGTGTGAAGTCACAGTGAATAATAATTGGTCGCTTCGTGTTTTCCACCCTGGGTGACAAGCAAGGAGGTGGGGACAGCCAGTCAATATGAGGGACAGCCCACACACTTCCACCGTGGTCTCCGAGAGAGCACAACCCCACCCCCGCCCCCAGCCCTGCCAAGGCCCCTGGCAGCCGCAAGGATGGTCGTCGGAGCACAGGGAGGAGGGGAGAGGGCCGGGCAGGGGTACAGGCCGGTCTCAGGGGGTCTCTATCCTAAGCACACTGGGAATTCACAGAAGTGCTGTCCACTAAGGGGCCGTGTGATCAGTTTTGTGTTTCATAAAGCTCCTTCAGGCTGCCACGGAGGGGGATAGATTAAGAACGGTAATCCATGTCCTGGACTTTGCTCAGGACCCAGACTATAGTAAGTGCTCAGGAAACATTATCCAGTGGCTGTCGTTAATCTGTTGGCTGCCAGGTGCCTGGTGGATGCGGACAGTGGCTCAGCAAATGAGGCTGAAGTGCTTCCTCTGACAAAGGGATGGGCTGCTTCCAGGCTCCTTGGCCAGGCCGGGCTTAGCCTGGCAGGTTTCCACCTCTAGCTGTGGATGCTCAAGAAAGGGCGCAGCCAGGCCTGAGACAGGAGGGAGGAAAAGCCCCCAATATGGCGGGCGGGGCGGACATTGTTCCTGAGCTCTGCCAGGAAGTTCCAGCCCTGAGGGTGTGGGGGGAAGACGGGGGAGGAAGGAATTCTTGCCTTGCTGGCTTCGGCCCAGGATCCCCAGTTCACAGCCCTCCTGCTGGTCTGGGCCACCTGACTGCCCATATAGCTAGATTTCCTGTGTGCGTGTGTGTGTGTGTGTGTGTGTGTGTGTGTTAGGGGGGTGCAGAGGGGGCTCTGCCTTCCCAGACCAGAAGAAGGAAAGGCCCACGGGGACAAACCATGCCCTCCCAGGGAAGGAGCTCAGCTGGGATGACGGACCTCTTGGACTGATCTAGAAACTCCAGTGGGGAAAGGAGTGGTCCTACAACCTGCTACCGCGGGGGGATCTTTCTGACCATCCCCCAGGAATAGCAGGCAGCCTGCAGCGGATGGCCGCTCTCTACCAGGCTTTACCCAACACCCCCAGTAGCAGGGTCCCTGAGGCCAGAACTCCCAGGGGTGGTGCTGCGGGCTCCTCGCTAGTCTCCATTCGATCCTAAACATTGACCGATCCTCTGTCTAATCTACCTACAGATTCTCTGTTCCACACGGCAGCCACAAGGCACATGGGCTTTTTGAGCCCTTGAAAAGTGGCTCATTCCACTGGAGATGCGCCACGAATATAAAGTACACCCTGAATTTCAAAAACTTAGTACGAAATAAGTAATGTTAATGATCCCACTAATAATGGCCCGTATTGCTTACCTCTTGGGCTGACAATACTTTGGTTACATTAGATCAAATAAAATCTATTATTAAAATGGACTTCACCTGTTTGCTGTTTGATGTCTTTTTAATGGAGCCCCTAAAAAATTTAAACTTGCCTATCTCACTGGCATTGTATTTCTATCGGATAGAGCTGATCTCGGCTTTAAGTAGGTGAAAACGGTCCAATAAAACAGAGACCCACAAAGGTCCTATGAGCTCTCTCTAGGGCTTACGTGGATGAGGAGGGCAAAACGAATCCTCCTGACTGGTGGCCTGTTCCTGGGGGTCTCCAGTGCCTTGCGGCAGTGGGCGGGGAAAGTACTCACATGGGAGGGAGAGCGTTGGAAGCAGGTGAGGCTCCTTTGAGCGCAACGACTGTGGGGACCCCCACCTAGTAATGTCGCTAGGAGGAGACTAAGTGAGGGGGTGTATGGAGGTCTCCCAGCGGCGTGCTAAGCACTCAGAGACATCCACACTCTTCTCTTCCCCTCAACAGGGAAATTTCAGAACTGGGAGGATCTTTCTAAAACCAGGGCTGAGCCTCCCTCTGGTCCTTTGGATTCATTCATTCAACTACCATCCTTTGAGCTTGCTCGAATGGTAAACCAGGTGGACGGGCTCCCTGCCATCGTGGAGAAGAGCCTCCCTCGCGTGTACGTGTGGAGGCGGAGCGCGGGGCCGCCGGAGGCTGGGGGCTGGAGCAGTGTGCTTTCCTGGCAAACGACGGGAGCTCTCTCTGCCTTCCTGGCGCGGCTCTCAGCTCCACTTCCATCTCATCGGGCCGGCCGTGCCCCCTGGAAGCAGCTGAAACCCTCCCGAGCCCACGCACTTGTAACCAGCCCTCTCGTCGACACCCGCGAGGCTCAGCACTGCAATTTCCATAAAGCCAGGCCGAAGGCAGCCAGTTAGGGGAGCTGGTCCCTGTCACGCCTCATCCTGTGTCCAGCTCTCGAGGCCTCCTGAATGCCGTGCCAGTTCTCCTCTGGGATCTCTTTTAGTTCGTGCCTATCCCCAAGCGATGAAGGCCTCTTGTCTGGCTGTTCATCTTCCTGCCCAGCAAGTCTGAGCTTCCGAGGAGAACAAAGAAAAAAGAAAGCAGATGATTGGGATCTGCAGATCTGACCCCAGAAAGAAATGTGGCCAGGAGGCAATGTGAGCATGAGGGACCGTCAAGCCCGCCATCATCCTTGGGAAGGCACGTGTTGAAACCCTGGAGTGCCCTGGATACTTTGCCTATATTATTGACTTGAATTCCCCTCAAACCCTTTGGGGTACATTAAATCCAATGTCATACGGATTTCACCAGACTCACGGTCTCACAGATAAGCAGTGACAGAGCCTGTTTATAAATCCCACATCTCTCTTCCTAAGAACCCTACACGAGATATTCCACACGCCACATGCATGGGCAGACGGCTTCCAAGAATATTCCCCGCCATTATCTAGTTCATTTGTCGAAGATGCAGGAGCATGGACTGGAAAGAACGTGCAGGAGACGATGTCTGAGTCCTTTTGTGCCTGCCCAGCCCACGTGGCTATGCCTTCCCTTCTTCTCTGCTCTTTGCCCAGACTGGGTGGATCCAGATGGTCGTCTCTGGGACACAGAGGTATTCGTGCTGCTTTCCAGCTTCCAACTTTCTAGGAGGGAGGGATGACTTAGAGAGTTCACGCCTGTTCCATGCAGTTGTCAAGGAAGTTGTTGAGAGAATTAAATGTGAATGACGTTTGAACCTGGCTCAAAGCAGGGCACAAATTAAGGGCATGATCGCTGTTTAAGAGATGATGTAAGTGGACGGCCCCCACAGAGGGCCCAGCTTACAGAAGGTGCTCAATAGATTCCCTTTTGGAGAGGGAAGCCGTCATGGACTAGTGTCACCTGAACAAGGACAGAGTTCAGGGTTCCTAATCTTGGGTGGGCAGTGGAGTCATGGGGAGACCTTGTGAAAATGCAGACTCCTGTGGTTTCCTCCCTGCTCCTCTGATTCAATCAGGCATGGCTGGAGCCCTGGACACTGCATTTCTCAGAAGCTCTTCAGGAGATTCTGCTGTGGGTGTCCCTTTGGTCCCTCTTTCATCGGACTGGGTTGGTGGAGTATATGGCAGTTAGGTCAGAGATCCTGGAACACAGGCGTAGTAACTCGTGCTGACAGAGGTGACCAGGGACCAGAGGTGTGAGCCTGGTTGGAAGCATAGAGGGAATTCTAGGAAATGGGGTGGGGCGAGGGGCAGGATGGTCTTGGGAGTGAGGAGAAGGCACTCCAAGGGGAATGCACACATTTCCGGGGATCTATTCTTTTATGTTTGGGAGTCCCCATGCCTTTGATGTACTCTCCCTGCTCTGCGGAAATAAATTTAAGATCTATAATACAAGATCAGCGGTGACCTCCTCCAGGAATCCTGCCTTCATCCCCTAAGATAATTTAGTTACTTGGTGTGTCTATCACAAGATGATCTCTTTCATTTCTGTATCCCCAATGACCAAAGCAGGGCTGGCATGTAGGGGCTTAATCAATCAGTGATTGAATGGCTTGTCTATTTTCCGGAACAGCTAGCAGGGACATTGAGGGGTTAAGCTTGACCAACACTACTCGTTTTGTTCAAGGCTGCTGAAGGCATGCTATCAGCAATGGGAGAAGATTCCCCCATCCTGTAGGTTTAGAACTGGGGGTCAACACGTGCTCTGGGGGAAGGGCTAAAATATTCCTGCTCAAAGGGAAATTGTGTGGGGATAGGTCATCAGGAAAAGGATGGGGAAAACTAGTCAGTGTTAAGAAAGTATAAAAATAAAAAGAAAGAAGGAGGGAGGGCGGAGGAAGGGGACAGAGGGAGAGATTTGATACCACCGTCATCCTGTGTCTAAAACGACATTACATGCATTATCATCATAGAGCATCCAGAGAAGCCCCTGTTTATAAAAACTAAGAATCGATACCCAGAATGTTAGCTAAGTTGTCCAAAGCCACACCATCTGTGAAGGAGCTAAGTCAGGATTTGAATCAACAATTTTGACTCCAAGCCTGGTACCTTGTCTTCGGCAATACATAGAAAGCAAAATGAGTAGCACTTTTGCTTTGTTGCCAATTTCTCATTTCTTTAGCCATATTGGACATCGTCGATTATTTTAATTTTAATATTCTTTGTCTTTTTTTTTTTTTTTTTTTGCCATTCATCCCAAGTAAGACCCCAAACTCTTTCTCAACACCATGTTCCGGAACATATCACTTTCCTATAAGATAAAGCATTTAAGATCAGATTTGCTTGTTATTTTGTTCAAGATTAACCTATTCCAGAACTCAAAGGAACTTATTCCCAGTGGCCATTCCATTTGAAAACTCTGGAGATATATATCTATATCTATATCTATCTATAAAATCGTTATGTTGCATATCTTAAATTACACGATGATATACGTCAATCATATCTCAATAAAGCTGGAAAAATAGTATTTGTCTTTTGCCAAACTAAAATTAATACAAAATACAAAAAAAAAAAAAAAGAGAAAAAAGAAAAAAAAAGAAAAGTCTGGGCTCTGACTATATTTACTGGAGGAAAGAAGAGAAAAAGAAAACTATAGTTTCAAGAAGAGTTTGATTCTCTAAACCCAGACTGTGAAAAAGACAACTTCCCTGAAGTTGCAGGGAAAAAGTATCAAGTGTATCAGCGGGGAGGGCTGCCAATGACAATAAAGAAGCAAAAATGACATCAGTTGCTGTCACTGCTGAGTGCTCACCTGAGCCAGGATTTAAGTAAATGCAGCTCGTGGGTTATTTCACGTGCCCTTTACGACAACTTCATGAAGTTGACAGGTGAGAAAACTGAGCACAGAAAGTCTGAGTACTTTGCTCCAAGCCATGCACCTGCACAGTGAGAGCCGGGATTCCACGCCGGGTTGCAGAGCTGAGGTCTTCCCCGGTAAACCAAGGCACGTGCAAGGTGAGAAGGGATGGGCATGTTCAGATACCCCAGACACAGGGTGGTCTGCCCCCCAGCCCCACTCAGAAGAGGTCAGGGAGTTATGGGATGGGGGTGGAGAGCCTCGTCCCGGTATCTCCATGGCTTATTCAGAAGCTAGTCACGATTTTGCTTCAGCCCTGGCCACTCCCGGCTCTGTTGTCACGGGCGAGGAGCCTTGTAGCTGGGCGCTGTGGAGAGGAAGTTAGCACACGCAGGAAATGACTGTGCAGTGGATTTCTGGGTCCCCAGGAACAGTGATGTGGGCTCCTACCGCCATCGTGGCGTGAGGGGAGGGGAATAGGCATTCGGTTGTGCAGGGTCCATGCAAGGCAATGGATCGATTGAGTGATTGATTGATTTTGATTTTGCAGAGAAACAGAGCAGGCATGCACGCCAGCAGGGGGAGGGGCAGAGGACGAGGGAGAGAGAGAATCCCAAGCAGACTCTGAGCTGAGTGCGGAGCCTGACCTGGGGCTCCAGCTCATTACCCTGACATCATGACCTGAGCCGAAATCAAGTATCAGATGTTTGACTGACGGAGCCGCTCAGGTGCCCCCAGATATCCTCAGTTTTAACGTGAGCAAGCTGAGGTTTGGGGAGAGCGGGGAGGCGAACTTGCTTCGGTCTGACTCTCCACTGGGTCCACACAAGGAGGAACCAGACCTGAGCACCAGTGAGGGGAAACCAACAAGGACCCGATCCTCAGAGACCACAAGGGCCAACACATTCCGGTGAAATCATTTTTGGCATTTAGCGCCAGTTTTGGATTTAGCTTCCCTGGGCCCCCATTTCTTCACCTTTCCTGGCTGGTTTTGGTGAGGGTTAAATGCCACTGCACGTCCAGAAACCTCAATATGAAACCTTTCTTCTACTTCCTGCCACAGTCAGGGTGCAATTACAAAACCTTTATTTCTCCTAGAATGGCACGATTTTATAAAGACATCTATGGATAGATATATAGGTCTATAGATAACGTGGCAGAAACTTGGTCGGCCTTGTTGCCAATTTAGGGGGACATAAACATATTGACAAACCCGACCTCATATTCAAGATGAAAATAGCTTTAGAGAATGCCGTGGGGGCTGGGGAGGGCATTTTCATTTTTCTTGGAGAATTTCCTGCGTTGACTAAGGGGGGATCAGAATGACAACTGGACTCTTCCCGACTTGAACACACATGCTTTAGGATGAGCAATTATAAAAAGGATCATCTCTTTCCCAGGGGCTTGCATAGATCCTTAACACTAAGGTGTGGTCAGGGAGAGATTTCATCTTCCTCCGGGACCTTGTTAGGAACGCAGACTCTCGGGCCCCAGCCCAGACCTACTAAATCAGAATCTGCATTTTAACGAGCCCCCCAGGTGATCTGTATGCACATTACAGACTGAGGCATGCCGATGCAGATGGCTTTTTCTTTTTCCAATCCCGTAGCTTTGAGTGGACGTTGCCATTTAAAATTAGGTTACAGGTCTTTCGGGGAGCCACCTGTCTCTAACATTTCTGAGGTGAGGTGCCTAGCACACTGCTTGCCAAAGGTTTGCAGGGCCAAGGGACTTCGAACCTGCACGCTGTGATTCCCAATCTGTTTCTCTTTGCTGCTTTAGAAATTGTCAATCATACACATCTTGGGTAGAAAGATGATTTCTGAAGGTGGGGAAAAAAATGTCTTCGCTCCAGGAAGACGGATCAGTCCGTGTTGATGGCTATTTATATTGCAATGACTTAAAAAAATGCTGGAGGCCTTCTTGACTTTTGATGAAGGGGAACCAGTTTGGGCTCATGTTTGGAGTGTCATCTGGCTTTTCCAGAGGCCACCAAAGGCCAGAGAAGGAAAAGAAAAGAATTGGCCTTTGGCGGGGGTAAGAGGCAGGAAGGGTGGGGAGGATGGGAGAGTAGACGGCAGAGTCTGGATGCCAGAGACCCAGAGCTGGCAAGAGGCAGAGAATGAAATGTCTGATGCTCTTGAGAAAAGGGCTGAGAACAGAAAAGAGCCTCTGCGAGAAGGATTCGGGTCCCTAGCACGTACGTTGTGTTGGAGTTCCCGTCTCCTATGCTCCGGTCTTCACTATGAATGGCCACTTGAGATGACCCCCACCCGGAGCCTTCACACAAGTGGCAACACGACATCCTTCTCCAGTGTCCTCTCTAGTCGGCGGGGATAATTACTCATCTATGCTGTGAGTTTTTCCCACCATAGGGTCTTTCCCCAGGATCTCAATTTATAGATCTATTTCAGGTAGAATTGCATCTCCCCGAAAGGCATGGCCCTGCCTAAACTGTGATGTGAGACTTCATCTCTA
The DNA here is from genome assembly GCA_028534135.1 of Potos flavus. Taxonomy (NCBI): domain Eukaryota; kingdom Metazoa; phylum Chordata; class Mammalia; order Carnivora; family Procyonidae; genus Potos; species Potos flavus. The sequence goes on along the minus strand of CM052885.1, from coordinate 105,417,986 downwards.
GAACTGGGACAACGTGAATTTCTGCTGTTTGAAAACCTCGGTGAGTGGTGGTTTATTATGCAGACCTAATGAATACATCCTCCTAAGAACACAAGGGGGGACCCCTACCTACTTAGCAGGGAGCTGCAAGGGTCCCATGTCTCTATTTCAGGAGGGGATGTTGGCCCTCCGGCGCTTGGAGAGGACCTACCTTCCTAGAGACACCGGCCACTGCACAGATGTCTAATGTCCCCCACCCCGTGTACCGTCTACCTCGGAGTAAGAACACCAGCACTCTACATGTCTGCTCTTGCATGAATCTCACAGAGCTTGCTGCCATTGATTGAGAGGGAAAAAAAAAAAGTCCCAGTCTCGAACTTCCTCCAAGGCTTTGGTCATCTGTAACTGGCCAGAAGAATGGCCTACAGCAGCCAGAAGTTAGTTATGGTCTTCGAGCAATTTCCCCTATTCATGATTTTGCAATGGTAGAGTGCCGTCTGCCGTGCCATTTGCATAAGCCACTTTATCCTTTTCCTTTCGGGCTCTGTAAGCCACCCGGCACCCCCACTTATGAGTCACACGCAGCGGCCCCCAGGGCGGAGGTGCACCCTCCCCGTCAGGCTTTCCTTCCCTCTCCCGAGCTGTGCCTCATTTGCTGCTGGGCGAAACTCAGTCTTGCTGCAAATTTCGGCGCCTGCCTGCGTGTGTGTAATTGGGTTGGATTTACATTAAGAGGGTTCCCTGTGGTGAAAACCACACTGCTATTTTCAATCTGAAGCTGCATAAAACATTCAATTTTCTAAGTATCCGTCAGCTGTTAGCGCTGTGAAAAACGTCGTCTGCCCGGATGGATGGGGGGCTCCTGCTCAGTCCCATAAACCCCCGATTATTTGTGCTACCGGCAGGGATGGTATTATATGGTTGTGGATAATGAAGCATTATTTGCCTAAGTATCCACTCACTCACTCAACAAGCACATCTGAGAACCTAGTCTGTGCGAGGCACTCTTCTGAGTGTCTGATCAGACCACATCCCCCCTCAGTTAAAAACTCTTCAAACCAGCATCTTTTCATGTAATCTAAATGAGGGACCCCCCCCCCCAGTTTTTTTCTGTAGAGGGCCAGATAGTGTATATTTTCCACTTTGTGGCCTATGAGGTGTCTGTCCCAACTGCTGGACTCTGCTTTTGTAGCTTGAAGCGGCCCTAGACAACACGTGTATTCTAATGCATGTTATGTATGTTCTAATAAAACTTTATTTATAAAAACAGATAGCAAACCAGTCTTGACCCATGGGCCATAGTTTGCTGATCTCGTGTCAAAATACCTTCCTTTGTCCTGCTGCTGAGCCCTGGGACCTGCTTCCTGCCTCCGTCACTGTATTTCCCATACACAGCTCTCCCTACCATTCATTCCACTCCAGTAGGATAACTTCCCTTTATTCCAAGAACCACCAAGGGCTTTCCTTTCTCAGGACCTTTGCATATCCTATTGCCTCGGTCTGAAGAAATTCTCTTCTCTTGCCATTTGGCAGAGATGGTTCTTCATTATTTACCGTCATTGGAGAGCACTTCGAGTGCCATCCTTAGTGGCTTATGGGACATCGTCACCGAATGGAGCCTCTTTTGAAAGCTTTTCCCACCCAATGCATCATCTTTCAGTTTCTCTTGCCTCAATCTTTTGGTTTCCATCCTTGGAAGCGCATATTACAGATATTCATTATCTTATTGTTTACTTTGTATTTTGTTTTGGTTTCTGTTTCTCTCCCCACCTTCAATTTATGCCCTAAGATGCCAGGTCCCCTCTGTCTCATTCTCTGCTCTCTCCATTTCTTGGCATGGTGCTTGGTACATAGCTGTCTCTCAATTTTAAAGGAAAACTTTTGGGGCGCCTGGGTGGTTCAGTGGGTTAAAGCCCCTGCCTTTGGCTCAGGTCATGGTCTCAGGGTCCTGGGATCGAGCCCCACATCGGGCTCTCTGCTCAGCGGTGAGCCTGCTTCCCTCTCTCTCTCTGCCTGCCTCTCTGCCTACTTGTGATCTCTCTGTCAAATAAATAAATAAAATCTAAAAAAAAAAAAAAAAAAAAGAAGGCTGCCAGAATCAGGGTGGCCCCAGGATAGGTGAAAAATAAAGCAGGTTTCAAAGGAACAGACACACAGTGAGAAGCAAGAGCCGGAGCAAGGCAGGTGGCAAGCATTTCCCCATTGCACAGACAGAAGTAAGGGAAAGAGGAAGAAGTTGACTGATACCCACAGCGGACGCACTAAGCGCCAGTTACCTACCCCTCAGATATGTTACAGACTTTCTGCACAACAGCCTTTCAACACAGATATTACTATTAATTACAATAGAGTGAGACACTGAGGATCAGAGTAGGTGAGGGACCAGACCAAGGTCCCACAGCTCGGAAGTCCGCCTGCCTTGGTCTCTACCACGTGACCCGCCCCTGATGCGCAAGGTCGGTATCAATCCGCCTGCAGTTTTCTTTTCAGGGAGGTGTTTCCTTCTCCGCAGAAGGATCGAGATCTAACCACTTGTTCATGTCTTCGACAAGCTGCGGAAACACTTGAGGTCGCGGATGCCTCCTCCAGAAGCCCCTTTCTCGCGCGCAGCAGAGGACGCGGAGGCTCCTTCCCCGCGCGTCTCCTCAGCGTGTACACACGTGATCCCCTTTCGTCAGGACAGTCACATCGGGGTGGCATGGGCTGTCCCGTTTCACAGGGGAGTTAACTGCAGCCGGAGAGGGCTGATGGCCCGTGGCGCCCAGCACGAAGAGCTGCCCTGGGCCCCCGCACCTGCAGGCGTGCCAGAGGGCCACTAAGGCAGCCCTTAGTGGGACAAGGGTTCGGACAGGGTGCCCAGGGGACTGGCTTCCGCGCTGGATGGTGACAACCCCTCCTAAGCAAGGGAGTCCGAGAGGGGGAAATGTGAGCACACCTGTATAAGCAGGGACATCAAATTGCCCGAGGAGAAGCTATTATATATATGAGCAAATTCTTAGGCGATTCTGCTGGGGGGGGGGAAGTGCTTACGATTTTTTTTCCCCCACTGAGTGTTCATATAAACCTTCTGGGCGCTCGAGACGGGAGGCCGCGGTGTCTGCAAGGCAGCTGGTCCTTCTCCCTAGGGGCATCGGGAGTGATTTGATTCTGCCAGCTAACGCTGTTCGAGGCCCACTTCATCTCCCCCAGAACTCATCAGAGCTGCTAATAGGCCCTTCAGAGCTCATAAAGAGATGACCAAATCTGGGGCTGGGGGACTCCAGCTCATTTATCTTCCGCGGGCTCGATCAGATCTGATTTTGTGCGCTGACGGCTGGATGCTCAAGTGTGGTCTGGCCCGCATCTCAGGCACCTGCTCAAACAGGCCGGGCCCCGGGGCCCCCAGGAGGGCCTGAGGCCCCCTGACCCGCGAGGGTCTCACTGCTCTGACGCTGCAGACAGACACTTACCTGCCAGCCGTACGGATCTGTGCACAAGCCAATAGAAGCGTTTAGGCTTGGAAGGGAACCTGAAGTCCGCTAACGGGAGTGTTGTTACCGCTTCGGGCGCCCCACCCGCTGCCCTGGCTCTTCCGTGTGCGCGTGCGTCCATCCGTAGGACCCCGCTGCCTCTGCTTTTGTCTGTGCCCGCCAGTTTGTGAGCTTCTGCCTGGGGAGAATGTGCAAGAAATGTGAAGTCCCAGATCCACGCAGATACTAACCGCCCCCCTCCCCCCCTCCCCACAGCACAAATACGTTTACCAAATCCCTATTAGCACCTTGGAAGGGACGAATAACATTCCCCAAACTTGCAGACAAATTATTTTTAGCTGAAAGTCAGGCTCATCTTCTCTATGAATCTCTCTCAGTCCTCTAATGAGAAGAGAGAGTTTGCACAAAAAATAATTGGGGAATCTTCATCAAATATACGTAATGATATGTGCTTCAATTAAGGGGAACGGTGTAGGTGACGACGATCGCCACCACCATCATCACCATCCTAGCATGTGGGAATTCCCAGGGTGCCAGGTCACAGGCAACCATTCACTTCTCATTCAACTCGACAAGGAAGCCATGATTCATGGGACCATTTTACAGATGTGGAAAGTAAGGATTAGGGAATGTTCTGATTAGCTATTGCTACGCAGCAAACTATCACACAACTTAGCAGCATAACACAACCTCTGTGTAAGTAAGCTCACACATGTTGTGGGTCAGGAATTTGGAAAGGGCCCAGCAGGGCAGTTGTCCCTTGTTCTCTGACGTCTGGGGCTTGGGCTGCAGTTTCATGGGGTGGGGGAGGGGCGGTGCTGGGGTAACCTGAACGGCTGGAGTTTGGAACAGCGGAGTGGGAGGATCTGCTGGTAGGATCGCTCCTTCCCTCCCATGTCTGCTGCTTGGGCTGGCTGAGCCAAAGGCGGGGCTCAGCTGCGAGTGTAGACGAGAACGTCTACCATGGTCACTCCACATAGTGGTCTCAGGACAGTCGGCCTTTGCACCTGGCGGCCCAGGACGCCACAAGCGAGTGTCCCTAGAGAAGCAGGCAGAGGGAACAAAGTCTCCAACTCTCAGCGGGAGGAGGGTCATAGAACCGGTACCATGTTTTAAAAACTGCTTCAGAGAGGTTCACTGACCTGCCGAGGATTTCAGAGTGAAGAAGTCGCACAGGGGTTTGAAACCAGGTAATCTGACTGCAAAGCTTCCCTCTTAGTGACCCTACGATGCTTCAAGCATTGCTAGACATGCATTAGATGCTACATTTATGCAAATAAGCTACGATCCAGTTAAATTCATGTTACCAATTTGGAGGGCCCGCAAAGAAATGGACAAGAAGCATTCTCCAGGATGGGATGAAAGACTGGGAAGAATCTGGAGTCAGGCTGGGGAGGGGAAGCATGTGCCGTCGGGAATGTTTTCATATTCACAATGAAAGCCAAGACGCCTGCAGACCATAGAGGAACTGAAGTTTTTCTTTCCCTAAATCTTTGCATGAATCTATGGAAAAGTCCTTGCCCTTAGACTTGAAAATACTCCTGGTGGCCAGGAACTAGCCAGTCGGCCCAAAGAGTTTGTGGCTGTTTCCGAGATCACTGGGAGAGTCCCTAAGACCAAAGCCAGAGTTTGCCAAGAACCTGTGTGTTTCCGCAGAGCCTGTGTGTGCTTGTGCCCAGCCCAGAACCAGCCTGAGGGCTCGTCAGAGGAATATAGAGTGTGCATCCCTGATGGCTGGGCTGGGCTTGGAGTTAGCAGAGTTTGCAACCTGCCTGCAAAATTACAGGGTCTTGGGCGGTGATACCTCCTGCAATTCTCTTTATGGGAAACAGAGTTATAGGGAGTGACTTCTGAGGATGCAAAACGGACAAGAGGCAGAGAGAGATGTACAGACAGATTCACCAAGTCGTTTGTGCCCACCCGAGGCTCTTAATACAAGTGTTGGTGAAAGAGCCCTTGCGTTGCCTTTGATTGGCTTCTGGACCAAAGGAGCAGCGACTGGCCAGACCTGTTCTGACCGGCTAGGGCAGGGCCGGGAAGCTTCTTGCCTCACCTGAAGAGACAGGTTTATTCACAGGCCTGCAGTCAGCTTTCCTGGAGGCTGAAGGTTGCGCCAGGGAGGAGTGCCTTGGTGGTCTCCCTGAGCCCCCGCTGAGCTCACAGCATGAGCAGTAGCCTGGCTGGCGATCCGTGCGGACGGGAGTGCTGTGCTGGCGGGCCCAGGCCGATCATTCACCCCGATGCGCAGCGTGTCCCCTTGGCTGGTGTTTGGGTGGCGTGGACTGAGGGGCAGTGCAAACTTCTGTAGCAAGAATAACTGAGCCATTTAATACGAGGGTTTACCGAGAGCCCGGCACTGTGCTGAGAATTTGGTCTCGGCGTGGGTTCTCCCAGCGGCAGGCCCCAAGACCAGGATTCCAGTACGAGGAGTTTATTTGGGAAGTTGAACGCAGACAAGGAGGTGGGGGAATGATGTAAGAAAAGAAGGCCGCAAGAAGTGTGGGATGTGCCAGCCATCTGAGTGGGTGGCTGGAGCTCCCTCCCACGGCGATGCTCTGGAACGTTGTGTAGTGTGCGTACTCCACCCTCCTCCCCCCCAAGGAGTCAGGGAGCCGGGGTATTTACACACCAGGTGCCAAGGTCACTGGCTGAAGCCTGCTCCTGGAGGTGCAATTCCTTAGCATTTCCAGACTTCCGGGCGCCTGTATGTGCACGCATGCACATGCACGCCGTGAAACCTTCTGCTGTTTTGGCCAAATTTTTAAAAACAAACAAGCTGACCTTCAGGTATACAGACGCAGGTTGTGGGAGCTGGAAATCCACTTGAGCGCCAATGGCATCACCGCACTCGAGCCTTATGGCAACCCAAGGAGGAAGGGATTATTCATACCCATTTTATAGGTAGGAGACTGAGGTTTGGAGAGGAGAAGTCACTTTGGTTGGAGGTGAACTTCAGGAGAGTTGCTGGGGTTTGAGTTACGAGCATGACCCATGGGTCAAGAGCCCATGGTTTTAAGCAGTGAGCTATACCAACTCCCTAAGTATAAAGTTATAAAAATTAATAAGAACGGGCCTCCTAATTCCTCCCTTCAGAACTGCTCAGAACTGACTAGGCTTCGGGTCACGGGATAAAGGTGGTTTGACCCCAGAGGGTCGGAGTCTGGATTACAGAACCTTCCCACCTTGAGGGAGAACTAACGATGGGAGCGTGTGTCAAGCTGGAGTTCAGGGAGCCTAGGACCTCAGCCAAACATGACCTTCAGTTTTCACAGTGTAGGGGGAGGCAGACAGAATTGGGAATTTGACCCTGACACTGATAGGAATGGGCAGGGAGGAAGTAAGGAGAAAGGAGAAGGAGGGAGAACGTCATGGGTCCCACTGGGAGCCATGTGGGTTTGTCAGGCTGGGGAGAAGAAAAGGAAAAGGCGACTTTCTGTCCCACCCGTCCCTGTGCCATTTGAGGTGAGCCCTGGGTGAATATCAGGCCATCACCACTCTCATGTCACCCCATGCCTCCCCTTGCTCTTCCAAAACTACTCTGAGGCTTAGCAAAGGAAGTCCCCAAAGACCTTCCGAATTTCCCTTCTCAACCATTCGTGTGCTACACTCAGTCTGAAAGCCCTCCTTCCTGCTTCAGCCCCCCTTCCCTGAGTCCCCTGAGCTATGGAAGGTGCTTCGGATTAAACCCAGGCACACCAAGCCCCTGAGGATCAGGTGGTTCGGACCGTAGGCACAAACTCTAATGGATAACCTCCAACTGTTCTCAGCACTCCTCCTTGGCTCTCACTGAGTCACATCCCTAGAGGCCACCATGGCTGTCCCCGCATAGCTGAGGACATAGTGTACTGAGGCTGTGACTAGTACTATGCATAAGCATGGAACATGAAGATGCTTAGAAGGCAATCATTCATTCATTCATTCATTCATTCATCTAGCGCTCTATCCATCCAACCATTTAGCCCGACCATTTGGCAGATCAGTGTCAGGGACTGGGCACCTTCTGTGAGGAAGAAAGTCAATGCCTGTGCCCCCATGGAGCTTAGAGTCTAGTTGGGAAAGCAGACCAAAAAAATATGACGAATGAATAAAACTTGATAATAGAAAAAATTAATGCGATGAAGATAGTAATCCATCAAGAAAGGATGGTCAGTAAAGATCTATCTGAGGAGGAGATATTTTTAAGCTGAGGCCTCCCTGGGTGGTAACAAGGAGCTAACCATGTGAAGAGAGGAAAAGAGCATTCTAGAAAATCGACCAGTGTGGGTGTGAACCCTGAGATGAGAAATAGCTGGGTAAGTTCAGAAGCAGAATTTAGTTCCTCCCAGTTAGGTCCTAGGGAGGGAGGGGAAAGGTGGCATCAGACGGGGCTGTAGAAGTGGAAAGGAGATGATTCATGTAGGGCTTTTTATGAGCCGCACTGAGGAACTTGGATTATACTGATGGCAAATACGATACCACTGGAGAATTTTCAGTATGGCACCGACATAATTTTATTTAAAAAAAAAAATAAGGCACTCGAGAAAGACTCTATGAAAATAAAGGTTGCAGCCAAGGAGACCCGCTTGATGTCTGTCCCAATCGTTCCGGAGGGAGATGGTGATGGTGGCCTGGCCAGGGTTAGATGATGGGGACGGAGACACGTGTCAAGTTTGAGGTGTGTTTTGGAAGTGGAGACACCTGGATTTTCTGAAGGACTACACAGAAAAGAGCTTGATCCTGTGCCAAGAACCAGGAGCCAACTTCGCTCAGATCCCAGGCCTCAGAACAACGTTAGAGACGTGTCGGTCCACTGTGGTGTGGGGAATAAACAAAACCAACCATGAAAAAATCAGACTTAAATCACACACCAACTCTCTGAAGAGCAGAGTGCCCTGTCCCTGGAAAGTGCCCCTATGTACTTACAAAAATTTTGGTGTAAAATTTCAGGTGACTCCTGGATTCCTGAAGACCCTTCATGGACACGAGCGCGCGCACACACACACACACACACACACACACCCCGCCCACCAACTGCAATGGACTAGGAGCATCATAATCTTGGATCCAAGATCTCAAAATCCATGAACTAGAGACTTACACTGACTCTCCATATTCTAGAAATCTCTATCTCGAAGAGTGGACAATGGCCAGCCCTCTTTCAGGCAGGCTTATACATAATCAATCTCCTGTCTAAGTTCTCTAGGGACAGGAATTCTATGCTTCTCCTTCAGGGGACCCTGCGGTGTTCTGCCGTGATTAAAATGCAGTCTGATCCTGTTTCCATTTGTTCTGTCCCCTGAGAGGGGGATGGGCCAGTCAAAGGAAAGCCTTGAAGGAACATGGGAATTCTGGGCCATTCTTTTCTAATTTTGAGTTTTCTGTTTTGCTGGCATCACATGACTTGAGCAATACATTTTAAAAAAGACCCAGAAGAAGATGGGAGTTCAGAAATTAGCTCTATTTTCAGCTTGAACAAACAAACAAAACAAAATGTCCGAAAACAATTAGTAAATATTTTTTTAGCAGATTTTTTCTGTGTCTACATTTTTTTATTGTGCCTCTTTCCCACATGTCATTTAAATGCAAAAGGCAAGACATTTTAATACGTACAAGATGTATCCACCTTATGCTTCAATCACCAGGACTTCTTGCTTTTCACAAGATCGGTGAAGATTTTTCTTGATTTCATGCCTTGCGTATGCTGTTCCCTCTGACTAGAATGCCCTTCTATGTCTTCCGGGGAAACTTGTACTTTTTTTAGGTCCAACAGAGAGGTTGTGTTCTTAGCCTTCACGAATGCATAGATACAGGTGCGCTTTCTGTGTTCTCTACACCAGTTGCCTCTGGTCCATCCCACTCTCATCCTACTGATCATATTTTATTTTAAATTATATGAATGCATGTCTTTCTCTCCCTCTGGATCCTTGAAAGCAGGGATGGTGATTTCTTTATTTCTTAATTGCAGGACTCAGCCAAAATCTGGCAGAGTCTAAGCCCAAGATGTGCATTGAAGATGTGTGGAGTACCTCCTTGGAAGGGCTCCATGGGTGGGTGACATCCTAGTCCCGGGACATCAGATCCTGACTAACAATTCTAGGATCATGTTGCTGTTAGGAAGAAAAGTTCAGACTTGTGGAGTGGAACCCATTCTCCCCCTCGGGCCACCTCTCCCCTGTGACTGCTCTCCAAGGCTATTTCTATTCTGCCTGCTTGGGGGATTTTGATGTTTAAGGCTGAGACTGCCTCTTTTGGACCAATGATCTCAAGCCCTAACCTCCTCTCTATTCCTTTTGCCTCCACAGTATAAAAAAACAAAATGAAAGCCCTTCGGACTCAATTTTTTATGCTCTAATTAGGTATATTTGTTGAGTGCTTATACCGTTTCAATCACTGTGCTAGCCGCCTTCATCAATTAGCTCATTTTATTTATATAAGTGCTCTCTCCATTTATTCCTCCGTATGTGCATATATTTCAGAAGTACTAATTGAGCATCTATTATAGATTGATACTACACTGAGTACTGGATGCAACTATGGACAAAAGGCCCAAGGGTCCTGCCCTCTTAGATCTTGGAGTCTCGCATGGAAGATAGGAAATGATCTGGTAACTGTAAATTTCGAGATAATTTCAGATGGTACAAATATTGTAAATGAGGCAGACAGTGCCATGGCAGAGGTAAATGGATGGTGTGGTCAGGATCTGAAGGAGGCCGAAGGATGGTATGGTCTAGATTGCTTGATACACATCACTTCCACCTTCCATTTCATTGGCCCAGAGCTAGTCACACAGCCACGTAACGATACGTAACAACACGTAACGACATGTAACGACACGTAACGACAAGAAGCCTGGAAAGTCCATTCCCTGGGCGATCCAGAAAAGGCCTAAGAAAAAGGATTTGGCAAACATAATTCATAGCATCACTTTTGACATTTAAGCTGGGATGATAAATATGAGATGGAAGAGTTTTTAAGATACAAAGAAACCCACATAGAAAGGCTATAAGCTGGGGAAAGTGGCTTGGCCTATTTGATGACTAAAAGGATGCCATTATGTCTGGCACCTAACAAGCAAGGAGGAGCACACCATGTGATGAATTACAACAGGTCATTTAGGATTTGGTTCTGAGAGCTGTGAGCAGCCACCAGAAGGTTTTCCGCCAGGGACTGTCATGATCATTTTTAGAAGCCCTCCCCAAGTACAGGGTGGAGAAGGAAGGTTCTGCGGGGGAACAGCAGGAAGAGGTAGACGACTCATTAAGTTGTTCTGGAATGCTAGGGAAGAGGTGATGGTGGCTCAGAAGTGGTGGTGGCCTCAGAGATTGTATTCACACTCGATAGACTGGAGGAGTAACAAAGTGGATGTTGCAAGCTGAAATCTGCTCCCAAGTTCAAAGACTCATTTCTCTCCTGCTCAATTAATTGCTTGTTTATTGGATCGTTCTTTTGTGTATAATACCATGTTGGTTTGGGTCTGTTTTCTAAACACAGGCATTAGTTATCAGGCTTCGAAATGAGGGGCATGAAATATAAGCGCTAAGGAGGGGAGAAGGGAGAAGGGACACTGGTCTGGTAGAAGCCCAGATGAACTTCTCCAAGAGTATAGACCTCCTGGCAAGGCTTTGAAAGATGGAGAAGCCACGGGAACCATGGAAAGAATCAGGACTCTAGAGACAGTGCTCTGCTCCTGTGTGAGTGGTAGCCCCATATGAGCTATATTAAACTCTTTGGGCTTTGCAAGAGGGTACAGACTCTTAAATCCGATAGAAATGGGTCTAAATCTAGGACTCACTACTAGGAGTTGTATGAGCGGGGGAGAGATGTGTCTCCCAGCTTCAGTTCCTCATTTGTAAAATACCACCGTATCAGTCATCTGGGATGTAGTAACAAACATCTCCGTGATCTCATTGATTCACCACAAACTAATTTGTCACTCCGCTGTTAAGTAGACTGGTATGGTTCTTCTCCATGTGCTTTCTCATCCTGGGACCCAGGCTGTGAGCATGCCAGCAGTTCTTGGGACAGAAGCAAGAGAGAAGGCAGAAATCTGCAAGCCTCTTAGAGCTTCTTAGATTTACTAAACTAGAGACCTGTTCTCACTGACCCAAGCAAGTCACACGGATCACCCTCTTACTGGGACAGGAAAGTATATTCTGGCTACAAAGAAGCACCATGAGTTACATGACTGTGGGAGTGGGTAGAGTTGAGAACTTGAGTGCAATCTGCCCCAGACACCTTGCAGAATTACTGTAGGAATTAGTCAAATGATACATGCAAAGCACGTAACAGTGTCTGATAATGCCCAACACTTGGTGAAGCCAATTCTTAGGAAGTAGCTCGATTTTAATATATATTTGCAAATGTTGGATTAAAATGTTCTACTTTTTTTGCCTTCTACCTTTTGCTTTCCTCTTAATAACCACCTGGTCCACACAGTCAGGAGCACAAACAAGGCTGACCTGGTGCCAAATGCAGAGTATTTAATAGCAGGGAGACCTTGGTTGGAAGCTCAGTGATGTTGCGTACCATTTTCATGACCGGCTGAGATGACTTGTCCTTTCTGAGCCTCAGTCTGCTCATCTGTAAAAGGAGGAGAAAGCCCACAGCACTGGATTGATGTGAAGATTAAATCTCCTTGCCCAGAAAGCTCAGAACATTTGGCTTCTCTTTCCCCAATTGATTTCCTGTAGTCTCTGGCAAGTTCTTAGAATTCAGTATCTTCTGACTGTTCCAATTTGAGGCCAAAGAGCTTATCTTCATTGCGGATGCTTAGAGAAAGTAAACTTTAAGGCTTCCTCTAGTAATTATTGCCATTCCCTTTCCTGAAAGAAGATTTGGGGCTCTTCCCTGATGGGAAATATATAGGTATATAAGAATATATACCTTATAAGTATATATCACTTATTTGTGACTGATTTCTTGAGATTTCTTGAGATTTTCTTGAAATTTCTTGAGATTTCCTAAATATCCCATGCCATTCCATGGCTCTCTGCCTTTGTTGGTCCCTCTACCTGGAGTGCCTTCATTTATCTCAAAGGAAATTCCTTTGCTGAACAAGCCAAGATCCTTCTTACCACCCCTACTGCCCTCTTCCTGCCCCCATCCGAATTAGTTAAGAAGCTGTCATTGACTCTATGCTTTTCAATCAGACTTATCTACACACATCTGGTCATGTATGTTAGTGGACTGGGAAGCTGACTGTTGGGTGTGACTCCTTGGTCAGACCCAGGTCTCCTGCTCGCTATGAGCAGCTCAGTTGGGCCCTTCATGGGGGCAAGCAGGACTGAGGCCAGCAGGAGCCAGCTTGCTATGAACGAGGTGCGAAAGCGTGCCCAGGGCATCCTGGGAAATCAGGAACACCACCTGAGGTCAGGCAAGAAAGCCCACATCACGGCTGCATTTGGGAGTGATTTATTTTATGGCAATGAGAGACAGAATTGGAAGAGAGCACAGCTAGAGGATGACATGATGGTCCAGACAAGAATTAGTACCCTCGCTCTCAAGAGACCTTGCTGATAACTACGACCCCTATTTCCTGGCTGGGTTTCTTTCCGCTTGCCAACTGCTTGGGTTCATGGAGTGCCTGGGCCTTGGGTGGACTCATTCTCCTCTGATGTAGGGCATTTTAATGTGTAACCGATTTGTGACTGAGGCTTGTCTGTGGACCTTCATTACCAGCCCTCTATGAGGCAAGTACAGGGACCGAGAATAAGCATTCATGAACCTTAGGAAGAATTCGATGCCCCAGTGTATTCTCAGTCTCCTCTAGTAACTAATTTTTATTTTATTTTACTAAAATATTGGATAGTAATGGATTGGTATTAAAAAAAAAAGCAACAACAACGACATGCAAAGAGCTCTTCACCCTCGAGCTTTCAGGGAGCACTGATATAATATACTCCGTGAAGTTCCCCTCTTTTTCTTTGCCGGGTAGGATGATTTTAGCTCTCTTCTGGATTTTCGTGAAATCAGATTACAACCGGTTGAGTTTCAGATACTCTCAGTTTTTCACTTCAGGGAGTTTTCCTGGACCCTAATATCCAATTTTCCTCTGGTTACAAAACCGCCAAGTTTTGGGGGGATTGGGAAGGGACTATTTAAACGTTTAATCCCACATTCTTACCTACAGAGCCTCCTCTCTCTCTTTTTTATTTATAACCTTTTTTTTAGAGTAGTTTTAGGTTGACTGAGAACTTGAACGGAAAGGTGAGAGTCCTCAAATCCTCCCTGTCCCCTGCCACGTGGCGTTTCCCCCTCTCACCAGCACCTTGATCCGATGTGCTACGGGGGTTACCGCAGATGGACCTCTATTCCTATGTCCCTACAATAACTAAAGCTCGTGGTTTGCATGAGGGTTCGCGCTTGGTGTTGTACCTACATGGGTTTGGTGATCATATGGTGGCGAGCGTTCACCACTACGGTCTCATACGGAAGAGGTCTACTGCCCTACAGTCCCTCGGGCTCCACCTGTTCATCCTCCCCTCCCTCTCCCGGAAGCCCCCGTGACCGCCCCTCTTTTCGCTATCTCCATAGCTTTGTCTTTTCTAGAATCTCTTGTAGTTGGGTTCAGTCCGTATGTAGCCCGTTAGATGTCGTTTTCTTTTTCCCTTTCCCCCAAATCTTCACGTCCCTTCCATCATCTCAAAACACACCCGCCGTCCCTCTGATACAGAATAGAGAAGTTGAGAAAAAGGAGAAAAAGTCTTCTCTAACTTAGCTCCCACATTATTACCTATGACAGGCCATCTGGGGGTGGGGGGTATTGTTCCCTGCTCCCTGTCTTCCTATCAGGAAGCAAGCGCTGACTCTTCACCCTCCGCAGGCGAGCCGGGCAGGCCCCTCCTCCCACCTCGCTCAACTCCCTCCTTGTTTTCCTAAAATCAGGGCCTCTTGCCCGCGCTGTGTCTGAGCGGTAATTACCTTGTGTCTGTTCTCCTGCCTTCAAATTATTTTTCCCACCTTCAGAGCAATTGCCTCGTACTTCTTATCTCTACCGTGATCCTCTACAGGGCGCAGGGGACCTGTCTCTTGACTCTCATATTTTTGCTTCTGATGTTAAAAAGTCCCCTTGAACTTGCATTTACAGACAACAGCAGAGCCCGAGTGTCTTCGCATCAGCTGACAGTCCCCGGGGCAGGGTGTTTGCAATTACAGCCCCAGCCGGCTGCGGGATCAGAGAGCCCAGTGAGGCCCTCTTTGATGAGTGGCGGGTCTTTCTTCTGAATGTTATGCAGGTGAAATCCCGCGGAAGGCGCGCCTTTCTCCCTTTATCTTGTCTTAGCAGAAAAGACAGACCTACATACACATATACACACCCGTGCCTAGATGGAGACAGGCTTGGCTGAGGAGGGAGGGGACCTGAAGCTACACCAAGGATTTCTAGCTCATTCTGGAAAAATCCTTCTATAGAGCCTGTCTTCTCAGAGTCTCCTCCTCCTCCCGGATAGGCTGTCCTCTCTCGGGGGCATAGCTTAACCTAAATGGAAGGGATGATCTCCTTTTCCTCCAGCTTTTTGGTTCTAATATTGCTCTTTCCGATTTGTAGTTATTTGTTGGGACATAGGATTTCTCCCTATGGAGATATTTTCTGCCACTTTTATTTCTTGCAGAGGAAATAACCGACACCCAACAGTGATCCTGGCCCTTGGGATCTCGATAGAGCTGCTCCAGAGAATCTGCCTTTCTCTCCTCCGTGTGGTGTGTGCATATTCTGTGCTGCAGAGAGTGATTGTCCCCCTTCTGGTGTGTTTGGTAAGGCCGAGTCCCTGTGGGTGGGCCTAGTGTCCCCCAGAGGAAGGAGGCATCTGGGGACCAGGCCGTGCTTTGCTAGAAAATTCCATCTCAGGAAGCATGGCGAGGGACCCCTCAGTCTTTCCACTTGGAATTCAGCCCTCGAGAAGATGTGATGTCTTAGCCTCTTTCATGCGGAGGTTTGGGGGGGCCTGGGAAGAGGCTCATTTGCTCTGTACTATAAGCTGAGGGAGGGAAGCCCCCTCATCTTGAAAATGGGCATTTCTGCTTATTTCTTACCTGTTTATTCACTTCGGTGGAGGTCTTTCCTTAAGACCTTAAGAAAGCCTTGCTGGAACAGTAGAAAATTGTCTCAAAAGCACCACTGAGTCCAGGAATGAGCTCACCTTCTCATTTCCGGGGGTGGCGGCAAAAATGCCTCCCAAGGACAGTTGGAGTAGCCAGGAATGTTCTAGGGTTCCTGTTACTAAAACATGACTTATATTTTAAAATAGTCGTAATACACATACCATTGTCTTTGGACACTTTTTTTAAAGATTTTATTTATTTATTTGAGAGAGAGAGCGTGAGCGCACACGAGAATGGGGAGGGGCAGAGTCGGAGAAGCAGACTCCCCTGGGAGCAGGGAGCCGGACATGGGGCTCGATCCTGGGACTCCGGGATCGTGACCTGAGCTGAAGGCAGACACTCAACCAACTGAGCCACCCAGGCGAGCCAGGAATCTATAAAAATCCTTATCAAGTGATGTTCCTCTTGCTTCCATTTTACCGATGAAAGAATCGGATGTTTGAGCCTGTGTATTCCGACTCCCTGACATCCTCACCTGATATCCTGTTTTCTGCTGTCCCCGGAGGACCTGGACTGGGTATTAGTAAAGGAAGAGGAACATTTTTGTTACATGTTTGCAACGTGCAAAGCATCTTCGCATAATTGGTCTAGCTAAGTGGTTGAATTCTGCGTCTAAAGTTTATTATTATTATTATTTATTTATTTATTTATTTATTTTACAAGCAGGATACTGCCATTCACGGGGTCGTATGATTTGAAAACCACGTGTCAACCGATGGAAGACATGGGACTCAAAATTATCGCAGGTGTAGAACTCATTCCTCCGGGGCTTTATTTTGTCCTCATGCGGAATGCAGCCGAGGATGGAAATGCCCAGGCCTGGGAGCATAGTCTAACAGCACACACTGGAATGCAGAAGGACCCCTAAGCCCCAGCGGGCCACAGAGCTGCGAAATCAGGGCTTCCTGTACGTTTGGCTGGCGAATCTCCACCCTACTCTCGAAGTGACCGAGGGGACGCCTATGGATGTGTCAAATACCTCGTGTGTCAATTGCAAGGCTCTGTCACAGAGTCAGCACGATGCGGAGAATTGAAACAATTACAGGGATGCCTTGGTCCTACACCTGCTTTCGCCCACTCACAGAAATCCAAGGGAAGCATCTGATCTGATGTTTCTTTCTGCTTCGAGGATTCCAATGATTGTTCTCTTTCCCCATTTCAGCCACCGCAGGCTCCTGGCAGACCACGATACTCTGATGAGTCCTGAATGCCAGAGGAGAGAAAAGGGTATTGAATCCGAGGACCTTGACTACGTCTGTGAGAAGGAATTACCTGCTAAGTATAGCGTCTCGGAAAGAGGTTCTCTCATAGGTCGCGCAAGGACAAGCCAAAGAAACACAAGCCTTGGTTCTTTGGACGCATAACAATATTCTAAGACAAATGTTTGTCAGGGGCTAGAATGTGATCCTGCATCTGTCACACACTCAGGGTGTGACGTGGGGGAATGGACGTCCCCTCCCAGAACACAGGTCCCCATCTCTAAAGCCGGGGTTTGGAATTCTAAGATTCCACAGCGTCCTGCCTGGAATGGGGTCAGGCTGGGCGGTCAGAAGCTCAGGGCTGGTGGGAAAGGACACAGCCAGGAAGGGATAGGGCTCCTGTTGGGTAACGAGAGAGAGGCACGGTGACCGGGCCTGAGCCAGTCCGGAAAGAATGTCTAAAGAAGTCAGATCTGGGGGCCGAGGAGGACAGCGGGAGACTCCCAGGAGCGGCAGTCAAGGCGGGTCAGCCTCCCGGCAGGCTGCCTGGTTTGGGGAATGGCATCCGTGTGTAGGGAGAGGCTCTGAAGGCCGAGCAGGTGTCAGGGCCCAAGCCAAGTGGTCTGGAGGTCAGGACAGGGTGTCACTTCTAAACAAGGTGCCCGAGCCCAGAGCAGGCCTGAGTTAAAACCCACTCACCCCGGCAACACGGCAGGATAGACGGGCCTGCTCTGGGAGTTTAAGTAAAGCCGGGGTAAGTGTCGGCTTCTCTGCCTCCTCAGGGCAAATCGGGGGCTGTCTTGGCTGGGGGGTTGGGGAAGCTGGACAGACACCTTTAGAGCCAGAAGATGGTATTTCCATTTAAATCTAAATAAAAATAATAACAGCTAACAGATAGGGAGCGTTTTCTCTGTGCACACCGTTCGAAGTCCTCGCCTGCGTGAACTCATCAGCAGGCTCGTGTTAGAGCTTTTGTTTTGTTTTTTTCAAAGATCAAAACATGACGATCTCCATCCCTTCCCCTGTGACACATGGCACCATCGAGGGGTCCAGGCAAGAATGGAGAGAGTGCAGAGGGGCCCAGGGAAACTCGTTCACGCTGAAGCCTCTCGGGAAACAGGGGCCCTTGAAGTGACCCCAGCTCCGTGGTTTCATGCTCAGAGCTTCGTTTTCCAGCGCGGTCAAGAGATTGAACACACTCGACGGCTTTCCCAGGCGCCCCCGCGGCTAAATGTTTCTTAGGTTCCTCTAGGCTCTGACACGGGGTGGGGAAACAGACAGGGGAAATGAAAAAGTTACAAGAAACCTTTTCTTAAGATGGTGTAATCACATTTGTCACAGGAGCACAGGTGGCTCAGTCGGTGAAGCGTCCGCCTTTGGCTCAGGTCGTGATCCTGAGGTCCTGGGATCGAGCCCCACGTTGGGCTCCCTGCTCGGCGGGGAGCCTGCTTCTCCCTCTCCCTCCGCCCCTCCCCCGCACTAGTGTTCTCTCTCTCTTTCTCTTGGTCAAATAAATAAATAAAATCTTTTAAAAAAATCATACTTATCACAGATCTGAAAGTGTAACTGGGGTGAAGACACCTTCCTATGATTTCCCTCCTTTCTGGCTGTGCTCCTTGGGTGTCACACAGACCAGACACACCACAATCTCTCTGACGTTGTGCTCGCATCTCTCGAGCCTGGTAAAAATGCCGAGCTCCAGCCTTTGTTGTCTGCCTAACAGCTGCTGAGTTGCCTCCCGCCTCCCCAGTGTGTTCTCTTCCATCTGCCCCTCACTGCCAGCAGCAGCATCTTCCTGCTCAATATCACCAACGGGCTCCAGTCCCCTGCAGGTTAGTATCCGGCGTCCGCATCCCAGCCAAATCCCCTAAGACCTGCCCTGAAAGCACCTCTCGTGTCCTAGCTTTCTCTCATGAGTTCCATAATCTCCAGGCCCAACCGTCCTGATCATGTTCTCCGCCTCCCAACCTAGCCTCGGCCAAAAATACCCTTTCCTATCCCCACCTGTGACACATTCTCACTGGAAAGTCTATGTTCCCTTTCAGTATCCAAGTCAAAGCCTGGCTCCCCCAGGAAGCCTTCTTGTACCTCTAACCTTTGCCCTCCGCCATCCACCAACCAACCTCTAACCTCTACCCTCCAACCTCCATCATTCAACCTGTACCCTCCAATCTCTACCCTCCAACCTCTGCCCTCCAACCTCCAACCTCTACCCTCCAACCTCCAACCTCTAACCTCCACCCTCCAACCACTACCCTCCATCCTCCACCCTCCAACCTCTACCCTCCAACCTCTGCCCTCCAACTTCTAACCTCCACCCTCCAACCTCCAATCTCTACCCTCCAATCTCTATCCTCCAACCTCCAAGTCTCCAACCTCCCATCTCCAATCTCCAATCTCAACCTCCAACCTCCAGCCACATACTTCATCATTAGAAAGGATCACAGCCATCTCATAGCCCTCTACTCACACCTTCTTCCCTCTATTTTAGCTCCTCGCAGAATTATCTGCGTTCACATCTACACTGACCTCTGGCTGGGATCATCATGTGTGAATCACTGTATTCTCCAAACCCAAACCATCCTGGCATACCGTGTGCTCATGGGCATAGGGTAGATTGCAGTGCTGGCCACAGTTCTTCAGCTCCACCTGTGTCTACACCCTTTGGCTTATTATTTGGAGGGACTGCGCATCCAACTCTGACTCTGTATTTCTCCAGGACATTTACTTTGACGCACAGAACGAGGTGGAATGAAGGTGTGCTAGTTCTAAGTTCAGGCCTGACAGGCATGGTTTTCAGTGGCTCTCTTGGGGTTCTTTGCAATCATAAGAACATAGTGGGGCTGGTTGCTGGTGGGTAAGAGATATGTGGAGCAGAGGAAAGCCACTCCATTTGCTGCATGGGAGACCAGCATAGAGAAACCAGTCAACCCCCAGACATGTGAGCCTGCACAGCCAAAGATCGGCAAGGCCTTTGGATAGCCTCCCTACTTAACCCAGAAGCCATCCGCGGGTGTCAGTAAGTAGATCACCAGCAACCCTCCTTCCTGAAAGTCTTAGATACAATGGTGAAAAACACACTTGTCTCCACCTACAATAATCGTGTCACCAGAACCCACACGACGGCGGTGACATCTAGTAGAAGGGTGTTTTGCTAATGCTTCTTACAACGGATAGGCCACAATTTAACAACTGACCGTCCAATTAAAAGAAGTAAAATAATCCATGCTAACTACAGAAAATTTAAATATGTAAAAAAAGAGAATACAACAAAAAAAAATTGGAAACCTCTCAAAACATTTTCTTTATGGATTCTCTGCTTTTATCATTAGGGCACCTCCACCTGGAGAAACATCATTTTTTTTTTTTTTTTGCCAATTCTTTTAATATTTCCTCTTTACTGTTTGAACTTTTAATCAGTATAAATTGAATGAAGCCAGTTATATGAGGTGGTGGTGGGGAGATGTTTGTCCCAGCATAACTCCCAAATGTTTAACCAATCACTCGTGCATTTTCATTTAATAATCGTACCCCGCACTTCGAATTATTTCATACTTATTTTTATTCTGCATTTGAATTACTACTGTAGCTTTATAGTATGTTTTGACATTGGTAGGACAGATTTCACCTTTTTAATTGAATTTAATTTTTTATCTTTTTGAGCCATTCTCACGCATTTATTATCTCTAGCTGAATCAGAAATAGGTTGCCAAGTTTTCACCAGAGATCCAATGGAATTTTGAAAATACTGTCTCTCATGAAGATTTGGGAGTTTTGCTCTTCCCTCCCTTCTTCCTCTTTCTTATCCATTCTCTTCTTCATCCTCGTCCCCTTTTATTTCCACTTGTCCCTGTTCCTTTCCTTCCCCTCCTATTTCTCCTCTTCTTCTTCTCTTTACTGATGACTGCCTAAATGATAAAAATCTCAAACATACAGAAAACGAAAACTAAACCTGCATACACAGTCACACTGAACCCTCCCAGGCGCTTCTTTGTTCTTCCCACTTGTACCATTTCTTTTATTTTTAAAGATTTTATTTATTTATTCAACAGAGAGAGATCACAAGTGGGCAGAGAGAGAGGGGAAGCAGGCTCCCCGCTGAGCAGAGAGCCCAACGTGGGGCTCGATCCCAGGACCCTGAGATCATGACCTGAGCTGAAGGCAGAGGCTTAACCCACTGAGCCACCCAGGTGCCCCCACTTGTTCCATTTCTGATGCTTTTCATTCTCGTTGTGTAGATCCAGGTTTTCATCGGGTACCATTTTCCTTCTATCTGAAGAAGTGCTTTTAATATTTCTGGTACTGAAGACCTTCCTCTAACCTGGACTGGATATGATGGATATGATCCTTAGGCTAAACTCAGTCCAGGTCAGCCCCTTTGTGCATGGTGCTGGTCCCATGGCCACTGGTCAGAGGCATTTCTAATCATGTCAGCCTCGCCGGGCTCTCGTTCTGTCTGCTTTGACGACTTCCCTGGTTCCAGCAAGTCGTACCGCTGAGGTCACCCCAAGTTATGCCATTATTTAGACTTTTCCTTTCAACTTAGAATATGAAACAGGGATAAATCATTCAACCCCCATCACCCATTTAACCCCTGTGTAAACTGTCTGAGGGATATAATGATAATTACCTTTTTCGGGGACAGAGTTGTGGGGGGAGTCAATTAAGTCTTGCACTGTGCTTTGAGATCTTTCAATGAATGACTCGGGGTTATTACTGTTAACAAGATACCAAAGGGATATTTGCCAGCAATGACTCCCTTCGAGCCAGCATGTCTGTCATTAGTAATTTGGGGGCTTGGCACAGAGTCATGGGAATGTTTTAATGGCTTCTGTTCAACCCCAGAAATAGATCTTGAAGTTGCAAAAAGAAATGCTTGTTTTCTCTGTTCTCCTCCACTTCTGTACACGTGGTGACCCTCAGGGGAGATCTCAGGTTCTCTGGCAGGGGCCGAGGAAGTGGGCAGCAGGATTTTATGCTGCCCCAATGAACTCTGACAGCGGATAGCACCAGGCTTCTTACAGGCACTGATTTAGAGAAGGTTTCTACCCCCAGCGAGTAACTTGGGCCTACGCTCTATTCTGGAGCCACCTGGCCATCACGCTAATTCAAGGAGGTTTAGGAATGGTAAGTAGAAGACTCTTTCTCTAACAAACATTTGGGAAATGTTTGTTAATTTGAACACGTTATTTTTCTCCTAAGCCAACTCCCAAATTTGTTTTCAGAGCTCTCTTGATGAATCGAGAAAAAAAAAATGTTTTCTGTCTGAGAGGCCTGGATTTGTTTCTAGAGACGAGGGCGAAGCATATGTATGCCCAACTGGGTTTGGGTTTAGCCCGTCATTGGGAGAGCCCCTGCTATAGCTTCATTTTCAATGAACCAATAAACTGTTCTTTGAGAACTCCCTGCTCTCTCTCTGCCTCAGCTTTCCCCTCCACTTTTGCTCCATTCTTTGCTTTGTGTTTCATCGGTTCTTTACTCTGCTTGTGAAGGCATGATGAACTGGAAAAAACAGTAGGTATGTTACGATGAGACATGGCTTTGACCGTTACTGATGGTGGCCTAGGGCAGGTCACTGAACCTCTATGCACTTCACTCTCCGAAAGATAACATGGTGGCCCAAACAGGACATCTGGGATGATTGAGCCAACAGGAACACAGTCACTTCAATGACTGTGGTTGAATATAAGCAAATGGTTGAATACAGGCAATAGGGTGTGGTGAGGACTGCAGCAAACCGATGCACCCATCCCCCAGCCACAGGGAGCACCAGTATTGGGCCGTAGCAAAAGTTGGCCAGACTTTTTTTCTTTTTCTTTTTCCGAACTTACAGGAAACTCAGAAATTTATATAAAGACTCCTGATTGTTAACTATTGGAACTAATTCAATTTTTCTTTTTTTTTTTTTTTAATAAACAGTGTGGAACAAGAGAAAATGGTTGCAGGTTGAGCTTAACATTGATGGTTCATTTGATTCTTTATTTATCAATTTCTGCCTCTGTCCTTCTGTAATACTTTGCTTTTTTCTACCCGTTTCCCCTTGACATCAACAATGGTTTCTTTGCATTCTCTAAAGTAACACCAGATTCTCTGCTTGGGACACATCCACACAAACCACAATTTCCTTCTTCTTCCATCAGGCTCATTCTGCCTCCCATCTCTTTTCTCAGGGCCGACAATACAAAGCCACCACCAAGCCCACTGAGTTTCGAAGCAGTTCAGTCTACTCATCCATTCCCAAGAGGAAAGTGGAGAACAAACCTCCCTACTTTTACTTAAAAAAAGAAAAAATCTTGGCTGTTGGTACGATCACCAGGAATGCTAACTCATCAGCCACTTGGGGCCATAACTAGGGCAGAGTTTGCCAGTCCTCGGCCGCATAAATAGTGCCAGTCCTGACCCTGGGAAGGAGCTGGGCCGGAGGAGTCATGACAGTGTGGCTCCATTGCCTTTCCAGAAAAATATGCTAAAGAAGCCCAACCACTGATTGTTTAATAATAACTGTACCATAAAAGGTATGTTCTACACTAAAATGGGAGCAATTCTTCCCAGTTGCAAGTCTTGCCTTCCCTCGACTCTTCTCGGGAGAAATGTGACTATTCCGTTGAGGTCGAGAATATACATTTTTGGAAAAATGCAGTCACTTGCACGCCGTGCTTCCCTGCTGGCTCACCGGTGGCAGGTATCATTAATGGGTCAGGACGCTTCCACCGAGTCTAGATGTAGCCACAAAATCCTTAATATGCGTGGCAGCTGTCACCAGTCACTTGGGGTTGGGATGTGTGTTACAAGTATGATAGGCAAAAAAGTGAAAACAACTCAAATATCCATTAGCTGGTGAATAGATAATAAAATGTGGTAATTCATATAATGGGGCATTATTTGCCAGTAAAAGGGAATGCAGTGTGAATGCGTGCGACCATGTGGCTAAGCCTCAAAACACGCAACGTGAAAGAAACCAGTCACGTGAGAGCAAATGTTATACATCATGTGAGTCCCTGTACATGAAACATCTAGAAAAGGCAAATCCACAGATGAAAGTAGATTACTTGCTATCTGGGTTTGGGGTAGGAAAGAGGAGTGACTGCAAATGGGTTCAAGGTCTCTATTTTGGGGTGATGGAAATGTTCCAAAAATTAGATGGTAATGATAATTGTGCAATTATATAAATTTATAAAAAAAAAACCATTGTACTCTGTACTTAAAATAAGTGAATTCAGTGTCACATAAATTACATCTCAATAAAGCTATTTTGAAAAACATACATAGGCTTGCCTATTTGTCAAGACATTAACTATCTGGAGTCAGGAAGCTATGAAGGACATTATTCCAGAACTTTCCACCGACTGGCTGCGTGATGTTAAGAAAGGGCTTGCTTTTTTCTGTGTGCGGTTTCTTTATCATCGGAGGTGTTTGGGCTAACGCCATCTTAGGAACTTTTAGGCTCTACGGTCCCCAAGAAGACACAAAAGCAGGAATAGTTACTGCTATTATTTGGCCACATAAGCCTACCGGGCTGGCGATTGTATGGGGAACTGTATGGGGCACAGGCTTGCTCCCTGTTGATGCCCGCCTCATGCCCTATGTGGAGAGCTGGACGGCGCCGGACTGTTGGTGTAAGGAAACTAGGAAGAGCAACATTTAAGGGCTTCCAAATATAATATCAAAGCTATTTCCTACCAATGCCATGGAATGTAGGGCATTTAATGACTTTGAATATTTAGTTTCAGAAACAGATCGGATGCTTCCTAAATATTTGCTCCTTACGTTCTTCGTCTTTCTGTCCCCCTTTACGAAGTTCAGGGTCTGTCTGGAGACAGCCGGGCCTAGACAGCAGAGACTACAGAAGTTGTAAAATTACGGGGTTGATGATATGCAATTACACCCGAGCACATTCGGCTGAGGACGTGTGAGTTACAAGGAGACCCAGCTCTTCCAAGTGACTGTGAACTCAGCCCTCTAGGCGGTGACCCTGAATGAGACTCCCCTGGGCTGCCACTTCACCCCATTTTTACTTCTCTCTTTGACTTTAAACTTCCCAAATTGGAGTTACAAGTTTTTGGCAAGATTTTTTTTAGATAGTCACCATTCCTTTGCATCGAGGCCACACCAAAACCTCAGATGAGAGCTGCTTCTCAGGCAATGAGTCCAGGAGCCCACCCAAACCTTCTACTTGACATTTGGCCAAAGCACCCAAGTTTCTCTTTCTGCTTGGGCACAAACCAGTGCCTATGTTTTCTGCCCATGTGTCCTTTTCAGAAAAAAGCCAGCAAACCCTAAGAGGCTGGGTGCTGTCGGATTTCGCAGGGGTGCACACACTGAGGGGCAAGCTGATGGGAGTAGGACCACTTTGCCCGTCTTAAGCACGTCTCATTCCGGAGACAGAGATGCAGAGATGTGCTAGAGATGCTTCAGGGACCAGAGAGGGAAGGGGGTGAATGGGGATGGGGCTTTGTGTCTGCACGGTCCTTGAGATGTTTATTTATTCTTCTCTTCAGTTATTTAAGCTGTAAGGATAATTTTGATTGCATTTTTATTCAACAAAAGTGTCTCAGACTCTTCTTTGTCAAAACAAATTAAGCGAGGCAAAGCCCATGGGGGTAAAAAGTGCAAATATCCCCACCCCCGCCACCCCATGCCCTTTCTCCCCTCACCCTTCCTTGTCGAGGTCCTAATCTCAAGTGGAAGGAACCATTCTCAGTAGACCAGGATGGATTTATCTCTTGACCTTTCTTTTTTTCTAAGCACGTTGCCATACATGTAAATTGTCCTGCAATCAATCCCCTTACCCTGTTTATACACACGGTTTACCTGCTACAGGATTACATGTACAGCTGTCTCACTTTTTTTAGTGACTCCCTAAAATTCTCCTCCATGCCAGGACTTCCGCTGGGTTGGCCACACTCCACCCATGGCCATCGGCATGGCTCCCCGTGGCTCTCGCAGGTAACCTTCTACGTGCGTCTCTGCGCACACTTGCAAATAATTTTGTAAAATAGATTCTTCGACAGAAATTGCTTGGCCAAAGTACCTATCAGGTGGAGGACTAGATGCTGTGACTACAGCAGGGACAAGATCTGACTGTCACCTGCCCTCACAGAGGTTGCCATCGGGCTCAGCGTTGAGTTTCGGAGGTACTCTCCGTCTCGCCCCTCCCCCTGCTCTGCCCACGCATGGAATCATGATTCCTCCTGGTTTATAGATCAGCAGCCTCTGGCTGGAGACGGTCTAGGAAGAGTCCAAGGCCATCCAGACCATTCGTTGTACGGCTGGGAAACATTTCTGATTCTAGAACTCCCACACGATCCATCATCTTACCGATGGCCAGCATTTCCTTCCTTCCACCCAAGGAACATGTGTCCGAGTGACACGTTGGGGACTGGATCTAAAGCTTTAGTGATCAGGTGAAATGAACAGAAGCAAAGAGGCTTACTTCTCCTTTGTAGAACCGTGACCCACAGCCACAAGGAGGAGCAGGGAGAGACCTCTGGCCCCCAGTCTTCATCCGAGGGTCTGCCCCCGAGTCAGGGATACCAGATTTGAATGCGGTCTGCCACTTTGCCTCTGAATGGCCTTGGGCAAGTCACTTCTTTCTCAGACTCAGGCTTCCTTATCTGGCGAGCAGAAAATATCAGTGATCAAGCTTTCCCAAGGGGCTGCGAGGTTTCAGGGAGCTCATGAGCATGCTTCCTAAGATAGAAGGGGAGCTTCGTAAATGTCAGCTACTGTGATCGCTCATAGTTTCATTTTTTTTTTTTTTTCCTTATGCTCAATCTGATCACCCTCCGGAGTTCCCGGCTTATTTTGCCAATTCTGAGCCAAGTACCAGCTTTCTCCCCACCTTTGCTGTCCTCAGGAGCCCTCGGGCAATTCTCAGGATGGCCTTGGCTTCCGTCTTAGGAGAACGTGACCATGATCTGTCCCCAATCTAGTCCAGGGGTGCAAGGAGGCTGCTCCCCAGAAATGGAAGGCCAGGCACAGGTAATGGTTTTCTGAGTAGCCCTTTACACTCACAGCTTGGAAACTGGGTGTGATTTCTTCTTAGAATAACTCCTTAGAGATCTGTGGCCTGTCCTGAGGTTGTCATCTCGTTTCGGAGGCTCTTCTGTCCTTTGAAGCCCCAGCTTTGGAACCTGGCTCTTCGGCTCGGCTCTCACTGCCAGGAAGGACAAGTGCAGATGCCACTCGTCATGCTTGGGCCAGCCTGCTCGGCCAGGACACTCGCCACCGGGCCGGGCCACTCGCCACTGGGCCGGGCCAGGCCTTCACCAAGCTGGGCTCTCTGCCGCGGCTGGAGCGATGCCAGCGGGGAGGAGGGAGGGCCTGGGCAGAGCAGGGGTGGGAGCCCGAGGTGGCCTGCAGCTACGAGGCCGGATTAGTGACATCGGCCCCTCCCAGGGAGCGGGTTCAGACAGGACAGAGGGAGGCCGCCCGCACCTGGGTCAGAGGGGCCACCGGCGGCCCCGAGAGGGAGCCCTCCCAGCCTGCGCTCCCTGGGGCCTGCCTGCTCTGGCGTGGCTGTTGGGAAAACCTGTTGGGTAAGCTCCCATGTGTTTCCCCGTACGACTGGGCCCTGCAGTCCAGGCTGCAAAGTGGGGTGAGGGGCAGGAGCTCTTTATTGGCTCTGACATTGGCTTGAGAAGCTGCCAGAGGGCGGTTTGTGTTTCTTAAACAGCGATGTGTTACGAGAGCAGGGCTGCTTCTGTGGAGATGATAGCAAGCCCTGCCCGAGGCTGGGACTCCCCGCCCCGCCCCTTTGCTCAGCCAGCAGGGCCGGATTGGGGGGGAGGAGGCGGGGGTGACAGGTGTAGCTGCCCCTCCCCCGCCACCGACACAGTGTGCGTGACCTCGGGGTAGTCGGGTCATCTCCCTGAGCTCCCTTCTCCTCGTTGGCTGGATGGGAAGAAGGGGCTGCCCCTCTGGGGCTCCTTAGCGAATGTTCCTTAGCTACATACTTGCCCTGTGCCATTCAGGGTATTTCGCAAATATGATCTCACTTAATCCTATAGTGTTCGCATGATGTAGGTGCTATTAGTACCCTTGCCTACAGAAGAGGCCCCGAAAGACCAGATGATTTGGCCGAGAACAAGGACACACAGCAGAACTGGCAGAGCTGGGATGTGACCCCGAGCCGACTGGCTCCAATTCCTCTTGACTGCAGTGTCATGCTTCCCGGAGCCCGCCCGCCACCCCGCCCTCTCCCTCGGAGCACTCAGGGCATCTTGAAATAGCACTTGTGTCGATGGGGCTGTC
>CM052885.1:105366235-105389507 GCA_028534135.1 Potos flavus | reverse complement strand
CCACACGATCTCCCCTCTCTTCTCTGCGTTTGTGGAGCCTGAAAGGGTGAGAGGAGTCTGGGATCCTTAGATGGACACTCTTCCCATCCTCCCTTCGATCGTGTAGACAGCAGCATTGGAACGATACATGTGTGCCTGTGTCCCAGGAGACACTGAACGATCCATTTCTAACTGATGAATCAATCCCATGCTGGTGAGAAATTGAGTGTCTTTTCTAAAAGTTTGGTAAATCTGGACGTACTATTTTCCTCTTCCATCATGCTCTCCCTGAGCCCCCCGGCTCATGTCCCTGAGCACAGGGAACCCTATCTGTGGGCACGGCTGAGTTCGCAAAGGGTTTGGCTGCTGTGATACGGCCATGCTCCCAGCCTGTCAGAGAGATGGGCTGTAACAACGCATGAGTCTCATCGAGCTTTCCGATGGGATGGATCATTTGGGTAACAGAAAAAGAAACATCTGCCGGAATATCATCTTTAGGTATTTAAGTCCTATTAGCGAAGAAAATACTGCAAGAACAGCTTTGAAACACTCCCTAGGACGAGCATCAGGTAATATGTAAATAAATGACTGGTTTCTTTGCTCAAAGTAGAATCTTGTCAATCAGAAAGTTCAACACAAATTTATTGAGAGCCTACACTATGCCACGTCCTATGCCGGACTCAGGAGGTCTTTCTCTGGGACTCAGTTGTCCCACCCTAAATAATATATCTGGAGTGGTGATAAATAAAGAATAATAAATCCTGAGAAAGAATGGTTCAGAAGAAGAAATTGATTTTTCTTTTTTTTTCCTTAGCGACGTCTTCATTACCTGTTTGAAAAGTTCTCCGGGACCAGGCTCTGGCTATCTAAGAGAGAAAGTTATCTTACTTCGGGGCAAGATACTTCTCGGCGTTTGTGGCTGAGGTCTTTATTTTTCAAGGAGGTGTCCTCATTTGCTAAAGACAATTTCTTGGCTCACACTAACCAACTCGACAGTCGCCTGCGTTCCCGGACAGACTGTTGCTTCCTAATCTTGCCACACCTGGGGTGCGCGCTGGGGCCCGCGGTGGGTGGCATGAATATCTTTACCCATTTAGGGCGAGGCGGTGGCAGCTTCAGCTGTACTCTTCACAGGTGGCTTGGCTCTTAACCAAACTCCTTTTGATTCACATGAGAAGTCTTCTTCAGGAATTTCTTTCAGCTGCTCAAAAGTATATGTCCCGTCTCCGTGGGCAGCGTGAGGCTCAGAAAATCTGGGGCTCCGACGCGAACGGGAGGTTGTGATCTTGTCGATAAAACTGGTATGCAAATCTGTGTGATCAAATTTATAACTTAGTAAGATTTGTTTTACAGGTGCTATTTCAAAATAGAAAAAAAAAGAATATTTTGTTAGATTCTGTTGCTTCCGGAATAGTATCATTGATCTTATAAGGGAGGAGAATTGGAACCCAACATTTTAGAAGTATTAAGAAGTCTGGTATCGTGGATGAAGCAGACGTCCCTGTGCTCTCTTGCACCCTCTTATCCCTGAATGGCTACAGAGTATGGATGTTCAAGCATGAATGTGCAAACACACCCATGCACTCACACGCACAGACACAAACACAATCGCATGCGCACATTTCCTCTTCGTCTTGGTCTCTTTGGACAGCCCTCTATATTCCCTCGGAAAGTAGTTCTGGGTCTCTAACCAATGGTCCGGCTCTTGATCCTTTTGGAGCTTCAGTACTCATCTGCATGGCCCTGTTTCTTTCACAGGAGCCTTTCCTTGACACTAGATCTCCAGTTTCCAGGAGGTGGTCTCGCCCCATCAGTAGGCACTTGTTCTGGTCCCCATCTGAACTGTTACTTTAGCCCTGACCTTCAGCTGTAAATTCTGCCCAAAAAACCTTCAAATGCACATGGGAGCCACTAGAGGATGCTCCTCCTCCCCTGGTGTGTTAACTCCAAGGCCAAACGAGGGTGTGCAGGGCATGCCAATGATCGTCCCAGGGGCTCTTACCAAGCCAGACCAAAGGGAAGTGCATCATCTCCAGCAAAAGTCCCCGAGCTCAGTGGTAACTCATGCCCACACCTGCCAAGGGCATAGTAAGGAAAGCCTCCTCTGGAGGACTGAATCTTCAGGTCTGATTACCAACCAGTTGTCTGGATGAGCAGAAAGCAGCCATGGGGAGGCGTAGATAGAGTGGGGCCAGATCCTGAGGCCCTGGGCCATTCATAAGCCACCTTGAGAGATGCTTATATGCCAAATACCATTTTAGATAGGATCCTTGGGCTGCAGGTTAATTCCGAAAACTACCACCAGCCCCAGCTGATGGAGAAACTCTGTGAACAGCAGAGGTAATAATATCATATGACATTCACAGCAATAAACATCATGCTGATCAACACTAACCATTGCTGGCAGTGTGCTGCAGACTTTACCAGGCGGTTCATTTAATCCTTTCATCAACCCAATATGATAAACTAGTATTCCCATTTTACAGATGTGGAAACTAAGTTACAGATAAGTTAAAGAACTTGCTCAGAGTTCCAAAGCTAGTTAAGTGATCAAACCAGCATTTAAACCCAGGCAGCCTGACTCCAGAGCCAGTGTCCCATGATAATACAGACCAGGGGCTTACCTACTCATTGTGTCAAAGACCAGATAGTAAATATTGTAGTCTTTGTGGACCATGCAGTCTCCATGGCAACTACCACTCTGCTTCCGTAGCACAATAGGATTTAGAGACAATATGTAAATTAATGGTGTGGCTATGTTCCAATAAAGCTTTATTTATAAAAACAAGCCATGGGCCCACATGTGCCCCGTAGACTGTAAATTGCTGACCCCTGGCATAAACCAAAGAGGAGGTTGAAGTTTCATATTCAGCAAACATTCATTGGAACCCTTATTATGAGTTAGGTACTTTAATTATTTTATTTTATTGAATCCTTCAAAAGCTGTGAAGTAGGAAAGGAATTCCCAGTTTACAAATGAGAAAACTGAGGTTCAACGAAGTCAACTTTCCTAGAGACATACAGCTAGTAAATGGCAAAAGAGAACTGACCATAACTCATCATAACTCATGTTCCTTTGTCATTTTTCTCTGCAGGCTTTCCAAGTAGACCGAAGCCCCATAAATAATCAAGTCTCCAGAAGCTACATTTCAGGCTTTTGCTTTTTCAGGGAAGTGTGAATGTGTCATAACTTGGCAGGGACTGGCTGCAAAGCATGCCGGAACATCAGAAGCATGAGGCGTCTGGAAGAGGACGAGCTGCTGGGGCTCAACTGGAGGGAACTTGTCCAGCTGGAAAGCTGGCCGTTGGGAGGGAGAGGTGTCTCAGTTGTCCATATGGGTGTGGGAAATTCTGACAGGTTCCAGGCTAGTCTTATCTCCACTGTGGGCCCTGTAGGGTGTGGGTGCGGGCAGAGGGATCAGAGATCTCTATCTAGGCCATGATGATATGGTATGACATCCTGGTTTAGAGGAGAATCTTATTGGAGGCTCTGGGGAGGAGGGAGATGGAGGGGTTGGCCACCACTGTGGTGGGCTGGTTCTCAGGAATGAGTTCTAGCCATGGGAAGCAGTCAGATTGAGAAACAGAAATCCTAAATAAAACACAGTCATATAACCCAGGTAGAAACCCTACCTCCACCTCCTTCTTCAGCTCATAGATCGTCTCCTCATCGAGGCCTTTGCTGAACACTCCAGGTAGATTGCCCTCCTCTTCCTCGTCTCCACGGTGTAATTTTCCTTACTCAGACACAGTCTTCACGCTTCCTATTCCCTCTCCTGGAATACTCTCCTCTCAGACCTGCTCATGCCTTGCTCCTTTCTCCCTCTACTTCAAGGCCTTTTTACAACAGTCACTTCCTCAGGGGAGGCCTTCTCTGCAGTCATTCAATATTTCGAAGCTTCTTCCTCAGCTGATATTTTATTAACCCCTTTTTCTGTATTACGTTTTTTTCTCCTTAACATTCACCACCCACCTATGGTGTGTTACCTTTTTACCTTGTTTCTTGACTGTTCTCTAGAAGGTCCAGGAAGTTAAGAAGTGTATGTAGTTTTGTTACTATTTCTACAGGGTTTAGAACAGTGCTTGAGAACTTCTAGGCACTCAGTAAATATTAGTTGAATTAACGAATTAATTTATCACAATCTGTAATTACGTATCTATTTATTCATCTCTCTGACGAGGCTGTGAATTCTGTGAGAAATGAAACTATGTCTATGCTTTCACCTGCATCTCCAATGCCTAGAATACATTAGGTGCTCAATAAATACTTGTTGCGTGAAAGAATGAGTGAAAATTTGGAGCAGATATGGCTCCTAAGAGGCAGAAGTAGTCTAAGAACTTGTATATCTCATCAACCAACCCCTCCTCAAGTTGGATTGTGTTTATCCAATTATTTGTAAAGGAGTTTGTTTTCCCCAGTAATCTAAACATTCTTTAAAGGGCATATTTTGTGTCTTACTTATCTCTGAACTCGAGTTCCTTAATCCCAACCGGTGCTTAGTAGGTGATAGCCAATTAATTAGCTGCCAGATGGATAAGAGCATACCAGAATGGCAAAAATCAGGCCTAAAAGTGCAACACTCATTTGAGAGTCCACTCCCCCGTGAGGCTGAGCCTGCCTCGTTTGGGACTGGCCCAGAGGAGGCAAGGCTGTGTTTGCAGATGTGAGTGTCAGAGAGAATATCTGGGAAGGACTAGTAAGACCAGACACAGAAGACTCTGGGAGTCCCAGAGAATGGGGGTCCTTCCAGATAAAGCTGGGGTGGCCAGGGCAGCCAGAGGAGAGGAGTCAGGCAGGTGAAGTGGAGATCTTGAGATGGGATCACAGGAAGACCAGGCAACAACCCATGGCCACTGCGCTGCTCACGTTCATACAGTGAGCAGTGAGAGGCAACATGGGGATTTGGGTCCCTGTAGCTCCAAAGAAGAGGCCAGGAGTCAAGGTGCTCTTCCAGTCAGGTAGGAGATAGGATGCCAACCCAGTTCTCACCTCCTTCATGAAGCACATATCCTGATTTGCTTTTCTTAATACTCTAAAACCTATAGAACTCCCTGTCCGATATAGGTTGCTTACGCAGAGTTCCTAAATCACAAACCATCCATGGGGTCGATCCAGAACAATTCCTGGAGTAAGCATGTACATCGAGGATGCCTTAGGGTGGTGATTTTCCTCAAACAGGTGAATGCCTTAAGTGGATGCATGAGTGACTGGCCAAATGAACAAATGGATTAATGAATGAGCAAAACAAGCTGTCAACAATTTTTTAGGATAGGGTAGAAGGGAGGGGTGCATTTAGGGATCATGGAAACTGTCTAAATGAGAGACGAAGCCAGTTGGATTTCAGAGACATAATCATGTCCATATTGCATGGCGCTTTCGGAGAAGGGCCTCTGAAAGTGGAAGAATCAGAACTGGACTGAATAGTGCAAATTTTTGCTGTTAGATCGATTTTTGAGTTTGGAACTTAGTAAAATTTTCTTTCTTTCTTTCTTTCTTTCTTTTTCTTTCTTTCTTTCTTTCTTTTTTAAAGATTTTTTATTTATTTATTAGAGAGAGAGAGAGCGTAAGCAGGGGGAGCCTCAGGGAGAGGGAGAAGCAGGTTCCCTGCCAAGCAAGGAGCCTGATGTGAGACTTGTTTCCAGGACCCTGGGATTATGACCTGACCCGAAGGCAGACACTTAACTGACTGAGCCACCCAGGTGCCCCAGGAACTTAGTGAGATTTTCTGTGTTAGCTAATATATGGATGATATTTGAAGATGTTATATGAACGATTTATAAAACTATTATTTTCTATTTTATGCCTGTATATACTTCCTACTAAGGCATAGTGGATGGAGGGAAGAAGATTAAGTCTTTCTTTTTTATGGATGTGTTTCATGATGTCTACTATTTCGACAGTTGCCTCATTGTACATTTTGGTGCTATGCTACTTGGCGTCCACATATATATGAGTATTTGCTCTGAATTCTATTTGTTCCTATTGTCATTACAGAGTGGATTGGTTCAATATATACAGTTAATGGGGACAAAAAAAGAACATGACAAATGGGGGGTCGTGAAGCAGAGAGATGACAAAATGTAGGGACAATGAGGACCCTATCCTGACTATGGGGACAAAAAAATAACATGGCAGCGGAAAGAGGAAAGGAAGGAAGGAAGGAAGGAAGGAAGGAAGGAAGGAAGGAAGGAAGGAAGAGATGGGCACTTGTGGTGTAGTTTCTGTTGGTCACTGGTACTTTGGCCCCACCAGTCTGAGATGAGGATCATCAGCTTCCTTTTCTACCCAGAAGAAAGGTATTATCACTACCTGATAATAGTGAGGTTAAGTGACTTTGCAGAAGTTACTCCTTAGAAATGTGCTCCAAATCCTAGTTTCTGTGAGTCCAACACTTTCTCTGGTGACATTTCGGTGTTTTAGGATGGAAGATACTCCAGACAGCAAGGACAAGACTAGAGAAATGGGGGGTAATGAGAGTGGACATGGGAGGCAAGGTCATGGGAAATAGGTACTGGAGTGAAGTCTGTGGCCATGGAGAGCCTCTGCCGGTGTGACTTAGATGTGGTCACCACGAGGCGCCCCTGGGTCCCCCGTTTCGGTAGAAGCTGGCTCAGGGGACCGGGAGCGTGGAGCTGAGTCCACAGGGGTGAAACTCAGACCTGTAGCTAAGACTGACCTTGAAGTGTCGAGTGCGGGTGCTCAAGAGGGGACAGGAGGGCCAGTTGAGGAGAATTAATCTGATGTAAAGAAGGCAAAGGTGAGAAGCTGAAAAGTCACCTGGGGGATTATCGTAAAAGTTCAGACCGAAGCGCTCAGGCCTCGATTAAAACAGGGCAGCAGAAATGGAAGAGAACTGGGAGCATATTCAAGACATTTGGAAGGAAGAATTTGTCTGATGTAATTGCTGATTGGATAACTGAGGCAGAAAAGAAAAGAAAAGAAAAAAGAAAAGAAAAGAAAAGAAAAAAAGGAAAAGAAAAGAAAAGAAAAGAAAAAGAATATATTTGAAGTACAAATAATCCCATGTGTGACCAGATCTGCACTGGGACTTTTCCATTCATTTCCTCATCCTACCTTCCTAACCACCCTGTGAAAGATGTGCCACGACCCCTTTTTACGGATGGGAAAACTGAGGCTCCGGGAAGCGAGGTGACCGGCACATACGGCTACAGGTGGAGCGCAAGTCCAGCTCTTCTAATTCCCGACTCTAACCTCTTCCCACCAAGCAACTTGAGAACGACGGGTCCTGCCGATATGAGGGAAGCCTAAGTGAGCGCCTTGTGGCC
The DNA here is from genome assembly GCA_028534135.1 of Potos flavus. Taxonomy (NCBI): domain Eukaryota; kingdom Metazoa; phylum Chordata; class Mammalia; order Carnivora; family Procyonidae; genus Potos; species Potos flavus. The sequence continues at coordinate 105,382,241 of CM052885.1, read as the reverse complement.
GTGCTATTCCAGAGACTATGTTAAACAAATATCTGGTTTCTTAAAAAAAAGAAGAAAGAAAGAAAGAAAGAAAACCAACAACCCAGCAAACAGAAAACAAGGCAGAGTGCTGAGTCATTCCCCCCAAGGAGCCGGAGCGAGGTGATTAGAAACAGCTGGACCAGACATCATGCGGCTCCGCTAGAAACGCCAGAGAAGCAGGAAGGGACTAGTTCCGAAAGGAGAAGGAGAACTGAAGCGGGGAAGTTGTTTCAGAGGACAGAGCACGGCCAGACAGAACCGGCTAGAGCCAGACAGAGCCCAAGTCCGGGGTTGTGGAAGAAAAAAAGAAATCGAATTCTAAAAACTCAAGAGTCCGCGGTCTACTTCATGGCCTCTCAGTTAAATGGTAAAGGAGTGGACACAGGCCCCCTAACCCTGTCCAAGTACTAACCAGGCCCGACCCTGCTTGGCCCCCTAACCCTGAAGGCGGGACAGTCCATGATGTGAAAATAAGTTTGAGTTGGGACAATACAAGTGGTGGGGAGGCCGGTGAAAGATCTATGGGTTTGCGGGGGGAGCTTGGAACTGAAGGACGAGGCGCCATATTGGTACTTGGAGGCTGCTCTTTCTAATCATCTCTCCCGTAGGTACTGGGGTGGGCAGGTGGGAGTTGTTTATCTTGAAAAGGCTGAGTAATTAACTTTTTTTTTTAGTTGACCAGTTGACTTTGGATATACAATCACGAGTTGATTTTCCCTTCCTGAATGGCTGCACGTCTGAATTGGCATACCGCTCAGCTACCCTCACTCCTGACCCTGGGATCGTCTGAGCAGCTGCCCAGGTCCAGGCCTTGGCTAAAGGAGCATTCATGGAGCACTTGCCCTGCAACCTTGGCTGATATTAGAACATCATCCTATCAACCCCAAAATGGGAAGTCAGGAGAGGAAGTGGATTGGGAACGTGGAGGGGAGGCCCGCTCATGTTCTGCGCCCAGCCAATGTCGTTTGGCCCCTCCTCTACTCCACAGACTTAGCTAGAGGCCCAAGGACAAGTGGGATTCGGGGCCTTTAGCTTCAAGTGAAAAGGAGTTAGCAGAAGCGTCCAACGCCTTCCTTTAGACTTAGATGAGTGGAAATGGGTAAGCAACTGCACGTGAAGATATTAATTTGCAAATAAGAGGCCTTGTTGAGTGAGTGGGGTCCATTTGCAAGCAGACTTGGGTCTGAACTGTAGCTCTTTATTTCAGGGCTGGCTGAGATAAGATAACATCCGAGACCTCTCTGAAACTCATCTATATATGGGGCGAAAGATATGTGGGTTGAGGATGAGTGTGGGTTAATACCTGTGAAGTGTCTGATAAGGTACCTGGTACAGAGTAGATTCTCAGCTACTATTCCTTCCCTTTCCCTCTCTCTGGAGCAGAAACATGAATAATGAGGATACGGTGGTAGGCAAAGCTTATACTTAGAACTGGGGCGGAAAAATCCCATATTTGTCACAATTTAGATAAACAAGAAGTATTAAGTGCCGGCCACATTAATGGTGAAACCAAAGCACAGCATGAAAGTGTAGCTTGCTCAAAGTCAAGACACTGCTAGGTAAAAGACTTATATTTTCAGTTTTCCCGAAGCTGCTTGGAAAGTTGGCCCCGGGTTCCTCATTCCCTAGCTTATCATGCTCAGGTCAGAGAGTCTATGTTTTTAATTAAAACCCAAATGCTTCCATCCTATGAACATACCTCCTATCTCAGCAGCCGTTAGGCACACAATCGGTCCTCCCCCCAGCCTTAATAAGGTCAGGAGAGAAACAACAACAGTAGCCACTGTCCTCCCCAGCTCCTTTGGCCCCACAGTGCGCGTCTCTTTCTCTCTGGGAAGTCTGTGAGTCAGGCTCTATTTCCAGGAACACCAGCGCTGGAAACTGTGCTCAGCTTGCCTGTCTTGTGCAGAGGACCTGGTCCTCAGCGACTCCCAGAGAGTTTGGTCTTAGTACTGAGCTTGGTTCTCGGGTGGAAGCTGACTTTAGTCCCCCAGTTGCCTTCCTGCCATCACTCCTGCCCAGGATGCACGAACGAATGAACTCCGTTCCTCGTAGTTCCGTAGGCACCACTCTGGGTGGGCTCGGTGAGGAAGGTAAAGGACCTTCTACAAAGACTGGAGCAGAGGGAGGAAGCCCCTCTCTCATCTTTTCATCACACAGAGACACAAAACAAAGAGCCCTGTCTTACTTGAATTCTTGTCTCTTTTCTGCTACAGCCTCAATCGTCCATCTGCATGAAATCAAAGTTTGGTGAGCTTGACTCTGTCTATCGGAAGTTCTGAAAGTTAGTGGCTGTGGAATAGGGCTCATGGGGACACAGAAACTTCTCTGGATCAGATAATCCTGGGTTAAAACTCCAGCTCCTGTCCTCACTAGTCCTGGGATCTTGGGAAATTACCTTTTGAGTTTCCATTTTATTGAAGAATATTGTGTGACAGATGTGAATCCTTACTATATAGTGCAGATGAGTAATACATGCTCGGTAAGAATATATATACCTTGCCCTACACTGCAAGCAAGAAGAATCCCTTAAAGTCTCCCCCAGAGCCATTTTCTGTCATTCAGACCAAACAAACAACGTTTCTGCTCCCGAGGTCTGTTAAGCAATAGGAAAACACCCTTTAGGGGGGATTGCCGACAAAAAGGCCTTCCTGTTCCAAACTGGAGGCAAAGACTGGAGTGGAGGGAGGAAGCAAGCCAACGGTGGTTTTGTTTGGGACCAGCTGGCTCATCCTACCCAGGCGGGAACCCAGTGCTGGGCCTTCCTTTCCCCACCCCTTGCATTCTATGAGAGAAGCCATCAGAATGGGAGGTCGCCATATTGGCCAGAGACGCCTCCCGTGGGGCTTGGAGAGTGACAAAAGTGGCACAGAGTTCCTTTTCAGGGTGGTCTCTGATGGGAACAGAGAATCCAGGAAAAGTCTTGACGATAGAACATTAAAACAGAAACACATTTTTGGGGCTGAGATTTCCAACTTGGGGTCTAAATTCCCAGGCAATATTGAAGACTCAGTGTGAAGAAAATGCTTTTTGGGGTTAGATTGCCGAGATTTCTCCCTATTACTGCTTTTTTTTTTTCCTGAACACAAAAGAAAGTTAAGCTCTGCACTCCAGGATGGACCTAGAGAGAAAAATGATCCATTTACTTAGAGCAGAGGAGATGGTTTCCAGAGGATTTGTAGGGAAATGCCCTTTGCCTGCAGGCCCTTGGCGCCCAGGCTGGGCTAAGCTGATTAAAGCTCCATTCAAAATTGCAATAACCCAAAAGATACGCCAGGGCCACTGATGGGCCTCAAGATTAGCCACTAAACTGATCACTCTCTCTGGGATTGTGGCTGCTGTATTTTTGGAAACCGGGCATTAAAAAAAAAAAAAAAAAAAAGAGAGAAAGAAAGAAAAAAAAAGAAAGAAAGAAAAAAAATTTCTATTTTCTCAGGCTCTGTGTGCGGACCTCATTAATTTCCCAAAGTCTCAGCAGAAGAACAATTGTTCTAATTCCATCTGGCAAGGTTCTAAAGCCTGAAAATTTCTCATATAATAGAAAGTATACAGAAAATGAATAGACACACTTATATATGACCTCTGTAATAGATGGCCCAGGATGCATAATAGGTTACACCCCATATGCAAACACGCACATATGTGTATATAAATATTTTTTTTCCTTGCCTTCCTGCCCTTATCCTGGAATTCTTAGCAATTTGGCCTGTCCTTGCTTATTAATGATGTTTCCAGAGCAGAGCTCATTGGTGCATTTTCTGCAATGGGCTGATTAATAGGTGGGCACGGGGGAGCTCTTTGGGAGCCAGAGCATTGCTGGCTTGTTGACCTTGATGCTGGGGGATAGTCTAGCTTCCAACTATGGAATCTCAGTTAGCATCATAAATTGTGGAGCCACTGGTTTTATTACCGTTCTGCCTCCTGCTGGGAATGTTGTTTCTCTTTAATAACGGGCTGAGCAGCAGCAATGAGCACTTCCCCTCCCCCTCCTCCCTCCAAAGCTTGTCCCCTCCGCCCTTCACCCCCACCTCCACTCTTCATCTCCCAGCCCTGGTCGGAGAGGCAGATAGACAAACAGACACACACACGCACACGCACACACACACTCATGCTCACAGCATCGCGCATTCATTTGCATTGTACACACCCATGTGTGTGTGTGTATATATATATATATATATATATATATATATATAGAAACCTATCCTCCCCCCGCTTTTAGCTCCAGGACTTAGTAAGGAAACACCCCCCTCTCCTTGGCACAGCTAAATCAGGCAGGGATTTTCAAAAGGCACTTTTGTAAACATCAAAGGAAAACAGAAAGTAACCAATCTTAGAAAATGTAAAAATAGTCTTGTTTTCAAAATAGAGATTTCTAGAATCTCAGTAGAAATAGAGAAAAACTGGCCCGCCTTCTAAACACTGTTCTCTAAAGAGCAAAGATAACTCTCCTTGCTTCCTCATTTCCCGGCTTCCCGTGGCCTCCAAGAGCCCTCCCACTCCTTGGGCCTCAGGGACTCATCTCCAAACACAAGTGCACCCTCGTGCTGGACCCAAAGGAAGATTCACTTCCTTGCCTGACGTCGGCCACTCCCACTTCTAGACATACCCCGCTCCCACTTCTAGAAAACTCCCAACGCAAAGCTTCAGAGTTTTGCTCAGTTGTCACTTCTTAAGGGAAGCCCTCCGGGGCCTCCTTGTCAATCAAACGCCTCTCTTTACCCAAGAGTGCTATGTTCTTTCCCCCCTTCACAATGACCATCACGGTTGTAAATGCATGTTTATTCGTGGGAGCATGTGTTTAACGTCTGCGTCCAGATCTGGAACGTAAACTCCTTCAGTGTTGGATGCCACATCGATGGCAATCGCCTTGAAATCCACAACATTGCTCTCATTACCAGAAACACAGCTCACATTAAATAACGTTTGTTGATGGACTAGACAACCCTTCTGCATTGTACCCCACACATAGGAGGAGTGGCTTCCCAAAGCCATGCTCGTTCAAATGTCTAGGACAACGATCTCTCTCCATATTGTAGTAGAGATGGCTAGTCTCCCGCCGAGCTGGTGCATCTGCCTCTCAGCAGCGCTGAACACTTTTCTAGAGAATTACTCTGAGATTAGGAACTATCTCCCCAGAAATGCCTGGGAAGCTATATCCTCTCCCCTCACCACCCAGGAGGTGGTCAGTAGCCAATGGCCAATTAACATGGGAGTAGAAAATCTCGGCTCCCTTGCCTCAAGGTGGGAACCCTGTGCAGTGCTCTCCAGACTGAGACAAGTCTTGAGGGGAACTCACATGTTTGCCTGGCTTCCTCTCTTGTCACATGCGGCTTTCCTCATCCCCTTACAGATTTAACCTGAGAGCACTCCCTTAATAACTCATTGGCATATGAATCTCTATCTCAGGAACTGTTTCTCGTACCTAAACTAAAACACATTCAATATTCGTAACCAGGAGGATACTGGTAAACCAACTCTCCAGAAAAACAAACAATGACTCTGGCTTGTACTATTTGCCAATTTTCATGGTGTAACTCCTACCATGGTCCATTTCAAGCTACCAACATGATGTCATTGAACACAAGGTTGGAAAGAGATGCGCACAGTTGGCTCATGGGAGTCAGTGGGAACCACGTCTGGCATAATCGCTCACAATATACGTGAAATAAAAGTTGCATCCATAATATTAATATTAGTAGTTGTGCCACTGTGAGCACTAACCATATACTAGGCATTATGCTAAATTCTTTGTATTTACCTTAGTTCTCACAACTCCGAGGGGTTTATACAGCTTATTACCCCATTTTACAGATGTAGAGGCTTCGGCTTCTGGAGTTCCGTGGTTTATCTAATGCCACACTGCTTATAAATCCTGGAGCTAAGATTCAGAGCCAGACGTGACTCTAGAATCTTAATGTATGACCATATTTGGTGTTACCTACCAAAAGATAATAAATGCTCCTTTCGTGTGTATAGCATTTTATATGCTGCATGGTGAATTTTTTCTGCATAATAATTTGTATTCCTTAGCATTTTTTTTTAATGATTTCGATAACATAAACTGTTTGGGACAAACACAATTATTTTCAAGATGGGGATATTAGAGCTCATTGCGATTGTTCAGGAGTTCTGAGGAGTGGACCTAGAACTAGAGTTTAGGATTCTCATGGTCCAGGTGTCTTTCTAGAAGACTCAGCTCCTTCCTCCTCAGAATCTCAACCGTCAGTGGCAACCTCACCATTTTCTGGATGCAAAATCTATCCCACCTTTAGCCAGAAAAGGCCAGCATTCAAGAGATCGTAAGGCCTGTCGTTCACCATTTCGTTTTTTTTTTTTAAAGATTTTATTTACTTATTTGACAGAGAGAGATCACAAGTAGGCAGAGAGGCAGGCAGAGAGAGGGGGAAGCAGGCTCCCCGCTGAGCAGAGAGCCCGATGCAGGGCTTGATCCCAGGACCCTGAGATCATGACCTGAGCTGAAGGCAGAGGCTTCAACCCACTGAGCCACCCAGGCGCCCCTCATCATTTCTTCAGTAGATTGAACACCTACTGTTGTGAATCTAGATTGGAACCTCAAGTAAGGAAGTTACGACCAGGACTCCCAAGTAGGTTTTGGGCAAACCATTCAGTTTGGTTTAGCCCACAATTACCAACCACCTGCAGCACCTGCCCCGGGGACTCCTCGGGGTTTCTGAGACTTGGCTGCCATGCAAAGCCCTTCGTGTTTGAATTGGCACATGGCACGTAGTCAATAGATCTAACTAGGTCCCTTCGCCTTCTTTGGTCCAAAACTGCGAGCAGGTCTTGCTGGAGAATGACAATGCATTTATGCTATGGTGGATCTGTGCATGCCCCTACTTCTTTCTTCAGAAAATATGATGAGAGAGGAGCCTTTGGCTCAGGTCATGATCCTAAGGTCCTGGGATCGAGCCCCACATCGGGCTCCCTGCTCTGTGGGGAGCCTGCTTCTCCCTCTGCCTGCTGCCCCCCCCCACCCCACTAGTGCACGCTCTCTCTCTCTCTGTCAAATAAATAAACAAACTCTTTAAATAATATGATGAGATTATTCACAATCAGCAATCTGTCCAATGCTTGGCTTTTTAAGAATATCATCAATGGTAGATATTATTGATATTATTGATATCTACCATTGATGAATATTCTTATTCATTATTATTCTGACTATTATCACTTTCATAATGGGCTATATTACTTTGGCCCTCTGTACTAGCTGGAGTTGTCATCTCGATGATTGTATACTTGCAAATCTAAATCAAATTCTAGGTATTATTAACAGATATAATCTTCCCCTTCTGTAGGAGAGAACCTCAGGAAAGCATCACCTGTCTCGGCGGTTGGGGCGTGGATCATGTGGGTGGATGTTCTAAGTGGGAGAGGAATTTAGTGGCTGGAAGTCGGTTGATCAGAAAGACGATCAGGAGGGTCTGATGATTCCCCCGGAACACATGTCTACTGAGTATTTGGTGTGGATAAGGACGTCTAGGGATGGCTAAGGGGTAGATCCTCTTTCAAAGGTCACCATTAGCATTCTCACATTTGATAATCTGATGAAAGCTACCTGTCCTCTCTTCTGGGGGGAGGCGGGGGGCAGCAGGAACCATATAAGCTTTCACGTGCACTGTTTTACGCCTACTAATTCCAGGCGAAACTCAGTCGTAGCCTTCAAACTTTAAATTCATCTGGCATTTATTGAGTACCTAGCATCCCGCCAGTTCCAGTGGAGGATGCAAATAAAACTCATTTGCATTGTTTTAAGGCAGTAAATCATGCACTTTGACAGACTGCAGACACGCAGCCAGAACCAAGCAGGGCCAGGTGGGAGGGGCGTTTGAAAGGGCCTCTGGGCCATCCACAGGAGAGAAAAGGTTCCTGGCTGGAGGTGGTGAGATTTATTAATTACCCGAGACACCCAGGATACTTTGCTCTCTCTGTTGTCCCGTGACTGTTCTGGGTGGCATTACCAGCTCGTGGCCAGCCTCAACCCCTTCCTGGCTGTCAGTTTGAAAATATCCAAATCACCCCGAACCCAACCTTCCTCCCCATTCCAGCATGCTCCAGAGGTATCAGGGAGAGAGGTGGAGGTAGCTGGACTTCTAGAAATCTTCCAATGAGCCAAATGCAGACACACACATACCTATATAAACAATGCAATGGGCATTATTACACTTGCTCTGCTGCTGAGAAAATGAAGGCTCAGAGAGCTTGAAAAAGTCGCTCAGAGTCACATCACGAGGGTGGGCATAATTTCCCATGTTTTTCCATCACACAGGCTGGTGGCCTAGGAGGCAGGTAAAACATCTTATTACGGATGCAAGCAGCCAATCAATGAGCCTGCCCTCAGGGAACTCACAGTCAAAGAGAGAGGCTCTTCACCTCTTGGGGGAAATGGACAGAGTGTGGAAATATTACGTAACTTTGAGCTTCTTCCCAGGAAAATACTGAAGACCTTGCATATAGTTTTGGAGGAATATTTACACCCCTCCCCCATCCCGATCCCAAGCAAGGACTCTAGGCTCAGAATATCCCGGATGCAGACTCTTTAGCAATTCCACGGCGTGCCTTCCCTGCAAAGGAGATGGTGCCAAGTGTCGTGCTGGAACCCGCAGGAAAATACGTAAGTGCTGGTGATGGAAATCACCTGCTCCATGTTGGCTGCTGCCTTGGAATTTAGGAGGATGACGTGCAGAACATCGGTCAATCAGGAGGCTTTGGGACATCCATCCAGGCACAGTGGCAACTTCTGAGCGACTGCACAGCCTAAAGGCCACCACCAAGGGCTCTGTGTCCTTTCTGCGGAGTCGAAGCGACTCTCCACGGGCTTTGCTGGGCAAACCGGGGACCAGGTGTCATTCCCTTTGCAGGATAGACGTGTACAGAAAGTATGGAGGAGAATGAGAGCCCGCCTATTGTATCGGGTTTCCTTATTTGTTTTCAACCTAAATCCGAAAGATAATTCTTGGGATTGGCAGAGGTGCTAAGATAGAATTTTTTTTAAATGAAGAGTTAAGCATTACGGGGACTTTCGGGGTGCTGGGGTGCTGTATTTCTGGATTTGGATGCGCGTGGCGTGAGTGGGCTCAGTTGTGACATTCAGTGAGCTGTACTCTATGTGTGTATGTTCTACTTTTCTATAAGGTTATTATGCTTCTATATATAGACATATGCTACATGTATATATATTTCTCCATGTGCAGTAAAATGTTTTTAAAAAATGAGGCAAGCTATCTAAAACTCACTTCTATGCGGAAAAACAGTATAATTTTCTGACATCATTTAAATGCTCCAAGTCGCAGTCAGCCAAATGTCTGCCATGTTAACGTAAAGATTTTGTGGACCGGGACTGACAGCTCAGCACGTGTTAATACACTCAACGGGGAGTTCCAGCAGGATCTGCTAACTCCCTTCTAGGGTGTCAGGCAGCGGGGTCCCTGGGCACTCTCTGGTGCCCCTCTCTGGTGCTGGCTCCTCTGGGCTGAGCCTTGCCTGCGATCAGCTATGTGGTTGGATTCATTAATCCTGACCTGAGCAAGCTCGAGGGCCCACCGGGCTGTGGAATGTGAAAGGAGTCTACTGCTAGATGCTGGCATTGCTTGTACTGTGATGTTGGGGTGCAGCCTGCAAATCCCACCCCCTCCTGTCTTTCTGGTAGGTTCCACTCATTCCCGAGTGCTTCAGCCCTGGTTTACTGAGCAGCACTCAAGAGTCCTGTTGGAGGCTGTGTCTGCCTACAACTTGACCATCTCTGCTTAGTAAGGGGCTGCACCCTGCTCCTTCTGTCCCTCTGCTCTGGTTACCCCAATTTCAGACCCCACATCTTTGGCATATGCCATGGACTTTAAATGCAAGGACTCAACTGGACCGCCATCACAAGATGTCTGACATGTTCAGCCTCATCTTCCCAAATCTCCCCCCAACATGCACATGCCTCTTTCAGCTTGGCCACCCAGCACTGTTTCATTCCTTCCTCCCCTCCCTGGTGGCTCCTGCCATTTGGTGGCTGAGTTATGACATCCTGTGTCTCTATGTGTTGGGAAGCTGTTGACTTCAGAAATAAGAAGATCGTACTGAACTACAGGAAGAAGAGAAGCAGAGTCAGAGCTGAGGTCCAAGTCAGCTGCTGCAATATATGAACACGGAGGAGGTTTGGCCCATGTACTGAGCCACTGGCAGTAGGAGACGCATCCCCCACTCCCCCGGGAGGGAAGCGGGCACAGGCTGCTGCCCATGCCATCCCTGGAAACTCAGCCTGGTTGCTTGGCGGGTTGGGGGTGGGGGGAGAGGGTGGGATATAATGACACACAGAGCTGTGTTTCTCTGCCTTTTCCCTCTGTGACTGTGAAAATGCTCGAATACCAGGTTTAGTCCCCTATGTATTTCTTTATTCACTTTCCAAAGGACTTAAGGAAGTTACCTCTCTGCATGGCATGGGTCAGGTGGATCCAATGTGCCCCTCGAAGATCCTGTAGAGCATAATTTCTGCAAATAGATCTCAGAAGATGCCATTCTCCAAGGCCAGGGTCAGGGGGAGAACAGCAAGCCTGTTGCAGGATGGCAATAAATCCACAAGCCTTCCGACTTTATTGAGCCCCTCTGAACTCATTCCTTCCTCATCCGTGGATGGACACAGTGGTGAGAGCCCTGCCGGGTTCACACTGGCGAGGCCCGACCAGATGGCAGAGAGCTCTGAGTCAACTGTGGAGTAAGGACTCGTTAAGCACAGAATGTGAGCAACTTTCAGGAAAGAAGAAGGCGCTGGAGGGCAAGAGCCTCGTGACAAGCAGGCAGTGTCTCAAAGTTCGGCTTTGTTGACCGCTGCCATGACACGGACGACACCAAACCCCCGGTGGCTTTCTGACCGCCGTGTAAATGTCTTCGCTTTCTAGGCTGCAAGGACAGGATCCCATTCATGCCATCCTTCTCTGCGTTCTCTATATTCCTTGCAGAATCCTGGATCTCTTACCTGGCTGACTTTTTCTGTCTCCCTCACTGCAACCGTCTCTCTATGTGCATCTTAAAAAACTGAGAGTTATCAAGAGTTCTCTTCTTCACCTGCTACTGCTTCTCACTCCAGATGCTTGGTCCGGTGATCCTACTTTCCCACGCCCATCCCACACCCCAGTTCCAAACCCGCATGTCTTCCTGCCATCTCTTCCTGTTACCCTCATCTGTCCCTAACCGACCTCATGGACTTCCCTCCCCAAGATGTTCTTCCCTCTAATTTTCGACATTGACATTGACATCCCACCATCCACTCATCCACTCCAGCCAGGGTGATTGGCTCAGCTAAAAGCGCCCTTGGGCACAGCCCCCAGCTCTGTCTCTGTTGACCGTGAAATCTCAGTGCCTTGCCCATGATGGAGGCTCGGCAAATCGTATCTTTAAATATATAAAAGATTCAGTATCTTCTGCTTCATTTCCTATTAAATAATAATAAAATGACAAAATTATATAAGATAGGTATCGATAGGTGAAGGTTGCATAGTGTTTAACACATAGCTATGTGAGTATTTTCTGGGTGTTAGGAACTGTCGAGCACTTTATACCTTCACGTTCTACCTATATAATATACGTATAACATACATATGTAGATATATATGTGTATATATGCATATGCATATATATGTGTGTGTGTATATTCATGTATATCTAGATATGCATGTAGGTATATATGCAGTGTGTAGATACACATGTGTGATGCAGATACATGTACGTATGTTTGTAATGATTTTAGTATCGATAATCCTTAGCCGCATAATTTACCCATTTTGCAGATAAATAAACTGAGTTCCCGAACCCTTGCAGATAACAGAGCATGGAACTGCATTTGCACCCCACTTCTAATGGTTTTACAGTGTTAATTCATTTAATCCTTCTAACAGCCTTTCTGTGCCAGAGACTATCTTCCCTACTTCATAGACTGGGGAACGGAGGTCCATGAGGTTCAACGCCTCGCTCAGGGTGACAGGTGGTGAGCCGCAGAACAGGAGTCCCGGCCACACGGTCCGGGCCGACCCTCCAGGGCTGGAGTCCGTAGTGTAATGGCGGGGACAGCACCCGCCTGCCCACCAAGCACAGGCCCTCGTGCCGGTTCCTGAGCGCCCTCTAGTCTGTCTTTTCCTCCCGCGTGTCAAGCAGGGTGCAGACAACACTAATGAGTGGTGTATACTGACTAAATGAATACATGGGTGAAAAAAGTAAGTAAGAAGTAAGTAAGTAAATGAATCTCCGCATTGGCTTGGACTCCTTTGGTGGGCCTCCTTTCTCCACTTGATTTTTTTTTTTTTTTTTTTTTTTTTTTTGCCAAAAGGCATTTTTCTTCCTGCTTCATGTTTTATGCCGTTCGACATTGCTTTCTGGAGATGATTATCATTATTCCTTCAGGTCTTCTCATCCATTATCATTTTTCCCTTAAACAGCTGATTGGAAAGGATTTGTTTCCTTCGTACAGGTCACTTTTGTCTAGTGGTGAGGCCAAACGTTTTGTCCCATGGGAATGCATCTTCATTTTTATAATGGAAGTCAATGGGAGTTAATAAAAGGAATGGAAAAAGCACATCGCTGCCAACTGCTTAAGTATGTCTCCCTTCCACTCCGAGAGCCCCACCTGTCCTCACGGCGGGCCTCCTGGGGAATCCTCCCAGCAGCTGGGTGTGCGTTCTAGGGGACAATGGTGGTGCAGGGCTGTTCGGAATGCTGGGGTGCACAGAGGACACATTGCAGACCTCAGTTCAGCAAGGAGGTCCCTGGCAGTCTTGGCACAAAGACCCCCAGTCTTTCTCTTAGAACACACCACGAAACTCTTGTAAGACTGGGAATTCACTTCCTATTTTTTTTTTTTTTTTTCCTTTTCTTTTCTGTTCAAGCCAATTCCAAGCCACCGCCAAGCTCAGGGACCAATTCACTCAACACGTCATTACGACCTTCCATCGTGCTTCGTTCTGGGCCAGGGAAGAGGCCAAGCAACACCGAAGATAGGAGCCAGACTCTCTGGGCTTTTAGTTCTAGCGCTGAGGGATGTGAAGGGAGGGACTTCATTCTTCCATGCTCCCGTGTTCTCATGCATGTCAGAGTGAGTGCTAACCGTACCTTCCGCGGGGCTTGTAGGGCGAATTCAATGAGAGAAGCCTATTCAGGCAGCGGGGGGTGCGCGTTCAGCGGGTATGACTTGTGATGATGATGGTGGTGGAGATGATGGTGTGTGGTTGAAGATAAAAGCTGACTCAGACCCAGTCCCCTTTCTCAAGATGCCGCAGGCCAGCCGGGGAGATAGACATGCCCTCGTGTAGTCCTGTGTGAGGAAGGCATAAAGGACAGGTACAAAAGGTGGGCTGCAGAAGATGCTCTTGGCTAAGGTTATCACGAGAGCCTTCGTAAGAATGTGAATATCTAAGCCAACTCTCCAAATAGACAGGCCCCGGAGATGAAGGGACAGACCCGAGAGTTGAAACAGAATCGGATCTGGCAATAACTCCTTCTGGAAAGCTGAGATGTCTTCAAGTTGTCTCTGCTGCCTGTTCTGCCGTGCAAATGGTGATGAGAATTTTACATGCATACAGCCTGTTTATTTTTAGAGTCTCCAGTGATATTATTAAATACTAAAACCTTCCATTTTAGTGTTGGTCTGTCTTAAAAAACGCATATCCCTTTTCTTCCAATGAGCTCTCTAACTCAGGGAAGAGTTAGTGAGATGTTGGGACTAGCTATGAGATCTGAAATTCTTCGGATATTAACCATGCAAAGAGTAAGCTTCAAGAATTTTTTGAAAGCAAAGTGTGTTGAAAAGCCCCAATAACAAAGGAACACCGATTACGTTCAGAACTGCCAGGGAGTCAGAGAGAAAAAACATTTCAGGAAAATAATATGGAGATGAGGCATACGTTAAATACGCTGTCAGGGTATCCTCGGGATACACAGCCCACTCTGGAGGCCAACCCGCGGGGGATCCTGCAAAACGGGCTGCACACGGATGGAGAAAGTCTCCTGAGAATCATGCACAGACCCAACAAACGACGCTACTTCCCGGTGCCCAATGATGACACTCTGAACTCTGGGTCATCGGTGCGTGCTCACAGGGTGCTGCCTGCTATGACATGGTGATCATGCCATACTCTTGCATGTGACGGCCACTCCATGTGACGGCCACTGCCTTCTTGCCAGGATGGATGAAGCAAGGTCTGCTGCCTTTGGATCCACCAGCATCCTGAGTTTTAACACCACTGATTAATATAATGGTGCAGAGGTACTTAATCCGAGCAGCCTGAGACGAAGGAAAGCAGTGACTATGCTATCTAAAGTCACCCCCCCAATCTTTCAGTGGCACCCACTTACACTGTATGTCATCACCTTGCCTTTTCCTTACTGAAAGTATTCCGCTGAGTGGTTGATTTTTTTAACCTCTCCTCCATGTTCTGTAGCTTGGCGTCCTCAGCACTTAGGAGAGCATTTGACAGTAGACCCTTAACAAAAATGTCATCTGGTCTACCGCCATAGCCTTCCTTGTCGTGAACTCTAACTTATTTTTAAATTTGTAAAAACCTTTTTATGGAAGTCTATTCAGAAAAGCACAACATTGTGAGTGTGCTTTTTCCGGAGCAATGAATTTTTACAGACTGAACACACACCTATGAAATCAGTTCCCAGGTGGAGAAATAGAACGCCACTACCCCCCACCCCCAGAAGTCCCCTTGTTGCCCTCTTTTTTTTTTTTCAAGATTTTATTTATTTGAGAGAGAGAGAGTGAGAGAGAGCATGAGAGGGGAGAAGGTCAGAGGGAGAAGCAGACTCCCCGTGGATCTGGGAGTCTGAGGCAGGACTCGATCCTGGGACTCCAGGATCATGACCTGAGCTGAAGGCAGTCGCTTAACCAACTGAGCCACCCAGGCGCCCCCCTTGTTGCCCTCTTGCAGACCTACACTGTTTCCTGGCCAGGGGTAATCATATCTAAGAGCACATTTTAGTTTTGCCTGTATACTTTTTATACACAGACTCATTCAACATAAATCCTTTGGAGTTTGTCTTCTTTCACTCAATATTGTTAGGAGATTTATCTATATTGCTTTCATATACATAGAGCATTCAGTAACCTCTGCATAAACACGTGGCAATTGCTTTGTCCACATTGTACTATCCATTTGGGTCGTCTCCAGTTTGGGGCTATTGTGGATACCACTGCTGTAAACAGTCTCGTACCTGACTCTGGGTCCACACGTGTGCACAGAGCTGCGGGACACGTATCTGGGAATGCAACTGCTGGGTCATAGGGTCTGCAGATGTTCAGCATTAAACTTGGATATTGCCAAGAAGTTTTGCAAAGTGGTTGTACCAACCGAGACTTGCTGTGATTGTAGTGTATAAGAGTTTTGGTCACTCCGCATGCTTGCAAACTCTGACTCTCTATCTTTTTCGTTTTAGAGCAGGAGCTCTTCAGTTGTTCTTTCCACCTACGATCTCACACCCCGTGTCATGCAACGCCTCCTCCTCCCAGCCTTCAGAGGGATTTGATGAAGTCAATACCTGGCATAAACTCTTTAGCAACTAATTAAGCCCAAAGCAGGGTTGCAAACTCAGACCCATCAGAGACACGTGGGAAGGGGTTCATATAAAGCAATATGGCACAGTAGGCTCTGCGGCCAAATGGGTAGTATGTGGCCCATATTCAACACAAACTTTAAAGACACTGACCTCATTAAATCAGGCCTGCCTGGTGGCCATGTGTTTAAAACTAATTTCTAGGAAAATGTCCAAACTCCTTCACTCGTGGTTCGATAGGACTTGTTGTAGCCATTCTTCCTTACCTACCCTTTACTTCTGCCAGAGTCAACTTTCCAGCCTCTCCTGGATAGGTCATGTGCGTTCACACCTCCGTGCTCCCGTACATTCTGATCTCCTGGTCTGGATTACCCTTTCTCCTCCTTGTCTGCCGAGTACATTCAGAACCCTGCTTGGGTGGCCCAGCGGGGCA
>CM052885.1:105337019-105365735 GCA_028534135.1 Potos flavus | reverse complement strand
CACACACAATAAATAAAAGTTTTGGAAGAGTATCTATTGACATATTCACAGAAGAGTTTTTTCAGTTGTTTGGCCTATTGACGATCTTAGTTTGTTTTCTTATATTTTGTTGTATGTGTTGGTTATCGATTGATGTCTCTCAACTATACATCCATCCATCATTGTCCTACTTACCACACTGGAATACCTTTCCCTTGCCACTGACACAAAGGTAAGATGTGTCAGTAGAGGGCGCTGGAGGGACCCTGGGCTGGAAAGGGGATGTTCATCCTGGTTTTGGAATTGAGTCTTCTTGCTCCTACAGCCAGGGGTGGCTGGTGGGTTACCCAAGGACACTCACCTCCAGAGAGGTTCAGCCACACTCCCACTGGGGATTGACATTTTATCCCAGGAGCCCAGAAGCACATGCCTCAGGGGACTTCCCTACCATCCATTGGGGCCACAGCAGCATCGTCAAAAACCAAATTTGGATTTCTGCTCTGGGAAGTTGAAGCATCTTCCAAATTTGTTTCTCCCTTGGGTTCTCTGCCTCAGCCCTACCATTAGGGGCTGCTTCCTGTCCTGCCATTACTGTATTCCTTGGAATTCTCTTTAACCCTTAGTAGGTAATTCCGTGTTATAGTTGATAATTCTTTGTATGAAACTTTTCTTGTTCAAATTGCTATATGGTTTTTTTCTCCTCTTTCGACCATGGCCGACTGGTATATTGTATTTTCCACATTTTCTACAATTCCTATCATAATCAGAAAATAAATTAATGCCTATTTGTCCTTTATTAAGATGACAAATCTGATTTATAGGTATCTATAAATCATATAAATAAAATACAAATAATATAAACATAATACAAATATACAAAAATACAAATAGTACAAAAATAGCATATTTTTAATAAATAAATATATATTCACAGATACATATACACTTTCATGTTAAATATATACACAGACATATTATACAAAAGTGTGTGTGTGTGTATTTCCTCTAATATAGAACTCTGTTTTATTGTGTGAAATAAGGCATTCTTTTTATGGTAATAAATAATAAAATGATTAAAAATCATAAAAGTAATCTTTTCTATAAAACATTCAGTACTTTTAACTAATTTTGGTATAGCGCTTCTGTGGCCATAATTGCAAGTGATAGTTTTCTTGGGGGGGGTACCAATCTGTCAGGTTTTACCATGAGGATTTAATTCATCTTATTGAATTTGCCATTTTCCTGGGGAAATGAGTATGCTGTAGAGATCATCATATAGAAATTTTAAAGAGATCACCAGTAAAATCCTCTGGGCTCTTAGATGTTTGAGGGAGTAATTCTTCTTTGGTTATTGGCAGGATTCTGTGTTGAGCTACTGTTGGAGCCACACCGTGGACCCAGGACCATGAAGAGTTGTCTAGAAATTCAACTCAGGTTCTAACTGATGTTTGGTGAAAAGAAGCGCACATCCAACTTTTAGTGTGGATATTCCTCTTCCGTATCCTGATTACTCTTAAGTCACTTTAAGCCAATAATGTTTGTGATGGCACAATCAAGGAGCCATGAGAGATGCTAAGTCACATAAGGTCTCAAGGAGTTAGTAGTGCACTTGAAGAAAAGGAAGTGACTCTGCAGTCGCCATGAGCCAGACATAGTGGCAGAAGCTTCTACCTCTTTTCGCATTCAACTCTCAACCAGTCAGGAGAAGGATGGATTGTTATTCCCTCTTGGCAGAAGAGAGTGGGGCCCAAAGGTGAAGAGAGATATCTGAGACCGTTCACTTGGCACATGGCAGAGACGAGCTATAAACACAAGTCTATTGACTCCGTGTGTCTTATTGTTTCCCTAACCCATCGTTTCTCATAAACATATAATTACCCAGCAAATCTCCTGTTTCAGTTACCAATTAAGGGCTCAGAGAACCAGAGGGGACGTGGGGTGAGCTGGGAAGGGTTCATGGAGGAACCAAAGTGGTTGCTCTCCTCTGCTTTCTTGGCGTATCATGGTCTTGTTCCCCTAATTTGACATCTCATCATGTGTTGCTTTGTGACATTGCTTGTGTTGGTGTCTTGGGCGGTCATTTCTACCCCATAGTGTGGCTGGTCTGCCCTTCCCAGAGAGGTGGCTGGCACCCAAAGCCTTGGACCCAAGCCCAAGGCTCCCTCCATCTGAGGCCCAGAGTCTGAAGGGACTGGATTCCTTGGAAATATTGGGGGGGGGGGGTCTCTTCTGGCCATAGGATACTGGTCTCACTCCACTTTACATTTGTACTGAAACTCCTTTTTATATTGAGAAAATTGGCTTTAGCCTTCTTTCTGCCACTTATTTACTATGTGATCTTGGGCAAGTGACTTTTAGAGGCGTCAGTTTCTGGATTTGTAAGTGATGGATTGATGTTCATGATCTATGAGTTCTTTTCCAGCAGCTGCCTTGTATTTTCTTTTTTTCTGGGAAATTCCTTGATCTAGGGGCATGCAGAATTAGGAGTTGGGAGGTTTTCCCGATTCCTCCCACTCTGCTCCCTCTTGCAGGTTGGAAGGGTTGCGTTGTCCATAGACACTTAAAACACAATCAGAGAATTAACTTAAAAACCCACCCACTTTTTCAAGTCTAAACAATGTTAATGATAAAAAAGGTGGCCTCCCAGGGGCAGATTGCCTCCCTCGGCCTTTCGGGAGGTTGCTGCCTTATTCACACGGCACGCTGCTGTTCACGTAGACATCCTTAAGCCCTGGCTTATACATAAATGAGTTGAAGACACAAAGAAGGCAAGCATTGGAACCCATGCCACGGGGAAGAGCTTGGAGCTGGCTTTGCTAATTCTTTATCCAGGGCTCTCTGTTTCAAGTCCTATCTTTGTGAACTGACCATTTCTCCTAAAGACAGTGACCTGGCCAGGACAGGTAGAGGAAAATCTCTGGGCCTAGAGGATCACATTTCCTGGCTCTTTCTATAGAAACGTCTAGTGGTGGGGTCTGGTTTTTATCATTTTCAGAAAGCACTGGAGCACGCTGTCCATCCAAACTCTTCGGCTCCATCAGACGGAACATGTCTACTAGTGACCTAGGCTTCAGACCCGAGAGACCCGGCGATCCGATTCCAGATCTGGCACCTGCACACGCCCAGGGAAACCTCCGGAAAAGGGGGATAACATTACTTCAACCAAGATGGTGTTGGAAGGAGTAGAGAGATAATTTTCACCAAATCTGTTTGGTTCCTGGCCCGCAATGACCAATGTCAGTTGTCTGTTTCTGACGCCACGGTTAAAATTAGCAGCCTGCTCGGTCCAAGAATTGAAGCACACGGAGGGCGAAGGATCCTCCTTGCCCCGAGGTTCAGAGACTGGGAGAGTTACAGCAGTTCGGTGCCTCCCTAATTCAACCCACGTGGGGAGCAAGTGTGGATGCACGCCACGCTGAGAGGCTGCGGAGCGTGTGAGCTGGGAGCACGACCAGGGAGGCCGGCTACAATTTTAGCTCCAGCATGGAATTTCCTGGTTTTGGGGGGTCTGGAGTCCGAACCTTCTCTGGTGCTGGTGCTGCTTTTGCTGCCAGAACCGGGCGGCAGACACAGCTTATTTCCACCCGACCGCCCAGGGTGAGACGGGAGCCCTCCTCCCGGGCCCTCCAGCGCTTGGTGCTGGCCAGGGCTCCCTGGGCGAGTTCCAGCAGCTCCCTTCCTGTGCAGGCGCACGGGGGCTGGAACAATCACATCTCTCAGTCGGGCTGGGCGGGGGACTGTTTGTCTCTGCCCGGGGAGGAGGAGGCAGGGTTCACAGCTTCCCTAATAAAAGGTTAATTATCCTGCCCTTGGGTCCTGAAATCCAGTTAAAGAAATTGTGGCTTCCATGTACCTCCATTTGTACACGAATGGAAAAGGCCTCATGGCTTCTGAGTGACTTATGGTCCCGACGTCGCAAGAAATAGACATCAGGCCAATGGAAGCAAATACAAATTTTTTTTTTTTTTTTTTTTTTTGAGATGTATAGTGGATAGTTCAGAGAAGTAGGGAAAAAGCTGAACTGCCAGGCTTTGGGAAGGACAGAAACCAGGACAGTATGAAGGATCTCAGCAGCAGGAACTCAGGGAAAGTCTCAAAAAAGGTCTCCTAGAAATACTCAGTTCCAATGATTTATGACTTTTTATACATGACTCAAGATTCAGATTCTGTCACAGAGGAAGTCCGATGAGCTAGATAAAGAAGTGACAGCCCCCTCGACTTTGTGTATCCTGAAATATGATTTGACTGGTGGTTGTTCTCCTGATGATCAAACTCTTGGGACCAACTCACAGTCATCGAACTCATAAACAATAGATGTATAAACCAGATAACATTGGCTCGATTTATAGAGTCCTCTCTACCTTCCAGGTGAACAGATAATTTCTGTTTATTATTAAGTATCTCTTCCTCCACTTCTTTCCTGGTGTCGACATGCAATGAAAGTTGAGTTAGGCATTAAAAAGTTGTTCAGTGAACTTGGAGATAGGTGACCTTAAAGGCTAATTTTATGCAGTCTGAGGAATAATTCTGGCCATCTTGCTTCTTTGTTCCATTGCTTTTCCCCAGCCTCCATTGACATTCCTTCTCATTACTACCCTATCCATTTGGCAGATACGATACAGATGGGTGTCTAAACTTCTAGCGGCAAGGGCTTACCGAGGGTGTCCCAATGGGACTCACAGTTTATAGCTTTCACTCTACAAGAGTGGCTCTGCTTCTCCCTATAACTGGAAAATGCCTCCTTTAACACAGTTATTCTTTCCACAGCTAATGTTGTGCAGGGAGACATCTGTGTAGCTGTTGGAAGCCTTCAAGGAGGGTTGTAAAAAATTTTCATAGCCAACAGTTTACTGGTAGAGAGTGGAGAATAACGTGACATCGCCAGAATAGAAAGTGCACTATCGTTAAGATATTTCACTGGCTCGTCTCTGTAAGTCACACCCCTTAGCCCAACCTACGTCAAAACAAAAATAAAAACCAAATGACAAGACCCCTTATCAGACCGCATGTGAAATACAACAGTCAAGAATGGGCATCCTTCAAAAGGCATAACAGATGCCGTTCTGGGCTCATACGAGTATTTTGATACTGTACTTGGTTGCGCGAACCTGTTGGGTCCTCAAGTACCACGGCCGGCAGGATTTTGCTTATTCAGATCAGACTGAGATTGCTTCACGAACTGTGAGACTATCAAGGACACATGATAGTATGTAGAAGAGACATTTGTGCAGGTTGTTAAGTTAAACAGGAAACATAAGGCCTTGGGCTGTGTCTGGTTCTGTGTGATGCCAGGAGAGTAGATATTCCCAGATATAGACAGATCGTGGAACACTTCCCATCGTGTTGAGTGAAATAACACCCCCTCTGTAAATCAGAGTTCAGACTTGCGGCACTCCCAAACATCTGGAGGAACACACAGGTAAACACTTTAGGAAACAGACAGACAGATAGACGATACAGATGGAAGCGCGTCTGGGACGAAGTGTCCCCGAGTCAGCAGCAGGGATGTTAGTTTCAGCGTGGCGGCGTGTCTGTGCCCGGTGAAGAAACTGAAGAGGGTGGGGGGGGGCAATGAGAGAGGACTGTAGGGGATGACAGTGTCCCAGAAATGAACTTCATCTCCTTGGGGAGCTCCCAGAAGTTCTCTTGAGGAAGACGAAGGTGGCTGCTTTAAGTTCCAGACACCCAGTGTCCTTTTCTCTGCCCTTTCGGTCTTCATGCTGTTCCATTCTGGCCTCTGAGGCCCAAGGCAGTGGCTCACAAGCATGAAGCCACCCATCCAGGGAGGTCTTTGTTGTGCTGTGATGGAGGAGGATGAGGAATACTCTAATCTTACGTCTCAGAGGACTTCCACGTGTCTTGGGACATCTTCCACCAAAGGGGACACAAACCACGTGATGAGTCATCCAGGGATGGGTCGTGACCAGTTGAATCCTTAATCCTGTGGGAAAAGACACCAACCCGATGCTGCACATAGGAGGGCCCATGCACGTCGAACTGTTCCAGAGAAAGATCGAGAAAGCCAAGTTTTCTCAAGCACACAGGAAACTGGTAACCGACGCAAGGACCCACAGAGGCAAACCTTTGGGCGAAAGCACAACGCAGCAGTTCTTGGACAAGAGCTCCATTATTTCTCTGGAGAGAATCTGCGGCTATGAATTTAGCCGAAAATGTGGCAGGATTTAGCCTGCTGCAGCAGCATCCTGGGAAGTGTGTGTAGACAGCTGGCGAGGAAGCAGCTCCCCAGGCCCAGCACACGGGACAGAGGAAGCCCTGTGGGGCATGGGGTACACTTGATGGGAGCACCAGAGCTAAAGAGGATAATCAGAGCAACTGTGGGGGTGAAGTCAAGAGTATACTGGAGAAGATAACGGGGAACTTATTGCAAAAAAAACAAAAAACAAAAAAACTGAAAAACCAGTAAAGGCAAAATCAGGAGAAAATGCAAAATTGTGGTTAAAACACTGGAGGGAGAGTAGAAGGGAAGGGAATAAATGCCTAGAGGAGAGTAGACCAGAAATACATCATGCAGAGCAAATGATAAGGTCTGCTTTTGCGGCAATTTTGGTGTCTGGGCTTGCTTGCAATCCTCACCCTGTCATTTAGAGGTGCCGAGCCACAGAGAATGGGAGCCCTAGCATACGGGTGATGGCTATGGAAGACTGGGATGTCAGGTGCACGTCCGTGCAGCAGAATGTTTGCTTCTGGTGTGTTCAAACGTTCAGTCATTACAGACAGGTTAAAGTTCTGAATCCTCCATGTGTGGATCAAAGAAGCCACCATCCTAGCTCTCTTCCCTAACTCCAAGTGGCTAGAAGGCTACTGATGGGCAAATTTAAGTTACAGTCTTGCTGAGCACAGAACCTGGGGTTATGGAGAAGACCCTGCCTTCATTGATCAGCTGTCTAGTTTTGCAATGAATGGTATGAAAGATTGGACTTGACTCAGTCTAGCTGCCATGTATTTCCTTATGGATGAGGGAACAAACATTATTTCTTAGGTGTCCAAAGACAGACTTTTCTGTAGTGTTCTGTTGCATTTTTGGATTTGAAGAAACGTTCTTCTCTCAGTCACAGACTTAAAGAATAGGGATTTCTCCATTATCACTTGGCTCAGACTTTGGAACTGGTGAAGGATGCTCCTTCTTACCCCATGGCTTCATGACGTACAAATGAGACAGGTGAATGGTAACTATGGATCAGAAAGGGGTATGTTCGACAACTTGAAAGACACTGAACAAAAGACCATTTCTGCAAAGTGAAGATTTGAAGAAGAGCAGATTCTCTGGCCAAAACAAAGCATGTTTGTTAAGACATAACCACATGGCCATGACTTCACCTCTATGAGAAAGAGAAATAATTGGAAAGCCAATGCAAGAGCAGTAGCCTTCTAGGAAAGCAAGATCTAAGACAGAGAGGGCAAATGGTTTTTATCTCTCAGGGCAAACCTAAGAGGTCCATAGTTGTTATTTGGAGACATAAAGAAGTAGGCTAGCCTTTGCTGACCAGCATTGTCTGGCATGAATGTGAGAATAAGAACATGAGAAGTAGTGTATGTTTCACTATATGGCTTGGGTCCATTGAATCTGGAACTTTGGCCCCTAGGAAATGTTTTCAGAAAGAAAAGGAAGGAAGGAAGGAAGGAAGGAAGGAAGGAAGGAAGGAGGGAAGGAAGGAAGAAAAAGAAATAAAAAGAGAGAGAGAAATAAAGAAAGAAAAATAAAAAAAGGAAAAAGAAGGGAAAAAAGGCAAAAACAGGTAACGAAGATCTGCCAAGCTCTGGCCATGGTTTCTCCCATGAGATGAATGGTCTCTTTTATAAGAGAAGGGCAGATCTCTTCATTTTAAGAAAAATAAAATATGACGGGTAAGATTGGAAATACGATGGCTTGTCTTATTATAAGGACACATTCATTCTCATAGTTCTGGAGGCCAGAAGTCAGAGATCAGGGCGCTGGGCTGGCTGGGTGCTGGCCAGGGTTCACTTCAGGGTTGCAGATGGCAGGCTTCTCTCTGTGTGCTTCCCTAGTGGAAGGGGCAAGGGAGCCCTGTGGGGTCATTTATAGGGCACTGATCCCATTCGGGGGGATCCACCCTCATGTCCTAAGCACCTCCCAAAGCCCCCCCCCAATACTCTCAGTTTGGATGTTAGGATTTTGACACATGCATTTGGGGGGAGACACACCCATTTGGACCATAGCCTATGTCTACTGATTTAATGCCTCTGGGACAGATTCCGGATGGAGGATATGAAAGCTTTTTTTTTTTTCATCAAAAAAAAAAAAAAAAAACCCACAATTTTTTTTTTAAATGTGGAAAGCTCATTTGCTATTAAGGGGAAAGTACCCAGAATATTTGATGGCCAGACGGTGGCAAGGTGACGTATCTTGCTGGATAAACCCCACTAAGCCAGGAAGAGTTTTCCACTTTCCATCCCAAAGCCACGCGTTTCCTCCACACGCTAAGAATCACTCTTCAGAAGTTCATCGGCTCTTTTCCTTCCTGTTTTCCCCGCTTGCTCAGCATCGACTCCGGGAAGGAACGAAGGGAGGCCCACGGGGTCAGAGGAGGTGGCTGGCGCGGCTGGGTTCTGGGGGATCCTTGAGGCTCGGCGGCGCCCAGCCCGGCTTTCTCTTTCAGAGCCGCTTCTGTGGGTTAATGAAGACGTAAGCTCCCAGCCTCAGCCACACTATGTAAAAGAGCCACTTATTGCCTGTTCCATCTCACTGACTTTTATGGTGATACTTAAACCAAAATGGTGAACTATTACACTTCATAGCCTGCAAATAAAAGCAGCATGTTAAAAGTAGGGGCCGTAACCCCTGATCGGGCTGAAATGGCTTGTAATCTTGAGACGACTTTGTTCAGCTCCCCAGGGCCAGGGCCCAGGGCGCTGTGTCAGAGCCTGACAATGAATCCCGGGGCCTCTGGGCCCAGCCCCTGTGCTGCGGGGGGAGGCGAGCATCTTTCGTGGAGCCCACAGCGGGGTTCAATCAAAGGCAGTTGTGAGCGGGCGTGGGGATGGGAACGAGGGGAGCAAGTCACCCTCCGCTGGGGCAAGGCCTTGCGAATGGATGGCATCCGGCTCCAAGCCTTGCCGGAGAGACCCCCGCCCCCGCCCGGTTTTCCCTAGACTCAGCTGTGGCCCCCAGAATACATTCGTGTCGGTTGGTAGAAGCCAGAGCCTCCGCCAAAGGCCCAGTGTGTGCATTAGGGATAATGCAACCCATGGCTGAAAATAATGTACTCTTGACTGGTTTTATTAAGTTAAACATGGCGGGGTTTGTGTGTGTTTGTTTGCTTGTGTAAGTGAAAGTTACATGAGCACAAAGCAAAAATTTAACTCGCATTTGTCTTCATTTGGGTTCTCCCCCAAGCAGAGGCTGAGACATGGATTCAGGTGCAGCTGGTCTGTTTGGGAGGCGGTCCAGGGCAGCATGGTGACAAAATGGCAAGTGCGACAGGGAAGGGGGAACGACAGCAAAGGAGGTGTGAAGGGGGAGGGGCACTGCTCTGGGCAACTGGGTCACAGCCCCGAGAGGACCTATGAGACTCTAGGAAGAGCACACCTCGGGGAGATGGGAGGAGTTTCCATAACCGCCCGTCCCTCATTGGTTGAGGTTTGCTCCAGGTGCTTCTGACCTGCCCCATTTAGCAGCACAGGAATAAACCCGGGAGAGGGAGACGGACACAGAAAGACAGACAGACTCACACACACACACACACACGCAGAGGTCAGAAGCCAAACTCATATATGGGAATTGCAGATAAAGCTGCAGGTAATCTTTGGGGTGGGCTGAGGAATATAGGCAGGCCAAAAGCAGCATCTGCTATGACAATAAATAATAAAGAAGGGGGAAAAAACCTTCTTTCTTCTTGTCAAGTAAACCTAGCTCTCATTTCCTGGCATGAACTACATCTAAAAGGTTTTTAATGTGTCTTTTTTGTGGAAATGCTCTCTCTCTTTCTATGCGTGTGCGTATCCATGCATGTGTATAATATTTATGTAGTATATATATGTTATATATATTATATATTCTCTCTCTATATATATGTAGATTCCTACAACTTTGTTTTCAAAAATATATGCAAGCATCTACCTCATTTTTATGATAGTTACATAGTATTCCATAGAAAAGATATATGTAATTTTTTTGTGCTCTATTTTAATAAACCAGAATGAAACTAATTCATAAAATGTACAGTAAAATGTAATTTAACACATTTATCTTTACAGATTTTTCAACTACACGGCAGTTGAGAGCATAGTTACTGCCGTTAGCTAGATCGGATCGCTCCCCTCCGCTTGCTACTTACGTGCTGTGTGACCCAGGATCAGTCACAAAGTTCTCTAAGCTTTATTCTTACCTGGGGAACACAAATACACAGAGTACCTACCTAGAAAATTTGTGGAGAGGATAAAATTGGATCATTTGTGAAAAAAAAAAAAAGCTCAGCATATCAGAAATGTTCAATAAACATTAGCTGTTAGTATTCTATTCCCCAAACGGGGAAAAAAAAAAAAAATCCTCTGTCAGGCTATGTGTGTTAAAGAAAATAGGAAAAGGAATCATCCATCATGACCACAGAGACTGTGCTCGAGTTGGGAGAAGTATTTGATGCGGCTGTCCAGTTTTCCCAGCACCATTTATTGAAGAGCCTGTCTTTTTCCCCTTGTATATTCTTGCCTCATATGTCAACCATACTTCAATTAGAAAAAAATACATAAATAAAATTCCCAACAAGAAAAAAGAAAATTCTGAGGACAGAATAATGAACAAGGTACACTTAAAGACGCAGAACTGTCAGGTAGATGAAGGTTAATAAACAATTTATTTTACTAAAGAAAAAGAAGCATTCGCATGATCTTTACATTATTTAAGCCTGATTAATATGCCGGCAGCAGTACCAGCTGCTTTCAGGGGCCTTATGTCAGTTAATTCATCCAGAAAT
The DNA here is from genome assembly GCA_028534135.1 of Potos flavus. NCBI lineage: Eukaryota > Metazoa > Chordata > Mammalia > Carnivora > Procyonidae > Potos > Potos flavus. Next base: position 105,354,804 of record CM052885.1, on the reverse strand, counting down.
TGACGGTTGCCTTCAGTTCCTTCTCTTTGCAGTTGTGGTGCTCCCTGCGTTGAGAGGTGGAATCTATTTCCCATTCTCTTGTATCCGGCTGGACTGGCCCCAGCGATCTCGGTGACCCATAGGATGTAGCGGAAGCAACGTTCTGGGACTCTGGCGACCACGTTATGAGAAACCGCAGAGCTTCCACTTGAGTCCTTTGGAACACTCATGCTGGGGGAAGCCAGCCCTCGTGTGAGAAGTCCGACTCTGCCGGGCCCCCATGCCATAGGGGAGCCCCGCGAGTCATGGGGGGAGCTGCATAGAGAGAGAGAGAGATTCGTGACCAGCCTGCAATCACTGCAGCTACCCTAGTGATCCTAGACCCAGAATCAGACATTGGAATGGAGAAGCATTCCGATGTCTCCAGCCCCAGCGGCCTTTGACTGCAGCTGCCCCAGAGTCCCTAAGTAAGGACGGCTCAGCTGAGTTCAAACAGAATCACGTGCAAGATAATCACAAAGTTTAGGAGTGGTTTGTTACAAAGCAATAGATCCCGGGAATGGACACAGAGATCGACGTGCAAAAGAACGGGCATTCCAGGCCTCTGCTTCCCTCCGGCTCCTACTCATTTCTTCAATCTCAGTTCATTCACCAACTAAGCAACAGGGTTTGATGCAAACTACAGAATGAATATCCGTCTTCCCTAATGCCAACCAGTAGCTTGCCAAGATCATGGAAATGTGTTGCCCCCATCTGTTAATGCAAACACTTCAAATTCTACTGCGGAAGAATTTTGTTTAGAAAAATTTTAGACAGGTTAAACAACCCTGTTATGTACGTCGAAGGATATAGCTGGAAGAGTTCTTATAATTAATGCATTTGTATTGTTTTAGCAATTACATCTTATAACAAAGGAGATATTTGCAAACATCCATTTTCAAAACCCTTTCCCCATAGCCTGTTTCATTCCCCTAACTGATGCTCTGGTCCTCATTTTAAAACCATCACCCTAACTTTGAAATGAGAGATTGTATTTATCAGTACTACTTAGGCATCACAGTTATCATGCCTTAATTATCTTGTAGGTGACATTATACTGAGAGGTATTGCCCTGGTAGAAAAAAATAAATGTTTAGTAAACTTGGTGCCCTTGTCATTTAAAAGAAAGATAAATAAACCTAGCATCCCCTTTAAGTTCTTTGCTACATTATAAAAATTACTCTCTATTGACGGTCTCCATCTCATTATAAAATCATTATTACTTTGTATTTTAAAGATCTTTTTATAAAATTAAGCATGCCAATGACACACTGTAAATACTTTTGCACACCTAGGGCGTCAAGTTTTGTTTGTTTTGCTAGTGTCATAATCTACTCTATGAATTTCATGTCCAGAGCTATCTTTGTAATTTTACTTGAAATTAAAAAAAATAAATTCCAATCAATGAGTCACTCTACTAGTAACTTACAGTTATTCCATAAAATATTGGTTTTATAACAGTCATTTATTGCTGAAATATTTTTTTCTCCATGGTGTATAGTCTTTAGTGTTTAAAAAAAGTTCATTTTCTATTTCATGTGGCAAATTCCATAAGGAAAAAAAATGTTAGAAGCATCTGCACTTTTACCCAACTGTATAGCAAACCTCGCACACCAAGTAATCTCTTTTAACACTTGACTTTTCAAATCTTCAGCAAGGTTTTCTCTGTATCTTCCAGCAGAATCTGCTGACAAAGGAATACGTTTTTATTTGTCGCCATATTGTTTTCTGTATATTATTTCAGCTGTTTTTCCTGCATTGGGAAGATTGAGTATTTTCCCCAATGACTTTTCTTTTGGGCTTTGCTAATGAGCAGTAAAACTCAAAATAGGCTTCTAAACATTTAACGAGAAGTTTAGTGAAATTTTGTCAAGTACATCATTGGGTATTGCGTGACTTTAAACACGGCTGAAAATATATAGTCTTGTTTCCATGCTCTGGATGCTTAGTTTCCAAATGTCTTGAAAATTGTGCCTAATGGTGCCAGCTTTATTGGCTATCTTGTAGGTGATAGATTAAAAGGGAAAAAAACCCAAGGTTTAGGAAAGCCAGGGGAGGGGCAATTTTACTAAGCAAAGCTGATTTTAAAAAATGGAAATTGATCAAGAATTTCCAGAATAAAATCTCTGATAGCTACAGATATTGTTATGTAAAATAAATTTGATGATAATATTAATGTCATCCTGAAAAAGGCATTTTGAGATTACAAGAAGCAGGTAAAAGTAATTCAAATCTTTACTCACTTCGGGATTGTAAAGAAGAAAACAAATAGGCATGGGATATTAATTTCTTTACCAAGGTCTCTACGGAGACCGACAAAGTGAAGCAAGAGGCAAAATACCCTGGCAAAGGTTTTAAAACTCTGTTCCCTCTATCTAACCTTTTTAGTAGTTCCCCATACCCAGGGCAGTTTCTCTTTTCAAATTATTCCTCATTCTGAACTCCTCAAAAAAGCAAACGTGTAACATCCATGGCCTTTTACCCAGAAATGTCCTCCTACTCCTTTCTCCTTGGCCCACGGTCATCTCTTCTCTGAATTTCCCTTCTCACTTCAATGTATGCCCTGCCATCCTTCAGAGAACGTTCTCCTCCTCTGACCTTCAAACAAGGACCCAAGAAGGACAGGGAAGAGGGTTAGGGAGCAGTGAAGGAACTCTCCTTTGGGGCAGGGCAAGGACCAGAGGCTGGGGACCAACTTGTATTAGTTTCCTTTTTCTTTGCATTGTCCTGAACAACACACACTTGAAGGTCATGACCTTGATCCTTCTCGGAGAAGGAGCCTGTGATTTAAGTAGCTGTGGGAGGATGAGGTGTGAGCAGAAAGAGAGGGGGTGGGTGGGTAGGGGACAGCGGCCTAGGATGTGGGAGCAGAGCAAGTGAGTTCCCCTAAGAATTTCATCAGTGAGACCTTTGGGGGTTGAAAAATAATGTTCGACCTATGAATATAACCCAAACTCCTCTTCTCTTGTTCTCTCTCTCTTTCTCCAAACTTCCTCCCTCCCTCTGTCTCTCTGCCTCTTTCTCTTCTTCAAGGAGAAAGAGAATCATAATGGCCAGGGGAGCAGGGAGGGTCTAGAGAGTTCCAAAGTGATGCACATTGATACGGTGAGTTGTTTATGTGTCTGACTCCCATCCGGGGCCATCGGCTCTCTGTGGACAGAGATGGGCTTTGCTCATCTTTACGTTCCCGGCGCCCAGCAGTGGTGGTGCTTAGAAATGTAGATTCTCTGTTTGCACATGACTTCATTTAAAAATTTTTCTGTTCTGTAAATATAGAAATGTATAAATCTATAAAATTTTCTGTTTTCTCTAAGCGCATGAATGAATGCATGTGTGTATGCATGCATGAACGGATGTATGAATGAGAGGCAACTGCGTGGTCTCTCCAGAAGCAAGCATGTACCATCCACCCAGGTTTGCCAAGCATCCCATTCCTTCCCCGCGCCTCTTCGTTACTTTGGCAAAATCCGCACGGCACAGGTACGCGGCTGCTCCGTCCCATTGGCTCCCAGCCAGAAGGAACAGTTCATTTCTCAACAATCGCAGCCCCCTTCCTGCGCGCCTCTCCCCCGGCCAGCACACATTCATCCAGTCCCCACCACACAACATCCAGCCTCACTTTCTCCTCCCTAATGAGCACTTTCCTCTATTAGGTAGATTTAGAGTCTCGCCCAGCTTGCTTCTTATTTCTAACCCACATTTCCCTCCCTTCCTTCCTCCATTTCTTTTCAGGTTAATTTATCTGATTATATGCAACGCACTGCAGCCATGTTAAGACACCAACTGAGTTTGCACTTGGAGGCTTGGAGGAAAGATTACCATTAAAACGTGACTTCCATCCACTCAGCTGAAATTACTATTGATTGCCAAAGAAAAATATTTGTGCTGTGAAGCTGGGAGCTATGATGTTGAACCATATTAACATAATGTTAGCATAGCTACGGGTGTTTAGTAGCACGCAATCAGATTTGAAATGAACGTTGATTATAGATGGAGATTAATGTTCACATATTCATAGGAACACAATGAGAAGAGCAATTTCCTTTCTACTACAGATCAATGGTTTCCCCATTCAATTATACAGCTGTAATAATTGCATTATGCTGAAATATTTCTTAATGGCTAATCTCTTTCCTTTTGTGTGTGTGTGTATGAGATCTTTTGTCAGTGACGGCTTTTGCAGCCCAAGGACAGCATAAGATGTTTTAATCACTGGTGTCGTTTTGCAAGCTTTGACCGGGCCAGTAATTTCCCCCTGTCCCCCTTCTTAGCTATCCTCTCTTATTATCACCCAGAATCACTTCCTGGATGATTGAAACATAGTGAGTTGCCTCAAGTCTTTTTTTTTTTTCTTTTTCTTTTTCTTTTCTTGTTTGGTGAGTGAAGACAAAACCTAGAAACCTACAGGGTCATGGATTGCTTGATCCTTTCTGCGCATTTGCTGGGGGAGAAATCGATGAAGACGTACAAACATTATGTCTAGGATGCCCCTCACCCAAAGGCTCTTGTTGTCTCTACATAGAAATATAATTTTGGAGCCATTCAGTGATTAAAAAGCAAATGAAAGAAATAGTGTCTTCCTCGATGCTCATAGCAAATCTTTGAGGACTGATGCAGCATCGATGTTTATATTGTAAAGAGAAAGCGTCCATAAGGCTGGGAGCTTGCCTTTTCTAATGGTAATGATGTCTTCTCCCTGCTCACCAGGATGGATTGAACTCAGAGGAAGGCCGGCCGGCACTTTCTCCCTTAAATGAGCACCGTCTCACGGGAGAGTCGTGACGCCCCTGTCTGATGCCCTGCTCTGCTTGCCTGATGGCGAGGGCTGGTCGAGGTCTGATCTGGTTTCTTGCATCCTTGTACAGGAAGCTTTGTTCAAACTTGGTTGAACAGAGTGTACAGAAAGAAAGTCAAATGTAAAGAGCTGCCTGTAAATGGGGGCCCGAAGCGCACTGTCCTTTTGTATGCCCTTTGGTAGGTCATTGACAATTCATGGCCTTGATCTTTCCCCCACCGGAAAGTAGAAAACTTAACACCTAACTCACAAGGTCGAGGCGAAGAAGAAATGAATTTGAACTGAAGCTGCAGCGAGTGGAGTAGAGCTTCAGGTGGCCAGCGCCTCATCCCTTAGCCCACCCACGATTTTAGCTATGGCCGTGGAGTCTAGTGCATGAGTCCCATGCTGCCGTCGCCTCTCCTAAGTGCTTGCTGACCTTCTTTCTGCTTTTCCGACTCAAGATTGTGTCAAAGCCTCTGGCACCTGTTCAGCCCTCTTTAGACCCATCCCGAAAGGATAAGAGAGCTAACACTCTCAGGAGTCGTCATTTACCACCGGGGACTGAAGCCGGTGGATAAATGCCTTCCCTCCCTGCCCCCCCGCCTCCCGCTCCCCCGAGGTCCAGGGAGTTAGGACCTGACACCCCAGCAGACACCCTTGGGTTGGCATTTCCTCTCTTCGTGACACTCTCTCTCAGCTCCTCCACGCCTGCTTCCAGAGATCACTCCCCAAATAAACCACCTGCGCCCGAGCCCTTTCCCTTTCTTTGCTTTCTGCCAGGGAACCCAGACTAAGGCAGTAAGTTTAAAGACTTAATTAAGGCTTTGGAGATGGACCCACCAGGCTTAATCCTCTTCCTATTATTCACTGACCTTGTGACGTGAGGCAAATAACTTCCCATCCCCGAGCTTCTGTTGTCTCATCTGTAAAATGGGTATGATAATAGGATCTGTGTCAAAGCATTATAAAGGTTAGGGGAGACCTCGCAAGGCAAGTACTTACATGATTTTATTTTCTATCATTAGTATTTTTATTAAAAGTGTCAAGACAACATGGAATACAGCTTCTTTTCTGCCTTTTATGCTTGAGAAAAAATAGATCTGTGAGTTGTAAATATAGTCAATATGGTTTTTTTTTCCTGTATGCAATACTATTTTTTGCCGGCCTGCTATACATAAAGAAGCAATATGCGGATACAGTTTTCATCGTTAGGGATGTTTCAAAGTCTTGGCCATCAGTTCTATTTTCTAAAGTCTTTTTAAAACATATCCCCAGGGAAAGAGAAGATTTTTCTTTTTTTGCTTCCTGTGCCCTCCCATTGGGGAAAAGCTGCACTGGAAAAAAATACTTCTGCTATGCAACAATGAACAGGATACAAGAATAATATCTAGTCGATGTTATAATATATAATAATATATAATATATTATACTAAATATAACATATTATATATAATATATAATAATATCTTAAAATCATTTATTGGCAGGGAAAGCATGCAAACCTAGGAAACTGGTCCAGGGCAGGCAAAGTGGGCTGGAGACAGTCTGGGGTTTGATGTGCTGTACTAGGTAGTGGCAGGCGGTCCCCAGGAAAGACGTTTCTTTTCTGGGGCCCCGCCAAAAGTTCAGCTTCTCATTCCATCGCTCCTCCGAAAGAATTTATCTAAATTCCAGTGCCGACTGTGTATCAAGCAATGTGCTCGGTGTTGCAGATAGAATCTTGAACAAACAGATACACTTTCTATTCTTATGGTTCTTGTGATCTAGAGATGGCTTACTACAACAATCACATAAGCAGTATGAAATTGCAACTCTGGTCATAAAATTTGTAGGAGAGAAGGGAGAGATTCAGAAGTCTGGAAGACACTGAAGGAGTGTGATACAGAAGCTTGGAAGAAGAACGGGAATTAATTTAGCTGGGTGGATGACAATGTGGGGAGATGCAGAGGTCTTTCCAGTTAGAAGGAAGGATGCACAACATTTGTTATAGTCTCTTTATCTCCTTTGGCTTTTCTCTACAGCACTGTTTGCTACCTTGCAAATTATGTCTATTTTTTTTCTTGCCCCACCTCCACAAAAATTTAAAGTCCTCGAAGGCAGGGACTTGGTCCACATCGATTACCGCTCTAACTCCAGTGCAGGAATAAATGTGCAAAGGGCACAGACATTGAGAGAACATGGCACACAGCACGCTCCCGAGCCCGACGTCCTTTCCCACGGGGCCTCTGCTTTTAGGTGGTTGGACATTGAGTCCCTGTTCCCAATACTCAATGCGGTCTATGGGTTCATATATTGAGCTGAAGTGCCTTCTTTGGCACAGGGCACAAATGCGTTACAGTGTGACACAGACGTGTCAGTTGTCGCAGAAGGGTCACCGTGATTTACTCTCCCAGAAGGATTCGATCTCCGAGAGTCAGTTTAAACCGTGGCGGTCCCTTCGTCTTCACAGGGACTATGTGCGAGTAGGTGTGTGATGGGTTTTTGCTGACGCAAAGAGAGAACTGATGGGGGATTCAAAAAAGGCTTCCTAACCCTTAAGAAGAACACATCAGAAGAGATGATCTTCCTCATCGTCTGCATGTTTTCATGGCTGGGTGTATATTCTCAGACCGCCTGGCCTTAGACGAACCATCCTGAGGACAAAGGCCATAAGCTGGAGGTAGCAGAGCAGAAAAACCGAATGCACGGGGGTCTTCGGTGAAGTGTTTTAGCCTTTGAATTAACCAAATGTAGGGTCTTCTACCTCTGGCTTATTTATTTAACCCCATCAGCTTCTCTCTTGCAACCGAATGTGTCCTTAAAACTCACCGTACCTGCTACTAAGATTGGCTACCATTCCGCAGCCCCTGACCTTGCTTTCTTTCTTCCTTCCCTCCCTTCCCTCCGTTCTTTCTCGTCTGGATCCAGGTGGATGGAGAACACGTTTACACTATTGCTGTTGCTTGCCCCCTGGAGTGCTCCTGCATGGTCCTTGTAGCAGCTGCATGCACACAAACACACACACACACACACGCGCGCGCGCACGCACACACGCGCACACACGCACACACAGACGCCAATGCTGGTTAGGCTGACACTGCAATTAGTGTACATTTAGGCTTCATAGAATCTCTTTTCTAGGAGCTTAAGACCACCTTCCAGGTTAATCAAGTAAGCCAGGAGTCACTGTTTCAGTCCACCCGAGGTGAGCAGCATGGCTTGGGGCAAGTTACAGAGCCTTTCCTAGCTTCCATTTTCTCATCTGGAAAATGGGGGTGACAACAGTACCTAGCTCGAAGGATTTAGGTCAATCTTGTCCCTACTGAGACCCTCATAATAAGCTTCCCTGATCGTGTCTTTCAAACACATATGCTCTAGCCTTTCTTTTTTTGTTGTTTAAAGATTTTTTATTTATTTATTTGACAGACAGACAGAGATCACAAGTAGGCAGAGAGGCAGGCAGAGAGAGAGGGGGAAGCAGGCTCCCTGCTGAGCAGGGAGCCCGACGTGGGGCTCGATCCCAGGACCCTGAGATCATGACCTGAGCTGAAGGCAGAGACTTTAACCCACTGAGCCACCCAGGCGCCCCTGCTCTAGCCTTTCTGAAGTCAAGAGTGAGGCAGTGACTTAACAGATTATGTTTTGTTCCCCAAACAGTTGTAATCTCCATATTTCAAAGTCGAGTCTCTGTTCTGTTGGTGTAATTATTTTCCAACATATATGGAGCCCCACCTTTACTTAGCTGCCCTGGGCAGCCTCTGGCTTCTCAGTGGCTCTGCATTGCTCACCCCATGCCCACTGGAGCCAGAGCCATAAGGGACACAGGCCGTGCTGGTGGTCTTCCACAGGGACAATCCCAGAGGTAAGATCATAGGTCAAACCAGAGGGCATGGGATCAGTCTAAATACCAAATGGCAAGGATACAGTCACACCTTGGAGTAAGGGCTGAGGAAGCCAGAGGCACAGGCCATCACGACAGAGAAGAAATGGAAGGCTGACAGCATAGCCCATAGGGAAACCTTGGGGGTGGCAAAGGTGTAGGCACAGAGTGGACCCACCCATCCCGTGCTGCACACACTGGCTTAGTTCCTATCCTGTGCAACATCATCCCAAACCTCGCTCATTGACGACACGACCGTGTTGGCAAATAGAGACATCTGATCCATCTCAGGGTATTAGGATTTATGGCTCAAGTGCCGCGGGGAGTAGGAAGATGTAGGCATGACATGGGGGAGGGCGCTTGGAGGGGGATAAAGGTTTAATGCCTAGAGTTTAGTGGTGGGAGGGACGTTTACACCAAATAGTGTATAATGGTCATAACCCAAAAAGTGTAATTTCACCTACAAAAGCCTTTGAGGAGTTAAGGGATCCATAAAGCATCACTAAAAATATTAGGGTATTTGCGGACACAGCCCTAATAATTTGCTGGACAACTAGATGCAAGATGGATTCTAAATTTGTGCTTGATCAAACAGAGTGCAGGAAAGTGATCGCGATTTTAGCTATCACTCTGCCAACGCTTCTCATTTAATAAGGAGGAAATGGAATTTCAATATGGTAGTCCCCATGTTATTTTTAAGACAGACAGAGGCAAAGATTTCTAAAAAAGCTAGATCATAAATATTTCAGGCTCAGTGGGCCACACTGTCTCTGAGGCAACTGCTCAGCTCCGTTGTTGTCATGCAAAAGCAGCCACTCACAATATGTAAATGACAAGTGTGGCCCTGTCCCCTTAAAACTTTATTTACAATAAAGCAAGTGGTGGGCGGGCTTTGGCCCGTAGAACATAGTTTGCCACTCCCTTCCCTAAAGCCTAGCAATCTTTAAAACATCATTTTATAACATAATTTTAATAATACAAAATATTATAATATACACTTTACTATATCACGGATTACATATTACATGATATATTTTCATGGCATAACGCAGTAAGAAAGAGCACACCCCACTCTTTAAGATCCAGGCAATTGCTGAAAACACTCATTTCTGTTCTACATCTACGTTCTGTTCTACATTTAAGAGTTAAAGCATTAATCCCTGGTTATTTAGAAAGGTAATTTTCTGTAGATTTGCACAGAGGTATGGAATTTGACCTAAGGCTTGGTTTTCCGAATGCGGAAGCATATGGCATGACCATCAGCTTGAAGGGAGTGAGGAGCAGTCAGCTTGACAACTCGAGGTCAGAGGTCGTATCTGGAAAGGCACAGGTAAAATTTAAGACTTTATTACAATTGAAGGGCAAATGACCGTTCTAACGATGTGCCTTCCTCCTACAGGCAGAGAGGAATTCGTGAAGATTTCTCCCAAGATAGAGGAAGTTTTTTAAAAAGAAAGTCTTTTAAGGCTAGTTTTGGTTAAATACTATGTTAGGAAATAGGTGTATTTTTCGGTCCTGTATTTCCTTTTGCTTTCTCCACCTCCAGCTATCTCTGTGTGGATGGAGGTCCACATCTCATTCGCAAGGCTGACATCACGACGACCAAAGCTCGGCTCGGAGTGTTTCCCAGCTGATCGGCCCCCTAGATACATAGCAGCCAGCTCTCTGCATCCAAGAGTCCTTGGAATATTGGAGAACGCTCTTTGCTTCTTCCTGATCATTTAGCTATCAGTATAACACAGGAAAGGATCTGTATCTCCTCCTCTTCAGGGACAGCCTAGCAGCTGCACCGAGATAATAGATTTCCCATGGAGTTGTCTGGGCTGTGGGCAGGGGAAGGCTGGGGTTTAAGGTAAAGATCCTATCTTAGGTTTTGGAGTGGAAGTGCTTGCCTCTGGGCCCCAACGTTAGGACTAACTGATGAGGGGAGCCCCTTGGATCTGCCAGTAGAGCCCCTAGTGTTATTAGCATTAAATGAGATAATAAATGTGAAGCCCTTCATCTGGTTTCCGAAACCTAAGGATACGGAGTTAAACTACAGCTAAAGATAATCTTATCATAGTTGTCATTGCTGTTATTTCATTTAGAAGTTTCGCTCCTGCCTGTTTCCTGATCTTCAGACATAGGTTTAAGAAAATTCCTTCAGGTTCCACCACCCACAATCCCACCTTGAGGTTAATGCTTGGTGGAGTGCTTCCCCTCTGTCTCCCTTCTTTGAATCTGTGAATCTCACCTGCCTCGTTTCTTTCTGGAGTACGCTGCAGACCTCCAAATCTCACAGAAGACTTTCTTTTTCTCTTAATCCAAGAGTCCTTTCCTTCTGGAGGGGAGAAATTTAGTCTTGGCTCATGTTCCCAGAGTCCTTCTGAAGAGCCGTGGGGATGTTCTGGAATGTGGGGGCTGGCGTTCTAACTCTGTGCTATTGGGGAACACATTTCTGCCTAAGATCGCATTGGATCTGAGGGACCCCCATTTGGAGTTTGGAGGTATTGCTCTTACCATCGGCAGACAGAACTAGAAATAGCAGCTTGAAGCGTACAAAATACCCCCTTGGGGCCATTTCATCCAGACAGCTCCTTGTGCAGTGCCCCACGTAGCATACGGGAAAAGGACAAACAGGCGTTCATCGAGAACTCTCCCCGGCTCTTCGTTTGGCGCCTAGTACATCAGAGAGTCCCACACTCCCTAGTGTGGCTCCTCGTGTGAAACATTCTCAATATTCTGAGCTACGCATCCAGCATTTTAAACCTCAAAGCTTGAGACATGAAAACCAACAGGAGCCAGGCCCTTCGTCTATACCCCAAGCCACGCGCATTGCGTGTACGAAGTATTGTGCCTGATGGGAGTGATTTCCAGGGGAGCCTTTGTCTGCGAGATTTAAACCACAAGTTAACACCCAACCTCAGTTACAAGGCAGAGCCACCATATTAAGTGACTGCTCTGCACGAGGCCCAAGCAGTAGCCCTCATCCCCCAAAGTGCCCTCAGGTTCTCAGAATACAGCAGGACTGAAATGTGGTGCGTTTCACGGATTCTTTAGGTTTCAGGGGGTAGAGTTGTTGCAGAGTTGACTGGATGGCAAGGTTTCCCAGGACCGGCACTTTCGGGCCTTGGGGCTGCAGAGCTCTTTGTTATGGGGGCACGGCCTGTGCATGGCGGGATGTCGGCGGCCTCCCTGGCCTCTCTTCACTGAATGCTGGGGGCACGGCCTCCGCCCTAGTTCCCCGAACTCAAACTGTCTCCGGACACGCCTCATGGCTCCTGGGAAAGCAAGGGTCCCCGGTCCAGGACGCTGTTCTCCGACGCCCCGTGGGGCTCACTATCCAGCCTTCGGAGCCTGTGGCCGGGCCGCACGGGCTCCGGGGCAGTGAACGGCCAGGCCAGGCCTCGGGAAGGGCAGGAACCGTGGTGGGGCCAGGCCTCCAGCACTTTCTCTGAACTCCGCTCACCGCGGAGTCTGCCTTCGGCGCTCCCACGTCCCCGTTGGCCACCTTGCTCCCTTGTCTTCATCGCCCGGGCTCGTGGCTTGGAACGTCACGTTCTTTCACCTTTGCTTTGGCTCCGGATTCCCCGCTGCTCAGCTCATGCAGTTTCCTATTCAGCTTCATAGTAGGAAGAAGCCTGTGGGCCTGTCTCTTCCCCGGTGGGATTTCTTGCACTCTGCCTCTCGGGAGCCCTGAGTCAGAGCCAGGCCCGGCTGCCCTCGGGGCAGGTGCACTCTGCGGGTTCCGTGGGGGCGGGATGGGGCAGAGTCACGCGACCTAGCTCCCTGGAGACTGTCCGTGTCCTCGGGATCGCGGGCCCGCTCGGCGCAGGTGAAGGTCTAGCGCCATCCAGGGCATGGATAAGGCACACCGCGCAGGCTATCGGCTCTCCTCGGGTCATGCCCTTTCACTGTCCGGCAGTCATACAAGGTAGATTTGGCCACACGGCACTGCATGGGCCAGGAATGAGGTGGAGGGGTCCGGCGAGGTGCCTCAATCCACCCGCCCGGAAGAGGTGCGCTCGGATTCCCGCCCGCGCTCTCTCTGCCTCAGAGCTCCGACCGGTGGGCTTTCCACTGGCTTCACTGATGTGACCCCCTGAATGCCATCGAAATGTCAACACTGGCCTGAAACAGTATCAGCAATGGGAAGAGGGGCAGGCTAAGGGCAATGACCAAGGCATAACTAAAGGCGAACTCTATCGGATTAGAAGCGAATTTCTTTCCACTGCGATCTCAGCGCCCTTCTGCACCTCACTCCCTCTCCCAAGCATCTCTAGACAGACATCATCATTTCTCTCTCTCCAGTAGAGAATTTGTCTCCCTCTATTACGGTTAGCAAAAACGCTCCCCACTCTGGTTTCAGACCAAAAGAAACAAGTGTGTCCTCCGTGACCTCACAGCGGACATGGGCAAAATACCTGACACATAGTAGGTGGTGAACAAGTAGCATCTCTTTCTCTCTCTCTGTTTCTCTCTCTCTCTCTCTCTCTCTCTCTCTCTCTCTCTCGGCTGTGTGGTTCTTGAAGACTAGGCTTATCCACTTCTTAATCCCCAGAGCTTGGCACAGAGAAGGGAATGATGATAGCTAAGCTAACACTGAGTGGACATTTATTATATGCCTCGGTCTCGGAGCCTTGTGTTTGCCGGCGTCCTGAGTCCTTATAACAACCTCCTTAGCATGGCCCTCAAGTCCCTACGTGAGTGGGTCCTGCTGACCACTCTGTCCTCAATCTCTACCACTGTCCCCTTACTCACTATGTTTTAGCCACGCTGGTCTTCTTTCTGTTCCTCGAACAACCTCATTCCTGCCTCTGGGCTTCTCCATTTACTCTTTCCTCCATCGGATCTTGGCACCCCCGGCCCCTCCAGCTGGAACGTTACCTTCACGTTGACTCTGCCCCACCCTCTGCTACCCTAAGCACTTTCTACCACATGGCCCGGTCTCATGGTCTTTCCAGAATTTATTGTTATCGGAAATAATCTTGCTCCTCTATTTTCTCTCTTTCCAGCTTTCATATCTTTTACCATTGGACCATCAGCTCCCTGAAGGAAGAGTCTTCTTAAGTCGTATTCTCTGTATAGATCTGGGGCCTAAAACAGTGTCTGGTACATAGTACTTGCTCAATAAATATTTACTGAGTGAGCAGACAACCGTATCAATGTATTTGCTTATTATTCTAATTATGAGGCTTGAATGGATTTGTTCTTGCTGTCTTACCCAATCTTTACGATTCAAGGAGCTTATTCTAAGCCAGTTGTGTAGGGAAAAGCACTTAGCAAACTTCTTGCCACAGCTTGGTCTGTCTTCCACAACTTTTATGGTCACAAGGAGAAGTAACTTCTGACCTTGGAAAGAACACCAATCAAGTCAGGATTGAACCTTCATCCCAGGATCCCAACTGCAAAGGATTGTTCCAAACAACCCCTACCACAGTGCCTGGCACATGGTAGGGACTCGCTAAATGCTGGCTATTTTGCAATTGCTCTTATCATTGTCATTGTCACACTGTGCTGGTAAGTAACATCTTCCCCAGTCTCTTACTCCAGGGAGGAGGGGGTTACTTGTAGCAGCGAGTAACACTCAGCGAAGATGCTCAGCAGAGATGAAGAGAAGTCTAGAAGGTAGGAACTGAAGACCAAAGTGTGCAATCTGGGGACTCCAATGAAGCAACATTCAGATGTCAGTTCTACCCGTAGAGGGATGAGAAGTCACGCATAAGCTTTCCCCCCGATTTTTAAACAAGTTATTTATTTTTCTTTCAAAATGTCTTTAATGTTGCTCTCCACTTCCTGGAAATCAGTTATTACTGCTTGCTTTGCACCCACCACTTCAGAAGGCTCAACTGCCCGCATGTCGCTGGTCTCATCACAGCAGAGGCACCTGTCAGGTTTCAAAGCCGTACAGAGCTCAGCTGAAGCGCCCGACTCCCCAGCGGGCATCAGGCTGCATCCCGGAGACCTTCTCAAGCAGACCCAGTGCCAGCAACTCTTGGCTGGCTCCCTGTGCAAATACAGAGCTGTGCTAATGCTGCGCTAACACCGCCCTAGCAAACATTGAGTCTCCGCTGTCCGCCATGACCACGCTCGGCTCTGCTTCTGTTGTTAGAGTCCATTTACATTCTGGCACCCATCCTATGGTACAGCTGTTGTTAATCTTACTATATTGTGGATAAATTCAATTAAAATACATCATGTACTGGGGTTCATGCTATGCGCCAGGCATCATGGGAAACCTGCACCCATGTTGGGACTAAAATACAGTAATTCAACACTAATCCGTGGGGACCTGCCATAAGTCAGACATTCTTCTCGGTGTGGGGATAAATAGGTGCAGATAAATTACTTGCCTTCTAGAAGTCTTGGTTCAAAGGGAATCACAGCCTCGCGTAGGAGGAAACAGGCCATGGACAAGACATGCATAAGATGGCGATTTCGTGACTGCACTGACATTTCTTTTTCAAGTACGTTCATTAATCCAAATTTGGATTTATGCTAGTTTAAACAAGAATCTCCCCAAATTGTTTTCTTTTTAAATGCTAACCTACCTGTGACTTCTGAAGCTCTTCTGGAGGATCACGTCTTTAAGGCACACCTTGTGCAGTTCCTGGCTCGCCATGCACACTTAATAAATATCAGTTTTTTTCTCGCGTGTTCTGGAGGGAGATTGGATGCTGACCTACCCATGCCCTGTGGAACTCAGGCCCTCTCTGGACCTCTCAGGACAGTGTTGTGGCTTTGGTTGACCCATGGCAAGGAGAGGGGAGCACTGGGGGGAGTGGTGCCGAATTCTAACCAAGTGCCTCTGAAATCAGAGTCATGTAATTTTACTTTAGTAGCTTTTCCCTTATTGAATTTGATGCCTTCCAGCCTGATATTTTCCAAAAACAGCAAACCTGCCCCAATTTCAAGGAAGTGCTTATACAGTCTCTTCCCTCACTAATGACTTTCTCAGATGGGTGAAGCCATATTCTGTGGGCATGAAAGGTAAAGAAAACGAAACAATGAATGGGACCTTTACCTTGTTCCTTGTACTTTTGAATGTTTTGATTTCCACCTTAGCAGCCATTGGGGAAATCCTATCCTTGGATGAGAGATCGTGCGCGCGGTGAACTTGGAGGAGGAAAATCTTTCAACTAAAGTGAAGGTAAGTAAAATCTTAGTAATTCGTTTCTTTGCTTTTCTCCCAGGGGAAGGAGTTTGTGGGGACAAGCTCCCTCGTGGATAATGGAGACAGTGATAGCTCAGCCCCTGACTTCCACTCCTTCCTCGGAAGATGAAATCATAAAAACCAACTCAAGTAACCTGGGAAACGATAACAATTCAGACAATCCCAAAGGCCTCTACATTTGGATTTGGGGGAAAATTTTTTTTTAACGTGAAAAATGAAATTAATCAAGAATTACATACAGTGTTTGCAAATAATTCTCTGATGATTTATTAGGTGAAATTTGTTTCCTTTCAATGCCACTGATTTAAATTCCAGCTGAATTTTCTCACACAGTAAAAAGTCATTCGTGACTCGCACGCCCCCTCCCCAAGCCCCACCCGCCGCCCTGTAACCCCACAGGTTTGCTCAGACCAGGGTTTGTCAACCTCAACACCAGTGACATTTGGGGTTGGATAATTCTTTGTTAGAGGGGTTGTCCTGGGCGCTGTAGGATGTTTAGCAGCACCCCTGGTCTTTACCCCTAAAATGTCAGAGAACACTTCCCTCACCCTAGTTGTGACAACCAAAAATACCTCCAGACATCGTCAAACGTCCTGTGGTGGGTTAAAATCACCTCAGGTCGAGAACCATTGAGCATCTGATCTGGCATCATTCAAAATGTTCAAATCATGAAAAAAAAAAGTTCAAGTCATAACATTTTTTTCCCATTTCTTTGAGAGACATAGAATAAAACCATATTTCATTTGCTGTAAAACCTATAACATGTTAACACACTGCCCACTATTAAAATCTAATTTATTATAGTCTTTACAGAGTGACTTCTAAATAAATTCATTACTTACCTTGCGGGAGCCCATTTTAAGAAGCTGTTGCTAATTGAAGGAACAGTGAGGCATTGTTCAAAAGAAACCCACACGCCCAAAATGGAGTCAGTTATGTTAAGCCTCCACGTCAGCAAACCAAGACTTAGTACCTAACCTAACCACAGTTTCAACCCCTCTCCAAAATGTGACCTTTAACCAGCCAACCTGGAGTTTCCTGGTCAACACTAGGAGGCAATCCACTGATAGACCTTTTTCCGTTCCACTTAGGAGGGCAGCCTTCCCTAAAACAATGCCTTCTTTGGTAATAATTTCCTTTTTTCCATTCTCTCTCTGCCTTTAAAAAACTTTCCTTTCCTGCGGCTTCATGGAGCTCAAACTTTCTGTTTGCTAGAAGGGACGCTGCGTGATTCATGAACTGTTGAATAAAGCCAATCTGAGCTTTAAATTTACTCATGTGAATTTTGCTTTTTATGCACATCAACAATGAACGATTGCTTTTGACGGATCACTATTGTTCTGTGCTATAGACCCATTGGTTATTAGAAGCTGGTTATAGAGATCTGAAACGTAGAGACTACCTCTCGCCAAAGATGATGTCGTGGATTTGGTCCTGCCCCAGACCTCTCTGTCCCTCGCGTCCATGGTTGGCCTAATAGCAGCTGGTACCAGGCGTGGCTCCTTTGGTGCCAGGCACTGAGCTAAGAGCCTTCAGAGTGTCCTCTCGCGGCATCCTCCTTACAGCCCTATGAGGTAGCTGCTACTAACCCCACTTTACAAGGATGGACCTATGTCTCGAAAGGTGACACGACTTGCTGAAGGTCATTTAGGCAGTAGGAGGGCGAGCAGAGATTCAAATCCGGGTCTGGCTCTTACCCCTCTTAATTAGCACACTTCACAACACATTTGCAAGACACATTAGCTGCCTTTCAACGCTAGTCCACAGCCTCTGTTCCGCGGTGTATGTTTCTCACATATGCTGTAAATTCCACCAGCACGCTCCTACCACGTGGCAATGCGTCGAATCCTGAGAAAAACGATCTTCTGAGCATCAGGGGTAGTCTTGCTTTGCTCGGTCCAGGAATGAAACTGCTAGTTGGTCATACAATGGAGCCTTTGCTCTCAGAGCAAACGGCGACATCTCTCAATCACATGAA
>CM052885.1:105317121-105336519 GCA_028534135.1 Potos flavus | reverse complement strand
GGGCTGCTGGGGTTTATGCCTCAGGGCTGAGCTGCTGGGGTTTGGACCATTTACAGCAGCGCGGGGCCGGGGCCGGGGATCTTGCATCCTGATTAAGGATCGAGGCAGAGAGCGAGGGGCCGAGGGAAGAAAGCAGTAGAGGCTGGAGGAGTGACCGGGTCTTAGGTGGATGGAGTTCTGAGGGGCAGAACTGCAGACCATACCCCTTGGACGGGGTCCAGCTCGGGGTCTAGCAATCTGCAGAGCCGTGCTGTGGGGGCTGGTCTGGCCTTTATCAGACAAGGAGCCTTCAGATTAACCTCCCAGCTTACTCATCAGGGTTGTGTGGGTACATCATTTATTGCATCTGAGGACGGGCAGGGCGGGCGGTCAGAGGTCCGCAAAAGGGAACTGGGTAGAGGAGATGGGAAGCTGCTTCTATCTTCGCCTGCAAAGCATCACTCTTCCTTCATCCCAGTGAATACGAATAAGAAAAAAAGAGAGAAAGAGAAAAGAAGATAAAAGAAAAGGAAAAGAAAAGGAAAAGGAAAGGAAAGGAAAGGAAAGGAAAGGAAAAGAAAAGAAAGGGAAAGGAAAAGAAAAGAAAAGAAAAGAAAAGAAAAGAAAAGAAAAGAAAAGAAAAGAAAAGAAAAGAAAAAAGAAAAGAAAGAAATGTCCGGATCCTTCTAGTATCTGCAGCTTCTGTTGCATTGGGACTGTGTGAGTAGAGAAATATCCCACCCATTCCAATGTGGGGGTCGTTTAGGCGCTGACAGAGTTCAGGAGTCTCCCCTACCTCCCCTTGAGGCAGGACCAGGAGCTCCCCATTTTCCCTGCCTTCTTATTAAATGGAGTCGTAATCGTAGGACCTCCTTCTGAGCTCCTTTCTCCTTCGCCCTCTCTAACAACCTGAATTTGGCACACTTCCCTTCCCCTTTAACCCTCACAAACTAAAAATAATATCCTCTTGGAACCAGCCACAAAGTGTCAGTTGGACGAGTTTAATTAGCAGGAGTGGGGAGCAGACAGCTCTGGCCTTCCTGGTTTGCTGCCTTCTCTCCGGGGAGCTGGAGCCAAGCACAATTGGAAAATCCAGGTTCATGTGCACACCAGACATGGGCTTTCTCGCTTTCAGGGAGAGTCTGCCTGGCAAACTAGACTGCGTTTCATCTCTGTAATACCGAGTGGAGACCCTGGGGAGGGGAGGGCAGGCGAGTCTACGTGTGAGAGGGTAGGATGTGAAAGCATGAACGGCTGGACTAGATTGCGGGGGTTTGCATCCTGCCTCCCATTTACTGGCTCTGTGACTTTGGATGAGCTACCAGACCTCTCAATGCCTTCGTTTTCATAGCTGTGACATGGGGATAATCGTAGCACTCATTTTATAAGTCTGTCATGAGAATAGGTAAGTGAGTGGGGAGCTTAGCCTATTGCGTGGCACGGGGTGAGTGAATCGTGAGCATTTGTTCATATTATTATTTGCTTGCTGTTTTTGACTTGGGTGAAAAAAGTCTAGACTGCACCCAGCCGACAAAATGTCGGCTTCTTCATCTTTTTTACTGATACCACCTAGGTTCAAATAGCCACTCAAGAGAAGTTTAAATCAAATAATATTGAAATGAATGTAGAAAACACAAGTTTACCTAATATGCATATATGTCTTGTTTATTTATTTTTTAATGGAATTTAGTGTATCTGCGGAATTCTGAATTATGGGATCCAGAAGGTTCTTTGAGGCCCCGTCTTCTTCTCGAGGCTCCCCCAACACAGCAGCAACGTTAGCAGGAGGGGCTGGGTCATCGTGAGATAATGAAGATGACAGCACTAAGACCTTGTAGGGCACTTTACAGTTTATATGTGGTTGGTTGTTTTTTTTTTTAGACCAACAATGTCCCTGTCCTAACTCTTGGGTACCTCCTCATGAGATAGATTAGGACCCCCTTGGCTGTGGGAGGAGACTCAATGGTCTGTGGTAATTGGCAGAGGTGGGGTCAGATAGGTGAGGGGGTCACAGGGACAGACTAGGGGGTGTAAGGCTGGATTCCAAAGCACCACAGGGAACCATCCCAATCACTGTGCTCATTGAAGGGTAATGAACACGACCCAGGTCTAGCTTTGCTGTTCAAAGGGCTCAACCGAATCACGAGTGGCATAGTTGAGCAGAGTCTAGGTTCGTAGCCCGCTGGTGCTGGTATCCAGTCTGGGGAAGCCTGTCTAGATCGAAGTGAGAAGAAAGACAGTATCTGGGTGTGGAATGAAGCCGCTCGAAGAGATGCTTGTAGGAAGCAGATTAGCAGGTGGAGTCCCCACCAAAGACAACGAGCTCAAGGCGAGGTCCAGTCTCAGTGGGTCGGGGATGGGGAGGCAGTTCCTGGGAGCAGATGGGTGGTGCGGTATGGGGTAATCTGCACTCCCACGGGCACGGGGGCCTCTGGGGCTCCACTGGAGACATGTCAGCCCAGGTCTGAGCAGTATCGGCGTCTCACATTCACCTGCAGGTGGAGAATTGCCTCACTTGGTATTTATGGACCTGCTATCTTGTCCGTATCACCACGTCCTCCCAAAGCAGATGTAGTAACCGCTGCCTCCATCGTACGTACTTAGAAAAAATGATCTACGTACATAGAGCCAGTAAAGTAAGCTAAGGTTTGAAACTCTAACTCTAAACTCCTGGGTTTTTTTGTTTTTTGTTTTTTTCTTCCCTAGAACATCACCTGGCCCACGACCAGGGTTTCATTCATTCTTTTGGAAAACTCAACTTTTAGCAAGTCTAGCCTTAATAAAACCTAGACCTCTTTTTGTATAACTTATTTGTTGGTTGTTTGTTTGTTTGTTTTTTTCCGGAGCTTAATGTCGAATCATTGTCCACTTCGATATGCTAGATCTTTGTATCTTTTTCTCTCCCTTTTATTCCTCTTAACTTTTCTCCTTCCCCAACCCCAAAAAACCTGGTGGCTTAAAACAAAACCATTTCTTATTGCTCTTGAGTATAAGGTCTAGCTGGAGAGTCTGGTTCTGTGGGCCAGGCTTGGGCGACATCAGCTGGGCCTTGCCCTTGGCCTGAGGTCAACCGGCATGTTGGCAGGGGGTTGGCTCCTCTAGGATGACCTTGCCTGGGATGGCCAGGATGACCTGGGCCTTTGGCTGTGGTCTCTCGTCCCCCACTGGGCTAGCCTTGACTTGTCCACAGGGAGGCCACAGAGGTCTAAAAGAGGAAGCAGCAGTCCACGAGACTTTCAGAAGCACGGGTGCAGATCCAGCACATTATTTCTTCTGCTGCATTCCACTGAGCAAGGGAAATCCCAAAGCCAGCCTGGGTTCAAGGGTTTTGGATTAAGAGTCTGCCTCTTTATGGGAGGAGTGGCAAAATCATATTGCAAGGGGCATGGATACAGGGAGGAGAATAACTGAAGCCATTTCTTTTTTCAAGTCATCTAACATCCCTTCCCTGTTCTCTCTCTAGTTTCTTCTTCCCTTTCCTCTCTTCTACCACCCCTTCCCTTTTCTCTCTTCCCTTTTTCTCTCTTTTTTTTTTTTTTTAAAGATTTTATTTATTCATTTGACAGGCAGGAGAGAGATCACAAGTAGGCAGAGAGGCAGGCAGAGAGAGGGAAGCAGGCTCCCTGCTGAGCAGAGAGCCCGATGCGGGGCTCGATCCCAGGACCCTGAGATCATGACCTGAGCCGAAGGCAGAGGCTTTAACCCACTGAGCCACCCAGGCGCCTTCCCTTTTTCTCTCTTAATGGTAAATTATTAAACTAATTATTATTATTTATTATTATAATTACTTATCTTACTAAAGTCAAAACACTGAGTTAAACACTGAGGAATCAATGCTAGAAAAGAAAATGCATGGCTCTTGCCCTCTTGGAGTTTACATTCTAGTGGGCAAGAGAAAGATTAATAAAACAAATACATGTGAATTTGAAGATAGGCCTAGTGCTGCCAGGGAGAGGTAGGGAGTGCTAGAAGAGATTGAATAAGGGAGCCCGACCTCATCTTGGGAAGTAGGGAGCTCAGGGGAGGATTTCTCTCGAGAAATCTTGATTGAGGTGAGACCTAGAAGACCAGGAGACAACTAGGCAAAGCTCAGGGTGGGGAGTTCTAGGCAAGGGAAGAGTATGAGTGAACACCCATGGTCAAGTTCTTGACAGGAAGGAAAGCCAGTGTGGCCAAGGTACAGAGAAGAAAGGAGAATAGGATCCTCAATGTTGCTGAAGAGGTAGCGATGGACAGACCTTGTAGGCCATCATGAGAAATTTGCTCGTTGTGCTAAAAACTATAGGAAATCATGGAATGGTTTTGCGTAGGGTGGGCAGGTGGGAAGGGGCAATGTGACTTTATAAAGCCACAGCAGGAAGCTGTAGATAGAGAACAAATCTGAGACTGAACAGTTGCTGGGGAAGGAAGATATATTTGCCAGTTGGCGAAATGTGTTGGAGACGTGGACAATAAGTTGGAACTTGCGTTTGACAGGAACATGAACCGACAGCTAAGAAATAGCGCCCTGGACATGTTTGCCAGCCCTACATCATCATTTTGTACTAAAAATACTTGCTGCATTTGTTTTGCTAATATTTTATTTAAAAATTTGGAGTCTGTGGTTAAGAACAGAGGATTTGAAACTAGACTGTCTGGACTCACTTTGGGGACTGTGCACATGCTGTCTGTAGGACCTTGGGAGGTTGGTCACCATCTCTCTGCTAAAGTTTCCTTCCCTGTAACCTGGGGGCAATCATATTCCTGATGGTCGCAGACTTGTTAAGGTGAGAATTTATACATGTAAGTCACTTTTACAAGGCTGATTAAAAACTTTGTTATGATTGTCATTCATATTTTTACTATGACTCTTATGTTTCCTTTGTCTTTTTTTTATTTTGAAGTTATCCATATTATAAAAGGATTTTAAAAGAGTGTTCCTTCATTTTTTTTTAGAAAAAGACGTTTTCTATGATTGAAACAGTTTCTATAATATATGGATGAGCTATTCTCTTTTTAAATTTATTTTTATCTCTTTTAAAAAAAAAAAAATTGTTCCAGTATAGTTAACACACGGTGTTATCTTAATTTCAGGTGTACAATATAGTTCACTTGACAATTCTATACATTACTCAATGCTTATCACAAAAAGTGTGCTCTTAATTGCCTTCTCTGATTTCACCCATCCCCCACCCCCACCTCCTCTCTAGTAACCATTCATTTGTCCTCTATAGGTAAGAGTCTGTTTTTTGGGTTTGTACCTTTTTTCTTTGTTTGTTTGGATTAGCTAGTCTTTAAAGAATAGTCATCTCTAAAACCAACTGAAATTCATATTTCTTCTAATTATATTTAAAAAGAAGTTGTCTATTTCATATTACTTTTCAAGATCATTGGAGTGAGATTGTTCATGATGTTCTTTTAAAATGCCTGCCTTGCATGTATTTATGTCTCTTTATGTTTTTAACATGTTCATTTGTGCCTTAATGTTTTTCGTGCTTTATTAGCCTCGACAGACCTGTGCCTGTTTCACCGATCATTCAGAAAATTTGCCTTTAATTCCGTTGATCTTGTTTTATTTTCTATTTCATTAACTCCTCTGATCTTTTTTCATTCCCACTTCTAATTTCTTTCATTTTAATGTACTCTCTTCTAATTTATTGAACATTGAACATTTAGCCCATTGATTTCCCACCTTCCTCTCTTTCTTCTCTTTGTGTTCAAAGCTCCGCATTTTCCTCTAACACCCACTCCGGCTACTTCTCACAGGTCTCCGTGGTGCTCCTTCATTTTCATGCAAGGCCAACTCTTCCACCATTTCCATTTTTATCTCTTCTTTGACTCTGTCAATTAGACTTTTTAAAAAATGTACAGAGATGGATTGTTTTAGTCATTATTTGATCATTTATTTGTCTTTTAATTACATTATTATCAGATAAAGTGAATTTATGGTACTGATGATTTTGGTGTTTATTGTAAAAAATATATATATTTATATTTATATTTGTAAACGTCCTCTGTGTTTTTGGAAATGATTTCTATTCTCCATCTTCCACCTTTTCAGTTCTCTCTTCAGCTCTGTCTAACCGCCTACTTAATTTATTTATTCATTTTTTTAAAACCTCTAATGAACAGTTTCTTTTTATTTCCAGCAATTTTAGCTGGTTCTCTCTCAAATTCCCCTGTTTTTTAAATAGAGTTCTGTTATTTTAAAACTATATGTAGTACTTTTATTTATTTTTGATATTTAAATATTTCCACAAAAAATAAATATTTCCACATTATTATTTCTAGTTCATGGGTTGCTAAGTTTTATTTTTGTTGGTTCATCAAGACTTTTCGATCTAGGGGCGCCTGGGTGGCTCAGTGGGGTAAGCCTCTGCCTTCGGTTCAGGTCATGATCTCAGGGTCCTGGGATCAAGCCCCGCATCGGGCTCTCTGCTCAGCGGGGAGCCTGCTTCCCCCTTTCCCTCTGCCTGCCTCTCTGCCTACTTGTGATCTCTCTCTGTGTCAAATAAATAAATAAAATCTTAAAAAAAAAAAAGACTTTTCGATCTCATATTTTTTATATTGTTTTTTCTTTTTGACATTGAGTTCGCCTTCAGATTACGTTAATTATTCCATGGAAGTTCTGTATGTCTTGCCTTGTGAAACTGTTGCTAACATATAATTTTAAGATTGTTTATGATGAGGGTGCCCAGTAGAAACCTCAGGGATTTTAATGACCTGGAGCCAGTTTTTGGGTTAATTTCTGGGTTTGCTGTTACTGCACCATTCATCCACTTTAAAATTGGACCACATCTTTATTCCTGGTATGAGACTGGGCTTTTCTTTTTTTTCCTTTTTTTTTTTTTTTTTTTTTTCCCAGCAACTTTTCTTTCTCTTGAATCAAAGCCCTAGACATAAGACTAATTTTGTTCTGGGCTGATGGATAGAGCTTTCATAATCCATGAGGACAAGGTGGGATTTGAATTCTAGCTGCCCCACTTTGTATTGTCTTTGGATGGGCATTAAAGCCTCAGCATCCAACTCCTAGGATTTATGCCTCTTTTAATACCTGAGTGCTGTCACTGACTCACCTTCAGATTATTGCTCTGACATCGATTTCCTTTTTCCTTTCTTTCACATGGAGATCTCTCTTGTCTTATTTTGATTTAATTTTTACCACTTTATCCAGAATTTCTATGGGCTTACAGTATGAGGTGGGACAAAGTGCATCAGTTCTGCTGTCATGTTGCAAAAAGTCAGCTTCGGATATTTCCACGGTAATATTTAGTGCAGGAAAACAAATGAACATTGTCACCAGAGTTCTAAAATAACTAAAGCATGACCGATGCATTGGACCCAGTTTGTACTAACTTTCCAAGAGCGGATTGTCAAAATTTTAGGAATACGACCAGCAAGTTGTTAAACAGACATTATCTTAAACTAAATTACAGGGGCGCCTGAGTGGCTCAGTCTGTTAAGTGTCTGCCTTTGGCTCACGTCATGATCCCAGCCCTGAGTCAGGCTCCCTGCTCAGTGGGGAGCCTGTTTCTCCCTCTCTCTCTGCAGCTCCCCCTGCTTGTGCTCTCACTCTCTTTCTCTCTCTCTGTCAAATAAATAAATAAAATCTTTTTTTTTTAAGATTTTATTTATTTATTTGACAGAGAGAGAGAGAGATCACAAGTAGGCAGAGGCAGGCAGAGGGAGAGGGGAAGCAGGCTCCCTGCTGAGCAGAGAGCCCAATGCAGGGCTCGATCCCAGGACCCTGAGATCATGACTTAAGCCGAAGGCAGAGGCTTTAACCCACTGAGCCACCCAGGTGCCCCAATAAATAAAATCTTTTAAAAAAATAAAAAATAAATTAAATTACATGGAATCGTAAATAATAAATTTTTTAACAAATAGAAACAATATTCAAAACATTACTTCCCAATTATTTTACTAGATTTTACTATTATCTGTGATCCTGAGGTTATTTATGTCTTTTGTTTCTATAAAGTGCAGATATTATATAATGTAATATAATGGTATGCTTCTGAGCATCACTCCCCAAATTTACATTCAGTGACATTATGTTGGATGCTCCCTGTGGGATTATTCACCCCAAGAGAATCAGCAAATGCTAAAATCAGGGTCTTTTGTTATTGTTGTTGGTCCTCTGCAGAGCCAGTTAAACATTTACTAATGAATTTCTAGACTCAAAAATATCACAACAATTAATCTACAAAAGCAACATGCATACATTCTCAAATATGAAAGAAGTGAGGGAATAGAACAACCATCAATGTCCCTTGGGGGGAAAAAAGTCAATGATAAAATCAAGGCAATGATGGAAATATAAATTGAATTAAAAACAAAATGAACTGAACTATGAATGAAAGTAAAAAAAATAGAGAATTACAAATGAAATAAAGGATGATGAGTACAAAATAAATTTAAGCTTAGGACTAAAGCAAAATGATTTTAATAATTAGGGTTATGGCACATAATTTAATGTCATAAACATTGGCATCATTTAAAGAATGATCAATATAACAAAAATAGGAGGTGGAGAAATGAGATGGCAGAGGTATTTCCTTGTTTTTCCATTTCATCTTTTAGAGCAAAAAGTAATTTGATAGTATTCAATGAAAATATCATTTAAGGGGCGCCTGGGTGGCTCAGTCAGTTAAGCATCTGACTCTTGATTTCAGCTCAGGTCATGATCTCAGGGTCGTGAGATCAAGCCCCATGTCAGGCTCTGCGCTCAGCGCAAAGTCTGCTTGTCCCTCTCCCTCTGCTCCTGCCCCTGCACTCTCTTTTTCTCTCTCTCTCTCTAAAATAGATAAATAAAATCTTTTTTAAAAAAGAAAAGTACTGCCTCACCAAAAAGTTTATAATGGTAACATATTAAAAGCTCTCCACCTAAGATTGAGATAATGACAATGATGACTGTTTTCCTACTTTTATTTAACATCGGTAATGTAGCTCCTATCCTATGTGGCAACATGAGATAAGGATAAAGATAAGTTAAAACTGCCATTATTTGTAGACAATGTGAATATCTGTGCATTGTTGCTCTGGTTAATTTCTAAGTTTCTTCAGTGGACAGAACTATGATACACTACCGCTTTATATGTATTTTATAAAATTAACATCTCATCATATAACTTTTTAAGTTAAAATGATTCACGAGTTCGTATTGTTAATCACAATTCACACGCAGCATTACGATTTGACTTCTCTGGGTTACTTCCATATGTCATTTATTCCACACTGATGATTCTAGTTCTCAAGGAGAGAAGGATGCTAGCATTTGGATGGCCAACAATTACACACACTTTATCCCATATGGTACTCACAACAGTCTCAGAATACCCATTATCAACACAACTTTACCTATAATCACTGCAAACCACTAAAAATGTCATTAATGCTTCTTCAGTTCTTTCTTCTTTTTTGAAAATAGTGGTACTTTGTCTACATTGTCAGTATTTATGACCATTATATATTATCCCCTCTTTGAACTCTTTCAAAATTTTAGTTGTAAATGTAACTATATATTGCTCACCATCAATCCTTATGTCAACATCTTTATAATAATCTCATATATCTCAAGTTTGTTTTTGAGTTTGTTTTGAGTTTGTTCTTGGGAAGAGTGCTTGGGTTCTTAAATGTGATAGCCTCTTGTTCCCAGCTTTTACATGTAGAGTAGTCGGGATGGGTCCAAAATCCTTAGCTTATTCCTTTTTCCTTGAGTATCTTAAATATGGGTTAGTCCATGCCTTTTTTTCTGGCATAAAGCATTGTTGTCAACAAGTCTAATAATATTTTTGTTATAAGATTTTTATATTTTTGCTTAGATGCTGAAAAGATTGTTTATTTTTCTTTTAAGCCCAGCAATTTTACTAGAATATGTTTCAGTGTTGACTTTTCTGTGTCAATTTTCTCAGGTATGTGCTGTGCTTTTTCAGTATGTAGTTTTAATTTTATAGTGTGTATTTTATTGTAAAATATTTTATATGTTTTAATTTTTTAAATATTTTCCTTCTTTTTCTTCTGTTCCTTTACTTTGTTTTTCCTCTTCAGGGACTGCTATTATATATTTGTTGTGTCTTCTTTGCTTATATTCAGTATTTGTTACTTTTTCTTAGATCATTTTATGTCTTCTTAATTTTTTTTTTTTTTGTTAAAAAAGATCTGTCTTCTCACCTTGTATTCCTCTTAAACATTTATCGGTTATATTTATTTGCTATTGTATGCCTTCTATTTTAGTCTTCAATTTGGAAATGATTTTTTCTTTTATTTATAATTCTTTTGAGTTCTTTCCCACATCATTTCTGATCTTTTTTTTTTCTAATTGTGATACATTATTGCTCTTTCATTTTCTATGTTTTGCTCTTAATATCTTTGAGCTCATTGAGGAATACTTTGTCTTTTTTGTGGGCATGTCCTTTTCATGTCCTCTGTGTGCATTTGTTGTCTTTAGGGAGTCTTATGCTTTTGAAATCCTTGCCCATTTTTATGTGAAAATAGTTTTCTCAAGCTTTTAGAGGCAGTCATCTTTCATGGTAGTTTTCTAATTTTACAAAGTTCCATTTCTGTGGTTGCAAGATACACCAGCTTGATCTCTAATATCCATCCTTTAGCTCTGTTTGCCTTCTCTACTTTTATCTGAAACTTACATTTTCCTTATCTTATTTGTCTCTGTTCTGCTCGATGAGAATTGCATGCCAGAAATTCTGTGGGCATTGTCATCAAGGGGAGCTTGGCTAGCTTTGTGAGTTCATAATGCCTAGAATTCTTCAGGCCTTACCTGCTGACATTGCCTTTGTGCTTCTCACACTCACCCGCTATTGGAGTTAGCAAACCCCACAGGTCACTGTGCTTTACAGTGAGCCCCTGGTGGCCATTTTTGGGTTCTCCCCTTCTCTGGTTTGTCAAATGTTCTCTATTTCTTTTCTCTTTTTCTTCCAACACTGATGTTGATACCACTCAACAGTTTTAGCTGCCTGTGTTGTGCCCAATCTATTTTTATTTCGTGTTTCATGGTTTTACCTGGCCATCTGGTTTGGTTACGAACCGGGGACTTATGTTTTTGTTATATTGCTTCACTGTCTTTATGTGGAATTCAAGTAGACTTAAAAAGTTATGCCACTGTCATAATTATGCCACCAACTTTTCAGACTCCAGTAGGACATTAATTAATACTTACTTAAGCATTAATTAATACTTAATTAAGCATTAATTAGGTATTAATATATAAGTAATCCCAATAATAGTATTTAAATGATAATATTTGAAAACATCGATAAAATTTGAAAAGACATTTTTAAATGTCTTCAGCTTCCTTAGAAAACTTCGAAAGTAATTTTCCACATTATTTAAGAAATCTATCAACATAGGAGCCACCATCATAATTAATATCAGAAATATCAGAATCACTTTTGTACAATCAGGAGCATTAGAGCTATTTCTCTTGTTGATGTAATTAGTAGTAATATTAGCAGATGTATTAATCTCACCTTTCATGAACACAAGAGTCGGTTCTAAGGTTACAAGATTAATTACGAGTTAAATCCCAGAACCCACCTTAGAGTGGGCAAGTGTAGTCGGTCTATTTCTTGTTCTCGTCGGGCTTGTCTCAGGCTAAACAAGTCGGAGAAGTCAGGTGGAGGTGTGCCATGATAATTACAGCCATTAGGGGCTGAAACATGGCAGGCCTTAGGCTCTGAGCTTTATTCCACAAATTCAATAAAAAAATATTAACTTGTGCCTGATTTTGAGCCCATGTTGATGTCTGTTTTTTTCCTGGTTTCCACAGTTTCAGAAAACAGAGACATTTGTTAAGAGTAGTTGTTTATTTTTATTTCAGGAAATAAAAATAAATAAAAAGACCACGAGGCTTTAAAGTACATCTGCAGAGTTGTGTTAGGTACCAAAATAATTCCAAATGCAACTTAAGGAAGGACTCCTTAAGAGCTTAAAATATAAAACTTTTAATAATTCTAACAAGTGACAAAAAATGTCAGTTCCATATGAGACTCAATGAAGGGAAAACATTTCTTAATTAATATGGGCAAAAATATTTTGGCCAGTTCCTCCTGCTTCCTCTCACTGGCGGGAGGCTGGGAATGCTGCCTGCTGACATGCCACTCCAAGTGTGTGCTCTGATCTGGTGTCAGAATGTTGGCTTGGAGGTCAGAGAGAGATTTGCCATTTACTGAAGCGTACACCAAGTACTTATTCATGCAATTTTTTCCACCCCTGGTTCTTCCTGCCAAAATGCCATATCAGAAATAGTTGAAAGAATGGAAAGTGTTCAACCTGGGGAACAGAAAACACAAGAGAAGACTAAGAGGGCATGAGCTCTGTATTCCGTTAATTCCAAGTCTATTATGGGGAAAGAAAGTTGTTTGGCGTTATTCCAGAGCGAACGACTACAGTGAATCAGTGTTGTATCGGAGAGCATTTCAGCTCCAGGATTGAGAAAGCCAGCGTCACCACTTCACAAACCCTGCATGCATCACCCCTCCTTCCCACCCAGATTTATTCCCAGAATCCGGTGCTGATTCCAGGAAAGAACTCTCCCACAAGTTCATATTCTCCTTCCCCTGACGTTTCCCTTCAAGTAATGGAGGTTTTGTTTGCATTAAAGGGCTAAATCCATGCTTCAATTTAAAATTTGGATGGTTTTATATCAAAAGGAGGGTCAACTATGATGAAGCCACTTTCACATTGGAATGCTTACGTGGAGATGTAATTACATTGCACATGGCCTTGCTGTGAATTAATGAAAGAAAGACGACCAAAGGACAGAGCTTCTTCTTCAAAACAAATGGAAGCGCCTGGGTGCTGAGACTCAACCAGACTAATTATATATAACCACAAATAGCTTGCCTTCAAGGGTACCCTCCCAGACTGGACACTGCCAATGAGGAGGCTTAAGGAGGATGGGAAGCCAGGGGCAGATACTGTTTCAATTGGTTCCATCCAGGCATCTGAAGACATGCAATCCTTACTTAGTCATCTGATCAGTTTGGCTCTAACCTGTTTTCAGAATTAAAAAAAAAAAGAAGTGCCTACATTTTTAAAGACTTGGATGGATCTCTTTCTTGGGTCAAATGTGCTGGCTCTCCACCGCTAGGAATGCTGAAGGGCAGATTCCTCTCACTGGCAGGGCTTCCGCCCAGCTGTCATGTCTCTATGCAGTTGGGGTCATGGCCAAGGGATGTAGAGAACTGGAAGATTCTGTTGGAATGAGGTCTCCAAAACTAGGTCAATTCAGCCCAAAGTGACATTGTCACTCAAAGGTAACGAGGAGTCACAGAGCTATTGCCAAAACTTTTTTTTTGCGATATAGTGTGGACACCTCTTTAGAAAATCTGAGAACTGTAGCCTGGCTCTAGCACTAACCAAATGCCTCATCCATGATTTAGGCCCCTTTTCTTCTTGGTTGGTCTTCTATGGATCTTCTTTGCCCAAGACAATAAACTTGGAAACACAGCCTCCACCTGTGACTATTCACCTGTATGGTCCAGATGAGTAGGAATTATACCATTTGTCCGCCATTGTATATCCAGAGTTTAGCAATGCCCTTAACACAGGACACATTTTAAGCCAACATTTGTTAAGGGAAAAAAGAGAGAGAGAGAGAGAGAGAGAGATCATTCTACTTACTTAATGATCTCTAGGGCTGAATTTTATCATCAAATGAATTCTTCATATTCATCCCCACTGTGGGAGAGAATAGTCAGGAGGAAGGTACAGGGATCAGAGCTGAAATTAGTTGGCATGGACCGATCACTATTGGTGGAACAAGGAGGTTCTATACTGTCAAAGCAGTGTAGAGAGAGATTAAAAGGTTGAGTTCAATAACCAGGGTTTTCAGTTGAGTCAAAGAGCTCAGAATGGTTTCCAGGGTTCAACGATTAGAAGACAGTGAGGGGTCAGAAGTTTCAAGCCAGATAGGCATATTGAGAAGAGAACCAAATTTAGGCTGGAACCAGGAAGTCCTGAGTTCAAAACTGGCTCTGGTATTTGTGATCTGCATACATTTTGAGCAAGTTACTTTTAATGTCAGTCCTCACTATAAAATAGAGATGAGAATATCTCCACTACGAGGTCTTTGGTTTTTTTCCTTTCATCCTTTTCTTTGCTTGCCTTTCTCCTTTCCTTCCATCTTTTCTTTCTTTTCCTTCCCAGAAACTCTTGTCCCTCTTCCTGTTTGATATTATCCCACTTATCAGACATCCTTGCATCTAAAAACTCCATTATAAGCATGTCTTTACAGAGTCCTCAAGAATATTAAACATTGACCTCTGCCTCTGCTTGGCTACAACATGCAGGAGAAACAATGAGAACAGCTAAACAGAAACTTTTTTTTTTTTTTAATTGAAGAATTACAGTGCTAAGCATCCGGAGAAGAAATAAACTCAGAGAAGTACATTAGCTCTCTGAGCTACCTGAATGGGTAGCTGGGAGCCTGGTAAGTTGAGCTGAGCTTTTTATAACCTCCTGGTACTGTAAGAACACAGTTTGGAGTACAGGGCCCATCAACAATGGGGAGCTCCAGGAACACTTCGCCATCTTCCGTTTTGACATATGGAGGGGATACACTCCAGGCGTAAGGGTAAACCAGGGAAATAAGCTTCAGTCCTTGTACAGATTCAAGGCTAGCTTTAATTGTTCTCAATGCCCTGAACTAGATGAAGGTACCTTCAGCAGCAGCCCCCTTACTTTCCTTGTCCAGAACTGGGACACATGCTGGGCCAATCTCAGGCCAAGGGGAATAGGATTTCCGTGTTTGATGTTGAAACTATGATTCTTTTAGCCAGAAAGAGGAACGAATGGTTAATGGTAAACAAGCCACAGATTATGTCACCATCATTGCCATCATCATCATCATAGCGGGTGTCATTTATAGATCTTTACTATGTACCCACCACTTCTATAAGCACTCAACAAGCATGGCTATTTAGCTGTCATAAACACACTACAAGATAGTTCTCTATTTAATGGAAGAGAAAAGATTAAGAATCAGAGAGGTAATGTATTAGAGGCAAGATTTGAACCCAACTCCTTGCCCTGATTTATTAAATACTCACAATGCACTATTAATTATTCGGGATACTGGAGGTGTATAATCTCTTCCCTCTAGGAGCTCAGAGTTCAATTGTCCAGAGAGAATCAAAAGCAGATGAGCCAATCTACTTTTTGATGGGTCTTACCTCATGCTGATGGCCCTGCTTTGAAAAAGTGAGCATGCTTTGGTATGTATGTTAAAAGCATCTCTTGGCCTCGTGGAAATATTTCCTGCTTATTCCCATTGTCTTGACTCCATCATGGTCAATTTCCACCATATAAGCCCCCTTGCTAAATACTCCCGGGTGTGGGTACCCCAGGGTTCTAGGGTGGGGAGAACTTTCCCATTAAAATAATGCTAATCCTTGTGCTTGGAGTTTCTGTCCACCTCTTTGGAATTACTGACGACAGTATTAGGATAGTCTTAGGAAATACAAACATATTTTTTCTTCCTTACAGTGTTGCACTGGACCCAGATCATTATAGGCTCACATCATTTTTTTTTAAATTATAGCACTCAACAAATTTTTTTTTGAGGATTCATTTTGTTCTTAATAACTCATTGCACATTCTATAAAGGTAATTTTATTTAACACAATCGTGGGAAGTCCATATTATGTGCTCTATTGCACAGATGTAAAAAAAAAAAAACTTCAGAATACATTTTATAGAGTCTAAGGTTATCCTATTATGAGTAGATTAATATATTATCTAGGTGAGGGAAACAAAGGGAAGGGAGGGTCTTTTGGAATTTTAGCATCTACACTGAAGTAGGCTAGTGAAACTCAGTTGATGCTAATATGTAGCAACTGAGGACCAGTCTCCCATGAAGCCCAGGGGTAGAGCTTGCCATCTCTAGCTTGGGGAACCCAACAAAGAGCTCATGGGATTTAATTTTGATGTAGCCGAGATCTTTTTTAATGCCATGCTGGACAATGGGGCACTAGTTCAAACCATTTCTTTGGAGTGATTATGCACTCTGATTCATCTTTTCAATTTCCTCTGCCCTCTACTAAAGACCCCACGGAGCTGGGTTCAGTCTCAGACGGCTAGAAGAGACGTGCCAACACATAGCTCTTCAGTTGGCACATGTCTTGTCTACCTCATGGTTTATTTAACTGTGGCTACGTTTTTCATTAATAGCTGCTTACCCTTCACAGTGATACTCGTTGGGCTTGGCAAAAACCATCAACTCTTCTCAATTTTAGTCTCTGACCCCAAGGCAAATTGTCCTATTTGACAATATTTTTTTGCTATGTAATAGCAACTCATGAAAAATAGTTAATTAAATAGGCTAAGCTGTTCTATTAAGAACAGAAATAAAAATATTGGCACACGGCGAGCCTGTTGCTTCTGGAAGAACAGTACCGAGTCAACCCGGATGCAGATAAATATAGAAGGCAAGTGGGAAAACCTGGAAATATAGATTCTCCCCTGGCTCTTTTCATCTCTAAAGAAATATTTTCGTAAGAGAAAGAAAGAAACCGCGAGGGGTGATACCCCATCTTCCTTTGCTTAGGTGTGTGAGCACCTTGCAGGCACTCCCGCCACTGCCCTGCTCCCAGGGAGGCACTGTCACGTCCAGCCCTGGATTCACTTTGTCCTCGTCTTGTCGCGCTCCTAGTCCTAGAGGAACGGCCGGCCCCTGGGGGGGCAGCACAGTGAAGCCTCACACCCTCGATCGCACAGCCAGAATCACACATTTGCGAGCCTTCAAAATACCACTTAATAGAACCTTCGTGTCCCTTCGAGCCGGCTGAAGGGAAAGTGCAGCTGAAATGCTTGGCTGGCAGGGCTGAGTTTGTACAGATGGAAGAGTTAGCAGAAACCACAGAAGAAATACCAGCAACCGACCCATTTCACACTTCTGAAAAAAGAGAAAGGAATGGCAGAGGCAGGCCAAAGCAAACAGGCTTCGGAAAACTGGAAGCCGTGGGCTGGAATTTTCAGCTGTTCTCATCCCTTCGCGCTCATTTTGGGGGAGCTCGCTCCGCTCAGAAAAGCAGAAACTTTCTACATCGAGGCTGCTAGGATCCCGCCTCTTACAGAAAACAGCCAGTTCGTCCCCCCATCACAAAACAGGCATTGTTTCCAACACCACCAGCACGGTTGTCTTGGAGTATGGGCTTTTTTTTTTTTTTTTTTTGGTGGGGGATAGGGGAGGTGCCAGTTTTTCCAGAAAAGTCCACGCTATTGGGATTCCCTCAGCTTGTCTTTCTGGGACATGCATTTAATCTTAGTATTTATTTTCTCTCTCTCTCTTTTTTTCTTTTCTTTTCTTCCAGGAAAGAAAGTCATTTTCTTTCCTTTTCCCCGGAGTATGCTGAAACATAAAACTTCCCCGCAATCTGCTACCTCACACAAATACCCTTCAGTTTCAGTTAAAGCACTTGGGTGCTTATCAAAATCTCTTCTAAAGTAAACACGGATATTGTTGCTGCCTCGCGGATGTGTGATGTTTCTCGCTCCAACCCCAGAAGGACTGAGGACGATATTTGGAGACCAGAATTAAAGAGGGGGTGAGCCTGAGTGGCTGTGAAATGGTGAGCTGCCATCCCAGTGTGGCCGCATAGAATTTATGGAGAGCGGTTGGAAGAAACTTTCCTGTGGTCTGGCGTTGGGGAAGCCAGCGGAATGGCTTCCGCAAGGGTGCTCCGTTAGAGAAAGAAAGAAAACTGTGTGCCCCTGAGACAGACCAGACTGTAATCATCTCAGCTCTGGAGGGGTTGGAAAATGGCTGGCAGGAAACCTTTTGACGAATCACCCAGGTCACCCAACTAGCTTACCAGAATGTGTGGATATGCGTCTGGGAGGAAAAACTCTGCAACTGTGTTTAAAAACAGTTCCATCTGTTCATATGTATTTAAAATGCTTAGATGGAAAAAAAAAAAAAAAAGGAGTAAGTGTAAAAACAAGCATCAGACCCTGTAGGAAGTTGATGATCTCGATTCAAGTTGGTAACAAACACAGGTCAGGAAACAGACAGCCAATGGAAATTAGGTACCGTTCTAGAAGAGACAGGAAAGCAACATGGGGAATGTCAACAGATGTTTGCCACCAGGCCCTTGTCCCGGCCGGGGGAGACCTCCGAGGGCTAGTGTACTGACAAGAGTGCTTGGCTCTCTCTTTAGGAGAAATGGGGTTGCGCCAAAGAAAAGCTCATTCGGGAAAGTTCTGGCATCTGGATGACTTTGAGTACAAAGAAGGGAAGGTCCTGCGTGGAGTTGGCAGAGTAAAAAGATAATAAAAGTCATCTTGCTGGATAGAACCCGGGTGAAGAAGGAGTTCAAAGCGGTCAACTTGAATGGACACTTTGCTTTCAAAGGTTTGGCAACCCTTTGAGAGAGCGAGCAAACAAAATAATCATATGCACTGTGACTTTATAATAGACCAGAGCTGAGAGCAGAGGGTGTGCATCAAGGTAGGATACACGTAAACAACGACATTTCCCAAGAGTTAAGTCTCAATGCGGTTGTCTCTTGTAAGGTATGAGTGTGTCCCACCACCAGATCAGGAATCGCCATGCCATAGAACAAGGCAGGTGATTCTGGGATGGGGGCACACTCCTGTGCCTACCAAGGGGGACATAGTCGGGAAAATTTCTATCCACGGTGAAATAGTGTAGAAAGTGCGTATTCTGTAATTGACCAACAACGGGCAAACCCAGCATGATTTGTGATCATATGCTCAGCTTTTCTTCAGTATGTGATTCTGATCAGTTCAGCTAATCCTGATAAATCCCAGTTTCTCTATCTAAAAGCCAAAGGTACCCGAAAGCTTTGTCCAGGTTATCCAGTTCCAGGACTAAACCAAAAAGAAGCAAACCTTTTTAAAATAAATTATATCAACTAAAAGATCTGAATACTCTTGGGATCTTATACTCTCGGGGTAGCTCTCGCTTCAACTTGATCTTTCCTACCTCCCAAGCGAGGGGGCTAAGACAGTGGGTGGGCCACTGGCTCATTTCCCGCTGGTTGTTGCGGCACTTCCTCCTGCAGTTATCATTATGGAAGGCACCATATCCAGAAAAGGCAGAATTTGGATCCGTATAATATAAACGCAATATAAAGATACAACATGAAGCTTTTCTTTAGCTCTTCCTCCCTCACTAGAATGGCAGCTCCATGAGAACGGTGCCATTTTGTCTGTATTGCCAGCTTCTGCCCCTCCGGTTCCCAGAGCCATGTCTGCACACAGTAGGTGCTACATCAGGAGCTGTCGAACAGATGGGTAGGTATTTGAGTCCGGTCTTCAGAAAGCCCTCCACCGATCCTTGTTTTTCCAGTGTACAAGATTCAAAGCTCAATCTTCCTCACGGGGTGTTCCGTTGGCTCTCTAAGCTCAATCTTCCTCACGGGGTGTTCCGTTGGCTCTCTCTTCACACCTCTGCTTCTA
>CM052885.1:105257105-105316621 GCA_028534135.1 Potos flavus | reverse complement strand
CTCAGGTCATGATCCCAGGGTCCTGGGATCGAGTCCCACATCGGGCTCTCTGCTTAGCGGGGAGCCTGCTTCTCCCTCTGCCTGCTGCTCTCCCTGCTAGTGCTCTCTTTCTCTCTCACAACTAAATAAAATCTTAAAAAAAAATCACCTATGTACATGTTATAGTTAAGTACTGGGGTACATAACCCCCAGCAGTGGGGAGTAATGATGGCCAGGATGAACCACATTTTTTACATAAGTGCAAATTCAGGAAAAAGAAAGCAAAACTTACAGATCGCGTATTTGAAAAAAACTGTTTTTTGTTATTGTGACCCAATATTGCCAACCACAATTTAGAATTCCTGTACTTCCTTTTTCATTTGAGGGTCAGGTAGATATGAGGAGGAGTATAATCTCCCCAGCAGGGATAGCACTGACCGTAGTACCCGGACTGGGAACACTTGCATGGGAGTTGAAATCCGAGTGAGTCTGGAGGGAGCTGTGGGTTGAGAAATCTGAGGGTGGGGTAGCACATTTCGTGTCAAGACCACAAACTAGCCTCCCACGAGGTGATTCGTGGGTGCCGGGGAACATGAAAAGAGGGGAGGTTCTGACTGAGTCACAAAGAATGAGGTGAGGACAGAGAAGTGGAGGCAAAATCCTAAGGGAAGGGCTGGATTACCTTCTTCACCCTACCTGTGGGGGAAGGGAGGACAGGGCCCCGCAAGTTTTTTTTTTTTTTCCCTAATCAGTGTTTCTCTTTCTCTACCCTTCCCTCCAACTTCCCACCACCCTGCAAAAAAACAAAAAACAAAAAACAAAACAAAAAAAAAACCCAAAACACAAACTTTTATAAGTGTGGTGAGCACAGTCTAACATGCCACATCCCAGGGGCACCCTCAGTTTGTGACTCAGCTCCGTGGTGAGGACAGAATCCTAATTCCCTGTTTGGCATCAAGGATAGGGGAATTGATTGGAGTTTCGTGGCTCTGGGTGGATTTCTCAGTGCACCAACTTAAATACATGGAACCCACTGACTGAATATTCCTAGATTTTTCATTAGTCAATGCTCTCCACTAACTACCTTCACTGGAGGTACAATTATGATTTAAATGCTGATTGTACCCCAAACTAACCTGGTTCCTGACATCGAAGAGCTTAAGGTTATAGTTT
The DNA here is from genome assembly GCA_028534135.1 of Potos flavus. Lineage (NCBI taxonomy): Eukaryota > Metazoa > Chordata > Mammalia > Carnivora > Procyonidae > Potos > Potos flavus. The sequence continues at coordinate 105,315,469 of CM052885.1, read as the reverse complement.
CATACATATGGTGGACTGGATCATGAAACAGCACTGTTTGTTCCTAACTGGGTTGGGAAGTCCATTGTCCAAACACCTTCTTCTCACTTTGGTCATTAGGAAGGAATGCAGAAGTTGAGCCCGTAGGGAGAGAATGGGTTCCTCATTAAGACGACGAGAGCATGTTGCCCATCCCAAGCCAGATCCTGGGGCGCAACCAGCATTTGTCTGTGCTGACACTGACTCGGCGCTGACCACCTGCTGCTGAGCTCCCCAGCAAACAATCTTCCTCTGGGAGACCATCGATGGACATGCCCATCCATTATTTCAGCTCTCTGTAGCGCAGTGAAGAGAGCCAGGAACATGGAGTTTGAAGCATTTTCCTTTCTCAAAATATGGTCTGTAATGTACTGCAACAGACTTATCTCAAATGGGGGTCCCACTCTCATATAAATGAGCCAAAGATGGCATCACTTTATTGGCCATCACTTCAGACTCATTCACTCAATAAGCTTTCTGGTCCCAAATCCAGGGTTTTAGACACCAAATTGTTTTTAAAATGGTCCAAAGTAGCAGATTTTTCACCATTCAGAATCTGCCTGCTTTGCATACCCCTGGAACCTCACCTGACAGCTGGTATTCACTAATAAGGTAGGACCTTGTAGTTATAAGTCTCCAAGCCACTGCTGGCCGCTGGGAAGCTCTGACCCAGGGTCCCTCTGCCTTGCTGCTGAGACAGACAGCACCTAGACACTCAAGCCCCTTCTCAGATCCCTCTGCCCTGGGGGGCTACCTTCGCCCTCCTCCCCTTCTAGATGGTGGCCCTTTGAAGACTCTGGGTGGTCTCATGCTATGAGGGTCTTTGCCTCACATGCAACCCTGTGCAAGTGCAGCCCAGTAAAGCATGTACCTTTTACCTTAATCAGCTCCAAACCCCTCAGACTCCTAGATACTCCTGTCTCAGAAGTATACGGGAGGTGATGGCTGGAAATGTAATTTTTATAAGCTTCCCCATGTGATGATGTTGGTGATGATGAGTTGAGTATGACAACACACACACACACACACACACACACACACACACACACACACACAGAGGTATTAAAGTTGAAGAACCACAGGTCAGAAAATTTGACTTGGATCCAGCCTCTGATTTTGAGATATTCCCTTTCATTCTTCAAGCATCGTTTTCCCCTTTGTAAGGTAGGCGAATGATGCTGATATCCGAGAGATCTGTGAAGATGAAATGAAATAGAGCATGTGGAAGTGATTGGAGCAGCGGTGGACACATGGTAAGTTCCCCACACGTAGCTGTGGGGTCTGAAGCTTTCTTCTTGTTCTTTTCTGATGCTCTTCCAACCTAGTCTTTGTCATTCTAAAGTATTTTCTTTTTCAACTTGCCCTTTGGAAATCGTGGGCCTTGGTAGTCTACGGATTTGTGTGTAGATGTCATTTGACATACTGCTGTGACTACCTGACTTTAAGTCTTTTAATTTCCTGTCCCTCTGCTGTGAGATCTCTCTATAACTGCATTATCTAATGCCATAAACTGTCTCGGAGCGAGAGTTAGATGACAAATGTTACGCAAGGTACATTTGTACTGTATTGTTACGGTCCTTATTGCTAAATTCAGATGGGACCCAAATGCTATTTTTGTATAAGATTTTGCTCAGTTCCACTCCACTGTGTGTTAGATATTCTGGTTTTGTTAAATACATTTTTCTCCCTTTTTGCTTAGAATCATTTATTGAAATATAATTATTTTTAGCAACTTTGCTGAGTCGTTTGCAGTTTTGTATGTAAGTCTTTGCTCTCTGGGGACATAGTCACACAGCCCAAGGTCCCAGTGAATGTTGAGAGAGATGTGTGAAATCAGAGTGTGATTTCTCAGTGATGGTTGCTCAATGAGATCATTTACCAAAGGTGTCTTGTGCACTGTGAAAATCTTTAACCCCTAATTCATGGATCTTGCTTTCTTTGACATTGAATGCTCTTGCCCGAAAAAGATATATCAGATGGATAGATAGATGTCCTCTATCTCCTCTCTACTGTTCACTGTCCTTTAAGTTTTTAAAGAAGCCACAGTATGCGCCAAATATACGCAGAGAATCAAGAATAATTATTTTTCTTCTCAGATCAATGCCAGGGACTGATGCAATGAAAACACATAAACAAAGTCATATGTGAATTTGACTTTCATTCCATGTGGCTTCAATGGGGAAAATGATAATACAATACTGGTTTTCATATGTTAACATTGGGAGTGAGCAACCAAGAGGAGACTCAAATGAGTCTGCTAGAAGAATTCCATCTGTGTGGTTTCAGGGGAATGGGTAAGGGAAAAAATAGTCTGAACAATCATGCAGTTGTTCAGTGAGGACAGACAGGCATAATACAAATATGGGGACCTCAGTTAGAGAAACTGATTGGATGGACACTATAGGGAGTGACCAGTAAAAAAGGATTTTAAGAGGGGATAATTCTTGAAACTTGACCAGCAAAGGAGAAACACTCCACATCAACATTTTAAATGGAGACCAGATAAGCTAGTTAGCTTCTGGAAAAGATGCCTTGTTCATACTTCCAGTGTAAAGTCTCAGGAATCTAGAGAGGAAAAAAAAACAACTTCTTAAAGTCAACAAGGACAAAGAAAAAGAAAAAACCTCATTTGGATTAGGTTCAGAGCAAAAATCCTATTGAACACATGCTAGACTTAACATTTAGGGTAACTCATACATGGAAAAATAATATTTGCCATTGTGCCAAGGGCTTTGCATGGAGGATTTCATTTGAGCTTCACAAAAAAAAAAACCATTTGGCCAACGAATGGCAAAGCCAGTGTTAGAAGTACCTTAGGATAACAAAAAAAGGAAGCTAGTTGTAAGGTGCATATTATGAAAAAGTAAACAAATCACAGGAGCATGGTACCAGATACACACAACTAGCCTGGTGTATCTACAGCATGGCACTTAATTAAACATTAGCTACAGGTTCCTCTTATCTTACCGTTCTAATCTTGAGGAATCCAAATTCAGATAGCCTGGATTTGAATCATGGCTCTACCACTTACTAGTTCTCTGAACTTGAGCACTTCAGTTTACCTTTCTAAGCTTCTATTCACCTGTCTATAAAAGGAAGATAATGGTAGTACCTGCTAAGTAGCATATTTAGAGACTGAAAGAAAAACAAAAGTCAATCTAGAATTTTATATTCAGTAAAAACAATCTTTTAAAAATCATGCCAAAATAGTCTTTTTCAGATGACCAAATGAAAAAATAATTCATCACCAGCAGATTTTCACTGCAAGAAAGGTTAAAGGAAGTCCTTCAGGCCAAAGGAGAATGATACCAGATGGAAATATGGATCTATGCAAATAATGAAGGGCATTGGAAAGAGTAACCACACGGGTAAATATGTAAGAGATTTTTCTTATATCTTAAATCTCTTAAAAGTTCATTGACACTGTGAACAAAAATAATAACAACGTGATGTTATGTTTATTACAAATACAATAGTAAAATGTATGATAACAATATTCCAAAGAATGAGAGGGGAGAAATTTAAGTATGCTCTTATAAGACTCTTAAAATATATATGCAGTGGTAAGATACCATTTGAAGATAGACTGTGACAAGTTAATAATGTATACCATAAACCCTAAAGTAACTATTGAATAACAAAGCAAAGAGCTATAGCTAATGGGAATCCAAAGAAAGAGAGAAAGTGGATTCATTAAAAAATATATTCAATTAATTCAAAGAAAACAGAAAAAGAAGACAAAGGAAAGAAAATTTAACCCTATCAATAACACAATTAAATGTCAATGGTTTAAATACCTCAATCAAAAGGTAGAGAATGTCAGATTGGATTAAAAAAGAAGACCCCGCTCTATCCTGCCTACAAGGAAACACACTTCAAATGGAAAGACACAAATAAGTTAAACACAAAAGGGCAGAAAAAGATGTGACACATTAACATTAGCCAAAAAAAATTTGGAGTGGCTTAGTATCAGACAAAATCAAGTTCAAAGTTAAGTAACAGGGCACAAGTTTTTCATTTTATATTGGTAGAGTGATTGATTCATCAAAACGATATAACAATTCTAAATATCTATATACTGACTATGGCTTCAAAACACATGGAGCAAAAACTAGCCAAGGAGACCAGGGAGAAATAGACAAACCCACAATTATAGTTGAGGATGTCAATACTCCTCTCTTAGAAATTGGCAGCACAAAATAGAAAGAAAATCAGTAAGCATACAGGAGATTTGAATAACACTGTCAAGCAAATTGACCTAATCAACACTTACAGAACACTCTACTTAATAGCCATGTAATACACGTTATTTTTAAATGCATTCAGAATATTTACTAGGATAGACCTATTCTGGGCCAAAAAACAAGTCTTCATAATTTTAAAAATATTTAGATCATACAGTGTACAACAAAATGGAATTAAGTTAAAATATGATGACAAAAATCCTTTTAGAATCCCCAAATAGACTAAACAAGACACTTCTAAAGAAATATCCATGAACAAATAACAAAATCAAAAAAGAAATTAGATTGTATTTCAAGCAATGACAATGAAAACACAACATAATAAAATTTTTGGAATGCCACTAACTAAGGCAGGGGAAAATTTATAGGATTAAATGCCTTTATTAGAAAATAAGAAAAATCTGCAATCAATACCTCAATGTTCAACTTAAGAAAATGGAAAGAGAAGAGCAAATTGAACTTACGTAAGTAGAAAAAAAGGAATAAAGATTACAGTAGAAATAAACAAAATAGAACATAGGAAAACAATAGAGAGAAATCATTAAAGCCAAACCTTAGACAAGATCAATAAAATTGATAAACCTCTATCTGGAATAGTCAGAAAAAAAGGTCAATGACGCCTATTAATGATATTAAAAAAATACATACAGAGGTAATACAGAGGAGTCTACTGATATTAAAAGAATGATAAGGAAATATAAACAACTCTATATGAGTAAATGTGACAGCTTAGATGAAATGTACAAATTCTTTGGAAGGCATGTTAGCAAAGCTCATTCTTGAGGACATAGATACCCCAAATATCCCAACATATAGTAAATTTATTGAATTTGTAGTTAAAACTCTTCTCATAAGGAAACTCCAGGTGGAGATAGTTTTGCTGGTAAATATCTTCAAATATTTGAGAAAGAAATAATACCATTTCTATGCAAACTCTTCTATAAAATTTAAAAGAAGGGAGTATTTCTGGACTTACTGTGAGCCAGTATTACTCTGATACCAGAAAACTATGATAAATGAAAACTATAGACTGATAATCTCTCATGAACATGGATACAAAAACTCCAGACAGATAAACATTTGAAAAGAAGAAAAGTTGGTTTTATTTACAACCAATGACTGTCTATGTCAAAAACCCAATAAATCTACAAAAGACTAGAACTTATAAGCGAGTTTAGCAAGGCTGTAGGAAACAGGTATAATATGCCAAAATCAATTATATTCCCATATACTAGAAACAAACAGCTAGAAATGAAAATTAAATGAAACAATATAATTCATAATACCATCATACACACACATATATATATATATATATATATATATATATATATATATATATACACACACACACATATGTATGTGTGTGTGTGTGTGTGTGTGTGTGTTAGCATAGTATTAGCATAGTATTATGACTGTGGTACCCAGCCAGGTTAGGAGACCTCCATTTAATGGCACTGTATTCCTTTCACTCCCTCAGTATCTGTCTTTTAGAGTCTGGAGTCATTTAATCCTCCCCAAACTGAGTACATGGGGATCGGGATGAATCTCTCTCCTTACGTCATCCATTTAAAGGAGGGGCCTAAGCAAGAACTTAATGATTCTGACTCTTATAGGCTCAGGAATACCAATCGGGTATTCCTAGGGCATCCCAAGTCACCAGGGTAGACTGACTAGGGAATCCTTCCCTGCTGAGAGTTCCTGTACAGCTCTGCTCTATATTTTACCTTTCTAAAAAAACTACTTATAACATTCTTAATTCCTTATAGGTGCTCAGTCACCTTCATCTTGACACTAAATTGTGATTAAAATTCAACAGAATTTAACTTGGAAAGTTCAATTCGAAATAAATAATTCTATTTCCTATTTCTCGCACCAAATTGAAATCAACAAGATTGTCTGGGTTGTCTTACCTTGTCTCACTGCTGCTTGGCAGGTCTTTAAATTCTTTGAATTGGATATTTATCCAATCTCGGTTATTTATGCTAGACCACTTCCAGAGAGAAAATATAGCCCTTCCCCTCGACTCAGTGCCTAGAGATTCTGGATTAGCAAAATGCTGTAGGTACTTTCAGAAAATTTAGCTTTGCATTTGGGTAGAAGTATTTCTTGCACAAGAATACAGCTGGACCAGATTGCCCACATATTATTAGGGAGGAGCTGAGAAACTTGATGTTTTCATGACAACTTCCTTTTCTGCCTCCAAGCCATGCTGGTCAAGACAGAGATACTTCTCAGGCTGTGGAAGTCACCAGCCTACCATATATTCACTGGGGTCTATGCGGGTGTCCACCTGCTGCCAGCTACTTCCCGGGGGCCTCAACGCTCCTGTTTCGGATTGGGAGGAAAAAAGAAATAAAAGCCCTTCCTCTCATTTCCTGCTCGTTGTTAGTCCACACTCGGAATCATGAGCTGCCAGGTAGGGTTACGTTTGTGAAAACCTAAAGAAGTAAGAAAACATGATCTGGAGAAGAAAATTCACTCTGATGGGCCAGAGGGAAGTTGATGATGCTAAAGAAAAATCACGGTATTGACTGCAGTACTAATGGCGGACCACTATCATTAGAGCATTTGCTTAGTGTGTTCCCTTCACCTATTAATCATGGCCTCCTGGTCAACCCATGTTACCACATCTGTCCCCCCAAGTTACAGAAGGTCACCCCCAGTCAGTGTTGGAAGGAAGGGAGAGCTTGCACCCAAGAAAAACACAGATGTCACAATTAGTGGTGTTGGTGGAAGCACAGTCTAGCCATCAGAAGCTGAGTAGGTACCAGAATCCCTGTCCTTTATCACAATGGAGGGATCGCACCATTTGCCCATATAGATGTATGTACGCCCCACACACATTTATAGAGTATTCGCCATGTGCTGGGTTAGAGACATGGAAAACTGAGTATCTGCATTTGATAACTGAAGGGGGTTCCCTTCAGAAAAGGAGCATGAGGCTCACTTTAGTCCTGGCCTGTTGTTGTTGCAATGTCAAACAGATATAGCCAAATAGTAGTCCAGAAAATTATATTCTGTCAGCAGAAATCAGTAGGTATAGAAAAGTAGCGTGTCTTTGCCATTTTAGCAGCAACAATAATACTCACCGCATCTAAAATTTATTGAGCACTGAACATAATCGGGACTGTGCTGCTTTACTGTCTTGGGTCATCCTGAATACTTTATGAGAATGAATGACTATTGTCATACCCATTTTCCAGATGAAGAAACAGAGGCTCTTAGCAGTTGAGTGACATGCCCGAGGTTACAGAGCTAATAAGGGTGATTGCAGATTCAGGCTCCAACCTGTCTTGTAGCCGAGTCCCAAATCTAATCTTCCCTGAATCATGGTAACAACTGATTTCACAATTAGGGAATGGGGAAAGGCTTAATTTCATCTTTTAAAGAGTGTGCTATTTGCGACCAGACCCAGGTGAGGTCTGAACGTTTGGGAATGTCATATGGACATAGATTTATCATTGGCTCCCAGAAAATCCCATGGGTTAATAATCTCCCATTCGTGGCACTCCGGAACATTTGGGGAGAAAGTCACTCTGTGAACATAAAACTAATCATTGCATATCTGAAAGCTCTCTGGAAAAAGTTAAACATTTCAACAACCCTCCCTCACTTTAAGTGCATTCAGCATTTTCCCTCCTCAGAAATGACTTGTAAGTTTGTGCTTTTAATTATTATCATTCTCCCCTAAAATTACAGGCAAAGCACTCAGTGATATTTGAAACATCAATTACTGGCCTGCAGCCCTCTGCTACTGTTTCTCTGCCTGCTGCCAGGGCTGCAAATCCATTTTCTGCATTTCTTTCAGATTTTCTGAACAAAATTATGGAAAATAGCTGTTGGCACATGGCATTTTTCCACAATGGTCAGAGTTATTGAATTGTGCCGTTATGTGCTACTTCAAGACAGCATTCCAACTTAAAATGCCAGCCTTAAAACTATCAGAACATTTTCTCCAATCTGGGCTTCATAAATTTTCCACAGGAATAGGCAACGAAATCTGCCCTGGCTTTGCCTGAAGTTTCTACAGAGTGTAACCACACGCTAGTAATGGTCAGGTTGCTGATTTTAGGTCTTCTGTTCTTCGGGCTCTCTTACTGTCTTCCCATCACAATTGTTCATACTGTGTGACATTGAGATAGGGGACTACCTTTAATCAGTGGTGGCCGTTACTACCACCAGGACTCTCCAAGTCTCCATGAAAGAGAGCAACCTATTGGCAGCCATTTTGAATGCGTCTCTTCTCCATCACTTCCTCTCAGGGCCCCAGTCTGTGCGGTAACGTTCCAAAGGCACCTCAGACTCAAAATTCCCAACTCTACTCCTTCTGTATTCCTCACTTTGGCCTCAGACACATATAGGATACCTAGAAATTATTTTCAACTACTTTCTCTGTGATGAGGTCATTCCGTCACTAAGGTCTGTCAATTTTACTTCCGATGTCTCTCTCGCATCAACACCTTTACTACTGCTCATCTTTCTTTGCTAATTTTTCCAGCTGACTCCTGGCTGATATTTCGCCAGCTAGTCTTTTCCTTCTCCGATGTATCCTCCCTATTGCTGTCCAGTGGGCCTATTTTAAGAATATGTGTTTATTACTTTATGCAACAATTCTTGAGCATCTACCTTGTACCAGACCCTATAGCAGGGAAACAGATATAGTGAGAATATGACTCCAAACTCTATGTTATTGACCACTGTTATTGGTGATTGGGTTCCAATATATCACTCTGGTCACAACTCCCCATTTCTTTCAATGCACCCTACCTTCCAGATGTACTAATCTCTCTATTCCCTAAAAAGGCAGAAAGTTTCCCAACCCCAAACCTTCACCATACTGACCCGTTGCCACTTACCACCCATATTTCACAGCTTAGCAAATGATGACTCTGTTTTTAAGGCCTGACTCAAATCCCACCCTTCTAAAAAGCCTTTCTATTCTTCCCCTTCTATCTCCCAGATCATCTGTGCTCCCATCGCACTGGGTCCATACCTCTGAAACTTTAACAGTGGGTAGAAAAGGTAGGTGATATAGGATGGCAACAAAGAGCATGAGCTTTGGTGTCAGATGGGTCCAAGTTCTGTTATTGACTAGTTGTGAGGTCTTTTTCAAGTTGCTTATCCTATTCAAGCCTCAGTTTCTCCATCTGTGAATTGGGGATGGGTTCTGTACCTTATAGGCTTGTTAATAGTTTTTAATGCATTCATTTCTAAGAAGTGTCTATCTTAGAGTATGTGCTAAATAACTTATAGCAATTATTATTAGTATTATTGCCATTGTTATTGTTACTACTGGAGAATAGCTTACCGCATGTTTTTCCAATTATTTTTGTGCCTCTTCCTTCTAGCAGACTGTACACTCTTATCATACAGGGACAATATCTTTTTCACCTCTATTTATCCAGTGCCTGGGATGAGCCCCGACTTATATTAGGTGCTCGATGAATGTTTGCAAAAAGAACAAATGAATCTTTACCTGGATATCCACAGAGACTTCAAACACAACATATAAGGAAGACAAAACCTTTAGCATCCATTAAAGCATTCAACGTGTCTAGAACAGTGCCTAGCATGGACAATTGCTAAAATAATAAGTAAATTATATTACAGTTTAAGTTAATTCAGCCAAGCCCATTGATGAGTCCCTCTTTCAAATATGCATAAGGATTAGAAATATGAATTTCTGCAGGGGTTGAGACATTTGATTAAACTGTTTAAAAATAAATAAATAAATAAATAAATAAATAAACTGTTTAAGTCAGAGATTACCCAAGTATCCATAAAAAAGGCCTCATGTTGAGCACACTTTTTTCCAGGTTTCGTATCCAGGCAACTAGACTAGAGGCCACTCATATTATTTAAACTTATCTCTTGGCACCCACTGGCTGGAAGATAGGAGGAGCATAGAGAGGTTGTGTGTTCTACCTCATTCCAGAAAGGCCTATGGTGGATCTAGGTGTGTTTTGAAATCCGGAGTAAAATATCATTCCCACGTTTCATAAAAAATGACTCCAATCGTATGTTCTATATCCTCTTCGTCTCGCCTCATCGAAGGTTAGTTCCAAACTCTGCATTCCTAATCATAGGCTGGTGGTACACTCCAGTATTTTTTCATTTCTCTGATTGGTCTGCACAGGCTACGCTATTATTTTTGGAACCCAGCATGTACTAATTATGCCCTCCTACAATACTCTGCTGTAGGCATATGCCGTCTTCCACTGGAGGTACGGGGTCAGGACCAGGCCCGTCCTTGACATTTCCTCCCAATGTTTTAGAAAGAAACTCTTCAGTGTTGCAATCAGCTGGGATAAAAGTTTTTTTCAGAATCAAAAAATAAAAATAAAAAAAGGAAAGACGGGTCCATTTGGTCCCTGATATACCTATAGGGAAGACAAAATGTCTAGCTTCTCCTAAAGTACATAAAGTCCTTAGAACAATGTCCAACAGGTTGAAGCGACAAGAGCGAGCCTGCCTTTGGGCACAAGAGAGCACTGAGAGCACCACAATCTTGTCCACCTCCCGGCCGCCATGGCTGCTGCCTTCTGTACCTGGTGTCAAGAGCTCTGCAGACTTAGACTCCTGTTCCTACTGCCCATTATCTATATAGCTTGCTTGAGATTTTCAGCCTCTCCAAACATGATCTTTTCTTTCTTCTTCTTTTTTCAAATTTCTGAATAAAGATAACATTTAAACATTGCGGTGCCAGGTGGGAGGCTGAAATGAGATTTTTTAATAAAAATAGCCTAGCATGCTACAACTTTACTCATTCATTATTATAAAAAGAATTCGTGACTCTTCCATGGATCAGGCCATTTGTTAGGTATCAATGATGGTCTGCAGACATAGACACAAGTTTTTGTTATATTCTAGAACAAGGGTTGGCAAACTTTTTCTGCAAAGGACTGTATAGTAAATATGTCAGGCTTTGCAGGCCATGTGGTCTTTGCCACAGCTACTCACGTCTGCTGTTGGAATGCAAATGCAGCCACAACACGTGCACAGGAGTGAGCATGGAGGTGTTGCAATAAAACTTTATTGACAAAACAAGTGGAGAGCTAGAACTGGTCTGTGAGCCATAGTTTGCCAAGCCCTGTTCTCATAGGTTAAACCAAAGACAACTAAGCAAACATACTCATCAATTACCTGGTGATTGTATAACTAATTGTTCACACAGGTTGGCCCCTCTGGGGCCAGAAAAGAGAGAGAGAAGGGAATATGACAGGCCATGGAGGTGGAGGTGTGGGCAGGGAGCAAGGCATGCAGGACCCTGAGGCTATGGAAAACTTCTGACAACTGTTCATGTCTTTCCTTCCCTCTCTACCTCCATCTGCAGGAGGATGTGGACCTGCTCCCAGAAACTCCTAGAAGGGAAACGTCAAAATCCCTCTACTATGGCCTCATGAAAGTCCTGGGAGCAGCTGAGTGGGGTTATACCCTTTTCCTGCCCCTCATGACTCCTAAGAGGAAAATCAAGTCTTAGAGAAAGCCAAATTTGTTTTTAGCGCTGCCCTTTGGAGTCTTGGGCCTTAGGATCCCCACTGCCCTTCCCTGGGGTTCCTTCTTGGATCCTCTAAACTTAGAGCATCTACCTCCTGGAATGGAGAGAGAGAGAGTCAGAGTCATTAGGGTAGGAATGGGGAGCCTAAGACAGTTTTTAGTGCTAACAACATTGATTAGTTTGTATGGTTAACACCATCAAACAGAAGATGAATACACCAAGGAAAGCCAGTAGGATACATCCCTTTGTTGAGAGAGTAACTTTTCATGTAGAGGTACCTTGCACACATTGCACGGACAGACGTTGATGCTGGGTAAAACATGCATGTGCTAAGCCACCAATACTGCCTTCTGATTAAAAACATGGGTTCGGGAGTCAGATTGCTTGGGTTCCTATCCTACCTGTCCCACTGTTTTAGGAAGTACAATGGCCCCACAGAGACGCCCGCACACTCATTGGAACCTCTAACCATCTTAGGTTTCATGACAGTGGGGAATTAAGGTCACAGATGAATTTAAAGTTGTTAGAAACAGCTGATCTTGAGATGGCCTGGGTTATCCAGGTGGGTCCAATGTAATCATCGGGGCTTTTAAAGTGGAAGAGGGCAGCTGAGAAGGTCAGATTCAGGGAAACAGATGTGATGGTGGAAGCAGGGTCAGAGATGCTACATTGTTGGTTTCGAAGATGGAGGAAAGAAGCCCAGAAACCAAGCAGTGTGGCCTCTGGAAGCAAGAAAAGGCAGGCAAATGGATCTTTTCCCCTTGAACCTTCAGACAGGAACACCACCCCGCCGACACCTTGACTGGAGCCCACAGAGATCTGCGTCAGACTCCCAACCTACAGACTGTACGGCAATGAATCTGTGTTAAGTTTGTGATCACTTGTTACAGCAGCCACAGAAAATGAATGCACCCACCAAGAGTGTCCGTGGGAAAGGCATGTCACTCCTCTGTGCCTCTGGCTTTGCATGTGCTCATGGACGTAATTGTAATGCCTACTCGACAGAGATGAGATCTGTGGGCCGAGAGATACCAGACAGCACAGAGCCTGGCATGTGGTGGACATTCAGGAATGTTAGTTCTCTCCCTTTCTCACCGTGCCCCTGTCTCAGGGCGAGAAAGGATGCTGCTTGTCTCACAGGCAGGGGGCTGATGTTCAGTCGTGACTCACTGGCTCCAGCCAGGGGACTGGGGTTGCCGGAGTCACCTGAGACCTGGGTCAGTGTCGTCCTGGTGGTCCCAGAGGCCCCAGAGCACTGGGCGGAAATTCGACTTGTCTCTAATTATCCTCCTGGACTAAAGCGGACTCACTCCCGTTGAAGTGAAAAAGTATGGGCCGGAGCAACCTGCTTTATCATCCTTCAATGGGTTGCTCCTTTTCTGAGAAGTAAAGTAAGATAAAACTCCAAAATGAATACATGTACAGCTTTCAGAGAAGGGGATCAGTATGCTTCCCAGCATGCTGCGGTTCATAATATTCAAATTATCTGCAAATAAGGGTTATTATAAATTATTGACTGTTTGCAAGTGGAATGATTTGCATATTTTAAGACCTTCCCTTCCTAGTTGGTCTTCAAAACACCTTTTCTCCTTGGGAATCATGAAGGATTCCTGGGATGACAGGCTTTGGCCTGGCTCTGTGATGCGCGTTTGGAGGGAGGGAGCAGTCGTTGTCTGAGCTTGTGTTGGGAGGCTTGCTCCCTGCCCCGGAGTCCTCTCTTCCACGCACATAGATGTACATGCTCGAACCTGTGGCGTCAGACTTGCCCGGGCACACATCCCAGCTCTGGCCCTGAGCTGGACGTCTGGAAGGCGTCGGTTCATTCACAATCACAAGAGCAGTGGCTCTCCCTGGGTCCATTGTGATTTACCTCTCTCCTGTGACCAGAGGGCTCTGCCCCAATTATGGTCTTACTCTGTTTCCTCCAACTGCAGTTCTATGTTGGGCACCCAGGTGCCCAACTTCGTGTCCATCTTCGAATCTGCGTGTCCATCTTCGAATCTGAACTTCACACTCTGTTCCTAGGTTCCCTACCCTAGGAATCATCTCCTATACCCCTAGCCCCATGCCTGTGCAACTGGGTTCTTGTATTCCCAGCCTCTAAGTCTTCATCCAGCTTCAGAGTCCCCGAAACGTGATCCCTCAAAGTCTGTCTCTTCCTGCCTGAACTTTCCAATAAGGTCAAATGAAAGAAGAGTGGAGCTGGTTCACCAAGACATTTCCCGCAAAGTGACCCTGTACAAGTAGCTATTTGGGCGGTGGGGTGGGGGATACATCATCAGCCGGACATAGGCATTGACTCGACTGCATGGCATCTTCTCTTTAAAAGGGTTGATACTTGACCAACGACATAAAGAACAAGGTCACAGCTCATATTTTTACCCCTAAAAAAGAATTGCTCTTCCAAAATCCCGGAGGAAAGTGGAGTCTGGCTTTTTGATTATACGTTTCATTGCAATGCAGTGATGTAATGTCATACATGATAAAACGAGGGAGCTGGGCTTGAATTGAAGTCAATTGAAGCTTACAGGCTTAATCCAGGTTTGGGGATTTCAAATTTGTCCAGCCATGATTTCTAGGGCAACTATTTGAGGTTAGAATAGCTTCTGAGTGACACGGACCACTGGTTGGTTTCGTTTGCAATTCGATGGGCCACTGCAAAGGAAACTTTGCTCATATGGTTTGGAAAATGTCATTTTGAAGGGAAAACTGAGCTAATCTCTGCCTCCTGAGACTCTTAAAGAGGAGGCATTCGCTGCCCTCTTATCGGAGCCTAAATGAACATGAGCAGGTAGAGACGTTCTCAAGGATTATCAAGGGCCTGGCAGGTTCCGTTTTGTGTGAGTTTAGGGGTAATCCCTGGTTTGTTTAACTGGGTGATTCTGGGTCAAGGAGCAGTTGATACAAGTCCACAGAGACAAGTTTACAAAGGAAGGCCCTGTGCTTTGGCTTCGGCCGCAGGCAGAGGGCTCTGTGTTTTCACCATTGTCCCTCACGCCCCGGCTCCTTCCTGAAGGGGTTGCTTTTGAAAGGCACGGGCCCTGTGCAATGGCAGTTTAAGTTCTCCAAAACCAGACTAGCATTTGAGGCTAAGGAAACCTCGTTGGCCAAAGTAAGAACTGAATTTTCTTCCCTGATACAAACCAGAATCTTTGTTGGGTCTCGCAAACATACGTGAAAATGGCTATTTGTTAATAATGAGATTTTGTGTCCTGTCATGTCAGTGAGTGTGGCATGCACCAAGCAGGATGGCGGAATCCAGTCCCACGTTGTGTAGAAGAGTTGCTCTTGGCAGAGCTGAGACAGTGAGAAGTATAACCTGAGGGCTCGGATTCTGCCTCCACCACGTTCGCGTCTGGTTGGGGAGCTAGCTATTAATCAAGTCATCACTGACAGGAAAGCCAAGTCAGATCTATGTGTAGCGCCATGGAGGGAACGTGTAGGGGATACTATGGAAGTCATGCAACAGGAGGACTTGACCAAGCTTGGGGTTCAGGCACAGCTTCCCTATAGAAAGTGGTGTCCCAACTGCGTGTTCACTGGGAAGGGGATAGAGGGCGAGAGAGTTCTGAGGGAACAGCACATGCAAGGAGCCCAGTGTTGGAGGGAACATGGTGCCGTCGGGCCCTTTAAGGAAGCGTGGCTGTAGCAGAGAGCTGATAGGAAGTTGGGGCCCGTGAAGTGAGCAGGGGTCAGATGACAGAAGCCAAGAACTTCCTCCTTTGCCATTCTCCTCCCCACCCCCAACCTTCCCATCTTTGATGAGTTCATATTTAAGGTGAGCTGTTTTAGAAATTAGACTCTGCCCATTTCCTGGTTCCACAGATCTTCCTTTATATATGGGGCTTCTTATCCTAGGACTACTTCTAGCTCTGAAAACAGTTCTTGCTTCCCAAATCTCCTCAGACACTAGAAACCCTGGCTCTATCACTCCACCTTTTAATGCTGTGCATAGGACAGCTCTTGAATATCCAACCTTAGACTGTATCATAATATCTGAATCACTTTCTTTTTGCTCTTCTAAATTTCAGGCATTTCTGGAGACATAGGGCCCTGTTGGCTGAAGACGGGTATCAGGGAGTAACTGTGGAGACTGACCAGGGCTCATCCCTGAGGAGAACCACTGTGTCTCTGGGGAAGACCTGGAACATTCCTCCCTCCAGCTAGCTGCCCTGCCCTAACCCCACCGGTCCCCCTCTGGCTCTTTCTTCCCCTAATTATAACCTGAGTTGAGTCATCTCGTATAGCTTGTGGTGGTTAGGGTTTAATGTCTGCTCTAATAGTTACTTAGTCTTCAGGATAAGTAAGGAAAGTGGCGGGTTTGAAGCAGCCCAATTTTCCTGAGGACTGAGGTCATTCATAGAGGTTCATTAAGAAGACACAGAATATCTTTAAAAGCCACTAAGGAAATGGAGTGCTCATAGTTTCCATTTAGCCATCCCCCAAATATCTGTCTAATTTTGTTCAGATAAGTAATCAGAGCACAATACAACCATTGCATACGCTGCTTACACTATTAGAGGGGAATTATCTTTAATTCCTCCATGTAATCTTTATATATCCTTCAAAAAAAAAAAAAAGAAAAAAGAAAAAAGAAAGTCTAAATCTGGGATTCCAAACCTCCATGCGTCCAAGATATATTTGGGTTACTTATAAAACTGCGGATTCCTGGACCATGCCCCCAGATGACTCTGATTCATCTGGTTTGGTGATTGGGCTTAGGAAGCTACATTTTTAATAATCACCTCAAAATTATTCTGGTGCACATGATTCCTGACTACACTTTGGGAACTGGGGCGGCAGCCCTCTGGCTCTTTCTAGGGCAGTTTAGCAGCATCCTGGTTGGCCTCAGGGAGAAGATAAGAGGACTGGAGAATTTTAAGGACGAGACTCTGCTGAACCTCACCCACGATCTGTTCAGTCCCATGTTCTCCTGCTCAAACACTTCCCAAGAAACTCACTCTAAAGTTTCCAGTTATCCTTCCAAAATACCAACCTTAGGAGATGGGGTCTGGTTACCGGTTCTTACCTACCCCTGAGTTCGGTTGAGAAGCCAGAACTTCTTAATAATCTACTGCAGGAAACAGAATGGGATACATTGAAGGAGAAGGAGGTACGATGATTTTGTACTATTTCTAAAGACAGATAATGATGTAGCTGAGTCTGTGGGTGAAAAGTCCGAGGAACAACTACTAAGTCAAGTCCATTATCTAAATAAAAACTTGATCTAAATAAATAAATAAACCCAACCATTTGGAGGGGTAAAAACTACTCCTGCATGATTTATTATAGAAAACAAACAGAAAGTGGCCTATAAAGCATTTCACAGAATTCAAAGTTCTCCAAAGTATTACCCATTAGAAAGCACAAGAGAACCATCTACAGTTTTGAGGAGGAAGGATTGTGATCAAGGAACCAGATCAGATGTTCCTCTGAGCAGTTGTTATTTTCAGCAATGGCTGAAAGACAAACTGCAGATATAACTTTCAGAAAATAAACTATTCCTATAACTTCCTTTAAGCAGTATCCTGGCAATCAGAGACCAGTTAAACGAAGGACTTTTCATAAACACCCACCATCATAGATAAACAAAAAGATACAGAAATAATAAAAACAAAAATGTGGCATAATTATCTGGTCCAAAATTCCATAATTTCTAGGAACATCCCTGCAATTAGTTGGGTAAAAGCACAGAACAATGAGGCGGATTAATTTTTCCGCCTTATAAAGAGAATTGACGGTTATTTATTAGTTTATTACACCTAGAAATGAGAAAACTAAAGATTAGTGGAGTGTGTAAATACTTGAAATAATATGTCTTCTGTCTTCTGAATCACTAGGGGATAAAAGGGTTTAGTGTTTAATTAGCAAGTGACAGAAAACAACAAATGAAAGGAAACAAAATGCAAAATAGACGAAAACAAAACTACACTGAACCAGAGAACAGTAACGACAAAAGTGAAAAATCTGGTTAGAACAATATGTACAAAGCAAATGACTCCTTTTTCAAAAAGATTTTTGACTTGGGTCAATATAAAACTGTTATTTATTTGTTGCTTAAAAGAAACAGCTAAAATTAAGATATTTCAATAGAGTAATTTATCAATGTGTTTCATATTTGTTAACTCAGTAATTTTCCATTGGAGACATTTCTTCCAAGAGATCATGTATGTACACAAGCATGAGTGTCTAAGAATATTCACTGTAGCATTATTTAATTAAATTTATTTATTTATT
The DNA here is from genome assembly GCA_028534135.1 of Potos flavus. Classification (NCBI taxonomy): domain Eukaryota; kingdom Metazoa; phylum Chordata; class Mammalia; order Carnivora; family Procyonidae; genus Potos; species Potos flavus. The sequence continues at coordinate 105,297,469 of CM052885.1, read as the reverse complement.
TATTTTAAAGATTTATTTATTTATTTTTAGAGAGAGAGAGCCAGAGTGCGCCCAAGTGGGGGGAGGGGCAGAGGGAGAGAGAGAGAGAGAAGCCCAAGCAGACTCCCTGCTGAGCATGGAGCCCGACACAGGGCTCAATCCCATGACCTTGAGATCATGACCTGAGCCAAAACCAAGAGTCGGACACTTAACTGACTGAGTCACCAAGGAACCCCCCAGTGTAGCATTATTTAAAATATCAGAAGTTTGAAACAATACTATGATATATGTGAGGTTTAAATGTAAACATCTGCAGTGTGACATGCTCTGAAGTCACTAAAATTGTGATAAGAAAGTCAATATCCTAGTAGTACAATAATAAAATAAATTCAAGAAATTGTTTAATGTAACATACTGACCTGTTCATGATATACCATTAAATGAAAAGGAAGGAACCAGGTTATTATATAGCATTTATCCAAGTATTGGTGGGTTGGAATCATGATGTTTAAAAATTCCTTGTCTCTATTTCTTTTGTGTTTTTAAGCTTTTTTTACATTTAGCATGCATAAATTTTGAAAAGAAAGAAAAATAATTATTTTTTATTTTTTTTATCATCGTGTGTATTCTTTAACCCTCCAAAAATTATTTTTAAAATAATGAAGAATAAAATGTTTTATTTCAACATGCTAGGCAAATACAAATTAAACTAAAGAAAGCAAATCTTGCCACAACAGAAACCACCAAAGTTATTTTTGTTGAAAGAAGGAGGACGATTTTATGTTTTTTGCAGCTTAAGAATTTTGCAAAACTCTCTTCACTAATAAAATTCACAACAACTAAGCATGTACAATCTGAACATTACTTACGGGCTGAAATACATATATTCATTCTAAGTTGATACATGATACACATGCATATTATGTATATATATCCTGTGCTGTGAAAACAAAGATCTTGTTTTTCATTGCTCAAGAGACTTTTAAAATGATCTATCACAACACCTTCCATAAGCAGAAATTCATAATAGAACTTATGGAAACTTTTGATATCAGGCATAGCTATTCTCTGAGGAAAATTCAGACAATAAAATATTTAAAATTAAATAATAAAGAACATACATTCGTATACTGAACTTTCAGTTCGAAGGTTTAGCAAAAACATAGATACAAGAATTGAGAGAATTCAAAACATGCTATTTTTATGTAGGCCAATATTTCTGAAAGCAATATTTCAAGGTGGATGATTTTCTAGGTGAAATAAGGGGTCAAAAATAACAGAAGTAATATAATTTTTATGAACCAAAATCTATTTTTAAAAAAAGGTGTAATAGATTTACTTCCAAGAATGGTTGACAGAGCCATGTGTGTTTTCACCAGTGAATTCAAAATTTCCAAGGAAGTGATAACATCAGTGTTAGGTAAACTGGTGTAAAACATAAAATAAGAAGAGTTTCTCAGCAAGTTTACCAAGTTATGATATCACTGACATTAAGACCCGGGAATATTTGCACACACACACACACACACACACAAACTAGAGGTCAAATTCACTTTTATTTTTATTTATTTATTTTTTTAAAAGATTTTATTTATTTATTTGACAGAGAGAGAGAGATCACAAGTAGGCAGAGAGGCAGGCAGAGAGAGAGGGGGAAGCAGGCTCTCCGATGAGCAGAGAGCCCAATGTGGGGCTTGATCCCAGGACTCTGAGATCATGACCTGAGCTGAAGGCAGAGGCTTTAACCCACTGAGCCACCCAGGCGCCCCTCAAATTCACTTTTAAATATTGATGCAAATATCCTAACTAAAATCCTTGCAAATAGAATCTTATAGTATGTTAAAACAAAAACATCCCGTAAAAATGGCTAATTCTAGGGCTGCCAAAGAGCAAATTAATAAATACTAGCACATTATTAAAGTGACGAGGAAATACTGTATTGGTGTCTTCAAAGTGTGATCTTTAGCATGCATGGGAGAGCTTGACAAAATAGTGAGTGATTTCTGGGTCTTGACTCCAAGGATTCTAATTCTACTAGTTGGGAGGGGAGACTGCTGAGACTTTGCACGTCTAGCAAGTTCCTGGGTCATAATGATGCTGTCAGTTTCCCCAGGGCCATGTTGAGCCACACTGCAGGGAACATTGGTACTCAAACCTGGCTGCACATTGAAATCACCAGGGGAGCTTTCAAAAATACTGATGTCTGAGTTCCAACACCAGAGATTATGATTTAATTGCCTTGAGTATAATTTGGGTATTGGGGGAATGGGTGGTTAAAATCATCTCCCCAGATGATTCCGATGTGCCCATAAGATCAGATCCACTGCTCTAAAAGGATTGGCCAAACCAGTGACCCTCACCTTATCTTTACTATAAATGTGTACTGGTGATTAAGCATGGTGATTCCCTTCTCAACACAATCCATCTTACAAGATTTCATGAGTATAATCATGATCACTTTTTATGAAGCAATGGCTCTATGTAAGGCAGTTTGCCTATACTAGCTCAAATGCATGAAGAGATTCTTCAAGGTCAGCTTGGTTTTCCTTACCACTGGTTAAAAAATGAAGGCCATCAAGGGGGGCCAACTATCCTGGTTTTCCCTGGGCTGAAGGATATCCTGGGATGTGGAATTTCAGTGCTGGAACTGGTAAAGTGCTGGGAAAACACAAGAGGAGTTGATCCCCCCCAAGGCTAGCTACAAAGGGGCGGAGCCAGGAATTGAAAGCAGGTTTGTCTTGTGCTCTGTCCACTCTACCATTTTGCCCTGGAAAGCCTTGGGGGGGAGGGATTACAAGAAACTACTCAAGCTGGAGTCACGGAGCATCTCCATTACAGTGCAAGGTTGGTTAATCAGAAAGGAGAAGGAGATACAGCACTTAGGTGTGAATCTCAGATATTTTTCAGTATAGAAATAGAAAGTTTCCTGAACTATATAAATAATAATACCCATGGCAGTGGTTCTCAAAGTGGGTTGCAGGACACGTGGCGATAGCACTGCAGGGGAACGTCTTAAAAATGCAGACTCCCAACCCGTACCCTAGACCTACTGAATCAGCAACTCTGGGGTTGGGACCAGCAATCTGTGCTTTATGAAGCCTTCTAGGTGATTCTTTTTTTTTTTTTTTTTTTCCTCCGGGTGATTCTGATATGCGCCAAAGTTTAAGAAACACTGATTCAGGAGAAAGGGGTGCAGAATTGGGATGTTTTCAAAGTTTCCCAGATTCCAATATGCACCCAGGGATGAGAACCACAGCTATAGACCTAAGAGCAGCAATTCTCAACCTTGGCTGCACATTTGAAACACCTGGAGAGCTTTTAAAAGTCCAGATGCCCAGGCTGCTGGACCAATCACACAGGAATCTCTGCAGTGGCGTCCATGGTTTTCAAATCTCCCAAGAGGACACCAATACTGATGTCAAGCGAAGCTTGAGAACCACTGCCTTCAGGCCTTTAAGGCTATAGAATTCCACAGTGAACTTAAGTATATTTTCTCCTTGTCAAATGGCTGAAACTTTTCGGTGAATACGGGCCCTTAGACTTGGAAATAAAGAAATGCTAATTTAACGATATTCTGCGCCTGTCGGTTACCAGATCTGCCTGGGGCATATCTATTAAGAGTGAGTTTTTGGAATTTTCTGGCAAGTGAGGTGGGAATCTATCCATTGGGGCCATCAGACTCCTTTGGAAGACTTGGACCTCTTTTGAAGGAAAGAAAAAGTCGTTAGATATATCATGACAGGTGAAAGTCAGTTTTCAATGAAAAGACAAGTTTTGTTATGAGGGTGTGCCCACACCTGCCCTTTGCTGAGAATATTCTAGGGCTTCAGTTGCTCATTTGAACACAGACAGGAGTTTCACCTGGAGTCAGTCCAATTGCACAGTAGACATTGACTTCACGGGCCCAAACTTCCCATTTGGATTTCCAAAACTAATGTTTAATGTTTTCCCCAAACCAGTAAACAGGAACAATAGGAAGAAATAATCTTCACATTTTTCTTTTTTGGGTCATGAAAACTGGAAAAGGAAAACTGTCTGCAAATGAATTCTGCATTCAGCGATGTTGTGGCAGAGCCTGGAAAGTCCTGGAACTCAAACTCTTTCATTTCTTTTACTATCCAAGCTGTGAATTTCAAAAATAACAAGTCATTATAAAAGTGAAACATGAGATTCTTCACACCCACTGTTTTAATCATTTTAAAACCTTCCATAACTTGAAGTAACTAAAACATTTCTTTTTTAGTAGTTAATGCTCGCTGCATTTTTAGTACTTTCTGAACATAAAATAAAATGGCATTAATATTATGTTCTAGGTTCCGTGAGAGGCATTTTGCATTTATTCGCTCAACACAGACTGTGTGCTGGGGACTGGAATGGTGGCTGAAGTTCTGGGGATGAATGGCACGTTATTCCTGCTTTCAAAGAGCTCGGTCTGATGAGATAATTAAAGCATGATGTAGTGTATTTAGTGAGGCAGGAAGTCCACCAAAAAGAATGCCGAGCCCAGTTTGGCAGAGCCCGGGAGTGGGCAGGAACCACAAGAAGCTGCTAGAACAGGCGATACTTGACCAGAATCATAAAGAGCAGTAGGAATCAGCAAGCCAAAGTTAATTGAAATACATGGTGTCATTTAATCCCCTTACAACTCAATGAAGTAGTTACTGGTGGTCCCATTTCACATTCTAAGTAAATATTTTAAATAAAACAACCAGGTGTCAGTATCATGGAACAAGTCTTGTGGGAGGGCACCACACCGGCCAGCCTACACAAAGTTGTTTTAATTAGGTATACTTATTTATATGATATATATATAGCTTATTTATATTATAATAAATATACTCTACCTTACATATTATTTTTATATATAATAAATACAATAAACTGACCTTCATATAGGCTAACTGGTGTATGTAACTAAGTAACAATATATATACACTAATAATACACTAGTATATATAACTAATACATACAGTAATATACCGATGCACATGTTTGTCATTAGCTATATGTATTAGCTATATGTCATTAGCTATATATATTTGTCATTAGCTATATTAGCGTGTTCCTGGTGTCTGATTCTGGGCTCTCCATTTCCCTCTGCAGATGGATCGTCTCTGTTTTTATCAGCATATACAAAGATGGACCCCTGCTCTGGACTGAAATAATCTCTTACTTGTTCTCCCCATTAACTAAGTTGAACATCACCTATGTTTAACTAATTGGAACATATCAGTTCAAATGCTGGAGGTGGATTTGGGGGTACTGGCAAAGCTATGGGCAAATTGGAGCAGTTCAACCATCAGCTGAACACTAGACCCTTGTGAATGCGACCCTGTGCTTCCTCCGATGTCAGGATCACTGTCGTCATGTCCCACCTAGAAATGCTTCTGATCCAAGTGGAGTATTTCAGTGTAACAAATGAAGAAGCCTGGTAAGATCTCCATGTGCTTTCAGGGATTTTAACCTCCCCTCTCTTACTAGAATAGGGTAAATATATTCTTACTGGAGGCAGTAAAAACTGATGTCTTAAAGACCTAGCTGACTACCTTCTAATCAGGTGTCTTGGGAAAGTCACATAAGCTTTCTGAAGCTCGGTTTCTTTCTTTGTTAAAAGGGTTACTATTACCTATCTCAAAGCGTCACTGCAAGGATCACAGAAATGATGAGGGCATTTAGAGATCAAAACCCCCTCAGGCTTAATCTTTCTGATGCCTTCTTATGTTTATTCTACACTATTTTCAGTTTGCCTAAAAACGTATCCTCCTTTATGTCTGTGATTTGCATTTGGCCCTTTGGAGAAGCTGAATGTTTTGGTTAACACAGCAAATGGGCCGGGTGGAGATTAAGCTTTCAGCCTTATTATAGAAATCAGTGAATTATTGACTTATTTGTGAAATCAGTGACAGTGTCCCAAAGGGAGAAGCCTTTCTCACATGCTCAAATATAAATTTGGCATTGAAACAAGATGGGAAGCTTTTAAAGCAAAATGAGTCTTTATAAAATGTGGTCCATCATGCCTCTTCCCAGAACCATGTGGAAGACCACATTGTATGACAGAAAAATGGGGGGGGGGATGAAGACTGAAACTATTGTTGGCCTTTCTCAGAATTCTAAAGATGTAATTTGAGTTACTCTAATAATTCAGAGTTTCAAAGGTCCACACCATTTCAAAGAAAATCTCTTAGGCTAATTTGAGGTAGATGAAGAGGGCTGCTCTCGCTGGCCAGGAGGCCCAAAGCATGATTTATTTCCCGTAGCATTTCTGTGAGATGTTTTTTCCTCTTTTCCAAATTTTGTAGAAATGCCAAGTCTCTTTCTTCAAAATTCAATACAATTTGGCTCAGAGACACAAGGCAGGGGGAACAGGATACGGGTTATTTAATCCCATACAGCTTCTCACACCCCTGACTAACCTTTCCTTTAGAAGATTTAAAAATAATTTTCCATATAGAAATGTTTTACCTTTTGATTTTCTTTGGATATTCTTTAAAACCTCCTCTACAGCACTGAAATGTAATATAGTATTCACAGGTGAAAACTACTTACTCTTTGAAAACAGCATTTCTTTTGGCTCAGCTCAAAATACAGGAATGTTTTCACTTACTTCCCACTAAAGAGAGAGGAAAAAAAAAACCACAACGATTTCACGAAGTAAGTCTCACCTTTGAGGAATAACATCAAAAAGATGTCAGCCTTTAGCTTTGAGAAGTCACCAATGGCAAGTTTGTGTTTGTGCCCAGCCCTAGGTCTGAATCATAAAACCTGGCTAAACACATCTGCCATCTGATACTCGTGGTAAACCCAGGGCTTGGTGCTGGAGAAGGAGCTTGGATTTTGATTCCTTTGGGATATCTGTGTGTCTTGGAAATGCCATGCGAACTCCTGGTCTCCAAGTCTCAAGAATGGGATGCCTCTCCCTCTTTTCCCTTGGATTCTATGATGACAAAATAGCAGGTTTGACAAAAAGCAAGCTTTCCACCAATGGCGAGGGCCCTCTCCCTCTCTGCCCTCCTTGATTTCCTAGGCCTCACTCCAGCTCCTAATCTTGGCTTAGCATCTGTGGTAGAAAGAATAATGGCCTCTCCATGATGTCTTCCTCCTGGAAGGCTGTGAATATACGGCCTGACATGGCAAGGGAGACTCCGTAAATGTGACGAAGCTCGGGATCTTTAGATGAAAGATTCCCCAGGATTATTGGCATTGGGCCCAAAGCAATCACAGGAGGGTCCTTGTAAGTGGAAGGAGGAGGTGGCACGGAGAGATTTGAAGCTGCTATGTTGTTGGCACTGAAGATGAAGGAAGGGGTCACAAACCAAGGAATGCAGGGGACCTCTAGAAGCTGGAAAAAGCAAGGAAATGGATTCTCCACTCGAGTCTCCAGAAAGAATGCAGCACTACCAACATATTGACTTTGGCCCTGGGAGACTCATTTCAGACTCGTGACCTCCAGAACTGTAAGCTAATACATTCACGTTGCTCGAAGCCACCAGTTTGCTTTCATCTGCTACTTCATCAGGGAGTGCTTGGAGTAGCTGGAGAAAGTGGTCCTAACTATTGGCTGCCTCTCTTCTTAAAGAGCTCAGAAGAGGCTGAAGGAACAGCGATTGCAGCAGATTATTTCGCTTCGGTAGACAAGAAGGCTGAGGCCTCCAAAGCAGACCAGACAAGTTGTTGTAGACCAAAGATACAAGGACCTTTAATTTTTTTTTTCTTGACTCATTTCATTAAAAGACTTTTTTGTGTTTTCAAGGAATCAAGTAAATGTAACTTCTTTCTGCATATATGATCTTACCGATAGCCATAGCACCCATCTTCTAGAAGTCCCGAGACAAGTTTCTGCCCCAAGTTCCTGGGCAAGTTTGAGCTCACGATTTTGTGTCCTCTTTGATAACAAATCCTGACTTAACCTGAAGCAGAGCCACAAAAAGTGACCCTGAAATTTTATACGTCTCTGGATTTGACCCTTAAACCCTGGCCCATGGCTATTTCAAGCGGTGGTTTCAAGATTCCGGCGTCTAAACCTGCCTGTGTTCTCAGAGAGAGAGAGAGAGAGAGAGAGACCGATCTGGGACTGGAGGGGGAAAAAAAAGTTGCTATTTTGTCGGAGGTGTTTCCCCAGAACCAGCCAGAGTGAACATCTATGATATGCTTGTTTGGACACTCTATCACTTGGTCTTGAAACATTTTTATGAAATGCTACAGAAAGTGTTAGAATATCCAATTAGTGCTGATACGGTGGGGCTGGGAAAGTGTCATTCTCCTGGGTGGTCCCCCAACTTTTCTTGCCTTTTAGCCAATGACATTTATTTTAATAGTAGCTCAGAGAACAAGAGGCCTCTGCTCTTCCCTCTTTGTGAACAAATCATGAGGAACTCCCCTATTTCTTACTCATGTCTCTGGAATCTGTGTGTGGTGGTTGCAAAGGAGTGTTTCCTATCAAGGGGTGGATTTGAAAATCTGAGAGTTGCCTGCAGATCTCTGAAGCAACCTCATGTAGGAAAATAATCAGACTTTTTATGTCTGGCTCTTGGGGCCACAAAAATGAAGCAGAGAGAGGAAGGGGGCTTGATGGCTCATTGGAAAACAGACTTTTCTAACACTTGGAATTTGGAAGAGAATTCTGATTTGTTTGGAATCCAGCTGGAGTTAAGGACTGTGGGCCCGACTCGGTGCCCTGATCCACGCACGAAGCCTGCCATGGGTGTGCAGCTAGAAAGTGGTTTCATAAGTCACCTATCAGCTAAACTACTATCTGTGGTTAAGGTAGTTTCAAGTTTCTGGAGACTGGAGATGTCCAGACGTGGGTCCGAGGACCACTTGCCGAGTTCCAGAGAGCTTTCAAAACACTGACCGGGTGATTGGATATAGTCAATTACCCAACCTGTTAGCAAATGGACATTATGTCTCCTACATTCACTGCTCTGTGCTGGCCATCGCACTGGTTTTAAAGGTCCACCTGAAAAGTTTATAATTTTATTATTCTAATAATTTTGGGAGAGATGGCAAAAAGGAACGATCAAAGAGTCACATCCTTTGTGATGCTAAAAATATATAAAACAAAGGCTCATAAAGTGGATTTTTTAAACCCCAAAACAACAGCAATAATAATAATAATAATAATAACAACTATCTGAGCCAGGCACAGACATAGAGCCTATAATTTCATCTTTCAACAAAATCTTATAGAAAATATGATTACCCTTCTTCCTCAGACATGTAAACTGAGGTTTAGAGATCTTAGATAAGCTGCCCAAGATCATAGAGCTAGTAGCACCTGGAGTAAGTATTCTATGTGGTTCTATCCAGTACCTACAATAGGTAGGTAACAAGTTAGCATGTTGTCTTTTGGCTACATACTATATATATATAGTACGTATATATATATACACACACATACACAGAAAAATGGAAATAAAATTTACTCACCATATATTTATTTGAAAGCAAACGGGGTTCCTTTCTAAATAAGTTGATGGCGAGTTACTCACTTTATAAATGGAGTTTGCAAACTCTCATCTGGGGGGAGATCAGCGACAAGTCCCTTGGCACCAGGTACCTGTAAAATATTTCTTATGGCAAATTAGTTCAAACACAAAAAAATGGTTTTAACGCTGACTTTTAAAAAAAAAGATATATTTATTTTAGAGAGAGAGAGAGAGAGAGCAAGAGTGCGAGTGAGGGGGGAGGGGCAGAGGGCAGGAGAGAATCCTAAGCAGACTCCATGCTGAGCGCAGAGCCCGATGTAGGACTCAATTTTACGACCCTGAGATCACAACCAGAGCCCAAACCAAGAGTCAGACATTTAACCGACTGTGCCACCCAGGTGCCCCTTAACACTGACTTTTTATTAGTGATTTAAGAAGCTCTCAAATAGCTGGATTAAGGATTATTGCTGACATTCCAATACCTTAGGGATTCTTGGAAGATGCGGCAGCAAGGGAAAACATACCCCCAGTACCTCCACCTGACGCTGCCCCAGGCATTTCCACGCACATCGGCTTACTTAATTTCCTCTGTGACCTCAGAGGGTCAATGCTACCAACCCCATTTTTGCAGGAAAGAACACTGAAATTCAAGATTTTGTTCCAGATCATGCTATTATTAGACCATGGAAGCTGGCTATTAAGGCTCGGGCTTCCGGTTTACACATAGCTATGTATTTACGTAATAGGGGAACTCACAGCACTTTTCTGGACTACACTGTGGTTCTAACCATCCCTTCATAATGGCGTTCGTATGTGGAGAGATGCTCCGAATTCCCAACAAGAGATGTTGAAAGATGGAGGCTTCTTGTGCATTGGCTAGAACCAACCTTCTTTTTTTTTTTTTTTGGATGAATTTGACCCAGATGCCATCCCCAGGGTGAAGGAGATCAAGCCTCAGTCACTCTACACTGAACCATTTCTCAATGAGTCTATGGTAAACCATGAACAGTGATGGTATACGGATTTACACACCAGGGCATGGGAGCCAGCTAATCTAATCTGAATTCCATCCCTCCAGACTCCGTCCCAAGGTTGGGTAGGAAAGGAATCTCTCTGTAGGCAATGAGAGAATGAAAGCCTAGATTAGTTGGGTTCCCTATCACATTCTCGAGGTGGAGGTGGGGTGGCATTGAGGACCAACCGCTGGGCCCCAGTGGCCTGGAAAGGAACTGATGGGAAGATGTGATTCTTTTTGCTCTGATTGCCTTCGCAAAGCATCCCTGGTTGGTATACCGGAAGCTTTTCACATTCCCACTTTCTTCTAATGATTGAGTTCTACCAGAGGAACAGGATTTGGTCCTCAGTGGAGTGCCTACTCCCTTAGAAAGCCTGAGAAGCCACAGTTGTTCCATGAAGCTACACGTGGAAAAGAGATTAGGCCACGCACCGCTTTAGAACAAGGCCACATCAGGACTCTGGCCTTGACTATAAGTGAATCTGCACTTGACCGTCTCCCTCTGGCTTCCACAGCCTGTCCTCTCTCCCCATCCTCCCCATACAGAAGCAATAATTTAAAACTGCAAAATCGATGGACTTTGAAATCTCCTGGAGAGGGGAAGCAAATCGGGGCTCACAATCTAAGGAGAAAGGGACGTTTGAGAAAAGCAGATTTTGAAGCTCAAAGCCAGCTAATTTAGTCACAGTTTATTAGGAAGCCAATTTGAAACCACAAGCGGGGACTAACCCCGTCCTATTTTAAATAGACTTTCCATTTCCCTTGTCTTGGTCGAAATGTGACTTGGTTAAAATGGAATTGTTTGTGAAATTTCTCCCATCCTAACTTTTAAAAAAAGTTAAGTATTGTGTGCCGGTTTCTTTAAATATTGAACTTTAAATCTGTACTTCTATTTTGCTTCTTTTGCTTTACATCCATTTATTGTTGCATTATTATTACATTTTTTGTTGTCCTTACATTTATTTACTGCTACTGCATTTATGATTATCATTATTAATAATAGCATCTGTGGCAGTAGTAATAATTATAGTAGTAATGGTGGTAAGTTTGTGTGTTCTAGCTTTGGACCCAAATCTCTGCCTAGTTTCTTACTGCAGTGCTGGGCTAGAATATATTTGGGAGATGTGAGAGCTCCTTAGTACAGATGCATGGCAGAGTCATAGAATCTGTTGATCCAAAATCTTCTATCCCAACCTCCTTATCCTTAGATCCTACCCTAATGCCACTTTAAAAAGACAGATCAAAAACTAATATGTGCAGATGGCAAAAAAATATATAAAACACAGAGCGAAATGTAAAAGTTTCTGTCTTTCCTTCAATGTCTATTCCCCCTGGGTAACTATTAGGATTAGTTTCTTACATATTTAATACTTATTCATTCCAGCATATACAGACAGATGTTTCTTATGATCAACTGGATAATTTATACAGACACTATCTTGTGTCTTGCTTTCTCCTCTATTAAATATTATATTTTGGAGCATTATATCAACCCATAGACATGTCTTGTTTTTAAAATAGCCTCCTACTATTTAATACAAAGAAGTACCCTAAATTATTTAACTAGTATTCTATTGATGGAAGCTTTTTCCCTTTAATTAGAAATCATGGGACTACAAATGTACATCTTCCTTGCTTGTGCAAATATATCTATAGGGTAATTAATTTTTTTTTTTTTTTTTTTTTTTTTAATTTAGGGGCTACGGATGGCACTTGCTTCCCGGGTGATGGACATTCTAGACCTCTCTTAATGCTGTGACCAAAGTAGAGAAGCCGGGAAAGATATACGCGACCAAAAGAGAAAAAAGCCAGGAGAGCAAATGATTCCACAAGAGGAACCAAGAACTGTGGACATAAAAAAACAAGAGAAAAAACCCCGGGGAAAGTTTGCTCCAATTCAGTTCTATTCATAATCCCATTAAATCGGGCACCAGAAACCCCACCCTTCACACCTCATTGCCCCTCTGGCTTTTGCCGGCAGACCTTCTCTATCTTCCCAGGGTGGATAGAGGAGGCCGGGTAGGGGAAGACTCGAGCTCCCCCTAGAGGCTGGAGAGCATAGTTTGGGCTCATGAATCCACGTCCCATCCAACTGAAGGACATTTGTAAAAGAAAAATACGCCAGTTAAAACAGCTGGTCACATGCATGCCTCTTCCCCTGGTGTCTTGATTCATGTGCACACAGTTTTGCATAATTGCAGTGATGGTCTCGATTCAATTTTGTATTCTGCTTTCTTCCCCCACTTAATATTATATAGTAAATGTTTTTCCATGTGGCTACATAATCTTTCTAATTACCATTTTAATGACTTCATAATACTCCTTCCAGTTCACATATTGTAATTTATTTAACCACTCCCTATTGTTGGACATTTTTTTATTGTTCCCAGACTTTTACTAATATAGAAAATGGTGCATGCAGTATCTGTTTTCTTCTCTTTGAATGAGTTTTTTAGATGATGGGGGGAGTCAAAGAGTGGGGTTGATTTCACAGCTCCCGATAAACTTTGTTCTGCTGATTCAATAAGCAGCAATGATGTAGGCAGGGTATTAAGATATTCATTTGGACACTTTTCATTTAACTTTTGCGAAGGTAATCATGTAACCTGCCACATCTTTCACTTTATACTAATTCTTCTCTCCTTTCCACACAGCCAACACAGTCATTAGCCTTTGGTTGATCATTTATTCACTTGATGTCTTTTCAGAACTGAATATTTACCAGGAATTTGCTCTAGAGTTGTTTCTTCGATAACACTGCAATTCGTACAGGAAACAGAAATAAAAGACGAGCTGCATCATCGTCTCAGTGAACTCATTTTGTAAAACTTAAAAAAGAAATCATACTTTGTGAAACCCCAGTTGGAGAAAATCTGCTAGCACATCCCAGCTCCATGAAATGGGTAAGCGTTTCATAAAAAGAGAGTTGAGACTAACAGAGTACAGAGCTGACCAAAGCCAAGCATTGTCAGATGAGTAGTTCACCAGTAGAAAAAGATGACAAGGGGGTCCTAGAATCAGAACATTGGTGTTGAAATCCTAGCTCTGCCCTTTACAAGTTGTGAGGACTTAATTTGTCTCCCCCCGTGTTCTCTCTCTCTCAGTGTGTGCGTCTGTCTTTTCCTTAGTATTCATTTATTTTTGGGGTTCCTATTCAACTCTTAAAACTCAGACAAACTATCACCTATGTCTTTTACTTTCCCCAGCTTCTTTACCCTAAAAGTCCTCCTTTACCCAGTGCTCCCAACCCACCAGTGACACGCCTCTCTGCCTCTCTTAGAGCACCTGTCACCTGATGTGTTAGAATGTGACATCTTTGGGGCCACAGGCCATATTCCCCTCCTCTTGGGGTCTCCAGCCTCTAGCATGGTACCTGACACATGTCGGGTACTTGGCAAATGTTTGTTACATTTAATGACTTGAATTGAATGTTTAAGTAATTATGGCACATCAACAGGAGAAAATATACAGCAATTAAAAAGATAATTAGGAAGCCGGCATAGCTTGGTGGAAATATGTTTATGATATGTTTAATGCGAACATGCAAAGTGATGTCTGCATTATGATTCTCACTGTCTGAACATTCTCAGACTAGGTGCTAAGGAGACAAAGAAGAATAAGAGAAGAGGTTTATCCCTAAGAAGCTCAGGGCTTAGATTCTACGGAGGGAGGAAGGTGTGTGTAAGAGTTCCCACGGTGGGAGAGCAATGCTGGTAGTGTGTGAAATGCTGGGTCGGGGGCTGGATTTGTCTGGGGAAGTTGGGTGAGATAGGCCTAACATTTTATGAGAGCTTGGAGATTAACCGGGAGCCAAAAGGCAAGATATTGGAGAAGGAATATTCTTAAATGGGAAAGGCATTGCATTTTAGAGAAATCATTAGACACTTTTGTGGTGGTAGATGGGAAGTGAGAGGAGAATCAAAGTGTAATGTTGAGTTACATTGTAGATGCCTTCATCAGGTGTTTGATCCTTAACATGTGGGCAGTGGGGAGACACTGAAGGTTCTTGAGCAGGGGAAGGGCATGACTACACTTGTTTTTATGACAGTAACCCTGGCAAAGCAAAAAGGACGGACTAAAGGGGCAAATACCCTGGGCTAATACAGCAGGGAGGTGGCTCTAGCTACCTGCGTCAGGTGAGAGGTCATGGGCTTGATGGTGGACCAGAAGCAGGAACAAGTTTGACATACCTTCAAAGGGAGAGTGGACAAGTCTTGCTGAGGAATGGGATGTCGGGACATGAGTAAAGGGAGGATTCTAGGGTAACTCGGGGTGACAGATAATTTCTAAGAAGTGTAAAAAGAGTGGCTCTAGGTAGGAGGGTAGGTGGAATGGGCGAGTGGGGCTTCATTTCAGACATGTTGCCTTCTTGGTGCCCATGGGCCTCACCTCAGCAAAAGGCTGACAAATGCTTCTAGATTCTTAGGAGATAAGTTCCGGCAGAACCATGTCCATAAACTGGGTCTAATGAATAATCTCACAACTTCTATCTCCATGAAAAACAGGAAGCAGGCTACAAAAGGACATAATTCTGGCTTCGTGACTTCAAATCTAGGTTCTTCTTCATCTGTTGTAAGCAAATTACTTAACCTTGTTAAACCTTAAATTCCTCATCTGTAAATTAGAATGATAACTCTTGCCTCACGGGGTAGTGTGGGAAAGAGAGGAGATAAAACAAACAAAAACAACAAAAACAAACATCCGCAGGAGGGACCCAGTAAGTGTCCATTTCACCTCCACCCACACTCCACCCTTCTTTTCCACAGATTATCTCAGAACAAGAGTAAAGGGCTGAAACAGAAACCAACACCATTGTTCTTAAAACAAACATCAAAGAGATCTCTGTCCACCGATGGCTGATTTCTCTAGGGCTCACCTAGTTCTTGCTGGAGTCGAGTGTTGGTGAGATTCAGGGACTAGATCTCTTGAGCTGCAGCCAGTCTGTTTTCCAAATAAGGATTTTTTCAGGGGTGAAATATGGATTTTTCTCGATATGAGCATCACTGAGATCCAATATGTATCAACATCTAAATATGGTGGCTTCATTTATCTTACTTCCTCTCTGATAAGAGAGTAAGACCTTCAGTTTCTCCAGCTGATTTGAACTGAGTCATATATGTGTATGTGTGTGTGTGTGTGTGTGTATGTGTGTGTCTGTATCCAATATTGCTATAACACTGATGAAACAGACTTGCTTTAGGTTAATACTTTAGCTATATCACTTTTAATCCTTGCAACACCCCCACGTGATTTTGTATTCTACCCATATGACGAATGACCAAACTGGTACAGAGAGGTAAAGGGACTTGTCCAAAACTGCACAGAAAGTAATAAGGGACCTAGGATTTGAAAGCAAACCATTTAAATCCGGAGCCCTTACTTTTAACCATGACCTCTCAACCAAGATAGCATTCTCTCCGCCACTCACCACTCAGGGCGGGAAGAGGAGAGA
Organism: Potos flavus; assembly: GCA_028534135.1. Taxonomy (NCBI): domain Eukaryota; kingdom Metazoa; phylum Chordata; class Mammalia; order Carnivora; family Procyonidae; genus Potos; species Potos flavus. The sequence continues at coordinate 105,281,598 of CM052885.1, read as the reverse complement.
TGGAAAGAGAACTTGAGAAAGGGGGAGATACACAAAGCAAGGAAGTGTCGTGTGTATATGTTTTAATTGCTGTTACACGTGAACCATAAGTCACTCTTATTTCTCCATCAAGGGAGGCACAAGGACAAGCAAACAGAATGGCATTTATCTATGATTAAAAAATTATGACCATTTATATGCAAATGAGGGCTGGTCCAAAGCTTCTGGAAGACTGAAGAGGATTACATGGAGTCATAAATTTGGGGTGTTTCTTCTTTTCTGTACACTCCCAGGCCACGTGTGGAGTTTAGGAGGCATCGCCAAGGTGATTGGGAGCAAGAATAACCATCCTGGGTTTTTTTTCCTGTGACCCAGTCACAAGGACACGCTCTTTCCTCTGCCTAGGATCCTCGTTAGCTGGAAAACTCTCGGCCCCCTACCCCAGATCAAATATTGTCTGCTCTGAGAAGCTTTCCACACTAATGAATTAATTTCAGCAGATAGTCTATGTAATGGCACAGCTCATCGTTCATTCATTTACTCATTCACTTATTCATTCAACACGTGCTCACTGTGCCCTTACTGGGTGGCAGGCACTGTCCTAGGCACAGAAGATAAATTTTGTACCTGATTGCAGAGCAAATGAGCAAAATCAGGTCATTATTCTCCTGGGAGTTAACATCGACTGGAGGAGACAGGCAAATGAACAATAGATAAGTAAGGGGGAAAAAAAACCCATAATGGTATAATTTCAGGTAATGAAATGCACAGGGAGGAAGATAAAGCAGGTTGGCAGGTGGGGAGGGGAGGGAAACCCTTCCGAGGGTTTTATGAACAATGACCTAAATGACTTGAGTAGAGTTAAGATCCAGGTCTTAAAAAATCCCAGGGTCAAGAAACTGGCAGTTCAATAGTAGCTTCTCTTAATGTGTGTGCCAAGTGGGGGAAGAAGCTACAGTCAGAAATAATAGACTATGATGACGGTGGTGGTGATGGTGTTGGCATTGACTCTTACTCTTGAGCTCCTCCTGGGTTCTCGCTACCATTGCAAATACTTGCATTCATTATTTCTCACAACAGCCCTGTGAGGTAGGTATTATTGCATCTGATTTGCATATAAAGCAAAAACACTTAGAAAAATAAAATGACTCGCTCAAGGTCACACAATCTGTAAAGGGCACTAGCTGAAACTCAAACTTGCACCTGTCTCCAAAACCTATAACCATCAGTGACCCCTTGTCTTCGCATTCCCAGCACCTGCCTGGTGGGGGGCGGGGGGGTGCACTACAGACAATACTAGGATGAATGGGTGAAGAAGGAGTGAACTCATTATCCTCCATGTCCCATAAATGACATCTAATGTGACTGTGTAAATTTCTGGCAAGTCCAAGACTGGTGTGTATTTAGGTATTCAGTAAGTACTGCATTTCTGAGAGGGTGGTGGGATAGAGCATGAGGCCCCCAAAGGTGAAGACCCTCACTGTGGAAGATCACCTATGGATATGAAATAAAGCATGCTGGTTCTGTGTTTCCCTCTTCCTTTGCACACACATCTCTTCAGCGAGGAGAATTTTCCTGCTACAAATCACTACACACATGCACATACCTCTCCCAATTTATACACACACACACACACACACACACACACACACACAGGCCAGAGATCCAGGTACATTCCTGTGAACAAGCAGGGACAAACCTTTGTAGTACGTAACAAGCAGATAGACACAGTTGCACAAAGATGCACGCTGACAAAGAGGATACACACATGCTCGCGCACTCACCTGACCTCAGACATAGAGAGGCACCCCCAAGGAGCACTCACACGCATCCGAGCAGACACTGGGGTCCACGGGCATGAAGGCAGCCTGCATCCCACCCAGCTCGGCGACAAGTTCAAGTGTTCAGCTCACAACAGCTAGGGGAAATTTGCTGCTTCTCTCTCTCAATCTCTCTCTCTCTTTGCTGCACAAACAGCCAAGTTCCCTGATACTGTCCTCCCAGGTTCATCCTGCTCTGAATGCTTCTTCTCCTTCCTTAACTTATTCTAGAGGGTGACTGTCTCAGCTCCTTCCAATCTCTCTGAGGGGGTCAGCAGGAGAACGGTCAATGGCACAGCTCCTTGGTACTCCCGCTCCTGTCTCAGCGCCTTAGTGATGGACGGTCTCTGTGCCCAGGGCACTCCCCCCAGGCTTCCATGGCGCACTCCCTCAGCTCCTTCTAGCTTTTGTTCAGATGTCCCCTTCTCAATGAGGTCTGACCCAATCCACCAATCCTGCAACACTGCAACGATATCAACTATTACTCGTGAGCATCTCTCAAGGTCTGGGTACAATTCTAGGTGGTTTGTATTCATTTATTCCGCACAATTGCCCTGTGAGATAGATATCATTGTGTCTGATTCACAGATGAAGCCAAAGGCTCAGAAAAGTAAAAGGACTTGTTTAAGGTCACTCCTGTCATCCCTTTTCTTACCCTGCTCTGCTTTTTCTTCTTTTCATAGGACTCATCATTTTCTAACAAATTAGATAATCTATTTATTATTTCTTATTGAATGTTGTCTGCCTTCCCTTCCCCTCACCCTTATACATACTAGAATATATGTTCCACACAGATGGGGATCTTCCTGTTTTGTTCCCAAGCACTAAGCAATGTCTGGTGCACAGAAGGCACTTAATAAATGGGTGCTGAATAAATAGCTGAATTATTAATTACCAAGCACCTAATTTTTGCCAGACACTGCATTTTATTCGGAGAAACAAAGATCACTACCACGGCCCCATTTTGCAGATTAAAAACGAAACAAAACAAACAAAATCCCCTGAGGCTCAGAGAGGAGAAGTATTGCTTAAGGTCTCGGAGCGGGTCTGAAATTATATCCTGCTTACTCCGGGGTGCCATATGACTTTCTTTCTACCCAAGTAGTCGGAGACAAGGGGGCAGTAGCCCAATGGGATCAGTAGAGCGATTCTGAGAGCCTTTAAGAAACCCTAGATGGAGGTGTCCTCCCATGCTGTGCCCATGTCCTCAGGATTATGAGTTGACTAGAAGGGGAGGAATGTTCCCTCTCCCCATTCTTGTCACCCCCGGCCAATTTGCGGGTTTGGCTCTTAGCATGGACCATGTCCCATTGCCAGGGAAGGAACCCCTGACGACCCCCAGGGCTTCTCTGGAGCCGTTTCTTGGACATTTCCTTGTGATTTCTGGAAACCTTGGGACGTCTATGCTCTCGGTCGACTGATCACATGCCAAGGCCTTATAGAGGGACTTCTAGACCAGAAAATTCTGAAAGTCCCCGAGACCCCGTGCAGAATTTCCTTCTTTCGCTGAAGCTTCTCCTTCCTGGCAATCCCATCGCCCTTTGGGGCCACAGCTGGAGCCTCCCAGCTGCAGCTGTCTCTAACTCAGCACTGTTGGTTATGCAAGCCCCAGTGCCCAGAGCCTCTCAGGCACGCTGCAGTCCTGCAGGGAGGCTGCTGTGGAAGGGGCAGAGGTGGGGCAAGAGAGGAGACAGGAGGAGGAAAGCTGGAGATGTTTTCCTGCTTTCCTCCCCCACGCATATGAAACAGTAGATTCTGAGTAGGAAGAAGGCAGGTGTTTCGTGACTTCATTTCAGGAGGGAGCCTAGATGCTAACTCAGGAGTTCCTTCCTTGCAGACGAACAGACCAGGAAAGGAGGTCCAGTTTTCTGTGGAAGAGCAGAAGCTGAGTCCTCCCCTGGACACCCAGATTTCCTGGGGCTCTTTGTCTGCATTTGCAGGGTATGCGAAGAGAAATTCCCGATGGAGAGTGTCAGTTTCACTCTAACCAGAGTGGGAAAGAAAATATAAAAGCTGTCTCATCCTGTCTTTCTCCTCTGGGGCCGGGCATTGTGTCCTCCTTTCTTCTCTTCCCCAGTATCGTTCATGGTCCTCAAGCTTTGTGACTTTTGAACCCATTTGGCTCTTCTCGCCCAACACTCCCCCCGCCCTGCCCCAGCCCTCCCAGGTCTGGTCATTCAGGAGTGATCCTGCTGCTCGATCCGGCTCTAACATCCATGTAGCCTTCTCCAGGTGCGGCTGAGAGGCTGCTCCATAACCAGGGAGGGCCCTGCCCTTTGAAATCTGACCTTTGTGGCGGGTTCCATATTCCTGAAGTCTCATCAGAAGCCATGCCTTGTCCTAGGACCAGACTGCAAAAACCAGCCCCAAAAGGTGCTTCTTTGCTCGTGATTGGAATGAAAGCCTCTCATCTTGAGTCAGGAGTTGTTTTAGGAAGATCAGAAGGTATGTTTGGGGATTTGTCGAATCATTTCTGGGCTGTACCTGGCCGTGAAATAAGGAATATGAGAAGGGAAGAATATTAAAGCAGAAAGAACTGATTCCCTGAAGTCATGCGGTGAGTTAGGGGGAGGCGGGACTGGGGCCTGGGGCTGGCCGCTGGCCACAGGGTCATCACTCGGGGTGGGCACAGTGCAGGAATGCAGGGAAGGGGACAGACAACCTGGGTGCCCAAGGAGTGAAGTGTCACGGAAGGGAACCAGCTGACCTACATCTGACGGACGTACTCTGCTTAAGCATTTCCTACCTCCCAGGAGCAGACATTGTGCTTTTAATGCCCTAATTCATTGACTCTTCAAAACAGTCCTTTGAAATGGGAAAAAGTGCATTCGGACTTGAACTTGGAACTTTCTGACCCCTGTGTTAGTGCTCTTTACTGCATCACCCTCTCTTTAGGTTGCAGACATTTAAACTCAGGTATGTGGGGTTTTGCAGACTCTGTGGCTCTTTTCTATTTTTGGTGTGTGTGATGAATGCTACAAATATCAATTCTCATAATAGGGAGAAATCTGTTTTCACTCTATTAATGGCATCGCTAACCGCGTATTGATTTTTTTAACGGGAAATTAGAAAAATAAAAGATGTTGCAAATGATTGCTATTAGGTCCCACTGAAGGGTTGATAGACTCACTCCTGTGTTGGTGTGAGTAGGTGGAGATCTGAGTCACACACAGAATGAGAGACCTTGAAAAAAAAAAAAGAATGAGAGACCTTGGTGCTCGCAGCCCAAGGGGCACGGTGACAGCCTCAGTGGGTCAAGGTCTGTGCTTAACCTTTAAGCAGCCTCTTCTGTCCTATGTACTGGGATGAAGTAGCATGATAAAGTAGAAAGAGTAAAGATTGCTAATGAAATGTGTGACTTTGAGCCCACATTTGCTTAACCCCTGTGATCCTTGGTTTATTCACCTGTACTCTTTGGATGATTGTACCAACCTCGCAGGGTTTTCTTGAAGACAGAATGATCATACAGAGCATAGCACAGTGCCTGGGACACACAGTGAGGAGTCAACACTTGTTGGATTCTTCTCATTCTCTCCCACCCCTTCTCTCCATTTGATGGAAGCCATGTGCTTGCTTTCTTACAGACGGCACAGAGATCCAGAGACAAGGGCCCTTCCCTTAGTCTTTAATGCATATTACATACCCTGCAAAATATATCTTCTTAGAGCCTCGCTTCTATTATGTAAGGAGGAGAGTGAGACATCTGCCATCACCCAGCTGGTCCCTGGGTCTCCTGTTGAAGGGGCACCAGGGGGATTAAGGACTGATTGACAGGTCTTAGTTTAGATGTGGAAGGACAGCCCCAAAGCAAGAGGTTGAGAGGAGAGACTGTGATAGACAAAAAGAGTTAAGATTCTCTTGATGAGAAACTAACAAGATTTTGGGAAGCTTCTCTGAGGCTGGGAAAAGGAGAGAGGCAAATGTAAGAGGAGAAAGAAGATCTGGGAAAAATGCCAGGCATGTGGCATGCTAAGTTCCTCTTGAAAAACGTGACCAAATTGTCTAATACTCAATTTTAAGTGATTTCTCGGGGTTATTTAGGTAAACATGACAAACATTAGTTTGTTGAAAGTGACTTAATATGTAACAACTCTCGGCATGTACCATTACTGGTGTTGTTATCGTAAATATTGCTATTATATTGTCGTTATGATGCCGCCTTCTGTCGGGCACGTGGTATTTTGGGGAGTAAAAGAGTTGGGGGACTGGCAATGTCCAAAGTGGAGTGCTGCCATGTGAGAAAAAATGGATTAAACATGTAGCTTGTGAGATGCTATGCAAATTAAGCTCATTCAGCAGAAGCAGAAACTGAGGGTCCAAACTGCTTGGAAAAGTCAAAAGTCCCTACCCCCAACCCCACGGTGTCTGAGGGATTGGAAGGGACACTGACCTCCCACCAAATGTTAGATGGAGGTTTGAACCACTTTGCCTTGACCCTCCAAGGGGAGGGTGACCAAAGCTAAAATAGGGTCACATCTAATTCATAGGTCACGAAAGCTTCCAGGACATTGTTACTCTCCAGGCCAAAACCAAAACCCTAATGCTACCTACGCCATTTGCCTCCCCCCTGCCCCCAAGCTGGCTGTACTGTTTGTGGTCTTCTCACCATCGTGTCCCAGACACATCCTGTTGTTTCTTCAGTCCTGTCCAGAGACTGCTGCCTCTGCCTGTTGACTTGTGCTGTCACCATCCCACCCGAAGGGCCAGCCCTGCTTCTCCCTAACCACCCAAACCTGATACTTCGCCAGCCTCGCCCAAGCTCCAGTTCCGTTCCTCCAGCTCCCCAAGAAGCCCGTGCTACCCCTCCAGCCCAAGACTGGTTTTCCCTTATGAGCAATTCCTGGGATCTCTGATTCTCCTTCCCCACCCTCAGCTGGATGATGATGCTCCCCTTGCCACCCCGCCCCCGCACACACACGTAGGAATGTCAAGGACATCATCCTGCCAAGCTGGACTTCAGTCTTAGTCCTCTGGCAGGAGGAAATCATGGGAGTTCTGTAAAAGGGTCCATGACATGATTCCATCTGCTTCAGAACAGGGCTTGGCAAACTTTTCCTACACAGGATTTCGGGGTTCGCATGCCACATACGGTCTCTGTTGCAACTCTTTGACTCTGCCCTGGTCCTCTGAATGTAGCCATCGTCAGTAGGTAAACAAATGAACGTGGCTGGGTAGTGATAAAACGTTACTTACTAAGGGAGGCTGCTGGGGGCGCCATGTGCCAACCCCTGTTTAGAAGATGACTCTAAAGGGGGAGAGGTCCCTCTGCTTTCACCACAAACACTATCCTCAACCTGACCTGCTTGTCATTTTTCCTGATTTCATCCCAAAAGAAAATAGACTAAAGAAATAGTTTGATCACAGTTATCAGGATGGCTACAAACGAACAAAGAAACAGAACGTAGCAAGTGTTGGTACCACGTAGAGAAATTAGGACCCTTGTGCACTGCTGATAGGAGGGGAGACTGGTGCAGCCACTATGGAAAGCCATATGGCAGTGCCTCAAAAAATTAAAAATAGAATTACCATATAATCCAGCAGTTCCACTTCTGATGATCATCTGAAAGAATTGGAAGAAGGATCTCAATAACGTTAATTTGTGTATGCCCGTGTTTACAGCAACTGAGTAATGTCACACTGGCCAAAAGGTGGAGGCAACTCAAGCGTCCGACGGGTGCATGGATAAACACGGAATGGAATGTTATTCCATCTTAAAGAGGAAGGAAATTCTGACTCATGCTCCAACAGGGATGGGCCTTGAAGACGTGCCGCTAAGTGAAATAAGCTATTTACAAAAAGACAAATACTGTTTGATTCCACGTACACGAGGTACCTAGAGTGGTCAAACTCACAGAAACAGGAATTAGAATGGTGGTTCCCGGGGGCTGGGGGGAACAGGAATAGGGAGTTGTTATTTAATGGGTATAGAGTTTCAGTTTTGCAAGATGGGACGTCCTGAGGATTGGTTGCCCAACACTGTGGACTTATTTAACATTACCGAGTTATATACCTAAAAATGGTTAAGATGGTAAATTTTATGTGATGTATATTTTACCACGATTTCCTTAAAAAGTAAAGTTGACGGGGGAGGTGACTGGATGATGGCTCAATCTATTAAGTGTCTGCCTTTGGCTCAGGTCACGGTCCCAGGGTCCTGGGATCAAGCCCTGCATCAGGCTCCCAGCTCTGCGGGTAGCCTGCTTCTCCCTCTCCCCACTGCTCATGCTCTCTCTGGCTCTCTCTCAAATCAATCAATCAATAAAATCTTTAAAAAGAATTTAAAAATAAAAAGTAAAGTTGGTTGCATTAAATAACTTACAGGAGAAAAAAAAAATAGCTTGATTCAGCTCCTTTTACCTCCCCCTACTTTGCTCCGGCTCCCTTTGCTCCCTCGGATGTAGGAACATGGGGTGGCACAGAAGAGGACGCAGTCACTTGGGATGGTCTCTGGCATTGGAGAAACCAGACAGGAATGTCTTTTCCCATCAGCCTTTCTATAGGAAGATGGGCTGTCCTTTCAGCCTGATACAGTATGGTAATTGCTTTCACTCAGCTAGGGGGGCTCTCCCAGGAGCTCCGCCAAGGTGTCATTTTGGGATCTGTCATGTCCTATAGAGCAGTGCTGGGGCCACACGAGTGTCCTCTCCTGCTTAAGCTATTTATATAGATGGTTGAAAACACTTTGCTTGTACAAACTAGAAACTATTAGATTAGGCCAGCAGAGACAGCCAGAGGCAATCTTTTAACAAAGTGAGTGGGATTCAAAGTAGGCATGGAAAGCAAATATTATTTCACTGAGAGTTGATTAGAGAGAGCTCCGTGGATGAGCGGTGACTGTTTTGTTAACTTAGCTGGGGGGAAGCGAGCTGGACCAGGTAAGCACCAGCTGGGTTTGCAGGGGAGCAGCCTGGGATGAAATGGTAATTCCGGGGGTAAGAGGGTGCATCAAGCACCCCTCCACACACATTCCCCCCCTTTCTTTATTTAAAGTACATGATGGAGCTTAGCAGCTGAGAAGTCTCGGTTTGCTCTAAAATTTCTCATTTTATTTCAGGCAAACACTCTATAAATCCAATGTATTGGAAAGCAAATATTGAGGCTGAGTAGGAAGGTCCATTAGATGGAGTGCTTAAGTTCTAGGGCCTGAGCACGTGGGAGGGGTGGGCAGAGAAGCACAGAAACGGAGGCTAGCTGGAGTTAAGAGTGTGTAATATGCGTGCTAGGGAAAAGGCATCTGGGGAAGGTGGGCCCTGGGAAGGAGTTGGGGACAGAAGTGGGGGGGCAGGGGAGGACTGGGGGCTTGCAGGTGGAGGTCAGTTTGGAAGAGGCTGGGTTAGAAAGAGACTCTTAGGGCTTCTGGGAGAAAGAAAATTGGAAAACAGGCCTCAGATGAAATTGATAGTGGGGTGTGGGGAGGGAGGGTCTTGGAAAGAATAGTGGGGGTGCCAGAAGGGGACTCAGTAATTTGCAAATCTGGGCACATAGTGACTTTCTTTTCATAAGCAAATTCCAAGAAGAATGGAGGCCAGGGGTAGACTGAAGAGTTTGCAAGATCATTTATGTTGTCATTTGCATTGCTTTGCAGAATAGCTGTGGGGTTTTTGTGAAAAGTCTCACACTGGCTCAGGCATGTCTGAATCTCCTCCAAGACCCTAGCATGGGGGGGGCCAGGGAACTGGTACTGAGGAGCTGCTTTCTAGAAATGCCCTTGGAAGGAAGGGGGTTCCTACCACTAGAGGTGTCTGCTCAGGGTTAAGGGTCTGGGCTCTGGATTCAGGAAGACATGGATTTAAATCCCATCTTGACCATGTGCTACCTGGGTGGCCTTGGAAGACTCACTTATACTCTTTGAGTCTGTTTACTCATCTGTAGAATGGGGATGATTATACTTCCTTGGAAATAATTATACTACTTCCTTCCTGTAGAGACAAAATGTGATGATGAGTGGTGCTCAGCGTAAGGACTGGCACAGAGAGGTCCTCTCTGTCTATAATTAGACCTTGGGTCTATTAGACTTTGCTTTTTTTCTTTGATTGATGTTGTTATGAGAATAATTCTCAAAAATAACTCCCAAACACCTCCAAGGACTCTCCATGTCTGTGAGCAAAAGTTTTAAAGGAGTATGGGCGTTGTGCCCACAATGGCTGGGTTGGAAGTGACCGCCATGGTTTTTCTCCTTTGACTTTTGAATCTTTGGCCCTAGACTTCCTATAGTCATTTGTTGAGCAATGTTCTCCAGAAAGTTTTTACAGAAAGTGAAGTAGCCAGATATACTGATCCACCACTGGACTCTCCCTTGGATCATACTAATGTCAGAACTTTTGCCTTTCAGTAAAAGTTAGGATTAATTAAGGCAACCCTCTGCATCTTCCCTTCCAACCTTAAGGTTTTAGGAAGAGGTCCTAGAGCTGTCTTAGATTATTAGCACCTGAGAATAAGAAACATAGCTGATTATGGTAATAACCACCATTTACTCAGCTCTTTTCGTGTACCAGGCTCATAACTAACTCTTTTATAGGATTTTCCTCATTCAGTGATTGTCATAGACCCTAAGATAGGGATTATTTTTGTTAACATACTACAGAAAAAGAAACTTAGCCCAATAGTATGTAGTATTTTGCTCAGGATTATACATTTTCTAAGCAGTAGGCCTGGGACTTGAACAAGTTCAGCCAAATCTGAAGTCATATTTGAAACTGAAGATTGCCATCTTCCAAGTGGGCTCCACAATGGGAGCCAAAATGGGGACAAATCACGAAAAGCCTTTATTCCCAGGTGAGACCCTTCGTTATTAGGAAAAGATGATAATTAATCTCCTGGGATAAGGGAAGGGCAGATTTAATTTTGCCCAAAATGAATTTGTCCTAATTGTTACTGATATACAGCGCTTTGGACTCTTAATCAATGATGTTAGCAGTTTTCAGTGTTAATTTAATTAGTACAAGAGACCCCGCTGGTAGAAATATTGGATAATTAGTGTTTTATGTAATGGCTTATGAAGTACCCTGTAAAAAACTTCAATAATCACAGATTCTCAGCTTTTATCAAAGCACAATATTTAAGAGGATAAATCCTTGCTTGGAGGCTGGTCTGATAAAACATCAGTTGGTGCATCAAATTCCCATTCCTATTGCATTGTTCTGGTTTCCAAAAGATAAAGATGAGTCATATCTGGTTTTGCCAGAAAAACATTTCTAGGGGTGACTTTAGACACACAGAGATTTTCCCAGATGTAATGCTTCAATGACAGTAAAAATCTGAGGGCTATGCACTTGGATTCCTGCTCCTGAGGGAAGAGAAAAAGCCCCATTTTTCTAAGTCTTGGATAGCTCAATAGGAAGAAATTGTGGCTAGAGGAAGGATTTCAGGTAGTCTAATAAGCATATAGACAATATAACAAAGAGGGTTCTGGGTAACTCCCAATGTGTACATGAGTGTGTGTGTGGGAGGGGGTGGGATGGTGTACTCATAGATTGATTGAATATATTCTATGTCTCAGAGAAAATGGCCTGAGTCATTCTGGTGACCAGGGACTAGGGGCATTTAGGGAATATAAAAGCAGACATTTAAAATAGTTCCTTGTCCCTGTGATCCTGCCCACACACCATTCCCAAGCAGGTGGGTGAAGACTCCTCTTGAAGCCTGATTACAACAGTTGCAGGTAAAGTTTCTGTCTGTACAACCACCTGATAGGGTATGTACCAGCTGAGAGCCCAGTGCATATAATGGAAATGATCTTAAGCTGGACTAATTTCAATTCTCTAAGAAAAGAGATGATGACAAAATAAAATAAAATAAAATAAAATAAAATAAAATAAAATAAAATAAAATAAAATAAAATAAAATAAAATACCATGTCTGAGTTAACCAACAAAATACCTCCCTCCTTGCCCTGTGGGATTTAGGAGTGTAGAGAGCCTAAACCTTGGCTTTCGCCACCCAAATGTTTCTCATGGGGGATAGTCTCCCAAGAATTTACAACTCCAATATTCTCTTAAAATCATATGCTGTAGTTGTGCCTGGGATTGGCTAATGTTATATGGTTCCTTACCCCAGAAAATGAAAGTCTTGGAGACCAGAATGTCAGATTCAAGATTTGCAACTTTAGTATGCTCTGGTAGATACAATCCAAGATGTTCCAAACTCAACTCTACTCCTTTATTTTAAAGCCACATTTCTTCCTCAACTCTCTTAGTTGGTGAGTTAGTGGCCCAACCATCTACCCAATACCAGACCTAGAAATCAGTGGTTTACTCTTCACTCCTTCTTCCCTTTTACTTACCACTCATACGGTTCAGCAGTCAAGTCTAGAGGGTTTCTTAGTTAGACTTTTTAAATCTGTATTCTCCTTATCTGTCAATATCAATGCTTGACTGAAAGCCTTCGTCAGCTCTTGCCTGGACTGTAAAATGGTTTCGGAGACAGATGGGACACCAGTCTTGCCTCCCCACCGCCCCATGTGGCCTCTTCCCACTCGCTGGAGTCAGCCATCTGAAACACAAATATGACCTTGTCATTACCATTTCACTTCTGTAATGAGCCTTCATGACCCATGAGATAAAGTCTAAACACTTTGGCACAGCATCGCTGACCCTTGGTGACCTGGTTTATGCTTAAACCTCCAATCTCGTCTCTAACAGCTTCCTGCCTCAAACTTACGCCCCTACGTTCATGTTATTAATTAACTATACATGTCTTTCTAATTTTTGTTGCTGTGCCTTTTTCCTCTTCTTTTTTCCCTTTCTCTTCTCTCTTTTCTTCCTTTTCCAGGAAGGATTTCCCACCTTTACTCATACAAGGAAGCCAACCCTCACCAACCCTCTCCATCCCAAACCCAGGATAGATGTCCCCACGGATGTTTTCGCAAGGTACTATAAATAGGTCTTCCTATTTCTCCATGTACAAAATAATCTTTTATCTATCTGATTAATGTGATTGAATCTCCTCATAGACTGAGCTCACCATAGCCAGAAACCATGCTTTCTGTTTTTAATCATTAACACCTAGGACAGAGCCAAGCAATTAGCAGGTAGACACCATATGTTTATTTCACACATAAATTAATGAATATTACTGAATAATTTATCCAAGGCCAAAAGAACTTAAACCTAACCCCAGTCTTCTTATTTAAAATTGCATTATTTTTATTGTACCTTATTCTCTTGTTTAAATATCAAGCTCTGCCTTGATTTTTGCTTCTAGAATTTGATCATGTGTTTGCACTTCTCTCAGCCTACCGATGAATACAAAATAAAGATGCTTTTAAGAAGACACACACACACACACACACAAACACATTCACAGACAAGTGAGGAAGTTTACTACTGACAGACCATGAATTAGGGAATCGATAAAGAATGCACTTTAGGGGAACACAAATATTCCAGAGGACTGTCTTCCAAGTAAGATGTAATAGTGAACAAATGAAATGATAAATATGCATATATATAGATATGATTATCTCCATGCAATAATAATAAAATAATATTTAATTTGTAGGTTTAAGAGGGCAATTTTTAAATAGTGAACAACAGTATTTAAGTTGAGAGGGCAATAGCTGAACTATGAGTTTTAAGATCCTTTTATGAGTTATAAGATTTAATGTATCGGTTATCTTTAATGTTTATATAGCTAAATATATGCTAAAATTCTAAGGATAACCATTATGATCCTAGAAATAAAGTGTATAAATTCTAAACCAGTAGGGGGAAAAATAGTACAAGGTAAAAAACACATAAAAAAACAAAAATGCTGGTAAATTTGAATACTCACTAATTCTAGAACTGAGCAATTCTGAAGTATGTACCTTAAAAATAATGTTGTATATTTGAACCATGAAAAAACGTTTGAGAATTTTCATAGCGAGTCTTTTGGGTTCCTGAACCCAATGCCACTGTGTGTGGGTGGGAAGTCCCCTCACACCACCAGGTAATTCTTGGGACACCAGCCAGAAGACAACTCAATTCTGACACTATCTGCCTGGAGACAGCATCAGATCCTACAGGTTAAGGGTCAGTCCTATAAGTCTCTCCCCTTACCCAGCTTCAGATGCCAGTTCCAAGCCTACCTTGCCATCTCTGCTTCTGAGCGACCTGCTATAGACTGAGGAGTTCCAACGATCCCCTCCTTGGGTTTGATTAATTTGCAAAAGCAGCTCGTAGAACCCAGAACAACATTTCACTCACTAGATTCCCAATTTATTATAAAAGGATACAACGCAGAACAGCCACATGGAAGAGGCGCACCCGGGCAAGGTACCGGGAGGGGCGCGAAGCTTCCTTGCCCTCTCTAGGACACCCCTCTCCCAGCCCCTCCAAAGGCTCTCCCAACCCCATTCTTCTGGGTTTTTATGGAGACTTCATTACATACGCACAGTGGATTAAATTGTTGCCCATTAGCTATTGGTTCGACCCCACAGCCCGTCTCTTGTCTCTGGAGGTTGAGGTGAGGAGGGAAAGTTCCAGGCTTCTTATTCCTTGGACGGTTATCCTGGCAACAAGCTCTCAACCTTAGGTGAGGTTCAAAAGTCCCTTCATTAACATAACAAAGGGCAACTTTATTGCTTTCATCACTTGGGAAATTCCAAGAGTTTTGGAAGCTGTGAGCCAGGAACCACAGATCCATTTCTCATTTCAAATCGCAATATCACAGCGGGTCTGATTGCAAAGGCCTTAATGACGCTAATGGTAGCCAGAAAAAAACAAATGGGTTGCATTTACGTAAGGGAATAGTTCACATCTGTGAAAATATATGACCCATGGCTGTATCCAAAACCACGTGTAGTATTCCTAAAAGTTCAGAAACAAAGCAAACCTAAAGTAAATATTGATTAAGACTATATACTTAAGTGATAAAATTGTTTACAGGTTCCCCCCACCCCACCCCGCTTTTCGAAAGTTTGCGTTACGTCACTTTACGACAGACCCGCTTTAATACGGTAGCTGTTCCGGCTACTCCGCAGAAATGCAAAGAGGATTTTTGTTTTTATGAAAAAGCGGGACAAGTGGAAATGCGTTTGGCGCTGTTTGGCGGCGAGCCTTTATAGAGGCAGCCGCACCCCCTCCTCCTGCACCCGGCGGAGCAGCGTGAGTGGCGCCGTCCAGCGCCTTCCCCGGGAGCCACACGTAGCATCCCAGCGTCTGCTGCACAGCTCTGAGCTCGTCCGTGAGCATCTGTGCTCTATCTGGGTTTATTTTGTGCATCCAGCAGCAAGATGTGGCCAAAGGTATCAGAAAAGCCTAAGAGAGGTTATTGTGGGGGTTGGGGACGCTCAGAAATTTTTCCGTGTAAATTATGGTAACTGCTTCTTCGCTGTATGCCATTTCAGCTTACAGGGTTTCGTAGGAATGTTCTAGTTATGGAGAGCGGGGAAACCTGTATACATACAGTAAATGTAAAAGGCACTGAACAGCAAGAGTATGATAAACACAAAATTCAGGAGAACCATTAATTCAGATATGGGGGCAGTGTATGGAATGGGGGGAAAACCTTTGATAGAAATCACTGCTCATATTCAGTTGTTATTTTAGGTAAGTTAATGGGTATTCATTTCATGAATATGCTTCATAACTTATAGAACTGCTAGAATTTTTTTAAAAAGATTTTATTTATTTATTTGACAGAAAGAGAGAGAGCACAAGCAAGGGGAACTGCAGGCAGAGGGAGAGGGAGAAGCAGGCTCCGCATGGAGCAGGGAGCCTGATGCAGGACTTGATCTCAGGATCCTGGGATCATGACCTGAGCTGAAGACAGATGCTTAACTGACTGAGCCACCCAGGCGCCCCAGACTGCTAAAATTTTGTATTACATGTTACATTAAAAGATAGCACACACTATAGTAAAAAGATATGAAAAATAATCCAATTTATACTTAAAACCAGTAAAGGGACTGGACTGTGAGCCGGGTGAGCAGCCATGTATGAGGGTCTAGGTCAGAGATGGCAAAGAGGGTTCACAGTTCGGGGTCTGAGGTTGTTTCAGGGGGAAAGTGCAACACTCCATTAGTGATATCTGCATGGGCATGGCGATGGGTGACCAAACATGTGCTGTAGATTTATCATGGCTGGCCTAAGTGATTTACCCCTATAGAAGGGAGCTTTGCCTTATGGAGGGGTTGGGAAGGGCTTGAGCCAGTTTAAAGACACAGAGCTGTATTTGTTATCTCCCTTCCTAATCAGGGACCTGCTGGGGAGAGGGACAGACATCTCCACGATGGAGGCCTGCGGGTTGGTGGTGGTTCATCTGACCGGTGAGTCGAATTCACACATTACTCACAGGGCAACACTTCCCTTGAGAAATGGAAAATCTTGATCATGAACTCATCTTCATTTGGGCTTTTTGCTATGAAAACCTGGGGCTCACTGACGTCTGTACCCTGGCTTCAAATCCCTAAGTTTGCAAATTGCCTGGTTAACTCATCTAGGGAAATGAAAAGAAAGGGAAACTTTGGGCGAGGGAAGACAACAGGAAGGGTTGACACAGGGCAAGGGGATCAGATACTGTGAGAGAAAAAAGGGCGCCAGGCTTGCAATAAAGACTGACCTGGGAAAAGGGTAAAGGGCGGTGGAGAGTGCAGAGGAATTATCGATCACGATCCCTTGGGGTGACATATATCAGCCCTTGATTAGGTGTGAAAAGTTGACAGGCCTGAATTGCCTACGACTAATTAATGGCCGTGAGTGGCTTTGAAATCCAGGGATGAAAGCAAAAGGCTCTGCCTACAAAAGCCAAGTGGCATCCGTGATTTAAACTGGTCAGTGTTCTATGGATTCTCAAGCTCGCAAGAGGCTGCTCTGCCCTTGTCACGTGACACTCTGGAAAGTTCACTGCTGAGGATGGCAAGTGCATTGCTCTTCTTTCCTCTTGTCTCTACAACCTCTCGTTCTCCTTGGAAAGAGCTCAGCTTTGCCTGCCCCACTGAAGGAGCCAGGAGTCCTCCTAGGTCCTCCTGGGGGCAGGGGAATTGTGCTCCAACATTAGATCCCCATCTGCTGGGGATTTGCCCATTCATTCCGATTCTAATGTATTATTTTTAGTTGTTCTTTTTCCCTAATCCTAGATTCTCCCCTGCTCCAGTTAGGAGGCAGTCTCTTTCAGCCACTGGCAAGCCATGTGGTTCTTAATGAAGCTCTGGCCCTCTAGGCCGGAGGGGTGGAGAGAGTGCTGCCAATCTATTGCCAGATTAATGGCCTGTGATCTTCTTTAAAGAAAATTGCCCTCTTCAGTGGCTAATCTCCCCTAGTTTAGTGGCAGTATGAGTAATCCTGCATTCTCCACAAGCCAGTAAATAGAGGCATCTCAGACCCAGCCAAAACTTCTAATTTTTCACTGGCTATAGGTTGAGACCAGCCCAAATAGCTGCAGAACAGTATGGTTTCGGGGAGGATTTTTCTTTATTTCAGAGCTTCCCTTTTTCTTTTGCACACACCAATCTGGAAACAGTATCCTCAGGGCAAGTCAGTGGTGAATTTGTCTGCAGTGGAGACAGGGCATGGCAGGGTTGGTTCACTTTAACTTTCTGAAGAACATTAGCGAGAATGATAGCCGTTTGGAGGAGGAGAGGACACACACCAGGCAGAGAAATGCAGGGATAGGCCATCGAGCAAGGGTAAACGGGACCTTGGACATGGGTGTGTGAATCCAAGTGTATGAACTTCTGATGAGAAAGGGCGAGGCCAGCTGACCCATTCTGATGGTGGGCAACCTCACCCATGCCTGGAGAAAGCTGAGCACCCCTGCAGGACTCTGCAGACAAGCGGGGAAATTTACACATCTCTGTGTCACGTCCCATGGACCTGTACCAACTTTGCCATAGATGGGGAAATGTCTGTACATCTGAAGAACTGTGAAGGAAGCTGGCCATCTTTATAGTCAAGAGTGAATCATCAGGCTACTCAACAAAGGCAATCCTGGGGCTGCTTGACAGAAGTAAAGGGGGCTTCCTCACAGATGTTTATTTCGCTAGGTACACCTTCTAAAGAGCCTGCAACATCTGCATTGCACATGACAGGGGAGAGGCGCTTATACTTCCGTATGCATCCCTACCACCCGGGAAGGATGTTAAAAATACAGGTGCCGGGGTACCACCACCAACTACCGAATCAGATCTTCATCACTGGGGCCTAGAGAAGTGTGTTTGTAACACAAGCCCTTAAGAGAAGCAAATGCACAACAAAATTGGAGAAGCTGTTCTTCAGGGAATGGTGTCTATTTTGCGGGAAATACTGGCCTCTCTTTGCTCCAAGTGATTCTTAATTTTCTAAAAGGATCACGATGCTAGCATCAGAGAGAAATCGGGCTATAGATGCTCTTCCTGATTATAGTTTGTTGTAGAGGAATCAAATTCCCTGATTCCTCTCCTGATTCCCTTCTCCCTTCTCCCTGGGAAATCATCTCCGAGGGCATATAACAAATGAAACCTCAAATCAAATCATGAAAGGAATAGAAGTGGGGAGAAGTGCTTGGAAATGTCACAAAAATTAAGTAAAGCCTAGGGAATCTATTGTCTATGCATGATGCTCCCAGGGTTCAACCATTTGAAATGCGGCTTGGGCCTCCACCAAATCTCCCAGCAGTAGTCTTGTGCCACAGCAGATCTTTCTTTTCTTGAGCTTTCAAAAATATTTGTTCACGTCGACCCTCTTTACAACAATCTGACTTCTGGGCTTTTGTACGACACAGATTTATTTGGGGTTTCCCCAGCATCTGAACCCCATTCTGTGTTTCTCAGCCTACTTTTCAGGACTTCCCAGTAATTCCCTGAGTTATCCAGTGGTTTTTCAGTAAGCTCTTTTGTTTTGTTTTGTTTTCTCACATCAACTGGAGTTTGGATTCTGTTACTTGCAACTAGAGTTAGTGACTAACAAAGCTCCTAAGCCCCTACACCCCTGATTTTGCTCATCTTCTGTCCATTCCTTCTCAGCCTCGTTTGGACATTCCTTTATCATATAGTGCCTTAAATGTTGGTATATTTCAGAGACCTAATCAACTCTCTCTCTACAGTTCTCCTTGGCTCTACTAATTTCCGTCTTCAGCTCACCAGACATTTTCTATTGTTCATCTTTAAAGCATCACGGCAAAAAGCATCACCTTTCACCCAGTTGCCCAATTGAGAACCCCAAGTATCACCACTGACAACTTCTTCCCCACATAGGTGACATCTAATCGTCAAATCCCATTGATTCCGCTTTATTATCACTCAAATCTACTCTCTTTTTACCAATGCTATTGTCATTGCCTTAATTTAACCACCACTACTTTGCACCTGGATTCATGCCTGGCCCCCTTCTTGCTCTCCCTGCCTCTAGCGTTGACCCTCCAGGGCAGCCAACATGAACTTCTAAAGAGAACCTCTAATCATGTCATTTCATATTTACACTTGTGCAGTATCTCCCATGTGGATAAATCCAAAAGGCCTAATTATAATGACAATTCATAATTATAATGCATGATCTCCTTACCTCTGCAGTCTCGCTTTTTAGTACCTTCCCCAAATCACCTACCCATCCACACACTAACGTATTCCTTCCATCCCCATCTTACATGAAGATCTCGGGTTTTCTGAAAGCACCTTGTCTTCTTGTGTCTGGACCCCCATATATGATCCCTGTGCCTGGAATCCAAACCTCCCTGAACCCTGCCTCTCTTCTTTGGGCGACTCAGACGCAAGATTTAGGTATCTGCTTGGAGACCTTGCAGTGAGATCGAGGTATTTTACCTATGTGTTCCCTTGGTGCTTAATATTTTTCTGATCACATAATCAAGTATTTATGAAAGCAGGTCATAATTGCTGCTTTACTCATTCGTTTCCCCCCCGGATATTGTACTTGTTATGGTGCTGGCTGGAGGAATTGTGTTCTCTGCGCTCCCTTCACCCCTATCTCCACTATGCTTAGCAAATACTTCATTGGTTTGAATACTCTGATTAGAGAGGTCAAATAAAGAAGAAAATAATGTCCATGGAACACCTCTGCAGGCCCCATACAACCCTCCTTCACAGAAATGACTTCATTTCGCTCTTGCACTGTGGTCTGATTATAATTCCTATTTCATATTAGAGAAAGGTTACCTCAAGAGTGGTTAGTCAGTGTTCCCATTATCATTCAAGAGGTAGTTCTGCGGTGTGATCTCAGGTCGGCCTGATGTCAAAACCGACAGCTGCCCAGCACGGACTCTTCAATGTTGACCGACGCTTCAAAGACAAAAAAGAAACACTCACAACTCGCTGTTTGTCTCCTTGCTGTCTAGGGAGGCAGAAGGGAAAGCCGGTTCCATTCCGTCTTTCCCTAAAAGTTTTCCATGCAGCATTCCAGGCGTGAACTTCAGGTATCACCAGGGGAAGGACCCCATCGGCAAAAATGAAAATTTAGATTTCCTTCCCAACAGGTTGTGTCGTTTCATACCACACTCCACTAATAGGGCACGTCTCTTCTGGGAAGAAAAGATTTACAAGGATGAATAGATAATTAGAAAATTGAATTTACAGTAACAGCTAGCATTTGTTACCTTCCCAAAGCACTTTTGCATATAGACTCTCATTTAGAGGATCCACTAAGAGGATTCGGATAATTCAGTTTGCAAATGCAAAGGCCAGGAGGTGATTTTCTAAGTATTCAAATACACTCAAGCTCCTGACAAAAGAGCGACACACTTACTCCTTGAGTTGGAATTCCATCAGAGGAAGCCTCCCACGTGCGGGTCATTTCCATGACTTACCCCACTTCTTGGTGACACAGGTATCGTTATCTAACCTCAGGTCACCACCACGGTGAGGTGTCAGACTCTAATTAGAGATCTTTTTCAGGGCTTCTAGGGAAATAGCTGCACTAAACAAGCAGCGACCCCCATTGCTCACCGTCAGCATCAATACCAGCCTTGCAAACACACTTAAGACTGTGTTATAAAGCAAGACATAAAGAAGATAAAACAGATTTTAAATTCAGAGTCTTGTAAAATGTCTGTTTCAGGGCAATGGAAAGGAATGCCCCGTGGCTCTCCTGTTCCGGGAGGGAGGACACGGCTTGGGCAGGTTAGTGGAGTCACCAAGGGTCACATGGGTAGAAGGTGGAAAACGGGAGACTGAACCTTCGAGCTTCTCACTGATGCCAGACCGTTGTCCCTTAAACCAGGGTTGCCTCTTGGTGATAGATTTTCAAAGTATTGGGGTGCTCACTGATGAAACTGGAATTCAGGCAAACCCATCTCAGAGGAGGACTCTTACAAATCACGTCAAGGGGGTGGTTGCAAGGGAGTAAGCCCAGGTCCCACCATGTGCCACTCAAAGAGAAGAGAATTCTTAGAAGGCACATATCGATAAACATGGGACAAGGCACCAGGAGAGTAAACAGAAAACAGATATGTGCATTGTATTTGTTTTCTGTGACTGCCATAACTGATTGCCATGAACTTGGCTACTTTAGAAAAACATAAATTTATTATTTTATAGCGCTGGAGGTCAGAGTTCTAACATTAATGTGTGAGCAGGGCTGTGGTCCTTCTGGAGGCTTCAGAAGGGAAGCCAATCTCCTATCTTTCCAGCTTCTAGTAGCTTGCCCTCCTTTCTTGGCTTGTGGCCATGTCCTCCATCTTCAAAGCTAACAAAGGTGCATCTCTTTTTGACCTCAGCCAGGAAAATTTTCTTCTTTAAGGACTCACGTGATGAGATTGGGTCCTTTTGGGTAATCCAGGATAGTCTTACATCCCAAGGTCCCTCTCCAGGCCCACGACCTTATGCACATGTACAAAGCCCCTTTGCTACACGTGGTGACATATTCCTAGGTTCCAGGGATTAGACTGTGGGCATCTCTGAGAGGCCACCTTTCAGCCTGCCACATACATAAGCAGGGCCTAGGAAAGATGGAAAATGGGAAGAGCAGGTACGATTTGGTCATGTAGAAGTACAAGAAAGGATATTAGGGGAAGATGGAAGGGAATATGTAAGGACAGGGTAGATGGACACATTGTTGAGAGCTAAAATGGGCCAAAGTAGGGACCAATCCATGTTTTGTGGGACCTGAGCTTAAGTAAATTTTTTAAGCCCTTTAAGAAGGAGAATAAAATTATTAATGAAACTTCCTAAGACCCCTCTCAAGGCCTTGGAAGGAGCTGCTGCCCCTGAAGGTCCTGGCAACTCAAGCTTTATGAGCGTTACAGCAATGTCACCTCTGAGCCAGGGACTATAGAAGGTGTTCTAGATATTATCTTTACTCACCCTCTGCACAGGTCTAGGAAAACTTGATTTGGAAAATTTGATGGAACAGGAATCCAAGCCAGGTTGGGTGATTCGGTAGCACACCCACCCCTCATGCCATGCTCCTCCTGCTAAGAATGGGACAGAGATCTGTAGCCCAGCACTGAGCTTAGCTGCTTGTGTGATGTTCATGCCAAGTAATAATTTGCATTGGCATTTCTGAATTTTGCAGTTGTCTTGGAACAAATACCCAAGCAGCATTCTCTGCCGCATAGGTGGGAATGAAGCAGAGGCCCAGAGCTCAGCTGGGTGATGGGAAGAGGAAACTCCAAGGAATTCAAGGCCAAAGCCAGTGGGAGCTAACAGGAGGCCTGGTTGGCAATGACTTGATGTGAACCAATTCAAGACCATCCCTATTGGCCTCTTCTTATTGTCACGGGGCCTTTCTTAAAGATGTCTCCTCTTGTCGCCACCTCTTCCTATTAGTCACACTACCCTGAACACATGGGGTTTGTATATTCCCGTTTTGAAGCAGGGCAATTTGGATAGAACCTGACACCTTATTACCATTTAAAAAAAGCAAATCTGACTCCAATGCTGAATTTTACCTATTGCCAAGTTTTATCCCAATTCTGGCCTTCATTTCTTCCTTTGAGCATTGCCCTTGCTTCTAGAAACAATTAAACTCTAGGCTCAGACAGAAGGAAGGCATGGGATACTGTTTACAGATGAAATTTTTTTTGTGTTTTTGTTTTTAATCTTTTTTAAAAGATTTTATTTATATATTTGAGACAGAGAGACAGAGAGAGAGCACATGAGGGGTAGGGACAGAGGGAGAGGGAGAAGCAGATTCTCCACTGAGC
This sequence comes from Potos flavus, assembly GCA_028534135.1. Lineage (NCBI taxonomy): Eukaryota > Metazoa > Chordata > Mammalia > Carnivora > Procyonidae > Potos > Potos flavus. Next base: position 105,258,748 of record CM052885.1, on the reverse strand, counting down.
AGGGAGCCTGAAGTGGGGCTCGATTCTAGGACCCTGAGATTATAATCTGAGCCAAAGACAGATGCTTAACTGACTGAGCCACAGAGGTGCCTCCTCCTTTTTTGTTTTAATAATGTATTTCTTTAATCCAATATATCCCAAATGTTATCATTTCAGCATATACTCAGTATAATTATTGAGATAGTTTACATTTTGTTTTTTGTACTAAATCTTACAGATCTGGTACGTATTTACACTTAGAACTCATCTCGATTAGGATTGGCTACATTGGGAGTGCCTTCTGTGCAGAAGAGCACAGACTTCGAGACTTGATCAGATAGATCCAGGCTTGTTGATTGTTTTCATTTTTGTTTTGCCAGGAAGGAAGGAATGCCTGGTGGCCTCTGTTTGGTGATGTTGGCAGCCATTCATGGTCATCGTTTGGGTCTTTTAATTAATTAGGGCTTACAAAGTGGTGACATATTGTCACTCTACCTGCATTTATTTGCAATACTTCTCCAGAGGGATATATCCCATCCTCAACTATTTGGTTACTAGGAGGAACAGTTTATATAGAAAAATCAGAATGCATAATGCTCGATTCTTTCCATTTATCTATCATTTTCAAAATGCAGATGCAATTTTTTTTTTGCAACTCTTTAATTTGTGGGGTACAGGAGGCTTAGAAGTGATGGGATGGGGAAGAATGGAAAAGAGAGAGTCAGGTTCAGTGGGAGAGTGAGGGGTATGGTGTGGTTCCAAGAGGACCATCCCACATTCCTTAATCTTAAGGACAAGGAAAAAATACTGTACATTTACAATGGTTGAGTGAATCAGGTATTTTCTTCAGGAAGGAGGGATCTCATCCCCACTTCCAAATCCACACTAGCAGGAGGGAAGTAAATTGTCTTTGTGTTTCAAGCTCCCTTGGGGAGTTTGTTCTGGATTGGCACAGAAGGTGAGACTCTAGAAGCTGGTGCTTGGAGTCAAGGGTGGGTGAAGCCTTAACTACTCAGTATGTGAATTACGGAAAAGTTGGTCACCGGGGATTTTCATGGGAGCTAGAGACCCATGCCCTAATTATCCACAGTGCCCTGGATTGGGAGTCTCATTGGGAGACAGAGCAAGCTGGACACCAAGACCCAGAGCCTTTAATGAAGACTCCGTGGCTGGGCCTGTGTTCCGGGGGAGGACCCCATGAGGGGCTAGAGGTGGAGCAGGAGACTAAGGCTAACAAGGGTGGACACCCGGATTAAGGGTAAAGCCCTTCTTCCTTTTCCCAGATAATCTTTAAGGGCTAAGTACTTTTGTTTTCCATAGTTGGTAAGAGCAGATTCTAGAACAATCCTCTACCACCACCTTTGCCGTTTGTGGGCTTGAGCTGAAAGTCTTTTGTGCCTCAATATCTGAAAAGTGGATAAAAATTCTAGTAATTACCTTCATGAGGTTGTTGTGATAAGTGAGACAAAGCACTTAGGATAGTGCCTGAAACTTAGCAAGTGTCACGTGTTTACTGTATTTCATTAATTGTAATAAAATAATAATTATGATTATTACCATTACTTCATGACCTAGGGGAGGTGGAAGGGTCACTAAATATAACAGAGATTGATTTTTCTTCTAAACGTATTGAAGCTAGGTTTAATTTAATTGGGGGGAAAATA
>CM052885.1:105152112-105256605 GCA_028534135.1 Potos flavus | reverse complement strand
GCTAAATTAAAAAAAAAAAAAAACTGCTAAATTAAAACTGCTCCTTCAAAATCTTCTGATCTGTGCATCAAAATATCTCAGTGAGTCTTAAAGGGGCCACTCATTGGAGTCCTAGAGCAGGACACACACCTAATGTTCCAAAAATGTATAAAAGAATATTTGGGGGGGGGAGGTTGGTGGTGGGGGAACCTTGGGAGGATATTATGCATAGAAAATGGAAGGAGTGAGTTTGAAACTTGTAGAAGATTGGATAAAAATGGTGGAATTCTAAGAATGGTTAGAAGCCCAGGAAGGGAGCACTGGAGGGCACGGGAGGGGAGCTCGCTCTAGGTTTTCCATCATAGGGTCGGCAAGGAAAAGTGTGTGCTGCAGAAATCACAGCTTAGGAGGTGGCTCGCCCCTATCACTGGGCCGTGCTTCCATATAGCTGGCCTCACAGCTGACTTTTACAAGGTCTTTGGAGAATTCCATTTTTGACACTAGTTTTTAATAATATCTGGATGAAAGGGTAAAGGACCAAGACAGTGCCACAAGGGGGTATTAATAGTGATATTTAAAAAGGACAGAAGGAAGGTCTTAACAAATGGAGGCAGTAGGCCTTGATTCACGGAGATGATTGTCCTCCCTGGGGCTCCTGCGGGAAGGCAGGCCGGCGAGGGGGCAGAGGCCCGGGCACCCCGTCAGCCCCGTTTCCCCGGCTCTTCGGCCGCCTCACCTTGCCACAGCTGCAGCCAGATTGGCTCAGAGCTGAATGTCTAACCCATAGTCCGAGTTTGCTTGTGTTTGGTGCTTAGAACCAACAGATGACAACGGATCCGGTTTGGGGATGTGTCTTACGCATTCCTGTTCCACACGCTCCCACTGGCTAAATCCATAGGGTTGGGACTCTGTCCAGCATCCTTGTCTGATACTCTAGTCTTTTGTCTTACTACAGTTTTGCAGGGATCCTAACTCCTGACCAGCCCTTGTCTGCTTTCCATCTCCGCAATAGCTGCAGTCCCCAGGATTCTTGGCCACCAACTTTAATTCTGCTAGGGATACAATATTTATCTGGAGCCAAAAGACACTGCCTAGTGGGGCTTGATCTCCTGCATTTGTTTATAGGAACCTGCCAAGTTCTCAAAGAGATACTTTTCCGACCACTGACTTGGCTAAAGGAGCAGGAGGTTCTCTCCAGCTGAATGGTTCCGCCCCTAGGATTCTTGACTCTGCCTTTGTGTACCTGCCTCACTCTCCCCTTCCGATGGCTCCTCTTGTTACCTGTTACTCTGTACTCGAATAACTTGATCTTCACCTGCTTCCCAGTCTCTTGGAAATCTAGGATGCAAATGTGGTTTTTCCTTTGTCCACGTGCCCCTGCCAAAGTGGAGACCATTCTCTTCCTCCTTGCCCCTCGGAAAGGATGTGGTGTCCAGCGAGCGCTTGCTGAGTGAATAAATGAATGAATGATTATTGAATGAATAGGTTAGGGGAGTTGATGAAAAATCCCTTTTATTAATAGACCTCCCCCCCAAAAAAAAAGAAAGATGAAGAAAGATATTCCGAAAGCTTTAAAAAACAAAACCTAAACAAATGGACAAAATGCCATGATTTTAATCCCTTCCACTTTGAACTGAGCACATGCTGCACCTCCCTCTTGTGTATCAAACCCCTAGAAATTATGGAAGAATATATATAACAATGATTGTAAGACCTCTGCAGCATTGGAACACAGAGCACCCACAGCCAAAAGAACAGCCTCCAGATTGTTGCATCCAATGACCCACATCCTCCTACTCTTTCCCCATACTTATGGTCTGGAACTCATTGTATCCTCTTGGAGAATCTGCTCTTTCTCCCATATCCCAAGCCTCCATGGGTGGATAAGAGCTTTGAAAAAAAATGCAGCGAGCTTTAAGAGGACACTCAGGGAATCTTGGCATTGCCTAGGAAGCAAATTGATGAAGGGGGAGTAGCCATGTGGAGAAAGCGTCCCTGAGTGTTTCAGACAGGTGAGGAAAGGAGGCTCAAGGGCCCTGTGGCAGGAAGGAGCATGACAGTGGCTCTGAGAACAGAGAGATCAGGAAGGGTAGTGTGGGAAGAATACCCAGGGGTTGTTTCTTGCAGGACCTATTAACCTCTATCCGTGGATTTTAAGCAGAGAGGAGAGCTGGCAGATGTTTCCATGATTAAATTGGGGGTATGAAAGCTCCCTCACTGCTATTTAGAAGAAGGATTGGTCAGGGTGATGTGCAATTAGAGAGAAGGATGTGGTCATCCAGGCCAGAGGAAGTAAGCCTGGTAACTGTGGAGAGGTAGGGAAATGAATGAATTAGGAGGCACGTAGGAGGTAGGAAGGGCTGGAAGGTGGGAAGGAAGGAAAGAATGTTTGGGGATTGTGGACGTGGGAGTGGTCAGAGAGGACTGAGAGATGAGCGAGAGGAGGCAGTGTGAGATTGCAGAATGCCTTGCATGTCATGCTAAGAAGGTTGAACTTTATCCTGTAGGCCACAGGGAGCCATTTGAAGGTTTTTAGCCTCCGTGTGATTTGCATATTGGAAAGGTCACTCTGACAGGGTACGGAGGATGAGAGGGAGAAAGGAGAGCCAGGGAGACCTGCTAAGAGAGTATTGTAGTTGTCTAAGTGTGAAATGACGAGTGTCTGAATTAAGGCCACAGTGTAGGGGATGGAGAGAAGGGACTGATTGCAGTCGGGTTATGAAGATGGGATTGCACTGACTGGGGGAGAGGATTAAACATGAGGGTGGCACAAGAGCATTTAATGGGACCCTGGAGAAGGGGGTCTGAGGAGAAAGAAGGCTCATTCATTCAGAAAGTTATGGGTGGGACCCTGTGCCGGGTGCTAACAATAGGCATTGAAGAAGAAAGGTGCTGCTTGCCCCCTGGAACTCATGGTCTGGTGGAGGAGACAGACATTGCATAAAGAAACAAATACATTTGTTAATCAGGAATTGGAAGAAATTCTATGAAAGACAGTAATGGGTACTATAATAAAGGATGGCCAGGTGTGGAGGTTTAGTGTCCTGTTTTGGATAAGGTGGTTGGAGAAAGCTCTCTGATGCGATGACAGGTAAGTAGAAATCTGGAGAATGAGAAGTATCCAGGGGAAGGACATTGCAGGTAGAAGAGCAAACACAGAGGCATGGAAGCTGGCAAGTGCTTGGCTGGTTTGAGAAACTAGGAGAAGGTCAGTATGGCTGCACAGGAAAGAAGGAGGCAGGGAGGGACGGGAAAGGGAGGAATGTGTTGGATTACTCAAGACTGTGTAGACCATTGCAGCGATTTTGGATTTTGCTTTAAGTGCTTCTAGATGCTATCAATCCGAATAAAACAGTGATGTTATATAAATTGCTGTAGCTTTTAAGTTTCCCCTTCTGTCTGCTCACTCGGTGGAGAAAGGAGTTGAGCAGGACAGGAGAAGAAGCAAACATTTCAGAATGGATTTTATTGCAGTAAAGAGAGATATCGTGGCTTGCCCTTGGGTGGTCCCTGCAGGGCTGGAGAAAAGCATATGGACTTAAGAGAGATTTAAACATTGTAATTGAAAGATCTTGGAATGGATAAATGGATGGACAGATGTGGATAATGGAGGAGAAGGAGCAATCAAGGATAAGTGTCCTATGTCTGGCCTGAGCAACTAAGTGAACGTGGTCCTTAGGGAAATGGAGGAGAAGCTACAGAGAAGACGAGTTGAACGCTAAACATCTATTGAGTCTGATGTAGAATTTTCATGGGAGGGACTCCACTGGAGGACCTACGTTAGTTATGAAGTAATATTTGTTAAAGAAATGCAACAACGAATGAATAAATCATTGGACAGTAGTTATTAGTAAACTTGAAAATAGGGAATGATGCTCAGGGAATGGCCATCAGCTATATTCTATCTATGGGGGGGAAAAGTGAGCTACAGAGAACAACTCGGGAGGCATTTATGCTGAGGGATTACCATATTGCTGAGAAGACAAGGGGACCTGAGTCTAGCTATCAGCAAAGATGCAGCAAATACAATTATTGCATTCAGAGTTGTAATCTGGACCAGTTTTCACCAATTTTTATCTCTTGGGCTAGTCCTTCTTGATCACTAGGCAAGCAGGCTGTGGTTACAGCCATTTACTGGAAACTTTCCATTAGAGGTTCAATGTCTCCCTGTCACAGGACAGGGAACAAAGGCCTGGACTAGGTATTCCAAGAGTATGCACATAGGTGTATTCAAAGAACATCTTCCATTAAAAGATCAGTTCATCTGGAAGGTAAAGGAGAGATGTGGAGATCCACTCAGTAAACGTTGAGCCTATCTATTAGTAGCCACCTGGCAAACATCAAAGCAAAGGATAAAACCAGTGGTGGTGCATGGGGCGTGTTTGGTTTCACTCATACCGTGTTCTGTTAGGCAACGCAGACAGGAAGTTACGCTTAATTGCAAAAGCGTATTGTCTTGTACATGACCACCTTCAACTACTAAGTTCACTGGACAGTTTTCAACAGGCATTTATTTGAGACCCGATAAAAGATGAAGACCATCATCAGCACCATCTGAAAGTTGATATTGGTCAGTCTGGTATGAGACAACCTGAGTTTAGAAGACATGGATGCGGTAGGGCAGAGTCCCTGGAAACTTGGGAGAAACGCTGGCTTTCACTTTCTGGGATAGAAGCCTGCCCTCAAGGGTTTGGGGCCGTGAAACTGGCGTAGCCCCAGAGGCAGCTGGATGTGAGAAGGATTCCCCTATGCACTGTTTGTATAGTCCTTGTCAGGCCAGCTGAGTACCAAAGTCTAGGCTGAATCTGGATAAAGAGAGAGAGGTTGAATAGTTGTGTGGATGCCAGCCATTGGGTCACCTAGAAGCAGACGTCAAGATAGAGGTTGGGATGCAAAATGTTTAGTAGAGAGTAATGCCTGTGAAGGAACAGAGGGGAAGCAGGTTGGGGCAGAGGTAGAAATCAAACTGCCATGCAGACTTGCCAAAGCCTTGGCCAACCTGGCAGAGAGCTCTGGAGTGAGTATTGTCCATCAGCATGCAAAGTGTTGGACCGAAATGGCCAAGTCTTTACTTTCTGACCTTGTCCAGTCCCTGGATTCACGCCGCCCTGGGAAAGGGGGCTCCTAGGGCAGGTCGGGTTCCTGCAGCAGAGCAGATGTTGAAGAAGCTAACAGCAGGAAGCTCTCTGTTGACTGCAGTCTGTGCAGCTGGACAGCAAGTCTTTCCTTGAAGAGGGATCCGGGTGGAGCACCTTCATGTATGTAGTAAACATCAAACAAGTAGATGATTAAAGACTTTATATGAACCTTAGTAAGATCTCCAAGGCAACTTCTTCATTTATACAGTGGGGCGTTGTGAAAATTGTTTTTATAAATGTATGTGAAAAATCGTTGGCTGGTACTTTGGTCCTGTTAGAGAAGTAACAGGTTCCGATATTGAAATCTCCTTGCAGCCAGCATCGTGGAATGTAAAAATGGGCCCCAGTGCAAAGTCTAATATCGGTCCTCCCCCATTCCTCCTCAAACACCATAAAGCACTTCTGCAAGGAGAGTGCACCTAAACAAGGACAAGGATTTTGAGCTTCAGGAAGTTCTTGGGAACATGAAGGAGAAGGAAAAAGAGGGAAAGGGTGTGAGCCCTTCTTTTGTCGGTGGGCAAAATGCTTACCAGGAAAACGACTTAGTAGTCAGATCGTTTTTACAGCTCTGAGTGCTGTGGTAGGTGACAGGGTCCTCCAACACGAGTTTTGAGCTTATTCTTTTAGGTGGCTAGAAGTCAGCTTTCTCAAGCTGGGGCAAAAACTCAATAAAATCCATCTGCCCCTTAGCTATTTTCTTTGTACTCCTTGTTAATTTCTTCTCAAGGATCTTGCAGTTTGTAGGGGCAAAGCCTATGTGGGGAGAAAGTTACCCAGAATACCTTTCACATTTCATGTGGTCATGGTGAGTTACCCCCACATGACCCACTGGCCTTGATGCAGTTTAGATCTGACACTGGATTGGCTTTGCAGCTGCTTCAAGCCCTGTTGATTCAGCCCAATCCTTCTGCCAGGATGTGTATCTGGCTTGAGGAGAGAGTTAGTGAAATGAACAATGAGTGGGATCATGTGGGTGTGCTTATGATGATGATGGGAGGGAATGATTACTAGAAATATGGGTGTTGTATAATTGGAAACACTGTTGGAGGAATAGTCACAGGTGTGTCTGGAGAAGTGGATGGGTAGAAGATGGTCTTTGGAAATGCTGGGCTCTTCCAGACTCTTGTTGAAATAATATATTTTTTTCCCCTGCCTTACATCCTCTAAGTACAGGGCACACGATTGCAATTATTTCTACTCTCCTGCTGTTGCAGAAAAATGATTGACATGAATGACATCTGAACAATGATTTTTATTTAAAATTTTTTCCCAGTAAACATATTCAGAGCACTTATGAGCAAACATTTCAAGTTGGCAAAAAAAATGGTTTTTCTGAGTTCAAGAATACTGGTGGGTTAGAGCAAACACAAACTTAAAAGCAAGGAGACGACAGAAGCAGAAGTGAGCCAAATGGTTTCTTTGGATATTGTTGTCACTGTTTGTTTGTTTGGTGTTAAGTTCAATATTTATCCAATATTTATAAGGACAGAAATAAAACAAAATAGAAAATAACAGTTTTCAAATGAGTGCAGTGTTAAAAAAAAAAAAAGGTGGCAAAACAAAGAACTTAAAAAATGTTTGGATGCGGTGTTCTTGAAGTGCACAGTCCAATCTGGGCATGCCATCGCAGGGGGATGCCACGAAGAACCCAGGGATGGGCTGCAAGTCTCCCTCAGTTGTGGTCTTGACACTCCCCTTGAGACCTAGTAAGAACATTCTAGGGTGGAAGTGAGGGGAGTAGGCTTGGTTTCTTGCCCAGCTTCAGGCCTTGCTCAGTATGCATGTGGCTCATAAGACTTCCTTGACCTCCCATCTGTAAAGTGGGGCGGTTGGGCTGTAGGGATCATCCATTTCTTTCAGGGCTGTCGTGTGTGATTCTATGAGGCAGGGTGAGCCTTTGGGGATGTTTTGGAAAGAGACCAACATAGAGGAGAAGGAAAGGGTTTTGGAACAGTGAAAATAGAACTTGGTGAGAACTTTATCTGTTTATTACTCACTGAGTAACTAGTGTTCAGTTCTCAGATCAAGTCCCTAATCTTTGAAATAAAGAAAACCACAACCCCTTAAGGGGGTTGGTCCTGCGATGCTACATAGAAAGCAGTTGGCACAGTGCCTGGCACAGAACAGCCCTGCTGGAAAGCACAGAGGCTGTGCTATTTTCCCACTGTTCCTGCATCTTCACATGCCCCAAACAACATAGCCCTCTCTCTCTCCCTTGCGCCTTTCCCTTCTCCCTCTCCCTCTCCCTCTCTTTTGCTCTCTCCTCTCTCGTTCTGGGTTCTCATGCTTTCCAACCAATTCCTCTTCTATTTTAAAAACGTACCTGTCCGTTTTTTCTCAAGTGATAAATTGTTTCTGTGGAAGCTGAGAATCATAGATGTTGGCAAAAGCAGTCATCCTTCTCTGACATTATTGCAAGTAAAGGTAGATCTGATAGGAAGAGAGGGGGGCAGAGTACTAGCTAGATAAGAGATAGATGAGATCTTTGGAAAGTGACAATAACCCAAAGAGAGAATGACATTCCAGACAGTAGCGTATCGGTGGCGGGAATCTGAAGGAAAAGGAAGTGTCCCTTCCTTCTTCAGGCATAGGGCATTGGCAATCTCCCATTCTGCTTTCGCACTGTAAGGTCTTCCTCCGATACCCCGGAGATCAGCCAAGGACAAAAAGGCCGCAGGGTGCATTCCAGAAGGTACATTCGTGTTTAGGATAACTTAATTCAGAATAGTCCAACAACGTATTTCTCACTTGGAACAGCTGAAGCCCTTTCCTGCAACCTCAGGTCAGCAGGCTGCTTACCTTTGCAGGGGCACCCAGAGGTTTAGAGTGAGCCCATCTGCCACCGGCCTGGAAGCAAATGTGTGGGTTATCTCCGTCTTTTTCTAAAGTATTCTTTTTAAAAAATTTTTTTTGGCCAAACCCTGCAGTTGGACTTCTGAATATGTTCCTGGTCAGCATTCCATTTCCCTTCTGAATTTCTTGACACCAGGCCCACGTAACCATCCCCTGACCCTCTGCCTACTCCTTCGCAGCCTCCTTCTTAGACAATCTATCCACACAAGTTTGTTTATACCTGAAAACATCAAATACGATCCTGGTGTCACGGATCTGTCTCTGGGTCTACTGAGCTGTTTGCCAGCGAACTTCGGTGAAGTGCATCCACCTAGATCTATCCCACATTTCCTCCTTTATAGATTTGACCTTTTCTTTTGGTTTACACCAGTCTGAACAAAGCCTGAGTTTGTTATGCTATTTTTACTTAATACATAGTAATCTCTTGGCTTCGTCCATCTGCAAAAGAAGGTTCTTCCATGTTGCAGAGAAGCAGTCTGTTGTGACGGAGATAATGTGAAACTAGGAAGTCTGGATTTCAGTCCGAACATCAATATTTATAAAGAATATGATTTATACTCCTTCATATGACATAGGTGCATATAAGGTTGGCCCCATCCTTACCTATGCTGTATATTAATGATTTCACTTTCTCTAGTTTCATGTCTCCTTGTTGAAGGCCATCAAAGCTGAGTATTTTTAATATTTCTCTTAAAATAGCATCACTTATTCAAGTGATTTCTCTGTTCAAACTCTTTCTCTTGCCTAGTGGGTCTAACATTGAGGTTGAGATGAACTTCTCATGATGGCGTCATTGTACCTGGTGTTTAAAATGAGAGCCATTGTACCTAAAGCTTATTTCAAGTTCTGAGAACTTATGATGAGAATGCATTCTCACTGAGGTTAAATGAACACACTCTGAAAGTGTTTCCTTCCTCATGAACCTTGAGCTTATATTGAAGAGGAGAGTACAACATATATGGAGGTGTTTTTTTCTCCTAAATAGAAAAATTTGTCACCAACCTGAAAAGCGTGACCTCCCACCCCTCACTCACACAGGTTAAACAATTTCAGGACTTTCCATAGCAAGTGGGGCTCATGTATCACACAATGTCAAGATCCTGAGGTCTGCTGATCACTTTCTTTTACATCATCATCAATCATTTTGTTTTAATGCATTTGCTGATGAAATAAGTGATTACTTGGCTCAATATTTCTTTTGACTTATATAAACATTTCATTACTTGCTCTTAGTTTGTGGGTTTCGCAATTTAGTTTGTGTGTTTGTGTGTGGGATAATTCTTGGCGTAGATTGATTGAGGGATAATTCAATACTTTGTATTAGGAATATATAATAAAGAACATAGTGTTTGGAGTTCAAACCCCATATTTGTATGTTACCAGTTGTGCAACTTGGAGCAAGTAGAAAACTCTTCTGGTCAATTTTTTTCATCTGTAATTTACAGAGATTGATATCTGCCTCACAGATTCCTTGCGAGGACTGAATGAGTTAATACATACAAAATGCCTAGCACAATGTCTAGCACATGTTCAATAAAGGTGCTATTTTCTTATTTCCTTTTTTTTTTTTTTTTTTTTGAGTCAGTGCATTTTGAGTGAATTTTTGTGGGTGGTTTATTCCGATTGTGTTGCTCCGAAATTCATTTCAGAGGAGGTTGCTACTCTCAAATCAAGTAGAAGACTCATCAGACCATGGAATCGCAGTCAGTTGTAGGGCTGTTCATACGAAGACCACTGTATTGGCTAATTGGATGTCTTCTGGATATTTAACTGCATGTCACATACACATTGTTTTGTTTTCAGACCATTGACCTATGTAGCCCTTAACCCTGAGAACAGACTATATTCCATAGGTGAATAATAGAATAGCCTTTATTCTAAAAAGGCTTTATTCTTTTTTTTATTCAAGAAAAGAAAGTTTTCTTGTTTTTAAATTAGGCAATTCTTATTTTTATTTTTATTTTTTTAAAGATTTTATTTATTTATTTGACAGAGAGAGAGAGAGATCACAAGTAGGCAGAGAGACAGGCAAAGAGAGGAGGAAGCAGGCTCTCTGCTGAGCAGAGAGCCCGATGCGGGGCTTGATCCCAGGACCCTGAGATCATGACCTGAGCCGAAGGCAGAGGCTTAACCCACTGAGCCACCCAGGCACCCTATAAATTAGGTAATTCTTATTTTTAGAGCATAATTCTTATTTAGTACAGGTACCATTTTTAGAGTTATTTAGGTATAGATCTTTGCCATGTGTCATGCCTGTGCACATATAAAAAGGGAGGTAATTGCCCAATAAATTGTTTAAGGTGTTCTTAAAACATTTTATACTTGAGTCTGAGTCTTGTGAATCGCTCTCTGGCTCAGAATCTGTTGCTCAGGTTTTTCTCACACAATATTGTGTTCGAGGCTTTCAAGTATATCGGCGAAGAAACATTTCTTACAAGAGGGATCAACTCTTGTCCTTGGGATTTCCCACCAGGCAGTGGACACACATTCTGAACGTGTGGATGGTCACGTGCGGACGATAGAAGTGCGTATGCCCGCCAGCTGCCTGCCTTCTCTGCACACTTGAGTTCAGAGGGTTGAAATATGAAACAGACACAGCGACAGTTGGTCTTAGGGCCCATCCGATGCAGTCATGATCAATACCAGTGTGTTCGTGAAAGGCCGATGATGCTTCTATTTTGAAGCCCACACTGCGGATTCCCCCATAGGACATCAGAATCAGGGCACTGATTGAATGCATTTACAGCATCCTAAGTGGACCTTAGTGATGGGAAGGCTCGGGGAGGTCCTGGGCTTGTGCTTCTGTGAGGATCTTGCGTGGCCTCCAGCCCCTGCCGAGGGGGGGTCCCCAGGACTGGGAGACTCTGTTCTCACAAAGACTGTGCTCTGACTCCTGGTTGGTAGCAGCCTTTCTTGGAACACTTGGCCTCTGGAGAGGGTGAGGGAGAACAAAATATTTCCTTCAGTAGCTGCTTTCTAGAGTGCAGGCCCAGGGTGCATGGAAGATACCTACCAATGAAGGCGGACCTTCCACTCAGGACTTTTTTGACATAGGAAAATCCCCTGGAATGGACATCAAATGAAGGCTACGAATGTCCCTTAGCTTTGGTCCAATGGACCTCCAAAATAGCAGATGCCACAGATGTCAGCAAGCACTGAAAATGCCTGCAGATATTTTTAACAAATGTGGTAGTGGCAAAGGTGGGCATCTCCTGCATATTTTCTCCTTTTTTAGTACATTCACGGTACCATCGAGTAAGGCGTGTAGTGTGTATTACCAGTATCCTATCACACATGCAGCAACAGGACTGATCAAGTTTGTCAAAACTCACTGGGGTAGGCTTATGCAAACTAGGGTGGGATTTTCATAATGAAAGGGGGAGATCCTAGCTGTGAAGCTGGCTACCACTGGGGATACCAAATCAGGTAGAGAAGCTTAATGGGTGTGTCCCCTTGGGCCCTACTTGAGATGAGTACCAATAATAATGACAATGAAAACAGCAAGGGAGCCCACTCAGTGCCTCAACACTAATTGCCCTGTAATGTTAACTTACTCTTCCTAACAAATTTTGGGGAATGGGAATGGCTGAAGATCACACCCAAGCTCTCTCAGATCCAATCAACTGAGGATAACTCAATTCTGTACAATGGATGGTGTTTTGATCCACTTTTAAAAATGTAAAATCAATAAAACAGCAATGCATAATGACAGTAGATAAAACATTTCCTCATAATGTCTTAAATGCCTTAGACCTAACTTACCTATCTTCATCTTTGCAAATTCTATCCTGGTCCTACCTACTTACGTCTACATTTGAAATGAGGAGATAGACGTTCTGACTTTTTTTTTCCCCATTTAACATCATATTGTAAGCATGCTTTCATGTTTTTTGTTTTCAATGAAAATTTTGGATCAAAAGTCCCCAAATGCTTTCTAAAAGTAAACACTGAGTTGGTCTCTAATTCTCCTTGTTGCAGATAATATCGATTATATTTGTTTCCCGACTCTGGAATCACAGGGGGCACATTCTTCAAAGGTGGGTCCTGATAGGAAGTCCAGAGAAGTCAGACCTGCCTCCCTGGGCCCCACCCTAGCCTTGAGGTCTCTTGCCCTAAATAGGATCAACTCTAGTGACAGAGGGGACCCCTTAGGGAGAGTTTGAAGGTTATATATAATTTTAGTCTTCAAAGTGGTGACTTATCAGAAGACCTGCATTGGTCTTGCTTGAGAAGAGGATATCTGATATAAATTCAAATATTTCTTGCCCTGGCTTGTGATTGTTTTCTGAATTATTATTGAGCACTTTCACTAAGAACATTGAATCATGAAATTTCAAGTTGCACAGCCCATTGCATCTCTAATTATAAATAAATGGTTTCAGCTTCTGCCCCTCTTGGGACACTGGTTTTATAGATTAGTCAGCACCCCGATCCATCCCTGACTCCCATATTTGCTTGTCGTGGAGAAACCACCGGACTTAACAAGTCTGGGAAAGGCATCAGCCTCCATGGGGACAAGCCCACCCGCTGTATGTCCTTTGCCATCTCATGCCATAGCCTAGCAAGTAGCCTGAGTAGAAAGGGAGTGTTCCCACAGCTTAGTTGAAATCTCTGGAACTCTCTCCATCAGATAACAAATGCTAAGCCATCTCAATCATTAGCAGCTCCTGGCAAAATTCCATCTTCTGTCGGTGAAATTTTGAGCATGTTTCACTCTGTTCAAACAGAGTCCCTGGCCCCATACTGACTCCTCAGACACTATGTGAGATCAGAGGGAACTACTATTTTGCTTCAATAAATATTTTTTCTTCTTCTTTTTTTTTTTTTTAATTCTGTAGTGTTATTACGTACTTTAGTAGTTAAAATCTGTGGAAGGAACCACCTTGGGGCCTTGGTTTAAAGGCAAACAACTGAAAAAAACATCAACAACAAAGTTTTCCTGGAAATGTGTTGTGTGAAGGATGTTTCAGGACAGGTCACTCAGGTCGTGTGCCAATATATCTCCTTTGTTTTTCTCTCTTCCATTCACGACTGAGAACATGTGAATCTTCCTCCACCCGCCCTAGAGAAGTCCCTTCTTGGTAATGACTGGCCCTCAGCAGGTCTAGGACCACACTGGTAATATCCAAGCCCAGAAGTGAAAAGTCAAGTTAACACACAGGGTCAGGGACACCCAGAAAGGCAGCCAGGCTACTGGAAGAGGTATAGTAAGTACAATGGAGTGTACCTGGAATCCCAAACTGTCCATCAGGGTTAGAGGCCAGGCAGGAGGTGACCGCCATCTCTTAGGAGGCTGATTTCAAGGTCAGAGCCTGAAGAGAGAGGTTCAAGAGGAACTTGAATTGGAATCAAGTTCAAATGGTAACCCAGGGTCTCAATAGTTTTGGAATTCGATTGGCTCCAGACTTAGAGGCAAAAATGAGCCATTTGCCTACAGTTAGATATCCCACTCCCCGGGGTTGGAAGACATTGGCTCACAAACCTGGGGGCTGCACCTCTGGATTTACACAGGCCACGTGCCCCAGCCAGGCCCTGTCCAGATGGGTTTATGATCGAGAGTCAGTGTGTGTGCGTGCGTGTGTACAGTAGGGCCTGCTTTAACTTGTCCTAATGTTTAAGACACATGGGTACTTAGAAGTTGAACAGCCATAGATGAGGGACAACTGGATCTTTTGTGACAGAAATTGGCATTCTTGGAAGAAAGAAGCTGATCTTAGCCAAGGCCAGAGCAGACAGCCAAAATGGCAATTGAAAGTTGGTCATATTAAGAGATGAAGGGCAGAAAATTAGTTAAGTTGTGAGCCACCAGCCTGGAATTGTGAATTTGAGTTCTGCAATCTAGAGACGGAGGCGAAGTTGAGATGAGCTGATGGGAAATAGGTGATTTCAAAGCTGAGCAGTACAGAATTGTTTAAGGGCCCAGCCGGAGAAGAGAAAGAGCAGCAAGGAGGATGCTCGGGCCCAGTTTGAGCTGTTCCTGCTGGTGTAGCCTGATGGACCGTGATTCCTGCCCCAGCACAGCAGGTGAAAGCTATGACGCATTTACCCCGAGAACAAAGACCACTTTAGCCTTATCGAATGATCACCCTCCATCCCACAGCCATAAGCAGGGCTAAGTTACAGACGTGCTAACTGGTCTTGGTTCCTACCTGCTTCTGGTCATTTAGTGACAACATGTACTTACACACTACATAGATCTGGATAAAACCCCAGGAGATTCATGTCATCACCACCTGCCTTGTTCAGCCAAGGGCATATGTTTGGGAGATTCTAGTTGGTAATGATCTCAGTCCTTCGGCCAATTATGAAATTGTCCAGGTTGCATTTACTCCCATGGCATTTTTGGTTTTGACTTAACACTGAGCTTGAACGTCGAAAATCCCCGGGATGTAAGCATAGCTCTGCTCACACACACACGTGCAGCTGCACCTGGGGTTTGGACAGACCTGCATTAGAACTGAAGACAGAGGATGATGGAAGGCGAGGACGTGGTGGCAAGGTTAACACATGAGAGAACCAGAGCTCACTCACGCTGTGAGCCCGGGCACTCATTTTAGAAACTGTGAAAGATTTTCTAGAGATTTACCGCAAGAAATCGGTCCTGAGGCAGAGAGGGTTCAGAAATGCTTTCTATCATGCCTTATGTAACTCAGGAAAAAAAAAAAATATTATTCCCCTGAATTGGGGGTGAGACAAGAGATGGATTTGTACAGTGACTAACTGCCTAAATACTTCAAGCACTGCTGCCTGCCCCTCTCTTTGAAGAACAGGAAATAATAAATCAGAAGATTGGGGATTTACTTCCATTTCAAGGTGCCAATAGCCAAGCAAGTGAGCTGGCTCCGTGCCTAAGCTTTTTCGTGTGGGAGGCAGAGCCAGAGAGAGAGAGAGAGAGAGAGAGAGAGAGAGGGGCCTCAGTGCTTCATGTAGCGTTGAGGGCTGTGAAGTCTGGTGTTGCAAAATAAAAGGGTATATTCTTCACTGAAGTCACTTGTTTTGTGAAGGTCAGTGGACTGGTGAGAAAAGCAGAAAATTAGAGGCTCCCGTCTCCGGGCCTATGAGGTGACCCCCCCCCTTGCAATCAGAATGACATGTTTTTCAGATTACCTGGGTATCTGGGGGACCATCTCTTGTGTTAACCTGGCTATTACCACAACAGGCAGTAATGTGAGGCCACTCGGGAGGGGCTCCTTGGGGTGCTGTCTGGTATGGGATTCCAACAGCTTTTGCATTCCATTAGTTTGTAAGTGAAATCCCATATTTCCTCGATTGGAAATCCATCTCCAGCCCTCTCTTCCCTCCTGCAACCCCTTGCTGGGTTTGTCTCTTGTACTCAGAGCCATAACACTGGCCCCCCTGAAGACAGGCACTATTGGTTGAGCATCAATGGATGATTAAGGCCAGAAGGTCAGGAGCCTCAAGTAGTGAAATGCCCCGACCAAGCTCTCAGACGCTTAGCAGAGACCAGTCTTTCTGCGTTTATAGACCAGAGCCTGTCTGTCTGTCCTGTCCTGTCCCCAGGGGGCTAGCAACACACCCTGTCTCATTCCCGGGGTCACATATTTGTGGGGGCAGGGGTGTGGGCAAAATCATGTAAGTGAATAAGGCAGTGCCCCTTCCTCTGGAGGAGGAAAAGGGTGGTGTGGCTGTTAAGTTGCGAGGCCTGGTTTTATGACTGCAGAGCTGGAGTGATTTGGAGCCAAAGCTCTCCGGTCCAAGACGCCCATCTTCTCCATCCTTGGGCCCTTTCTGGAGCTGCTTGCTCCTCTGCACATCACTTTTCTTGGGGTTTCTAGGAGCCCTTGCTTAACTCCGGGATGTGTCCAGTCCTGACTCCCATTTGTGTCCTCAGCTGCTGTTCTGCTCCCCGCAATGGCCTTTCAGTCGCAGTGTCTCACAGCCAGCTTTCCCCAGGCCAGCTGGATTGTCCTCGTCAGTGGGGGGGACTCGGCTCTGGCCACTTTTCCCCTGGCTTCGCACATCTGCTCTGTCCTAACCCACTTGCAGATCCGGGCAAGAGAGCCTTCCCCTGACAGCTCCTGCCCAGGACCCACATCAGCAGGCTTCGACACTTGACCTTCCCACTTGGAGAACAGTGGTTAAAAAGTTCAAGCTGGAAAGTCAAATCTCTTAGGCCAAATTCACCACTTACTGACTTGTGAGCTTTGGAAAGTCTTCTAACCGGTGCCCTGAACCAGCACTGCCTCACGCCAGACTGAAGCCTGAGGCAAAGGGGAAAGAAAATCAATACTGAGCCTGTCTTTCTTAAAATGGTGAGGTTTTGCTCCTTGCGAGTTTTTTGCATTACTTCTGATTTTTTAAAAATCCGGACAACTAAGGGTTTTTTTGAGGAGGGGGGAAGGGAGTCCCCTTTAATTTCACACCCAAGGCAAGTGTCTCAGGAGCTCCACCTCGTTCTGGCGCTGCTCTGAATATCGGGTTCTTCGTCTCTAAAGTGGGGATCTTAATAGTGTCTACGTGGTTTTAAATATTTTTTTAATAATTGCAGCTTTTACAAAAGTAATTGCAGGTGATCCTTGAGCAGCACAGGTTTGAACCGTGCGGACCTCCTTCTACGTGGATTTTCTTTTTTTCAATAAACATGGTACAGATCTGTACATGGATTTTCCTTATGATTTTTTAAACTAATATTTTCTTCTCTCCTGATTACTTTACTGTAAGAATACGGTATATAATACATAGAACACACAAAATATGTGTTAATCGACTGTTTATGTTATTGTAAAGCTTATGGGCGATAGTAGGCTATTGTATGCGTAGTAGGAAATTGTATGCACAAAGTGTTAGCAAAGTACTTGCCCAGGGTAAGTGCTCAAAAAAGAAAAAAGTGATTGTCGTGATCATGTAGTACTTTGGTTTATTATTGTTTGTTAATACATTGTAGTTTCTTAGAATGTTACTCAAGAAGGTTGCCGTCAATTCCTTGAGGGAAGATTTGGGGTTGCTACCTTTGCATTTTTCTACGGTGATGTAGTGTTCTACCCACTAGAGTTTCTCCGCCAAAGCTGTCGTCTGTTAATTAGGGAATTGGAGCAGATTATACATAATATCCATTCTTTCCACTGGTCCCTAGAAATCCATCTGTGATCTTCAGCGTCCCCCAACTTATGTGTGCAATATCTCTGTTCCCTGCTCTAGAACTTCCCCTTGCATGTCCTACTTTCAGTAGCCACTGTTTCTTCTCCCTGACTCTCGGTTTCATCCCCACCGCACGTACACGGCGACCTCTGCATCTGGGAAGGCGTTCCAGCTCCAGCTCTGTAGCCCACTGTGCTGGCAGCATTCCACAGGCTCGTCTTGGGAAACGATAATTGATTACTCAGGAGGGAAAACTCCATCCCAACACCAGCTGGCAGTCAGACCCTGCTCTAGAGCCCCTGAATTAGTCTCCGGCAAGATCCTCAGCAGAGACGGCACAAGCGCGAACAGGGATGACATTATCTTAAAGCCCAAAATGTCCCTGTAAATGTGTTCTTCCTTAAATGCACTCAGGTTTGGCATTAATAGCATCTCAGGATAGTGCATTTTCCAGTGGCTACCCTGGGGTGCCCCGACAGTATGTATTTTTTTAATAGGGAGCATGTTTTTCCTTCCAAAACTACTTGAACAAGTAAGCCAGGGAGCGATAGCCCAGGAACGCGGCAACCTCAGGCTGGTCGCAGAAAGGAAAGAAGAGTCAGCTTCAAGAAGCAATGAGGTGGAGGTGAACATTAGTATCCTGGGATATATGGACACTCTTTTCTCCCCGCGCTGAGTTGACTGTTACCTCTTGGGTCCTTTAAGGCCGCCATCCCAATTTCCAGGATGTTAAAAGTAAAACAAAAATGTTGATGATTTGTCCAAACTCTTCAAGTGGAAGTTAGTATGAAATTTTAAGCACAAATGCGATTTCCACTCCAAGAAGTGCTTTCTGGATGCCAAAAACACAGGTTGGTGCTTTTGTTGGATAAAATTCTTGAGAGTCCTTCTTCCATCTATCTGTGCAGCACACTCACTCCTATGAACTCATGTCTGGGTACTGTCACATACAGAAAGTCATGAGATGCTAAGGGCTCACCCTGCAGGTGACATCAACAGCAGAAAATGAAGGATAAGACAAAGAACAAACTCGGAGACTTCTCAACAAAGCTCTAATTTACGAATACCTTGAATTCTGTAAAACTCAAAGTAATAAACTTTACCCAGAGTATCTAACGTTTTGGTATTTACTATATATTTGTGATTGTATCTGTTTTTAATACCGTTACACCATCAATAAAGCTGATATTCCCTGCTTCGTTGACCTTATCTTCAAAGCAGTAGCACAAAGAAGAACTCACCTTCAGGTGCCTTATAAATAGATGTGCGTTCTCTCTCCTTGGTCATGATTACTGTCAAGGTTGTGTATGGTTTCTATTTTGGGCCCTAATGGCAGAAAAGCCGCTTCTGCAGCCAAGAAGCAGCGTTGTAGGATGCCAATAAATTCTGGGGAAAATTACATTTTAAAAAGGAAAACTTTGACATACATCTGGCAATAGAATGATCCTGAACATATGGAAACCTGGTAGGTAGGAAGCCGTTGGAACATGGTAAGGAGAGCTGAGCGCTGCCCCCATCCTGTTCTGGGTGCATTTGGGAAAGGTCCTGTGGTGAGGACCACATCTCTTCCAACCTGATGTGGCACATTCACTGGGGAGGGGAGCTGGATGTAAATCCGTGTTTGCCCGTATGACCTTCTCCTGGCAACCTCTGATCGACTCCTAAGAGCTCTTCTTCGTGGTGCCAGTGGGCAAGAACTAGACTCTGCTGTGGAAGCCAGGCATGTCACCATGCCTCGGCTGATCAATAAGACGCTGGGAGACTAGAGAATCCCAGGGTCTCAACACCATGGGATCCTGGTGTGGGGAGTTGACAGATGCCCAAAGTCCAAGTTTTGCTGGCAGATGAGGTGTGCATCTCTGCCGTCCAGTTTCTCCTCGAACATTAACAGGGAGCACGGCATCCCTTAAGGAAGTCCATGATTTGATGGATCACTCTTGTAAGGGACAGGGTAAAGCGAGGCTTTCATCAGAGGAAGGAAGAAAGATGCAGACACCTTCACTGTGACATCATGAGTTTGTGCTCAAGACCCTCAGAGCCGTCCTCCCCTGCTGGATCTCACTCCTCCAGCCAAGCGGCTTTGCCCTCCTTCTGGTCTTCTGAATCCAGCCATCCAGGCTGCATTGCACACTGCAACGTCAGAATTGCAATTCCCCCAAATATTGGCGCTACTACTGCTATTCTTCCGACGGGGACATTAAAGCTCCAAGAGCATGCTTCTTGAGCAAGATCACGGAGGTGGTAAGTTTTACAGTCCAAACACAAGTCCAGATCCACGTGCCTCCGAAAACTGCTATTGCTCCTACAACACACTGACAGTCGCAAAAATGTTCCCTTCTTTTCTATCCCATGAATCACAGATGTCATTGTAAAGATAGGTTACTTCATGCCTCTCATCCTCAAACTTGCTCTGGATGGAGCGGGAGCCATTATAAATTTCAGAATCTCTGAGTATGGTCCTTTGTTCTCAGCTGATTCGGTAACTGGGCACATGTATGACTGTGCTCATGGCCAGGCATCATGGATCCACAGATGCTCACGCCTGGACTCTCGCCACACGTCCTCGTGGCCTTACAATGTATGCATACATTCCTCACCCACCTCCATCTATGGGCACCTGCTCTCATACTTAGAGCCAGATTCTTCTCACATTCCCCCCATAGAGCAGGGGTTGCTAACCTTTCTGTTCATAACTGTGATCAAGGGTCTTGTTAAAATATAGATTTAGCGCATCAAGGGTAGGTTCCAGAAATCTGCATTTTTAACCCAAGCATTCGGATAACTCTGATTTAAGTTATCTGTGCCGCATTCCTTGGGAAACTGTGTCTCGGCAGTGAGATTCTTTGAGTTAAGAGATGTCTCACACATTTTTATCTGCCTGGCACAAGTCGCAAGGCTGAGTCCCGGGCAGATAGTATGTGGTGAGTGGATTGAATGAATTGACCCCAGTAGCTCAGCTCATTCACTCAGAGACATTATTTCAAGAGAGGCAAGAGGTCAAATTTGCAGGAGGTACTAAGGTCGCACTTGACTCTCTGGGGTCCAGTTGTGTGGACTACTCTTTGTGAAGGAGTTTGGAAAATCCATGAGAATCCTTTTTTTACAATCTGTCCCCTTCTCTTGAGCAGCTCCTATACTTAAAGAGCCTGCATGGTGTCACTTCTACAGTATCTGGAGTTTTTCCTTTCTTCTCTGTGATGCTCACGTGGAGTTAAGGACACGGTATCAAAGACACTGAGGGAAATCGTCTCTGCCACACCACCTGCCTGACACAGAAGAACTCTCTCCTATTCTTTCCTTTTTCCCTAAGTCTCCATGTCTTCCCATCATTGACAATGACTCTTGCTTATTTTTGCTTGTTTCTATCAGCCCCAACACACGTCTTATAGTCAACAGTCCATCGCTTCACCCTACTTCAGATGCTGTTTCGTTCCCACCTAGGAGTGGAATTCTCAGTAGCCTTCTCTTCGAGGGTGTGCCATCCACATGGCCCCATAAGCATCTCAGAAAATCTTGAGGTGCACCACTAATGACCTATGGCCAGTCAGACATTCTGAGAATAAGCGAAGCTAAATGAAATACCATCCTATACTTATAAAGGATTTTGTAAAACCCTTCGCTGAACTCCTGATCCCCTGTGTTTATGGCATTTTCCTGGTCTGCCTGTCTGGCAACGGCACCAAAAAAGGGAATGTGGTTATCGGGGTATCAAAGGATGGCGTCGTCTCAGTGACTTCATTCTCGTTCCTCTTTGAAAGTGCTCACAAGGCTGCATCTTGCTTGCCCACTGTCAGATTTTTCTGAGAAGCTACAGCAGACATCTGGTCCATGGTTGGGGTGTCTGCTTTCTCTTTTTTTCTTTTCTTTGTTTTTTTCTTTTCTTTTCTTTTCTTTTCTTTTCTTTCTTTTCATCCTTCTTTCTTAATTCAGATTCCATTTGCTTGTTCTCAGTTCTCTGAAGTCCTCCTATTCTCCACTGGAGATGATCACCTTACTGTCTTCCCAAATGAATGGTGGCATTTAGGATGGAGTAGATTTTGTAAGCAAATCAATAGTTTGCTACCCTGCCTAGATTTTCAAATCTCATTATGAACTGCAAAACGTGAGCTCGGAAGTGACAAGGTGCCTGAGTGTATCTCTAAGCCAGCACATTGTCTCTTCTTGGTGTGATAGCCACATTACCTATTCTGGAAGCTGTCCCTAGAGCAAGAGGGAAACAGCAGTGGGAAACAGTATGGTGTTTGCTGATAAAGCCCAGGGAAACATCAGACTGATTTAGAGAGTGGGCAGAGAGCTTTGCCTATGCATTTGTTGTGTTTTAAGAAATATATCCCTATCTATAGGCATTCATCCTTTCTTGGATGATCATAAGACATCCATCAGTCTAATTTCTAAGCAATATAGGGAATGACCTTACAGAATGGAAGGAGAAGGAAATGGGTATATTGGAAAGGATAAATGTGATAAAAGTGGATATTTGGAATTAAAAGTGGACATTTGGCCCAGAATGCAATTTAAGTCAAAAGAGCTAGTTGCCTAGCGTAAATACTGTATGACTCTAGTAGTGCAAGCAAAATGTATTTCTAGCAAACATATCCAGCAAGTTTCTGTGCATATGCTTAAGACATTTCTAGAAGGACACAGAAGAAAATAATAATTAGAGTTATTTTTGGTGAGAGAGACCAAGGACAGAAGAGTGCTTTTAAATTTTATTTTATACAAATTGCTACTTTTTGAAGTTTTTACCTTAGAAAAACAGAAACTAGTCATCTTCCCCCCCTCCATGTGTTTACTTTTTTGCATAAATTGAAAAACAAATGACAACTGTTGCACTTAGGAAAAGTAAAACCCTCAGGGAATTTCCCTGAGCAGATGCTTCCAAGGGTATACTTGCTTTTCATTGTGAACATTCTAGAAGTCTAGAGGGACTTGTATGTCTCCCAAACCTACTGTTCTGGAAGGAGGCCTAGGCCACTATAGGGTTGGCTTTCTTACGCGGATTTCCAAATCCACAAAGTTCAACTAAGTCCATTTTCTGCATGGAGTTAGCATGCAGGTCCAACCACCGTCTGGACAGGGACAGTGATTGGTTTTTCCAAACATGAGTTACTTCTTTCCCTCCTGGTCATGGAGGAAGTTGGGAAATGTGTATTCAACCACAGGGTTTTGAGCCTCAGGCAAGCCTTCCAATGGATTGGAGTTAAGATTAACTCAGTGGTTGGTGTTCCTCCTTTCCATTCATTTTCCAGCCTGGCATCTTGATCAGAAGGAAGATGTGGGGGACTCCGAGGGCAGTGAACCCTAAACTTTATGGAGAGAACAACCACCAATGAAGCATATTAAATGCTCATTCTCAGGACCCACCTCCAGAAGGCATGGTGCAGCAAGTCTGGGACAAGGCCCAGGAGTCTGCATTTGTAACAAGCTTCCCAGGTGATTTGAATGCAGGAGAATAAAGGAGGCACATAAAGATAGACCCAGTCACAGGACTACAGAGAAACAAAATGCTCCAAAGTGAGGAATGACTGATGCTAGATGCGTTTGCAAAACTGGGAGAAATAGGAAAAACTGGAGGATGATAATAACAATAATAAGAAATATTTAGCACTTCCTGCATGGAAAACGCTGCTCTAAATGCTACACCTGTGTTTAGTCATTGAACCCCCAGCATCACCGGGACCCCTTTCTTCCCTTTCTGCAGACAAAGAAACCAAGGCACAGAGAGTTTAAATAACTTGCCCAGGGTCATCTGGCTACAAACTAACAAATGCAGACCGCATGCCTGGGTGGTCTGTCTCCAGAATGCATACTCTCAACCAGCACTCTCTGAGACGGGTTGGCAAACTACATCCGCCGCCTGCTTTTGTTAGGCTGAGTGGTGGCCCTTTGGTAAGAACAGCTATCCCAAGAGTTGAAGACATTACCTCTCGGTCCACAAAGCCTAAAACATGTATTACCTGGCCCTTGACAGGGAATGTTTGCAGAGAGAATAAACGTAAGGCTCTCATTTCTCTAAGAAGCATCACAGGCTGAATCCCAAAGTGCTTCACCAGCTGTGCCTGAACTCGTGGACCCAAAAGCCAATTCTCCCGATTCACCACCCACCGGCACTCCTACCGTGGAACTGAGGCTGCCAAATGGGATGCAGGAGCCTTGGATGACCTAATATTTGTCATTTAGGGCACTAATAACTAGCTAATGTAACTACTGATGTGCTTTGGCTGGTGAAATTCAATTCCTTGAGACTGATAACATGCAATGGGGGCAGAGCGAAGAACTCCTCACGTAAGGAAAGAGGCAAAATATGTCCTTGACCTCATTTCAATCATATTGATCCTGTTGACGTTATCATAACAATGCCACTGACTCTCTAGTATCTGTAAGGGTCATAGTCCTGCTGAGGTAACGAAGGCTAAGAAAGGTCTAGTGACTTCCTCAGGGTCACACAGCTGCTAACGTGTGGTCCGCGGTGAGCCTCGGGCAGTCAGATTCCGGAAGCTGTGGGCTTAAACTGCAACGTAGTATAGCTTCCCCCGGAGGTCCCCGAGAGCTGGTTACCATTTCTTTCTCCGTAAAGAAAGTGGTCAGAACACTTTAAACAGCTGAGCAAGGTCAGGCACCTCTCTAGCCCATCTGAGTGCAGATTTGACCAAGTCCAGTGTTTCCCTGCATCATGAAATGACCCTCCAGGGGCAGCTCTGGTATAGTGACCAAACCCGAGCCCCCGATGTCTGAGATGTGCTGCATGCCCTTGGGGTGGGGGGATCGCAGAGCATCATAAGGAGGTCCTTCTGGCTCCATTCTTAACAGAGGAGCTTTGGGAAGCCTCACTGCTCTGACTTTCCCCACAGCACAGAGCGGGCATTAAAGGGTCCTGCAGTTCTCCTGCTCGCCAGCCATGAGACCTGCCTAAGAGACTTCATATCTCTACCTCTCAATTTCCCCATCTGTGAAATGGCAGTGATAACAACACCTATCTTACAGAGTTGTTGAAAACATTTAATGAGATAATTCGCATAAAGTGCTTGGCAGTTTGTAGCATATAGTAGGTGCTCAAAAAATAGCAACTCTTGCTATAATTAAATAGAAGGGCTTGAGGCTGCTGTTAGATTAGATGGTATGAGGACATAAAAAATACAATTCATCAAGTGTATACGATACTCCAGGTACTCTGTTAGGCTTTTAGGTCACTCTCCTTTTTAATTTTTGCAGTCATCTCTTATTATCCCCATGCTATCCATGAGGGAACAAAGCATGTCGAGATGTTGGGATCTGAACCTGGGTCTGTTTAATTCCAGAGTTTACATTCTTACCCACAGCTATGCCAACTCCCCCAAATCCATACCTCTTTCTAGAGTATAAGAACGTAGAGCTGAGGCTCCTAAAACAAGTTCTCCCATCTGGGGAAGTTGTGAGATTTATGCTAAACTTTATTAGACTTTTATATTAAGAAGAAGCTGTGTTCAGTGAAAGCCTATTTGTTAAAAATGAGCTTGAATAATAATATAATAAATGAGATAAAAAAATCATGTCTCCTACTGTCAAGCCAACGATGGATCATGATGTGTTGGATGGGGACAAAGGATTCTGTAGTCGTGATCCAGGAAAAGAAATGGAGGCAATTTTGCCTCTTAAGAAAGTATTGTACGACACTCACTTACAGAGGATTTATGAGAAATGAAATGGAAACTCTTTCAAGATTTTATTAAGAGATATAGTCTTCCTGCATAACTTCTTTCCCTCCTGGACATTTATGAATGTTTGGTTGGAAGGGTGGTCTGGGAGCTGGGTTTTGATATATATGGTTCCTTCGAGGAGGTGCCAAGGGAGGCATTTTTCCGTCAAAAGCCATATGCATGCAGGATCATGGAAAGTCTTCCAGCAACAGCGGACACTGGCAATAAAAATGATCTAGGGAAAAAACATACCAACCAGTACCAGTCACTGCGAATACCGGAAGGACTGGGGGCCAAATGTGTAAATACCTTCAGAACTTTGTATGGAAAACAATCGGAGTTTAATTCATCTTGGTACCAGATTCAGAGTTTTCCAGGACACAGCTATAGCTAGAGAATGACTAGCAAAGTGATTTCTTAATCCAACTTCCACGTGCATTGTTGAAACCCATCAAGAGACAGAAAATGAGAAAGGAGCATGACTTCATGGCCATGGACCCCACCACACTGGGGCTACTCTTTTGCTCCACAAATAGACTGAGCTTCCCACCGTGCTGTAGACAGGACAACCTTGGGGTGTCACCAGGGCAGTCTCATGACCCTCAGTGTACCTTCATAGTATATGCGGCTGAACACAAATCTTGAAAAATTCCCCAAGGCAGGAACAGAAATTGGCAGTGGAATATATTTAGCCAGTGAGCACACCGCCAACATCCACACCCACACCCACACCCCACCACCACCCCACCACCACCACCACCAACAGAGAAAAACTGAACTTTTGTATTTTGGTCCCTTACCTTTCTCTCCAAATTAATCTTGGACAGCATCCTCCTTTGATTTCTGAACTTAGTACCCACTGATCGTTTTTGGTTCCTTGATGTCCTTGTGTGCCACAGGACTTTGCACAAGGTGTGCAAAGCCACTGTTCGGAAACATTTTGATTTGCTTTCCTGATGCCTATCCAACTTCCAGTTTTCTTTCAGACATCAGTTCAAATGGCACCTGCTCAGGAAATCTGTGGTATCTGACTGCCTCCTCCCAAGTTAGCCCATACCTCTTGTCATCCATACTCATAGTTTTGTAGCCCTGCCATATATAACACTTATTATAGATATGCTTGTATTTATTTGTGTGATAATTATTTGATTAATATTTGGGGCACCTATAGGATACCACCATCCAAGGAAAATAACTGTGTCTGCTTTCCTTCACCATTTTATTTTTAGAGCTTTTGCCAGAACCTGGCACTTAGTTAGGCACCTAATAATTATTTGTTAACTAAGTGGCTACGTGTGGTATTGTGATTTATAAGAAGAAATACATACTTGGTCTTCAGCCTCTTTCTGGCACTGAGCTAAAACTCTTGGAATTTTCCAAGTGTTGAGGGCAGTAAAGGTGTATTTTGTTATGCAAATGAAATGACTTTTAAAGAGCCCTTAAGAATGAGGGCTGGTTGCCAGGAGAACCAACCTTGTGATTAGAGGATTAGAACTTTCAGTCCCACTCCCAGCCTCTACAGAACTGAAAGGGGCTGGAGATGGAGATCTATGGCCAATGACCAATGATTTAATCAATTATGCCTATGTAAGGAAGCCTCCTCTAAAACTCAAAGAGGGAGGGAGAGTCTGGAGAACTTCGATGTTGGGGAATACCCTGGAGACGGGGAAAGCTGCACACTCCTTCCCACATACCCTGTGCAGCAATTCAATCTGGCTGTTCCTAACTTATATCCCTCCTAATAAACCAGTAGTCTAGCAAATAAAATGTTTCTCTGAGTTCTGTGAGCCACCATAGCAAATTGATCAAACCCAAGGAGGGGGGTCACTGGAATCTCTAATTCATAGTAGGTAAGTGAGAAGCACAGGTTACAGCCTGGGACTGGTGACTGGCTCCTGAAGTGGGGGGCAGTCCTGTAGGATTGAGCCCTCAACCTGTGGAATCTGACATCATCTCTGGGTAGATAGTATTAGAATTAAAGTTGAATTATATGGCACCCAGTTGGTGTCACAGCATTGCCTGATGGAGGGTTGAGGGCCCCTTCCCCCTCCCCACAGTGAGATTGGGTGCTTAGAACACAAAAGACTAAATAATAGCAAATATTATATTATAGAAGTTACTGCTTATGAAGGGACCGATAACAGCCAGTCCTTATGCCAAGCACTGTTTCTAATCCTGACACAAATCAAGATGGTAGATTTTATTACTCTCTACTTACAGTGACAGAATTGAATTTGATGACTTCTATAAATTGGCTGCATTGATAATAGTGACAGACTTGGGATTTGAACCCAGGTCAGCTTGACACTACACTACCCTTCTACCATGACATTCTGTCTCTCCTTTCCTTTTATTAATTTAATAAATTTGACACGTTACATTTTATAAATTTAAGGTATATAGCATGTCACTTTGATACATTTATATGGGGTGATATGATTGCCATTGAAGCAATATTTATCACATTACATCAATATAGTACATAATTATTGCCTACATTCATTATACTGTGCATTAGATCCCTATGGCGTACTCTCCTTACAAGTTTGTACCCCTAAACCTCATCAGTCTGATCCCCCCCATTCTCCATTCCCCTGGTAACTGCCATTTTACTCGTTTTTTTATAAGTTTGACTTTTTTGGATTCCATATTTAAGTGATATATAAAGTACTTGTCTGACTTATCTTGCTTAGCACAATGTGCTCCAGAGCCAACCCTATTGTCATGAATGGCAGCACATCATTTTTCCCCCCCATGGCTGAATAATATTCCATTGTGTATCTATAGATCACATTTTTTAATCCATTCAACTGTTGATGGGCACTTGGGTTGTTTCCATATCTTTGCTATTGTGGATAATGCTGCAATAAAAATGGGTATGAATGTATCTCATTGAAATCCTTTTTTCATTTTCCCCTGGATATATATACCCAGAGGTGGAATTGCTGGATTGCATGGTAGATCTACTTTTAACTTTTTAAGGAATTTCCAAATTGTTTTCCATTGTGGCTGGACTGATTTGCTTCCCCACCAACAGTGTGTGCAGGCTCCCTTTTCCCTGTCTCCTGAAAAACACTTGTCATCTCTTGTCTTCTCAACGATGGCCATTCTAACAGGTGGGAGGTGGTAGCTCATTGTGGTTTTGATTTGCATTTCCCTGATGATGAGAGATGTTAAGCATCTTTTCACATGCCTGTTGCCCATTTTCATGTTCTCTTTGGAGAAATGTCCATTTAGTCCTTCTGCCCATTTTTAAATCAGATTTGCTGTTGTTGTTGTTACTGTGTTAGTTCTTTATATGTTTTAGATAGTAACCCCTTATCTGATCTAAGGTTTGCAAAATTTTTCTCCGTTCTGCCATTTCTTTTTGCTAATTGTTTCTTTTGCTGTGTGACAGCTTTTGAGTTTGATGTGGTCCTATTTGTTGATTTTTACTTTTGTCGTTTGTGCTTTTGGCATCATGTCCAAAAAAATCATTGCCAAGACCACTACTATTGAGCTTCCTCTCTGTGTTTTCTTCTAGCAATTTTACGGTATCAGATCTTCTGTTTAAGTTTTTGACCCATTTTGAATTAACTTTTTTGAGTGGCATGAGATGGGGGTCCAATTTCATTGTTTTACATGTGTTTCTCCAGTTTCCCATTGCCATTTCGGAAGAGACTATCTTTCCCCATTGGGTATTCTTGGCTCCCTTGTCAGATATTAGTTGACACTATATGCTGGGATTTAATTCTTGGTGCTCTGTTCTGTTCCATTGGTCTATGTGCCTGTTTCTGTGCCAGCACCATACTGTTTCATTTCTACTGCTTTGTGGTATGGTTTGAAATCAGGACATGTGATACTTCTGTCCTTGTTCTTTTTTTCTCAGGACTGTTTTGGCTCTTTGGGGTCTTTTGTAGACCCTCACAGATTTAAATTTAAGATTGTTTCTTCTGTGAGGAATGCTTTTGGTATTTTGATGGGGATTGCACTGAATCAGTATATGGCTTTGAGAAGTATAGTCTTTTTAACAATATTTACCCTTCTGATCCATGAACGCTGAATGCCTTTACAAAGCAAAGTCTTTTAGTTTTCATTGTACAGATCTTGCACTTCCTTGGTTCAATTTATTCCTAAGTATTTTATTGTTTTTGATGCTATTGTTATTGGGTTAGTTTTCATTATTTCTTTTTCTGATGCTTTATCATTAATGTGAAGGAATGCTACTGATTTCTATAAGTTAATTTTGTAAACTGCCACCTTACTGAGATCATTGATTAATTCCAACAGTTTTTTATTTTATTTTATTTTTTTACTGACTCTGAGATTTTCTATATATAAGATCATATCATCAGCAGATAGTGACAATTTTACTTCCTTCTTCCCAATTTGGATAAATTTATTTCTTTGTCTTGTCTAATGGCTTTAGCTAGGACTTCCAGTACTATATTACATAGGAGTAGTAAAAGTGGATACCCTTGTCTTGTTCTTAATCTCAGAGGAAACCCTCTCAACTTTTCTTTACAGAGTATAATGTTACCTGTGGGTTTGTCATATATGACCTTTATTATCTTGAGGTATATTCCTTCCATACCCAATCTACTGGGGGTTTTTTATCATGAAAGGATGTTGTATTTTATCAAATGCATTTTCTGCATCTATTGAAATGGTCATGTAGTTTTTATCTTTCATTTTATTGATGTGATAAATTACATGTATTGATTTGTGCATGTCGAACCATCCTTGCATCCCACGGATAAATCTTACTTGATCATGGTGTATAATCCTTTTCATGTGTTCTTGAATTTGACTGCTAATATCTTGGTTAGAATTTTTGCATCTATATCGTCAGAGATACTGGTCTACAGTTTTCTTGTGGTATCCTTATCTGGTCTTGGTATCAAGGTAATACTGGCTTTGCAGAGTGTTTGGGAGTGTTCCCCATTCTTCAATATTCTCCCTTTAATGCGCTACTTCTTACCTAGCAGGTAATACTCTGTCAGGTAGAGGAGGAAGAGGATACAGTGAGTAATGGCACAATGACACCAAAACCCAAGTTCACAGCCACATCGACCTTTTGTCTTTCCCAGCTGAAGGCAAGAGGATTTTGTAAACTCTCTCTGGTCTAACTGGTCCCCCCTGCAGGCACCACCTCATCCCTCTACATCTTATACCCCAGAGGAGACAGACGCCAGAGGAGATACCTTCTCTAGGGTGGTCCACTGTCCCCACTGGCTATCTTCTAAGCTCTGTTTTCTCATTGCCATTACCAAAGTGATGCTTACTTTGCTCTGAAAGGGAGAGTTATTTAAAAATTGGCCCTGGATTAAAATAGACTTGTTTAAGTTGTACTCTCTCATCTTGGCAGGGCAGCAGGAAACTCACCACCAGCCCCTTCACCTTTCCGTAGCTCCAGTGCATAGCCAGAGCTGATGATGTTTGACCCACGTCTCCCTTCATGGTAGTGAGTTCTGACAATGGCAGAAAACCTGTTAGTGGCTAAAGCTATCAAATCATCTCTCTGTATTAGAGGTTCTCAATGTAACTGTCAAGAAACCATCTCTCTATATCAGAGCATGCATCAGTATGAACTGGAGGGCTTGTTGAGACACGATTGGGTGGCTCCCCTTAGCGCTTTTGATAGATATAGGTTGGACCTGTGAACTTGAATTCTTAATAAGTTTGCAGATGATGCCCCTGCTGCTCATCTGGAAACCAGATTTTCAGAATCAATGAACCAATGGTTTTCCACCTTGCTATACATTATAGAATTGCATGGAGACCTTTTAAAAATCCTGTTGCCCATAACACACCCCAAACAAATAAAATCCAAATTTGTGGGTACAGGACTGAGACATCAGTATTTGCAAAGCTTCCTAGGTGATTCTAGTAAGCGGTCAAGGTTGAAAACCATTTTGCTAGATGGCGTTAATTGGTTCTCCCCTTTCTGGAAAAAGTGAGAAGAGATAGGATGGACAAAGACTCTTTAAGATACGGCTGCTCAGAAGACATCTTCAAGAATCTGCCTTTCCCCATATTTCTCTCTTTCTTTTTTAAATAAAAATTGTATATATTTAGGTTGTATAACATGATTTGATATAAATATACATAGTTAAATGATTACTATAGTCAAGCTAATGAATATATCTTCTCACATAGTTACCTTTTTTATGTGATGAGAACAGCTGAAATTTACTCAGAGCAAATTTCCAGTATTCAGTGACTATTTACTATGGTCATCATGCTACACATTAAATCTCTAGACCTATTCATTCAACATTATTGCAACCATATACCCCTTAACCAACCTTTCCCCATTTCCCTCACTTCCCCACCCTGGTGACCAATGTTCTACTAGCTTCCTTTATGAATTTGGCTTTTTGAGATCCCTTATGTAAGTGACATCATGCAGTATTTATCTTTGTGTGTCTGACCTATTTCACTTTACATACTGTTCTCCAGGCTTATCCATATTGTTGCAAATGGTAAGATCTCCTTTTTTAAGGCTGAATAATACGTATACACATGCATACCACAAATCCCATTTCATGCTTCAGGGTAGTGATTCTCAGACATGATTACTCATCAAACTCACACAGGAGGGCTTATGAAAACACAGATTGCTGGATCACACCTCCAGAGTCTTTGACTTGGGAGATCTGGGGTGGGGCCTGAGATGCATTTTTGCCAAGTTCTCAGGTGATACGGATGCTCCTAGTTTGAGGACTACATTTGGATCACCACTGCACTAGGAGAAACAGAATATGAATGGAGGAAATACTTCTGGCTTCTCTCTTTCCTGTTCACTTCTTTGTTGCTGGTGAAGAAGTTATGACTTTGTGGTGAATGATGCAGAGAGAAAGAACTCATCAGTACCTACTGCTTAGCTGTCCTAGGATTTCTCTTTCAAGTTGGCCCGCACTGGTTTGGCGTTCTGGACCTATAAGCACACCTGGCTCAGGGTCCAAGCCCAGCTTTGAAAGTATATACGGAGGTCCTTTCTACACCTAAAGGAGACAGAGCCTCGATTCTAATAAGACTATTTGCTCGCCAAAACCCTCAGGGGATTGATCCTAAACTCCAGGTTTCAAATCCATCTAGAGTTTATTAAGGGACCCAATTGGCCATACATAGATCCAGTTTAGTACTATCAGCAATAAAGACAATTTTAAAACGTATCATTCAGCTTCTTGTGTCTTTTCTTAATTGGTTACTAACTTGGGGAGAGGTGAAAGGTGTAATTAATTTTCACTACTCAAATCCCAACAGCAACTTTAAATTAACTTAAAATTTTTGAGTCTTGTCACATCTAAAAATCTCTTTATGAGATCCTTGCAATTAATTGATAGTTTGGCTGGAGATACAAATCTACTGGGGGAGGGGATACATCCCTTATAATTGTTAGGTTATTAGGACTAGAGTTAGAGAATTTGTAAGACTTTTAGAATTTTCGTAGATCCTAGGTACTCTGAATGTTGGAAGTCCCACTCTCATTGTATGAAACATGATACAAAGTAACCATCATATAATTATATAATATTATATTTTACATATGTTTATTTAAGCTCTTGTTTTTGATTTTCATATATTTTAGTCTGTCTCTATACATACACAGAGTGCATGTGGATATAATATTTATATATATTGGATCATACACATTGTATGTAATATATATCACATATGTTATAATATATAATACATTTCTTTATGTATATTATATATAGTTATAGATATAATGTATATCTCTATAATAAAGTTCCCTTCCATAAAACATTTTCATAGAACTTAAAAAACTCATGGCCCTAGAACCTATGTCTTAATGTCTAAAGGATAAAATAACCCTAAACATCCAATATTGGTGATGAGAAGTTTTAGGTCAGTTTAATTCTTACTCCTTTATAGGAAACTACTCTGTACCTTGTAAGTTTTTGATCTCTTCTTTATTCTTAATGCTTGAGATTTCATAATAATGTACCTAGGTTTGGATATTCCTTTCCTTTTACACTGGACTCCTAATGTATCATTTCAATATGAATGCTTATGACCTTTATTTCTCTGGGAAATTCTCATATATTAAAACTTTGATATTTTCACTCCTAGTTTCTTTTTTTTCTGTAACTTTAAATATGGGGCAGAATTATATTAATAGCTGCATGACAGTCCATTAAATAGATAGGCCATGGCCCCAATGTTATAAACGTAGGCTGCTCTAAGTAACATCTTTGCATATTGTTCTTTTGAAATATCTCCTCAGGAATAATATTTATTAGGTCAAAGATTGGGAGGCTTTTATGTAGACTTGCTTGAGACCTCTGGTATGAGAAGCCCCCTCTGAAGAGGGTCTTCTAAACTGAAGAAGCGAGTCTGGGGCCAGTGACTGATCACCCATGGAATTTGGGCCACAAAGACATG
Source organism: Potos flavus (assembly GCA_028534135.1). Lineage (NCBI taxonomy): Eukaryota > Metazoa > Chordata > Mammalia > Carnivora > Procyonidae > Potos > Potos flavus. The sequence continues at coordinate 105,223,469 of CM052885.1, read as the reverse complement.
ACCCCAGAGGCTGTTCTAGAGAGGCAGACATGCTTTGGTCAGGGAATTGATATGGACCACAGACACCTGTGAGGTCAACCTTTCTTCTCTATTCTACCTATCTGGCAGGTGGTGTATCTGATTCAGTGCCTGATTTAGGCCTGAGACCTTACGTGAAAGGCTTTGCCATGTTCTGCACTGTCTACTGGCTTTAATGGGAGGAAGGTATTTGTAAGGCAGTTGATTGTGTTGTGCTCAGCCCCTCCCCAGATTCCTTGATTCATGAGGAATCTGTGGACAGCTGTGCCCCTGGAGCTGGGAAAACCCCACAGGCCCCCTCCCAGCTCATTCCATTGCCTGGACTTGCAAGGACAGAGTGCTGGCCTACGGCCAGCATTTCCCTGGCTGTGGGATAGTGCAGGGCTGCAATTCTTGTTTGTTTTAATAAGGAAAGAGACAAATCACAGGGCTTATTTTGTAAGCTACAAAGGATCATTCAGTGAAAAAACAAATGGCATTTTCTTAATGAAGAGTCATGGTGAGCTAGGGGTCTACATGGCTTACGTAAAATGTTACTCTGTCCTTTGTTTGCTCTAGGTGGGCAAGCTTGGGATGCCAGCAAGATATAAACATACACTGGCCACAGTGACATCCACCTACTAATGGTCTGCCTCCTTGCCTGGTTTTGTAGTAGTTCAACAACATCAGAACTTGGGCATAAGCTCCTCGTGGCTTCCCATTCAGCTCTGTCCCAAGGTCAGAGTTTGAACCTACAAGTTCAGACTTACAAGACTTTGGACAGATTTTCCATGCTTAGTAGTTTCAGGTCATTTAATCATCTGTTCAGCAGCTTTTTGTTGTGTCTTTATTATGGTGGATAGAGGATGGCATCAGAAATACATTTGCCTTTGGGGCGCCTGGGTGGCTCAGTTGGTTGAGTGTCTGACTCTTGATTTCAGCTCAGGTCATGATCTCAGGGTTGTGAGATTGAGCCCTGCCTTGGGCTCCGCAATGGAGGTGGAATCTTCCCGAGATTCTCTCTTTCCCTTACCCCTCCCCCCTGCTCGCTTGCTCCCTCTCGCTATAAAATAAGCCATTATTTTTTAAAATAAATGTTTTCCTTCACTGTATCATCCTCATCTCTGAGATTTTGAACTATTCATCTAGCATCCTTTAGCCTCAGTCCCTGCATCTGTGAAATTCTTATGGTGCTTGACTTGCAGTATTCATCTAACTGCAAATCAAGAGAACCAGACTCACATATCACCCAGATGTTGGAGTAATTGGAAATATAAAATAAATAATATTAATATAGCAAAGGCTCTAATGCAAAAAATGGATGACCTACATGAACAGGTGAGAAATTTCAGCAGAGTGTAGGATGCTTTCATGCTAGAAATCAAAAACGTGGAAGCACCAATGAAGAATGGCTTTAGCAAGTTTATTAGTGCACTTGACACAGTCAAGGAAAGAGGTAGTGAACTGGAAGATAGGTCAGTAGAAGTTACAAAAATGAAACTGGATGCAAGTGAAAATGATCATCAATGGCTGTTGAACAGTTTATTTAAATGAAAATACAAAGAGAAACAAGCCAAAACAAACAAACGAAAAAGAATAGATTATCCAATGTTTGTGGGTTAATATTGTATTGTCTAAAATATATGTAATGGATGAAATTGGAATCACAGAAGGAGAAGACACTAATCCAGAAACCCAAGGTGCTCAGAGAATACCAAGTAGAATAAGTTAGGAAACCTATACATATGTAGTATGCATACTTGTGCACACACACACACACTCACACACACCCTTAAACCATAATATTTAAAATTTTGAAGTTCAAAGATTAAGAAAAAACAAAACAAACACAACCACTGTTAACCTAGACTAGCACACCCAGTTCATTCCCCACCCCCCAAAATTCAAAAATAAAGGAAAAAATACTTTTTCAGACAAACAAAAATTGAGAGAATCCGTTATTAGCAAAACTGCACTAAAAGAAATCCTAAGAAGTTTTTAAGAGAGAAAAAATATACTAATCAGAAATTTGGATTATACAAAAAAGGATAATTGGCTGTCCAAATAAGAAGGGGTAGCAATGTATTGTGTCTTCATACTATTTGTAAAAGTAAAATGTGTGACACTAATTGTGTAAAGAATGGAAAGGAGAAATTTGGCGTATAATTTTGTAAGATTATGAAGAAAACTAAAAGAAATTCTTTGCAACTTTATGGTAGGCAGTAATTTTAGTGGGACACAAAAATCATAAAATAAACTTTTTGTAATTTATAAAAAGGACTTCATCAAAATGAAAGGTTTTTGTTCATTTTGGTTAATGAAATGAGATAAGCCACTGTCTAGGAGAAAAACATTGGAAAAATACATGTTTAATAAAGGATATTCATACTATTTAAAGGACTCGCAACACTCAGGAATAAGGAAAAATGCTCAGTTTAAAAATGGGCAAAATATTTCGATAACCATTCCACCAAAGAAGATGTTAACAGTGAAAATAAAAGACATGAAAAGGCCATTAACAATTAAAATGCAAATTAAAACCACAACCAGATAAACTACATACTTATTAGAAAGGCTTTAGGAAAAGCTAATAACAACGTGTGTAGGTGAAGATGTAGAGCAAAGGGAATTCTCATACAAGGTTTGTGGGAATGCAAAACAGGCAACATTGGGAAATTTGGCAGCTTCTTATTAAGTTAAACATACACTACCATAAGATCCAGTGATTCTCTATAGGAATGTTCATATTGACTTTATTCATAACTACCAAATACTGGAAATAAATACTGAAAACATCCTTTCATTAGTGAATAGATAAACAAACATCCATACAATGGAATACTATTGGTCAACAGAAAGGAACATACTGTGGATACACACAACAATGTAGATGGACCTCAAAGGCATCATGCCAGACTTAAGCCGGATTTGAAGTACAAAATTGTCAGGATAGAAATCAGATCAGTGGTTATGAGGGGCTAGGCTTGTAGGGAGAGGTTGTCTACAAAAAGACACGAGTGGGGGTGCTTTGGGAGTGACGAAGCTGTCCCACATCTTGATTACGGTGCTGTTCCATGCTTGCATGGGTGCATTTGTCAAAACTTTCAAACTATACACTAAAAAGGATAAATTATATTGTGTTTAAGTTATACCTAAATTTTAAAAAATGCCTCCTGTCCAAGCATTCTGGGATTTTTAATTGGTTATTGTCTTAATTGATTTCTAGTGTAATTCCTGTAGTCAGAGAACATACTCGATGTGACTTCAGTTCTTTGGAATTTATTGACACTTTATGGCCCAGGATCTGCTCCATTTTGGTGGATGTTCCATTTGCACTTCATATATATGTGTGCATTCAATAAATGCAGAACAACAACAAAATACACAAAATGGCTAGTAGTTATCTTCAGTAGTAACCATAGACCCAAAATCTTAGAATCCAGAATCTTCACCTTAGTGATTGACTGCATACTCTTCCATCTGTCTGATTCCTTAACAGTGGGTACCAGCTTTAGTAGGGCTGGCTTAGATCAAGTTAGAAATTCAAGGGTGACTCTCTGTTTCTTTGCTGCTCTTTTCTCCATTCCCATCTCCCTTCCCACCTCAGGACAAGATCCTGTAATATCTTGTAATACTGAAGTTCTTCTGCACCCAGTGTGTCACGGAGAATGAAAATGTGATGAAGTAATGACCCCTGGCTTGTCTTACAGCAAAGACATTCACATTTAAATATGGTGCATAGAAATAGCAGCGGGAGAAACGGCAGATACCTCATTTAGTGATAGATGCGTAGGTTGGTTTTGACCTAAACTCACATCTCAGCCACACAATTTACACTGTGTCGCCTGTAACAATTTACTGTCATCCTGTGATTCAGTGTTTTCCCTTGTAAAATGGAGATAATGACCCAATCTGAATTACAGGATCATGGTGAGGATCTTACAAGATAACGCACATTGTACATCTACCTCTGTGCAGTGGGAATACCTATGATGGGCTCTGCTTTCAGTCAGGATAGCTGGTATGAGGTTACAAGTGGATTTTATTTGGCCAGGATGTTGGGTGAGCTTGTAGGTTGATGTGTCTACTAGGAGGGACTAGGAACCATCTCTTGAGGCATGGTGGAAACCAGAGGAAAGCGACCTCCCTCTCCAGCCTCCCAACCCCCTTCTCGCCCCCCCTAGAAAAGAGGTCCTGCTATTTCCTCTTTGCTTGGGGTTGATTACTCATAAGTGCTGGGCCAACTGCAAAACGTACACAGTGATATTTGGAGATGGGGCCAGTAGCGGCAGATACAGGAGGTATTTCCCAATTGCCTAATCCGAGTGTATCTAGAATAAAGGAGACTTTTTTTTTTTAATGAGTAGAGACAGAAAGGAGATATTCCCAGAATGAAAATCCCCATGGAATTAGTCATGTATGTTTTATTTTATCTAAGCAAATACAATTTTAGCCCCTACTGTTTGCAAGCCTGTGATAGGCCTTATCACATATTTCTGTCTTTTAGTGCCTGGAACTACATCAAAAAGACTCTATGAGATTTTGATGATTTTTTTCATTTTCTTTGGTTCACTGAAGCTTTAGTAAACTCTATGCCAGGTTTCCACGAGGAAGACTGACAGCCATACCTGCTAACACAGGTGATGGGAAGGGGACATGACCCATGACAGAGTTGCTTCACCTTGAATTAAAAAAAAGGGATAGATACTAAGTGTCCAAGATTGCGTATTTTCTTGTCTGGGTTTCAATAAGCTGAATTAAAAAAAAAAAAAAATCAGTGGATGAAGGAGCATTTATTAGATTTCTTCCAAATGTCAGTGTGCTAGGTAGAAAAGGCAAAGAAGAATACAGAGTCTAAAATCAGACTGTCCAGGCTTGAATCCCCTTTGGGTCATTAAATAGATGCTTGACTTAAATTCCCTATGTCTTCATTTTCTCCTTTATAAATTGTTGGTGGTGAGGAGGGGTGCCGGCAAGCTGGATTAGAGGACAGGGCTGAGTGTCCCTCAGCCCTGGAGGGGTGGTGGCTGATGGGCTAGAGGACGGGGCTGGATGTCTCTCAGCCCCTGGGGGGTGGAGTGGTTGATAGGCTAGAGGAGAGCGCTGGATGTCCCTCGGCCCTGAGGGTGTAGTGGGGAGAGGGTTGATGACCACCACGTGCTCTTTTGAGGCACACTTCCTACAGCCTGAAGCTGGGGGCCTGGAGTGTCTAAAGGCGAGGTTGAATTTCATCTTCTTTTCAAAGCTCTCAAAAGCGGTCACTAGCTTTAAGAAAAAGAGAGAGAAAAAGGAAAAGAAAAAAAAAAACTGGTAGTAGATATATTGTGAAGGTCCCATGAGTTATTTTATGTAAAGTACACAGAACAGTTCTTGGCACATAGTAAGTACTAGGAGTGTTTGTTGTTATCCTGATTCATCCAGACTTGACCATGGCTCTTTGAGGAAGGGGTAATTTCTATCTATTAGACAAATGAAGAAACGGAGACTCAGAGAGCTAAAATGACTTACCCAAAGCCACGGGGTTAATCCATGAGCTGACTCTTGATGAGCTGACTCTTGAGTGAATTCAATACCATTTCATTCTATGTCCTTACACGTTAGGACCTGCCTGGGAGCTCGTAGGCTGGATGTCTCACAGAGTCTAGGAAGGATGCTGTCTGAGAGTGGGCTGTAGTAGGACGGGGCTGCAACCTTCTGGATCTGATCCTAACTACTCTGGGGATCTTGGGCTGTCATTTTTCTTCTTTGACTCAATTTTCCTATCTGTTTAATAGGAATGAATGACTCACATATATTAGTCACCCAAATCTCCTTTCCTTAGGACGGAGCTTGATTTTCTTCCTTCTTTCCTAGCTGGGGTTGGTTGGGAAGTCATTCCACTCTGTGCCCTTCCTCAAAGCCACCATGGCAGAATATACAACAAAGATGAGGAATTTGATAGTACTCAGCAAACCAAAGGTCTTTGAGGTTGTGACACTGTGATTTATAGTAAGAAATACATATATTTGGTCTTCAATCCTTTTCTGGTACAGAGCTCCTAAAACCCACAGAATTTCCTGTGATAAGAGTGATAAAGGTGCCTCTGTTATGTTAATTGTGTCTTTTGAAAAGCCCTTAGGTAATTAAAGATTGGGGCTGGGAACCAACCAGGTGATTAGAAGGTTGGAACTTTCAGTCCCACCTGCCCCTCCTCCCCCAACCTCCAGGGAGGGGAGGGAGGCTGCCAGGTGAATCGGTTCCCAACAGCCAATGATTTAATCAAACCATGACTATGTAATGAGGCATCCATAAAAACCCAAGAGGCCTTGGTTTGGAGACCTTCCGGGCTGGCAAACACGTGGAGACATGGGGAAAGTAGTGCTCCTGGACAGGGCGTGGGAGCTCTGCACTCCGTCCCCATACCTAGCCCTTTGCATCTCTTGCATCTGGCGGTTCCTGAGTTCTATCTTTTTATAATAAGCCGGTGATCTGGTAAGTAAAATGTTTCTCTGAGTTCCGTGAGCCACTGTAGCAAATTTCTCAGACTTGGGAGCCTCTGATTTACAGCCAGTTGGTCAGAAGCAACAGGTGATTAACCTGGGGTTGTGAATGGAGTCCAAAGCGCAGGGAGAGGGGAGCGGTCCTGTGGGAGGTAACACTTAACATGTGGACTCTGATGCTGTCTCCAGGTAAATAGTGTCAGAATTGAGCTGAATTGTAGGATACCCAGCTGGTGTCTGGAGAATTGTTTGTGGGAGGGGGACCCCCCTCCCCAATGTTGGAATTGGTCCCAGAATACAAAGGACGGTAAAAATTGGTCACTTAGTCTGCTCCTAGAGCTCAGGGGCATGTCTCAAAGAGCTCTATGTAGTAACTTCGTAGAACTTAGAGTCTCCAATCCGTCCACCCTGGCGTCGTTACTACACCTCTTTCTAACTTTGCCTCTATGATCCAACAAACTACTCTGGTGATTCAACCCGAACCCAGCTAATTAGTTTGAATTTATTGGCTATTTTTTTTAAGGGAGATTAATGGATTATTCACCTCTGGCAACTCCTATGTACACGGCTGCTGAGATAAAACAGGTGTGTGTTTGAGGGTATATGTATGTGTGTGTGTGCCTGTATACATGCAAGATTCTGATTATATTCTTCCAAAGTTACACGCTAAAACCAAAGTCTGCCTTTTTTCCCCCTTGCCCTCAATGAAAGCATCAGGTTTCCTTCCTTTGCCAACCAGCAATCACATTTCCCGGTGAAAGATACAAATCAGGTTCCGTTACAGTAGGGAAATCGTTAGCATGTGCTAAAACTTAGATGTTCCCATTTCAGTAGAACTAATGATTTTCAGGTGCTAATGATATAACCTTGAGAAAGCCCTTCACCTTCCCTGCTGGAGACCGGAAGGCGTAAGGTTGTATCTGAGGCATTTGTAGGTAGAAGGTTGATTGGGCCTTCAAGCCTGTAAGATGTGGTTTGAGGGACAAGGGTAGGGCTTGGAAAGGGAACACTGTACTGAAATCAGGTGATCCGAATTTTCGGTATGAAGTTAATTAGCTGTGCCACATTGAGCAAGCCCACGTTTGCCCATAACCTTTCCAAGTAAAGTTAGACTCCTAGAGTGGTCACGTTTCCTCTGAGGCCTTTGGATTGTTGGCAGCCAGACCCAAGCAATTTCTATGTGTCATTTGCATGATCTTTGGTGGGTGAAAGAGGGGTTGGTATTGAGCAGAGGAATGTAGGAGATCATCAGAAATGTCCTGGTCTTTGCTGAGAATGGAAGGCCCCACTTGGGTTTGTGTAGCCCCGAGGCACATTTTAGGCTTGCTGTGCATGGCGGTTCCCTAGGGACCAGGAGTCTCGTGTTACTGGAGTTCAGCAGCCAGGCCAGGAAAATCAGTACTCTACTGCTAAAGGTTAAGAGTTTATCCAACTAAAAATTTAAGAAAATAAATAGAATAAAGTTTTGGCTTTTCCTGTGGGCCTCCAAGGTGGCTGGGGATGGGCTCTGTTCTTTGGGCTTCAGCTTATTTTATAGGGTCTTGGCTTTGGGAATGTGCATGGACCAGAAACACAAAACCACTGGAAACAAAGATTTTTGAGGAAATCAGAGTCACAGACTCATGGAGGCTGGGCCTTAACATGACCTCATTTAACTCCTTTAATTTACAGATGAGAAAGCTGAGGCCCAAGGTAGAGAATCCAGGAGCTCCAGTCTGTGACTGTAATGGTCTAGATATCGAGGTGTCCTGGGTCTCAGGGATGTTCTCCAATAACGTATTTGAGGCAGTAGTACCCGCCTCCCCCTTCCCCCCCCCCCCCTGCCATCTCATTCCTTCATGTTGTTTGTAGAATTAGTCATAAGTCTCTTTATTGGGTATTAATGAGAGGAATTCCTGGAACCTCTGTTGGAACTGATAATAAACAAGAACTTCATTTTCCCTTGGGGAATTTGAGAGAATAAATGTGAGTGGGGAGGTGACGACAACCATCTTACCATCAATAATATACGCTAACAGAAAGGAAAGCTGAGATGAAAGAGGGAGGGGAGAGAGACCGGAATGCTGCCATATTGCTTGGGTTCATAGCTGTGGCCATGTGCGAGTCACTAATTGTAAAATATTTGGTGTAATCAGCCAACACATTCCCTTTACAGTTTAATCCATTTTGGGTTGGGTTTTCTGTAACATACCAAAAGAAACCTGCTGACACAGATGTGAAACAGGTGATTTGCCCAAGGTCACATAGTAAATAAAATGTCCAGTGTTTAGGAGCTTTTTTCTCAAGTAGAATTATTCTCCTGATATACTTCCATCCAGCCTCAGGAATGAATATACAAATAGACAGCCCGTGAGCTTCCCCAAAGTTCACTGCTTGCACTGATGTCCAAACCAGAGTGTATACTTGGGCAGAAGGTACTTCCCCCAAAGTGATAGTCCTCCCTTCCTTTTGAATCAACATTAAAATGATTTAATAATTAATCCTGTTCACATGAAAATACCTTATGATTGGTTTTGTTCAAGAGGAAACCCTCAATTAGATGCAAATAAGATAATATTCCAAATCTCTTCCCACTCTTCCACCTTCTTATTTTAGAATTATAAGGATTCAGTAATAGGTATTTCAGTCCAGGCTAATAGGTAACTGGAGGCAAGCATATGACCGCTAGGCAGGCTGATGGGAAAACAGTGTAGGTAGGACGGAACCTTCCTCTGTGACCTAGCTCAGAGTCAGATTTTATAAATGGTTCAAGTGTATGTGAAGGGAAAGTGTATTCTTGAACTACTGGGTGCAATGCTTTCTATATGCCCATTTGATTCTTCTATATCTTTTATCATTATCTGGTTTCCTCCAAATGATTAAATTTAATTGGGATCTTTTGCATATTTCATGGAATATGAGGACTTCTATATCATGAGTATTTTATTTCCCTGAAATTTCTAATTATTCAATGGAAAACACAATGATCCTAGGTGCATTTTTAACTCTCCCACTCCATCCCCACTCGTGCCATCATTTTCCCAGGGTTATTGGTCTCATTAGGCTTTTAAAGTTTTCTTAAGCATATTCTGGTAATCAATATTTTTCATGAAAAATACTCTTTTCTTTGACATTAAAATTTGTTTGCATCTAGGGATGCATGAGATTCCTATGATTTATTTAATCTAATATCTGACATTATACATCTTGTCAATTTTATTTCATATATTTGCACTGTTTTCTTCTCTTCCCCTCTCTCTCTTAGGTAGGGAATATATGTATTTGGTTTGTTTGCTTTGTTTTCATTTTAATTCATTAGTGTTCAGTTTTAGGTGTTTCTTTTTACTTTAACCTTGCTTTGTTATATGTATATATGTATATAATTTCTTCTTTTACTTTTTTTCTAAATATCCCCACATTTTATTTACTTATTTATTTAATTTATTTTAAGTAAGTTCTATGCCCAACCTGGAGCTAGAACCCATGACCAGAGATCAAGCCGCCGCAGTATGCTTTTTTCACTTAACTACCTAGGCCATGCATTTTCATTCTTTTTTTTGTTCAGTAAAACCACACGTAGATGTGATTTTGCCTGGTAGGATAGTTTTGGCTCTAGACCATAACCTTGGATTAGCACCTCCCTCTCTTATCATTTTCCAGTGTTTGTCTTCTCTTTCTTCAAACAGTTATTTGCTATTTTAATGCCAAGTTGTTTAAATTCTCGTTGTACCAAAGAGAATCATTTATATTATAGTGTGATCAGAAAAATCTGACATGACTTTTGAACAACTTATTTAAAAAGTAGATTGGATTCAAATTTATCAAAATGTTATAATTTTCTGGTACCTTATATATATCCCCAAATCATCTTCTTCATCTGGAGAAGTAATCTTGCTCTCTCAATACAAGCCTCTTAGCCTCTGTTTCTGTGTCTTTTCTCATGCCGGGTGAATTTCTCCAAGAATCTCGTCTCTCTCTCTTCCCACTAAAAACTGCACATCTGTTTGGGTCAATATAAAATGGAGTTTTCTTCTTCAATTCTTTCCCAATTATGTCAATTGAATAAAATCTCATGTCTCAGTCATTTCTTAGTTACTGAATCCGATCATGGTACCTACTTTGTTTTACTTTATACATTTTTGATCTAGTGAATTTTAGTCTTCTTGCGGACACGATAAAATACAAAAGAGTGGGAGGTGTTACGTAATAGGCCCTCAGATATTTGTTGAGTCAGATTCAATAGAGTTCAGATTCCAAAATAGAAAAATCTTTGTTCCTAAATGGGAATAACTTCCCCACAGTGTAATGCTGGGGGTGTAGACCCTGGACTGGGTGGATTGTGCCAGTTAAAACAGATTAATGCAAAATTGTTCACACAAGTGGAAACCGTTGCTGTTAATAGTGAACAGGACTACTGGTCAAAGAGAAATTGAAGCCACCTGTACCAAGTTACCCTTTCACCTCTGCCTCTGTCTCTTTCTGGGTCCAGAAAACTCCTGTGTCTCTGCTTCCTCTACCAGTAAACCTTCCCCTGGGACAGTCAATTCTGAAGGCAATTTTCCAAGACCATTTGCAGAATTGGCTGGGGCTTCAGCTGCAACATGAAAAAGGCATTTATCCTGGGACCTCAAAGTGGAGTTTGGAGGAGACATTGCTGAACTTGTTTCAGAAATAGATTCTATATGCATCAGTTTTTGCTTCAGGTATAAATGTTAAACCTACTAGTTCGGTTAAAACAATGTGTGTTTGTGTGTTTGCATGTGCAGACTCTGAGTGGGGTGTTGTTTTCATAAATTTTTGCAGATATTTTGACACTTCCGTATACAAGCTAGCAGTTTAGTGTTATGTCCTGAGTCACACATCTGTAAAAGCAGCTATTTGTGTTCTCGTGCTGGATCGTGTGCCAAAATCATAATGCCTTGCATTCTTGAACCTTACAGTGCAATAAAATATTGAACTATACTGTGAAAATATCTAGAAAAAAATCTGGTTTTATTCCATACGTGTATATACCAAGTTTAGCATCCATATATTTGAATTTTTTGGTCAACTTTTGACAAGTTTAAATAACTTTTTTTGAGACAAAGGAGAATAATGAGCAAGTTTCGACTAGGTTAAGAAGAGTTTTACCGACCAGTCTTAAGATTTTAGGGCTTCCACTTACAATGCAGTAGAACTAATCTCATAGGGTGACCATATCATGTACTATCCAAACTGGGGCACTTGAGAGTAAAAGAAGGTCCTGTCACCTGAGGATTACAAGTGTAAACCCATCTGTCTTAGGCAAAAAAATGACATGTGATCATCTATTGTGAACGATAAGGGAAGTAAATATTATTTCTGGATACATCTAGCTTCTGGCCATATTTTTGCTGCACCCCATGGAAGTTTGTATTCTAGGCTCGAAATGACAAATATTTAGCCCTGATGATAATACCTCCCTTTCCTGTATTCATAGCGTGTTTTTCATTAATCATATTCTTTCACATTGATCTCTGGGTTGGCATCAGACTCTTTTTCAACATAGCTCTCCAAATAGCCCATAATTTTATTGGGCTTAGCCCATAAGATTGAACTTGCTATACTGAATTTGCTATGGTGTGTGATGGCTAGGGTTTTTGTTGTTATTGTTGTTGTTGGCAAAGGTTGAAATTGACAGAGCCTCTCTCTCTCTCTCTCTTTTTTTTTTTTGTAATTAGAGCTGGATGAACCCATGAGTGTCCGACGTGGTTCAGTCAGCTCAGCCACAACTCTCCATTCTGGTAACCAGCATGTATGTCAACAAGGAGGGTTACAGCAAGAAACTCAGCAGTGGGGCAAAGATCAAAAGCAAAATGGGAACCAGATTACAGTTTATTTAAAGCTAAGCAAATGCTTGAAACTTCCCCCCTCTTACAATGCAGAGTTTCTTTGTAAAAAAGATGAATTTACAAACTTTCCCCAGGCTGGCAGGCATAAATGGTGCCTCCTGCTTCCCCCTGCTAAATGCTAAATGGCTAAGCATCCATGTCTGGGCCAGTCCTACCCAATCACAGGCAAAGCAGAGAACTGGGCATGGTAACATAGAGCCTCTGAGGTCTGTTCACCACATAGAAGGTACAAAGATGAAGATTTTCTCTGCCTTTGGGTCTTAAAGGCACTGTATTACTAGCTGTTGGAAAACATGGCCCAAAGAGTGTTGTGGGCTCTGAGCATTCAGTTAAAGGGTCTTCTTCCTATTGGGGGTGGAGGAGTGATAGTATAGGGTAGAGAAAGGGATAGATTTCAGATGAGTGTTTCCCAACCCCAAAGGTAAAATTATGACTATGAAGAGTGGAGTGTGTCTCTCTTATCCAAGAAAGACATTAACTTTATTCTAAGTCCAGGCAGATGTTGGGACTGTGATTGTTGCTAAATGTGCCCAAGGATCAATATTGCCTCAGGATCTGAAGAATACAGTCTTCTGGTGTTGGGACTTTACTGACTCTTCTAAAGCATTAAGAGCAGAAGATCTTGGGGTAATCAGGTAGACTTTTTATGAAAAAAATTTGAAAATATGGTGGATTTGCAGATTACGGTAAGATCCCCTTGGTCTTCATTAGTGTGGCATTAAAACCATCTTGTCTGAATTTTAATTATACACCAGAATGTTTCTCCTCTACACAATAAAAAGATGACACTTCTGAAGCTTGGTAAAAGGGCTTCTCTGAAAAGGATAGAACTCTTAATAAGCTCTGCTCACCATCATGACCAAGAGAAGTACCACTGCCAGTCTGGTTATCCCGTACTCAGTAGGAAGGGATGTGATTCCTACCCACACACGCCCTTGTGGCCCCTTATGTTGATATTCTGAGACTTCCAAGATCTGGATTAATTCATCACACTGCGTTCTTTGACCCTGGTCTGCTGAACCAGGATTGCTAAAGAATTGAATGTAGCCAAAACCAAGAATTTGAGTGCCACTGGGCCATCCCCACAATAAAGATCTCCTTCCTAATGAGCCCTCAATGTGGTCCAAGTAACTTTGTCTCCCTCTCTCCTGTCCCCAGGGACTTTGTCCCTCCCCATAAACTCAGTCCCAAAGTCATCTCACCATGTCCCCCCCTTTTAGGTGCTTGCCTTAGCAGCAAGGCTTACACCAGGGATGGAATGTGGGTTTCATTTACCTGTGATCTATTGGCACTAGCTATATAAAATAACAAAGTAAGAAAATCCTGTGGCTTTATCTGGCCCCAGTGTGAAAGTGTACACCAATTGATTAGAAGAGTCTGCTTAGAGCCCTGTGTGGAGACAAGGAGTAGTGTCACGAGTGCCAAGTTTTTGCCACCCATAGCCTGGGCCCCTCTAGTGACTCCCATCTCCCCATCATAAAGAGCTCTGGCATAAACAAACTGGGGTGATGCATTGAGTCTGCTGAAACCTGAAGGACACAGGCAGCCAAGAATTCTGGGTAGTGGTTTGCAGGGATTACTCCCCCACGGGCAGCTGGCCAGTCACGTGTGGACAGATTAGAGAGTGAGGGCCTACTTTGCACAGACTCAACACGTGGGGAGGACCGTGAGCCAGGGCACCCCAGTGTGCTGAGAATGGTCTCCAGGAATGCTCAGCTATCAGAAAAACTCCAAGTCGGCCAGATATTGATGTTGATATCTGGGCAAGTTTCCCATTCAGACACAGATTTAGGGTTTGGAGTCCCAGAAAAAGAGCTAGAAGGCAAAGACCAAAGAGCGAATGTTCAGGGTGGAGTTTCGGATCTACAGAACAGGAGAGTTTGTTGGAAAATGGAGTCTGAGATCCTTTCTACAAGCTGGACTAGGATGGTGGATCGACCGAGGTTCTGGGATTCAGAGCTGTCTCCACAGAGGCATGTTTACCACGAGTGTCCTGTAGTATTCTGATTGCCTTGCCTGAGCCAAGATAAACACAGGCAGACTCTACGGGAGAAGTTACTAGGACATTTGCTTAGGAGAGACGTGCAATCTAGGTTCCAGAAGATTTCATAAAGACTGCTACCCAAGCCTACTCTTTCTGTAGAACCCTGAGGACCACCTGCAAATATTCTCAAAATAGGCAGTCAAGATAAACAGATATAAAACTACTTGATTCAGTTGGTCGTTTTGACTCTACCAGTTCGTCTATGTATTAAAATGGAATCTTTGGATAAACTGCTGACGACTTTATTCTCTCGTTTGCTTTTTATCCTCCAGAAAAGTTAAAAAGTGGGCGTTGGAGGGAGGCAGGGTGCCTGATTTTCCTCTGCCCGCTCTTCCATCAGCCCCAGCGCTCTGGTTTACTTTCACCTTGTGCAACGGTCATAAAGTCAAATAGTCCCATGGCACCCTAAAAAGATCGTTCTTTTCCTATCAAACCAAGATCCTATTGACACTCAGATCCTCAGATTCATCCCTGAATTACTAGCTTTGAACTGAGGACGTCTTAGACAACCTGGAGGCTTCCTGGGAGGTTTTATCCCTTTTTTAAAATATCGATTTTGGAATTTTTAACTAGGTTTGTTCCTCTGATCTTTTCTCAGCCTCTGTAAAATCCTTTATTTCCCACAAGTTTAACAGAAGCTGACTGTTGGAGATGTAAAAGGATCAGGACAGAAGGCCTTAGGAAAAGTTAGCCATGAGTTTATCTCAGGAGAAGTCTGGGCAATCACTGCGAACATTACAATGCATGGGAAGCAGGTGGAATTTGGCAGACCGTGTCCCATAGCAGGTCCTGAAAGAAGCAACTGCAGGAGGCCTAAGCACAAGGCTCGTTCCTAATGCTCTCCTTTGAACCCATAGCTGCCAAGACTGTCGATAGTAGCTAGCTCTCCAAAAGTCACACTATTAAAAAGAGGTAGCAGTAAAATATCATAAAGGCAGGTCCAAGATGCATTTACATTTACAACACGTTCTTACGTTGATTCTAAAAGAGTTAAAACAGGATACCATTATCCTAACTTTGAACCACTCTTCACCCTCTGCCTATTCTCCAAAGCAAACTGAGTAATACCAGTTACCAAATTATGTAAAGGAGGCTTATGAGAGGAACTCCCGTGAAGGTACCTTTGTCTGTAGTCCTTTGTCTTGCTCTCTCTAGCAGTCCTTGGTGGTGCCTAACCCATGTCCCCTGGGTTCTCATTCCTCCTGCCAAAGCTTCCCCTGCAAATGCCTGCAAGTCCACAGACAGTGTTCATGAGTGGGCGCAATCCATGCCCAGCGCAGTCTGCCAGTGCTGTAACAGCCCTCTATCAGTGAGAGGTGGGAGTTGGTGGGAAAGTAGCCCAGCTACCTTGGCCTTGTGGTAGAATCTCTCTCAGGTATATTGTAAGCACCATCTTATGAAGTTGAGCCCTAGTACTCCCAGTAGGAGTCAACTCATTTATGACCGTATATTGACTTACTTCTCTTCCTTCCCACTCTCTCACTGTGCTTCCTGGGATCATCTTCCAAAGAAGCTACTTCCAGGTACGCATCCTTCACGCAGTGTCTATTCTGGGGAAACCAATCCTGAGGCTCTGCCTGTCTCAGCTTGTTGTAGGCCTCGAGGGGAGCCAGGGGCTATTGAGATCCTTGGAGATGAACTACCTTCTTGAGATCAAAGTACTACATGGATCGAGTAGCCTTTCTTCAAACTAGAAAGAGACAGCAAGGTAATATTATCAGCATACACATATGTGCAGAGAAGGCAAGTGTATTTTTCCACTGATCATTGAAAGTCCTATACATTATATCTCGCTAGATGCCCAGAAAGGCGTATGCCATTATTTGCTTGCTTATAATCTTCACTTTTTCTTAATAAATTTGTCGTGTTGGTTATTAAAAAGAAGACAATAAAACACAATAATTAACTCAATGAGTTGGGACAGATAGAAGGTACGGGTTAGGGATCGGAAGGTTAAAGTAGGTCTCACACTTGGGTCTGTATATCATAAAATATTGGCAATTGCAATAGGTGGGCTGTCTATTTGGTTCTGAGCTTCCTAGAGGACAAAACAAAGAGGAAAATTGGTTTCCTTAAAAGCCTAGAAAATTAAAGTCATGACTGTGTATGCTTTTTAATTACATGATTTATATGTATGATTGTGTATGATTTATAAGGCTTTAGTTAGTTAGCTTTCTGAGCCTTCTGACTCAGTTTTGATCTTCTTCAAAACATCTTTACTGTTTCATTTGTGGCTTCCTTATTTAGGGTGAGTTCCTCCTCCCTTCCCTGCTGGGAAAATGAAGATTTCCCCAATTTTAGGATCTATTTTGTTTGTTTCCATAGTTACTGAGAATGTACACATACCCACACACAAAAACATACTAACTTTTTACAAAATTGAGGTGAACATCTTGTATATAGTTTTTCATCTGCTGAATTTAAAAAAATAAATATTTTTTAAAAAGCATAGTCTTTTTAAAGAAGTCATAATTACTAAAAAAAACACGTTTTACTCTTTCCTTTAACAATGCCAAAGTTTTGGCTTAAATAGTCATTATTAAGGCAGGTTTGGGGGAGACATATCAATCATCAAAGTATAATAAATTATAGAATAGGTATGTTCTAAAAACTGATAATTGGCATCCTTTAAATTAATAAATTATTCTTAGTTCAAATAACTCCATACCCAAAGGACAAAACAAACATGAATTTCAATAACTAGTGAAGATAAGGATCATAAATCTTTTGCAATTTCTTCTGGGAATGAATATTTTTGTCAGATTTGATGTGTTTATCTCCTGTTATTAAAATCCAAAATTTAAGATATAAGTTCTCAAAATGAACTAGCGGAGGAGTTTTCAGACTTTTATTGGACATTATAGATATGTTGGCCTTTGGATATGACCTCAAACATTTTCTCTGAAAACCTACCTCACAGGAAGAAGGATTGAGTGGTCCTCGATGCAGAGTGAACTAAAGCAGGGATGGTCAATTGAAGCTGCATTTTAGAGCAAAGCTGGAAGTCCCCAGCTAGATATCAGTCAACTTCCCATTCTCAGAACTAATGTCTCTAAATTCATCAGGCTCTGTCCCCCGAAACCTACCCCTAGTTACCCAATTTCTATTACCACCACTGATTGCAGCTGGGAGGGTTGCAGAAGGTTAAAAATCTAGCCTCAAATTTTTCCAGCCAAATAGGCTTGATTTGACAGTGGATAAAATTAAAGTTCTTCAGTTTATGAAGTTTGAAAACCCTGGATTATAATAGTTACAGATGGGAAAATTATCCATTTGTGCACTAATGATATGTATCTTTGGTAATATTTTTCTTTGAGCATGTTTCCTGCTTGCCCTTGGGAATACGTTCATTGATAAAAGATCAAAGCTTGCTTGAAATATAGAGGAAAAAAAAAAAGAAAAGAAGAACTCTGGGTGCAGAAAAAATGCCAACAAACATAGTTAAAATGAGACCAGATTTATATATGTCTCCAAAATGCTACTTGCAAAATAGTCCTTTGGAAACAAGAATGCTTTTTAGAAGAAAGCGTGGCTTCTGTTGGTGGTTAGTTCAGTTAGATGAACTTTAATTTTCCTTTCAAGTTTGTAATTCTCTGATTGTTCAGGCAGTATGTTTCTTTGGGTAAGGCTGAGGAAGTGGCGTGGACTGCAGTTTACTTAACAAATAAATTTCTACAAGACGGATAATTTAGGGAATCCAGTCTTCTAGACTCAACAATGACACAGAATGTGTTTACATTAGCTACATGGGAGAATTTCCTCAAATTGCCACATCTGTATAGGAAAATGCTGTTTTTATTTTAGAAAAAGGACAGAATATTCAACTGGGGGTCTTAATCACAGCTAGAACAAATTATTTAGATATGATTCTAATATTTTTAATTGACCTCATTGGATTCTCAAAAGATACCATTTATATGTTTTTCCAAAGAGTGAGTCCAAAGAGAGACTGTATTTATCATTTGGGAGAAATGAAACACCTTCCAGATGATTCCTTCCAGGTGAAGCTCTGCATTTGTTAACACTAATTTGATTCTTCAAAAATTTATTAATTTTCTCAATAAAATGCACCCTCTGTCTATGACAGTTGGTTTTGGGTTATGGAAATGCCTGTTGTCAGGAGAAAATGAGGTTACTTAAAGATATGGCAGTTTAATAAGAAAGGATATACAGCAGGAAGTAACATCTTTGAAGGAAGAGGACCCCCTAATAGTACGGGTGTATTAATTGTTGCAGGAAAACTATCCATGCAGTGACTTATTGGGGGGGGGGCGTGATTTGCAGACTGTGCCAGGTGCTGCTTCTCCTTTTTGTTTTTTGTTTTGTTTTTTTGGGGGGTTTTTTTTTGGTAAAATGTGGACATTCAGCACCCTACTGCTACTGCTGTTTCAACTGATGAAAGTAGTTATAGCTGAACTAGTATGGTAAGAAGCTATCACGCCATTGCATTTTATTTTCTGTACCACAGAAGCTCATTAATTAAGGTTCGATGGCCAAATAGCAGAGATAACATAGCCTTGCGCTTGCCTCACCATTTGGCCCCACTTTAGGGTACTCATGAATACCCAAGGTTCTAAAGTTTGGTTCTCTCCAGTCCTGAAAACAGCAGAAATATGAAAAAGCATCCTTCTTGTACTGATCCTCACTGATTGACCATAGTTACAGGATTCCAGATGCTCAAGGGAGGCACTGAAGGGCTAGGCTAGTTTTGGTGTCTGAAGTCTCTGGAACCTTCCTGAGACATCCACCATAGTAATTTTACCTGCTGTCTGCTAGGGAGGCTTCCAGGTTCCAGGACACTGCTTCTTTGTCCTGATAATGGAGGAAAGCCTGAGACTGGCCAGCTCTTTAGATGTGTAAAGACAGCCAGCATGTGTAAAGCCAGTATATAACAAACATGCTTACTTTATAGCAAAATGAAACCGTTCACCAAATGCCTGCCTAGTCAGTTACCCAACTTCCAAATTCTGCCCTGTCTTAATCCCTTAGAAATCACATGAGAAATGGTAAACAAAACCTAATAAGAGCAGACAAGAAAAGCAGAAAGAGGCACTAAACTATGGGTTAAACAATATGTATGTTCTGATTGTTATAGCCCTGAGCACATTGGGAATTTTGGGGAATCTTTGACAAAACATGGATGCCCGGGCCCACACTTGACTTGTATTTTTGTCTCTTTTAATCTGTGTTTGTGTCTAGACAGCAGTGTTTTGAAAAGCATTCTAGGTCATCCTACTGGCAGAAGAGCAAAAAGTAGACCCCAAATGACATCAAATTGTCTAATTTGTTTAAAAAGAAAATCTGAAAGGATCCACTGCCCCTCTCTTTTAATCTTCCCAACACAACATTGCATCATTAATTTATAACATGGACTCTGATTTGGCCAACAAGTAGCCAAAATAACAAAAAGAAGGGTTAAGTAAAAGTAATTATAGAAAAATGTCATCTGTGTAGTGGTCTATATTCTTAAGTCCCTTCTTAAACAGATGAGCTCGTGTCCTTGAGTGCTAGATGACAATATTCAGAGTAGAGTAAAACCAGCCCAAGTGCCTTAGAACCTTCCCATTACCTCCTTCCCAGACATTCAAGAATATCTGTTAAATGAATGAGGGCATATTTATGAATGAGCTAGTGTATCTGTGGTTCTGAGGAACTGACACCTATTTATCTGTTCTTATGGTGTTTGCCCAGAACTATGCCAGGGCCTGAGGCAGGGGATTAAAAGAAGATAATTTCTGCCATTGTGGAACTGGTAGACTAAGCAAAGGTATGAATCAATTGATGAAGAGAATTGAAAGATCAAAATATCATTAACTTTGCAGTGGCTTTGCACTGGCATCCCAAGTTAAAAAAAAAAAAAAAAAGGAAATGCCATAATCAGGGAAATATTTAGGAATTAGTGAGAGTGAAATTATTACATACCAAAAATTGTGGGATGCAGCTAAACTGATATTTTTTAAAAAGATTTTATTTATTTGAGAGAGAGAGAGCGCGCGCACGCACGAGCAGGGGGGAGGGACAGAGGGAAAGGGAGAAGCGGACTCCTGGCTGAGCATAGAACCCAACATCTGCCTCAATTCCAGGACTCTGGAATCATGACCTGAGCCAAAGTCAGACACTTAATTGACTGAGCCACCCAAGGCACCCCCTAAACTGTTATCTAAAGGGAAATATAGATCTTTAATGAAATTCTTTTAGAAATAAGAATGTTCAAAATTAAGGAATTAAGCATGCAACTAAAAAAATACTAGAAAAGATTTTTTGAAGTGAATAGAAAATAAAGCTGAAGGAAGGAAATAAATAGAAAAGTAGATATAAACAAGTGTTAAATATACATCTATATTAGATATGATTAATAAAACCACAGTTTTGTAGAAAAGACATGAAAAATAACACAAATCAAGAAAAATAGGAGGAAATCATAAATTAACTATTAAAAGGAATGGAGAGTAATAAATAATAGGTCAAGAGAGGTTAAAATAATAACAGAACAGTTTTGTGGCAATAAATAAGAAAAAAGATAAAATTGGAAATACAGAAAAATAAATTCCTAAAATTGAATCAGGAAAAAAGGAAATCATTATTGAAAGATTAACAATAAAGACATTAATTAATAATAAAATTTGAAGTTTGTATCATAAAATTTAGAAGCTCCTAGACCTCCAAATTTTCTACAATTGAAGGAAAATATCCCTCTCTTTTACAGACTGTTTCAGAAAATGGAAAAACAAGAAAAGCTCAAACTCTTTCTGAGAGAATAGTGAAATATTGATAAGACCTAGGCATAGGCAGTTCAGGAAGGCAAAATTATAGGTCAGAAAGGCTTATCAATAGTCATGCAAAACACCCAACATAAGTCTCAGCAATTCAAAATAACTATCATTTAAAATCATAAATAAATAGACCTTATCCCAGACTTGGACATCTCAGATTTCTCAGATAAATAATAATGGGTCAACATTAAAAAACATCCCAATATTTTAGTAGATTAAGAGAAATCGGAAATGTGTTTATTTGAATAGATATAATAAAGCAAAAGAAAAAGTCGGTTTCCACTCATGAGTTTGTGTAGTTTAACAAAATGAAATAGAAGTTTTCTTAACCTGGTAAAGCATATTAACATTAAATGCTTCAGATTTTCATACATGTAATTGTAGACATTTAGAGCACTTCCATAAAATCAGAAAAAAGACAAAAATGACTATTGTCACCAGTTCTGCTCCACATGTTAATATAATTCCTAGCCCACGTAATAAGATAAGCACAGAATAAAAAGGATCCGAAGTTAAAAATATTTTCATTATTTGCAGACCATAATTGTCTACATTGAAAACCCAGGGGTATGTGTATTTTCTTAGAAGTATTAAGGTAGTCCAGAAAGGTACCTGGACACTAAATACCTATTTCAAAAAAAAAAAAAAAAAATTCTATGTATCATCAATAAACAGTAAGGAAATAGATTTTTAAAATCTCATTTTAATTATAATAAATCAATTAGACATGTAGGAAGAAATGCATCTTTAAAAATGATCTTTGTAAGATCATCATCGAGTAATTTAGAAAAGGAGTAACAAATATAAGTTGTGCCCTAAATAATCACTAGGTTCAGTACTATGCCAGTTCAAATTACAAGAAATGTGACATGCTGAGTCTAAAATTTATGTGAAATAATGTTCATAAAATCAAGATAATTCTGGATTAAAAATAGTAAAAGAAAAGAAAAACGGGAAATTGGTTTGGTCAGCTGTTAAGACATTATAAACTATGGTGAATAAAATGATCATATCTCAATGTTTAATGAGTAAGGTGGCATTACAAAGTTGGAAAAATAATGAAATATGCAGTACATTAGGTTGTGTTCATTGTTCTCCATATATATAAAATGACTCAAATAATTAATGCAAAATATATTATTCCACAGCAACTAAAACTTACATGTGAAAAGCAAAAAAAAAAAAATTAAATCTTTTAGATGGGAGGGCCTTTGTGATATCAAGGTAGGGAAGGACCTTTTAGCAAGGGAAAGCATAAGCTACAAAAGAGTAGAGCTGACTACATCAGAACATCTGACTACATCAAAATGAGAAACTTATGGATTGAAAAATTAAACTATAAACAAGGTAAAGAAAACAAAAGCCCCACTATGTGGGAGAAAATATTTGCCTAGTACATAAAAAAAAAACAATGATCCATGCTTTAGCAAGAACTTCTAAAATAGGTTTAAATTCATAAGAAAATGGGACTATTTATCTCTGCAATTCATGGAGATTGGGGTTTTGAGTTGTGAGCTTTAGGACCAAAAATAGTAAGTGTACAAATTTATTATAAATTAGTAAAAAGAAAATTAGTGCAACATCGAAGCACATTTACTCCCATCCAGTCAGGGGAAAAAATCAGAAAGTGTGACACATTCGGATTTAACCAGGCTGTGAGCAAAGGGACCTTTCATACTCTGTT
The DNA here is from genome assembly GCA_028534135.1 of Potos flavus. Taxonomy (NCBI): domain Eukaryota; kingdom Metazoa; phylum Chordata; class Mammalia; order Carnivora; family Procyonidae; genus Potos; species Potos flavus. Next base: position 105,200,643 of record CM052885.1, on the reverse strand, counting down.
GTGAGAGTTGGTACAACCATTTTGAAAGACAATTTGTCAGTATGTAGAAAATGGAAAACAGATATCCCTTAGAGACTAGTAGTTTTGTTGCTAAGTATATATCTTAGAGAATTCTGGAACATATGCACAAAAAGATATGTTCACGGATGACTTTTAACAGAAACGAATAAAAGCAAAATGCTGTGATTTTACTGTGATGCAAGGCAACAGCACGAAATATTAGTATCCATCTCTGTGTGAATCTACAGCTACAATTAGTACTATATTCCCGTGTGATGAGATTTCAGAAATGTGATTATAAAAAACAAAAAATTAATAGTTGATAACATTATAGTATGCTACCATTAATGTGAATAAAAACCTCAAACACTAGGTGTCATTAATGTTTACATTTGAATGTATAAAATGGGTAAAAAAGATCTACACTAAAATTTTAATAGTGACTATTTATCCGAATGGAGGGAAAGAAGAAAATGGAGCTGGTACAGAGACCGTGTGTGATGCGTGTACATGTGTGTGCATCTGTGTGTGTGCATGTGTGATGTGTGTGCATGTGTGTGGTACTCCATTCATGTAAAAATGAAATCTATGTGAGAAATGGTTATATTCATCATTTCTGGGTGGTTTTGTGCTGTTCATTTTATTCATAGTTTTCTGTAGCTTTAGAATCTCTCAGAGACTGTAATTAGAAACAATATTGTAGTAATATTTTCATATTTCTGTTATTTAGGATATGATTTTTAAAGACCACATATATCCTGTGTTATTGATTTATCATAATGATTTTAGGACTCTTCTATTATACATTTTAAGTTATCACTTCATAATTAGTGATGTTAGAAATATTCTTATATGTGAAATTATTTCCATCTACTTGGTATTTCTTAAATATGGAATATTGCATTTAAGTTTGTTAGTATAATTTTATTTCCCATCATCTCATTTTATTGCTTTTAGGTTTTGCTTTATATAGTTTGATACTACATCATTTGGGACATAAAATTTCATAACTATCATATCACTGTGAATTACATTTGTTATTTTTATAAAATAGGCAACATTTTCTCTTTAATGTTTCTATTGCCTTAATTCAGTTGTACCTGATTTTAGTATAATCACAACTGTGTTTTTAATAAAGAATTTTAAACTTGAAAGGAACAGATAATTTCTAAATGATATAAATTATTTCAACCACACAAGATGGACTTTTCAGTTAATTTCATAAAGCTGAAATAGTTCTGCTTTAAACAGAAAACAGAAAACAATGACACTTTGGTTTCTGAAAATAGAAGAAAAAGATCCTATTAGGAGATGTCAAAAGGTACTTAATTAAAGAGAAAATCTATTATTTAGTAACAAACACTAACAAAAAGTATTACTAGCAAAATTGGAATCAAAAAATAATTAATCTAAAATAAGATTTTGCTCTGCCAATAACCAATGTTATAGTTAAAGTTGAAACACTATTGGCTTTCCTATGAAAATAATGAAAAAGAAAAAATAAATAATGAAAAAGAAAATGAAGCCAAGCATCTAAATTATTTTTTAGGATTTCTTTTCTTACGTCAGAATTCTATTTAATACATTAATAAAAAAAGACTAATAAAAGTCTTTTTTCATTGGTATTATTATATCATTAGTATGATAAACGCATTATGAATATCAAAAATAAAGATGCAAATCAACATTATTGTTATTTGATATCTCACTAAAAGGTATTTTTTCCAAGTGTGAATCAAAATCTTACTATATTATCAACAGACTTTAAATGTCTCATTGCCGTATATTAAGTTGCATATAGCTCACAGATTCAGTGGAATCTCATTGCGTTGAATTTATACATAATTTTGAAGATAATACATATCACTTAATATTGGGTCTGCTAATGAAAGACCAAATTCTACATATATTCGGATATTTCTTTTACATTCATTCATTCATTAGATATTTGTCGAGCACCTAATACACAACAAACATTGGGACAATCAACAGTTAAAGTATTTCTCTTTAATCTTGAACATTTATGATTTCTATTATTTTCAGGTGTTTTGTAGCTTATTCTCTTTGTATGTCATACCTGTGTGCTGTTGGTTTCTTGTAAATGAGACTTTTTTTCCTATTTGAAATTTCTCACTGGTTAATGCTTGGATATCAGAAAACAGTTGACTTCTGTGTAATCACATAGTATGAAATGGTTTTTGGTATATTTAGTTTTAAGAGCTCTAAGATTGATTTCTTTGGATATATTAAAAAAAAATGTACTTACTTCCTAAAAGAATTAGATTCATGCCTTCACTACAAATATATATATATATATTTAATTGTTTTTCATATTCCATTATACTGTTTAGGATCTCAAGACAACTGTCGTATTTACTTTTAGTAACAATGGATGACAAATTTAAAATTATATGATGAGTGCTTCTGACTTTCAAATGATGTCTTTGAACAAGTTAAGGGTTTTTATATATTTCTACTTTATTAAAATATGTTGTGTTTGATTTTTGTTTTTTTATTTTTTCAGAAGTAGGTGCTATACTTTATCAAGGAACTTTTTTGCCAGATGTTAAAATGTCCATATAGTTTCTTAACTACCATCTCTTAAAGCACTAGATAACAATCTATTTCCTGATATTGACTATCCTTACAATCTTATATAACATCCTTGGTTTTTATTAATATCGTAAGCATACTGCACATTACAGAAAATACAACTGTCAAGGTACCTAATACTACAACTTGAATCAAGCCTATGATTAATATTATTTTGTTTCTTCCTTAAGAGCCTTAAATTTTAATTACTTTTTTCTTTTCCACCACTGAAAGGATCTACAATATTACAGTAAATACTGATGGTGGTGACCATTCTTTTCTTGCCCCAAATTAAGATGAAAAGTTCTAATATTAAAAAATTAAGTACAAAAAAAAATTAAGTACAATGTTTCATAGTGAGGTTTCTCACTAACAAGCTATATTGGGGTATAATTTACATAAAATAAAATGCATCCATCCATAAGTATACAGTTAAATGAATTTTGTTAAATGTATATACCCTAATAACCACGACCACACTTAAGATACAGTGTTTTTTATTAACCCAAAAAGTTTCCTCATACCCCTTTTCACTCAAACTTACTCTACCCCAGATCCAGGTAACAACTAATGCGCCTTTTTTTCACTTTAAAGTAGTTTTGCCTATTCTAGACTTACACATCAGGGACCCAGGATCCTATCTTTCTCCATTGTTTTCATAGTTAGGCTTCTTGTTAACTTGTTGTCAAAGACAGTTGCTGGATTTCCAGCAATAGTGTTTGCTAAAGACCGAAAGTTGGGCTAAGTATAAAAGGGCACAATGAAACATTCCCAGAGGTGTCAGCTGACTATACAACCTTCCCAATTCCTTCCCATTCCAGGACGACAACCACCACCACCACCACCACCACCACCACCACCACCACCACCAAATCACTACTTACCTCTGATTGGCCAGAAATTAGTCACATGGTTTTCCCTAACTACAATGAAGGATGGGAAATGTAGTCATTTTATTCAAGGTGCCTATCTTTCAGCCCCAAATTAGGGTAATGTTTATCAAAATGCAATGAGATTGTTATGGTAAGCAACCACAAATCACAAAGCTTATTTTTCATTGTGATGGCAAAAGCCAGATGAAGGGTGGGGGGCGGGGGGATGAGGCATGAATGAGAGGTCATAGAACAATGATTATAGGTGTTAGCCAGCAGTTTTGCCCAGAAAGAGCTCCAGTAAACCCGGGATACATAAGGAATTAGCAGTTGCTAAAATTGCCTTCAAAATGTTTGCTGAGTGAATGAATGTTGGTACAGGTCCCATCTCTAAACTAAAATATCTTTCTGGTAAGCTCTGTGATGAGAGTGGTGCCAAATATCAGTTTTCTTTCTCCTTTCAATATATTTCCAAGAGCATTCTCTTTTCAACACATTCAAAGAGTGGGATACAGCGGTTTGTGGTTTGGTGCTTGGCCATTGAGTTCTCTTACCAGGGATTTCAATAACAAGCATTTCACTCAGCAAGGTCGCAGCAGAAGGATTTAAAAAGTCCTTACCCTGGTAATGCATTGCAGTGGCTATTGTGTGTTAGCCGTAGGGAGGACAGAGTCTCTGAGCATGTGATCCATCTCTAAGACAAGCTTCTCTACCAAAACACAGCCCCCAGATCTCAACTTTGGATAAATAGGTCAAGAAAAAAGTTCATGAAAATTATCTGGACCAACACTTCAATGCAAAGTCAATCTTATGCAGCAGAAATCTGGTTCCTTATCAGTAGATCATTTATCTCTTTGTCAAAGTAGTTAGTTTGCTTACAGAGGCAGGAGTATTTGGAGATTTTTTCCTTCTACAGTAAAATGAACAACCTAGTCCTTATTTTCTTCTCTTAGAAAGACCTTTGGTATTGGGTCCATTGCATGTTGCAATCACAGAGTTCTGATTGAGACAAATACTCCTGTAAAAGAAGAAACTATTAGAACCATTTCCTGTCGTTGGAAAGAAGGGGGTTTTCAGATTCTTTGTTTTCCAGACCACATTCAGAGATAGTTTATCAAAGATTTAGACCAACTCTGAATGGCTCCTTTGTGTAGAGTTCCAAATTTAAATACATTCAGTTTGGAAATAAAATGTAAATATAGTTGGGCTATATTATGCCCAGGCCCAAGAGAATGTTTTATTGACTGATTGATTGATTGGTTGGTTGATTGATTGGTTTTTAAAAGTTTATTTTTTTAGTAATCTTTACTCCCAAAATGGGGCTCGAATATATGACCCCAAGATCAAAAGTCACACACTCTTCCAACTGAGCCAGCCAGGCACCCCTAAGAAGATATTTTAAATACACTTACTGGAAGATAATAATCCACAGTAAAGTCTGTTAAGATCTCTGGGTCTGCCCTTAAATCTATGTTTGATTCGAGCCTCAATCCTCACAACTTTTGAAAAATCTTCAGCATCCTCATCTGTAAAATGTACATCATATTATCATGAAACCTGCAGGATTGGTGTGAGAATAAGATAAAATTTCCTGGAGATAATAGATAAAGTTAGTTCAGGACTTGCATTAAGGCAAATGTCAAGAAATCTCAGCAGTCAAATAAGATTGTTTTGAAAAATATGTGGAAACTTACTGTCTTTCAGTTATAACATGATTTCACATTTTTTCATGTTGCATTATTTGAAACATGATTAAATTGTCTCATTTAATGGGAGTAATCATATAATTAAACTATATGCATATATGTATATATTATGTATGTATGTATGTAGAATTTCCTGGCCCACAGACCTGAAGGAGCTTTGTTGTCATAAGGTTTGTACAATATCAGATCAGACAACTGGGAATATTAAATTTTATTCCTAAAAATGAAGGGCTCCTGGGTGGCTCAGTAGGTTAAGCGTCTGCCTTCGGCTCAGGTCATGATCCCGGGGTCCTGGGATCGAGCCCCACATCCGGCTTCTGCTCAGTGGGAAGTCTGCTTCTCCCTCTCCCTCTGCTTCTCCTTCTCCCTCTGCTTCTCCTTCTCCCTCTGTTTCTCCCTCTCTCTCTGCTGCTCTTTCTCTCTGTCAAATAAATAAATAAAATGTTTAAAAAAAAAATGGAGTTTGGGTTTATAGCAATCTAAATGTCTCCCTTCACGTTTGAGCTGACTTAGGATTTCCCAGGGAATGAAGCTCTAAAGAGCTAAGAACAAGAGCAGGGGATTCCCACCTGAGACAGTGAGATGCATGGGCCAAAGATGGGAGGTGACGTATAAGGTGCATTCAGTTCTCTGGATTGACTCCATTGAGCTTGTGTCTGAAGGAGGAGAAACTGGTAAGTAACTGGCAGTGCAGTTGCTTTGAGGCTCCAGGCTTGGGCTGGAGGAGTTTTGCAAAGAAGGTGGACTGCGTCCCTTTGGGGTAGGGGAGACCCAGATGGCCTAGGGCTCAGCTGGACTTGGCAATTTGAGCATGATGTTAGTGAGGGATAGTGGGACTAAGGGAGAGGAGCAGGGGCCAGAAAGCCAGGTTGAAGAGGGATCCTGGCCTTGACTTAGCTGCTCTGGTTTCAGCTTTGATTAGTTTCAGCTGCCAGATTTATCTCCCTGTATTCATGGTGAACCTGGGCCAGCTTATGAGGACACCTTTACCAATATATTCTGAGTCTTGGAAATTATAATTTTGTTTCTTGATGTTTAAAGATAAAGGTACTAGACATTTTTAAGCCACTGGAGTTTGTCAGCTCTACTCCTTTTCAAATGTCTTCTCAGGATGACCCCTTATTTCCTGATCCATTGGATACCTGAGGTTGCACCACAGGAGGACCTTCTCTGGCATAGCATCAGGACCTGCAGACTTGGTCTCTCCTCTTCCCACTATCTCACTGGGTCTTTGGTTTCTCCAGTTCCATAGCACATGAAGTGACATCAGCCTCTGCCCCTTTTATTTCTGGTAGAATTTTTAGAACGATACAGAATTGCCTTCACTTCCATTATCTCTGCTCTTCTTTGCTCTGCCCCTCCTTGTCTCTCACAGTGGATGGTCCCTTTAGGACCGACTCAACATGCAGTCCACCAGCAAACCCTGTTCACTTGACATTTAAAATATGTGCACCACTTTCCTTTTCCTCATTGCCACCACCTTGGCCCACCATCATCTCTTGCCTGGATAACTGCAGAAGCCCACTCTGACCATATTATGGAAGAACTGTTTGGGGGGAGGGGGGGCGACAGAAAGACCGATGTTGCAACAGTGAGTTATGATGAACAATGAAGTAGTTGGTGAAATATGAATATATTTTTCTGCCTCAGTGACTGGAAAAATTATTCTTTTTTCTCTTTATATTTCATCAGTTTTATGACTATACTTTCACCTGCAGGCACTGATTTTTTTTAGTGCAGGGAAGGACTTCTCTTCTCTTTTCTCTTCTCTTCTCTTCTCTCTTTCTCTGTTTCTGTCTCTCTCTTTCTCTCTTTCTTTCTTTCTTTCTTTTTCTCTCTCTCTTTCTTTCTTTCCTGCCTCCCTCCTTCATTCTGTCCTCCCTTCCTCCCTCCCACCCCCACTGCCCTTCCCTCCTCCTCTTTTTCTCTTTTCCCCTCTTTCTCTCTTTCTTTCTTTCTCTTTAACCCAGATATGTCTATTTATAAATGTTACTCAGTCTTGCATTTTTCTGACACTATTTTGTCTTTTCATTTTTAGGTTTTTTGGTCTTTGTTGCTTTTTAAAAAATCATTTTCTTTTTAAGTATATTGGTAAGAAACAAAAATGTATTGAGATCTTCTAGCCAGATGCCATTGAATTTAGATATCTGGGCATAAGTACTTAAGAGGTGAATGAGGCATGGGTTTTAGTTTAAAAGAAGGAGATGTAGCTGGAAGTAATTGGCTTCAAAGGCTTACGTGAAGTCTGGTGAAACTTTATTTGGGGGTCAACAATGGTAGGGGGCTTACTTACACACTACAGCACATCCCCCTTAATGAAATCACCATTTTATTGTAGTGCTCTGTGCACATGTGTTTCTTCACAGTAGTTTCTGAAAACGAAAGCGTTCAGACCTCTTGGCTGGTGTAGTTAACAGCCACAGGAGGTGAAGGCTTTCAGAAGGACTTACTTGTTAGTACCTAACATGGCCACTGTGATTAGTCAGCCTACCTCACTGGGAGTGCCCAGTCTCACCCACCCTGCACTCCCCATGTAGGTTTGTGGGCCTACCATGTCTACCATGAGAGCTGGACAAAAGAAAACTTTTAGCAGCTCAGGCCATCAATTCCTTTAAAACTGATTTGCGGTGGTTGCCAATCTTTCTATTACTGTAATTGCTGGCTAAATGAACTATAATTGTATTAAGAAGTAACTCTGAAATATGTATGTGCTCTCTGCTAATTCTCAGAATACGCAAGGAGAAAGAATTGATTCCCTGTGCTTGGAAGAAGCGTTTAGAAATGCTCCCTCTGGGTCTCTCATTTAGAGGCTTCTTTTGCATTCTGGGGGAAAGTCAAGGCCAGATGCCTAAGGGTCTGAATGAAAGGCCCACAGGAATCCTCACAGGGTCCTCATAGTATGATGGGTGGCAGTGGTGATCCCCCAGTGTCCAAAGAGCCAAAGATCAAGTCAGAATCCTTTGTAGTCTTGGACACAAGAGAAGAGATTCAGGTTTAAATCTCGTATTCTTTTTTTTTTTAAATCTCGTATTCTGATTGTCTAGTATGCCAGTGGCTATGCAGGAGCTTTTCAAGAATTCCTTCCCTTCAAATAACCCTTGCTGTGTGATTATGCTCATTTCAAAAATGAGGGAACTAAGGCTCGGAAATGGTAAATGGCTGGTCAATGCTTGCTCACTGGTAATCAAGAAAATGGAATCTCAAACCCCTGTCTACTGAGTTCAAGTCCATTGCTATTGGAGAGGTATTTCCAGTATCATGGGAGGAATTTTTTAAATACCTTCAGACCTGATCAAGGCTAGAGGAGAGTGATGTAGGTTTGTATGTGGAGGCGTGGGAAATGAAGAGATTCTATTCTTAAAGATTCTGGGTAGTGTATTTGTCTACTATTTTGAAAAATTAAATATGTCAAATTTCAAAATTTCAAAAAAAATTTTGAAAAATTAAATATATTAAATATGTCAAATAACCCACAATTTCTATCTCAAGGTCCACCTGCTGCTTTGATGAAGCCCCAAATTGAGGCTTGAGAATTCCTAACTTTTCATTACGACAGGCTACTGGGCATCCTCACTCTTCCTTTTAATTGGAATAATGATACTGGTTTCCTTACTTGAAAAGCCAAAAGGGATAAAGTAGTCTAAAGTGTGAGTCACAGTGTGTAATAATGCAGTAAACCTAACCCAGTTCCCATCTTCAAGGAAATAGAAATCTAGTGGGTGGGACACAAAACTGACAAATAAAAAGGAAATTAAAACTCTTACTTGAATGTGCTTTTCAGTAGTATGACAAGGGACTGCTGGCTTGCCACCCAACATCTATTTACCATTTCTTAACAACAAAATCATATTTTTATGTGAAACAATAATGTGTCCAGCTAAAATGTTACATTTCCCAGCCTCCTTCATACCAAGATTTGGTCATATGACCAAGATCTGGTAGATGAGATGTTAAGCAATACTCATAAGAAGGGTGATTAAATGAAGTAGGCTCTTCTAAAAGTGGCTCCTTTTTGTGTCCTGATGCCCACAGAGTAGATATGACAGCTGAGTTCTAGCAGCCATCTTGGGCTATGAGGTGACTTTGAATATGGAAGCCACAAGAACGTAGCCCTTATAGACACTTCAGATGGTTGCTATTTATAATCCTATTCCAAATCCTTTTCCCTATTTTTAAGTTTATCCTAGGCTCCCATGGGTTATTCCTTGCATAATTCAAGTGCTTGAATTTCTCTGCTTTTCTACCTGAAAAAGACCATAGGAGTTTACTTTTCCAAGGCAGGGGAGTTCATAGTTCACCTAGGAGTTCATGCTCCTAGGGACAATACCTAAGCAATTAGGGGCTGAAGTCGCTGGATAAATACCTTAGGTTTACTTCTTCCATGGGCAGTTCTAGATCATTCGGTGGGTCCCTCCAGGGGGATCACCTCCCAAACTCATGCCCTGGTGCTAAGGTTGGCTTTTGGAGGAACTCAAACTATGACAATAAAGAATAAGCACTGGCTTTTGGTTGACCAAATGACTTCCTATTTGCCAGATCCAATCACTTTGCTTTGACTTTCACCTTCTTCATTCTTTCTGTAATGCTTGGCAGCACTGATCTTTTTCCCTCTATTTAAACCCCAGTTTCTTGACTTTCACTGTCTTCTTGAGTATTGATGCCTTCTTTGTTCACTGGACATCATTGCCATATGACTGTCTGCCGTTCTGCCTTTAAGGTCCCTTCATCCTAATGCAATAGACACGGACTCACAGATCCTGGCATTCACAAAACCACTACATCCTATAATTTTTTGTATAATTCCAACATACCTTTCAGGATTCTCTCTATACACTCCTGTACAGTATCCTAAGTGCCAGATAAAATGTTTTTCCTCTTCTTTGAACATGATCTACACTTTGCTTCCTATGAACATATGGCCTTGCTATTTCTTGTCACTGGTGTATCTTCCTTTTAACATCTATTTATACCTGTCTCCATCCTACCTACTCCGAATGGGCTGCATCCTCTGTTGCTTCCTCCATGACATCTTCATATTCTTCAGCAGAGAGTGATCTGTGCCCCTTGGCAACATGCTCGCTACTCTTTGCATCTGTTTTCCTGTTTCGTTTTTGTTTGTTTGTATATTTTAATATCCTTTTGGCCTTGAATGAGCCTTTGGTAAATATTTGTTGAAAGTGATTAGAATTAAATTCATTTGTGATATGATTTGCTTTTTATTTTGCCACTTTCTAGAGGAGCTAGCCTTGCCCACAAAGTTTTTATTAGCTAAATTTCAAGATCACAGATAAACAAATCATATTTCATTATATTAAAAAGTTTTGAAACATCTGCACATTAAATTCTTTCCTTGTCTTTTTTGAGGGTGAAACTTACTTTCATTTAGACACACAGGACAAAGACCTTCCATGAGTTTCTTTTTATTTCATCTTCTCTTTCCACTTAGAACAGACTAACTGCTAATAATCACCTTGCTTCTTTCATAAAATAAAATGTACAGTGAAGGTGACAAATGAGAGGAAACAAATTTCATGTCTAAATAGCGGCAAAACACTTAGTTAAAAAAGTTGAGTTAAATGTTCCAAATCTTTAGATCCCAAGATGGTTAGAGGCAGGAAGCCTCTTGGTCAGTTTTTAAATGAATACACTTAAGTCACTTCCCTTTGTACCATGCATTCCTTAGGTGTTTAGGAATGATGTATGTCATGCTCAGTAATATCTAGGAAAATGTGTTATCCACCACAGAAATCAGTTTTCTCCCCATCTGACCTTCCTTCTCAAATGTAGCAAGTTGCTTCCAATTAAAGCCTATTTGATTTCCTTGTTCTAGAGTTGACTCTTGCTGTGAAATAGTGTGGATTATTTTTTGTTGCATGCTCCTGGTAAAATAAACACCACCTCCATTGGTCACTGGTTCTCCAGTGAATGCAGAATATTTCCTCTTCTGAGATTGCACTTCTGTCCTTCCTTCTACAGGAATGGCAGTGCTGGCTAGTTATGGTCAATGAACGGAGTTTCTCTTGTTTGAAAGGGATATTAGGGAAAAGGAAAAAAATTAAAGTGTTTAGTCAGAAGGCAGTCAAAGGGCTCTGCCATTTTAGATGGGCACATTTAATCCAAGAGGAGGTGGAACTCAGCAGTTAAAGACAAGAACGCTACGAATTTTGGCTTCATCCTCTTATTTTGATAGATTCAGTGAACTTTGTGTTAAGTGATTTATTGAGAGACTGCTTTCAAGATAACCCTATAAGGCAGTGAAGGAACCAGATAGACAAGAGAGGATTCAGAAGTCTCGCCTTACTCTAATCCTACAGAGTATTCTGGAGGACGAATTATACACACTGCTCCTCCTCTATTCCTATCCTCAGGCCCAAGCAAAGGAAGTTAGACTGTCATACAACTAACATCAGTTATTGACGATGGATCACCTCCAGGGAAAGGGGTATAATTTCCCAGGCATCTGGACAAGGCACCCTGATTAGCCAAGGAAAATTCCCCAGAAGAGGCTGTAAGTGTGAGTCATTAGAAGCCAAAATCCCAGTAGATAAAAGAGAAGGGCACCAGTCAAGTAGGGGGAAGTAGGTAGAGGGCCAGCACCACCTGTCACAATAATGCGTTGCTAAAATAACCTGAGCAGAGTGAATTCTCAACACAGTGGAACATCATGGGCCTGCTAGGGAGTTCATCGGTTAGAGCTACAAGGATTTAAGCAGACATCAGTAATAACCAACACAATTGTTTGCCCCATAGGACAGCATCTTACCATTTGCAGAGTGCAGACGGGGAATATCTCTATACATGGGGTGGGTCCTATACCATCTCTGCCAGCAAATGACTTGTAACTTCCCACGTATAGAGAAGCTGCCAATCTACCTAAAGATAGGTGCTTGAAACTTTCACACTCGAATTCCCAAAGCTGACCAAGGGCCAGGTTCTAGCTCAGGTTATGGTCAGCACAGTGTTAGGCCATCTGACTTCCGTTATTGTGCCTTGTGTCTTGTGGGCCGAAAGATGTTTGCTGGCCAGTCAGAGACACCCCAAGAGGATATTCTCCAGTATCCAGAAAGAGACCATTTTGTCACAAGTCTGTCTTTGGGAAGTGATTCTTTTAACTTATTTGCCAGCTATACTCTCACTGATTACAAGCTGAACTTTTAGAAATACATAGAGGGAAAAAGGGCTGCCTTTTTCTAAACTGGAGAAAATATTTATGGTAGAAAGGACTGGTAAAGCCAGTTATACTCTGTAGCAGCATATTAGTCCTATGATCAACCAACCAATCAAGCATTAATAAAACTAGAAATGCAAAATTCGTAGTTTATAGAACGCCAGTGGAGATCGTCCACAGTGATCTTCTTATTTTGCAGCTGAGGGCATTGACTCTGAGTCTGTTACTAGCTGCACGATTTGGGGGAAGTTCTTTAATTCTCTATGCCTCAGTTTCCTCTTGTTTAAGCAGAGTACTTAGTACATTGAATTGAAATCTGAATTAAATGGGTAATACTTGTAGAGTCCTTAGGACAGTGCCTGGCACATAGTTAAGGCCATATGTGTTAATTAAATATATATAAATATAAATAAATAACTTGTCCAGGGTCAGTAAGCTAATTGGTTCATGTTATTAAGGGCTTATTAAGGGTTTTATTGAATTAATATAAAATATGAATATACATCAATATTTTATAATAATTTAAGTATAAATAATTCATTGAAATTAGCCAACATACAAAGATGTCAGGATGTTTTTACAGTCAAATCCATCAATGATGGCCATGGTTAAAAGCTCTGGCTTTAGATTCACACAGGAAATAATTTTACTTCTTCTTCCTGCTACTCACTGTGTGATCTTGGGCAAGGGGTTTTATTTCTCTAAGACTCGATTTCCTTAAATGTAAAATAGAGATGATAATAATGACAACAGTGATCTCGTAGGGTTGCTTGGAAATTAAATGAGTATACACTTAGTTTATCGAACAAGTTCAGTAAATAGTAGCTGCTGTTGTTATGTATGTTGTGTTCTCATTATTTATAGTATCTTTCAAAGAATTTTCATTACCTATCATTGAGCAAGGACTTTACATGCTTAGATGTCCACTGTTTGGGATGGCAAAAGAAGAGGAAGATAGTGTTCTCACACCTTTCACCATAAAAATCACTGCTCTTTTGGCTGATTGGTTCTAAACTACCTATTCTAAAAGTAAGAAAGGGGAGAATCTCTCTTACCAGACTGTGGAGAACAGCAGAATGTTTGAGGGCACTGGCTTTGGCAAACAACAGGCTGAAACCAAAAGCTCTATGGGCTAGTTTTCTGAGTCTACAGATCTGTTCGTGAGTGCATGCATTATGACTGAAGGCCAGCATCTGGCTAATGTCAATGCTTGCCCAGTAATTTCCAACTTCACTGGGTAGCTGTGGATGCTGCTAAATCTCGATAAGAGGTAATGGAGAGGTTCCCCTCATTAGCTTGGCCTGGAGAGGCATCATCCAGTCACCTGAAGTGTCAATAAACACTGCCTTTAATGGTGTTGGCTTAGTGATAACGATACTGCACATTTCTGTTTGTCATTATGAGATTTAACTTTGGCTGATTCCCTCTGGGTGAGGGCTCATTATCAGGTAGGGGGATAGAGCAATTGGTGTCTCTTATAATAAGTCATTGGCCTCCTTTAGTCTGTCTTTTTAGTCATGAATTTGTAAAAGGCAGCCAAGAATGTGTTTCTTATATTCACAGACACAAACAGTAAGACATTGAAAATGGGGTGGTCTTAATAAAATCGAAGAGTTAAGAATAACATTCAAACTAAGCATGGGCAATTGAAGACATAGTCTCAAAAACACAGCAAGCACCTAATTAAAGGGGAATGATGGAGATATTAAGTCAAAAGTACAACTAGAATATGCAGAAGGAAAGAAAATAAGATGACCTGACACATGTTGAATAGAATCATAAGTTCAATTTCTTTCTTTTTTTTACTGCAACTTTGTAGTTGCCCAGAAAGGACTTTATATGTATTATCATACTTAATCTTGAAAATGTGGAGCATGAGACTAAGGGAGGTGAAGTTGCATGCCCAAATTTAGAACACCAGCAAATGGGAGATAATAGATTCAACACAAGCTAATCTGAATTTAAGACTCAAAACAAGCTACATTCCGCCTTGAAAACACGCCATCCTCCCTGAAAACCAAATTGTAGGCTTCTCAGCATATTAATCCTAGAAGTAAGTCCCTAGAGAGGAAATTTCAGCTGGTTAGGGGAGGATGATCTCTCTGTGTGTCGTTGCTACTAAATTCAGACTTGGAGGATGCCAAGGAGCTTCTGCCCTTAGGGGTTCAGGATGGGCACCCACAAGGCCATGATGAATGTGCTTGTTTTTCTTAATTGCTGATTTCCCAAAAGGCAACAGCCATCCAAGGACATGAGGATCTGGCCAAGGATATGGTCATGTGGAGAGGATAGGGTAGAAAGATGGCCACAAGAATGCCAGCTTTTTTTGCCTATGGTCATAAATCTGCCTCCATGGTGACTCTGCTGGCCTGGAGATCAGAAGTCTCTGGCCCAGGACACTGTCTCCAGGGTCCTGTCCAGACATCTCTGAGTTCTCTGTAAGGCCAACCTGAAGGAGCTAACCACTAGGGCTTGGCCGGGCCCCAAGGCATGCCGGAGGACCTGAGTGGGGACACACAGCAGTAGCACTGCAGCCCTTACCCAGTGAGGGACAAAGTCTAATAGCAGGTTATGCTTCTTGTCTTTTGGCTTGAGTGATGTTTGGTCCTGAAAGCGCTCCAGGCCTGAATAAGAAGCAAAGCGGACAGGCCAAAGCGGGAAGGTCAGGGTGAGGTAGCCTCTTTGTGAGAACATGTGGAAATCTAGCTTTCAGTTAAAGGACTGTTGCATTCCCTGGCCGGGTGCTGGTTCTGTGACAGGAAAGGGCAGAGAGAGCTCTGTCCACTAAGCTGGATAGAAGGACCAAATAGACAGTAGATGCCTCTAGGCTTCCGGTGCCAGGGTATCTCTGCCTCGGTGGGTACCAACCTCACCCACATCCCCAGGACCCTTAAAGTGCACTTCACAAATCCTCCCCAGACTGAACCCAAAAGACATTACATTTCATCTGTCAATTTATTTATAACGGATGCATAACACACAGACGGTAAAGGGCACAAATCTTAAGTGTATGGATGGATGAATGTTTACATATGCATGTGACCTAGTAACTCAGATCAGCCATAAAATATTCTCATTCAGTTTTCCTCATGTTCCTTCCTAGTCAATACCCTTCCCATTGCCAGGGATAACAGCTATTGTGATGTCCGTCATCATAAATAACTTGTTCTTTAACTTTATATAAATAAAATAATATGCCGTGTAATTTTTTATTTTATTTATTTATTTATTTATTTATTTATTTATTTATTTATTTATTTATTTATTTTTGCCGTGTAATTTTTTAAACTTTGGCTTATTGCACTCAGTATAATGGCTGTGAGATTCATCTGAGTCGTGCGCATACAGGTAGTTTGTTCATCTCAGTGCCGCAGATCAGTCCATCGCCTGATAGTTCATAATTTACTTTCCCATTCCCCTGTTGATGGACATTTGGGTTATTTCCAGCTTTTGAGCTATTATAACTATGGCTGCCATGAACATTCTTGTACGTATCTTTTGGTGGACATGTGCTCTCGTTTCTCTTGGGTATATACTGAGATCAGGAATTCTTGGGGCATAAGGTAGAAGTAGGTTTCACTTTAAGAAATACCACCAAACGGTTTTTCAAAGTGGTTACACCGGTGTACAGTCCATTAGCAATGTATGAGCCTTAGAACTGTCTCGGCAACACCTGACACCATCTCTTAATTTTAGCAATTCTACAAGATAGTCCTCAAAGCCCGAGGAGACAAAGCTAGCTGTCTCTTCTTGACAGATAGCTTTTATTTTTGGTGGTTTTTCTTTTCTTTTCCTTTTTTTTTTTGGAGGAGGGTGGCAGTTGAATATTTTCATCCAGTGTAACTTACCCATCTTTGTAACCACAGTTGAGCATGAAACAGAAAATCATTTTTGTATTAATGCAATGGTTGATAAGGCAAGAAATGAATCACTAATTGAATGGATCTTGACTTAGCAGCAAACAAAACAAAACAAAACCATATGCTTCTGAGTTATACCAAGGGGTCACCAGAATTTTCTCCAGGAACAAGTCCTAGTCATTTTGTCCAACAAAATTCTATTAGATCAATCTTTGAAGAGTAAGATCACCGATCGTGGCATCGGAAACCTGGGAGAGAGTCACAGGTGCAGTGCTGCTACAGGGGGCCGGCAACTACATGCTACAGACTTGGCACAAGTTATCCTTTGGAATGCTCTCAGTAACACCGAGTTGCAATTATTTTCCTCAGTTTACACAGGAGGCTTGAAGAGTTTAAGGGGCCTAACAAAAATCACTCAGGTACCATGAACGAGGGCTGAGATTTGAGCCTTGGTTTAACTAACTGCAGGACAAGCAACTTGAACTTTTCCTCAACGCAAATGTGATCATTCAACTGAAACAAACAGAGTAAAAGGAAAAGCACCGTTATTCTTATATTGGTTATGGAGATGCAACCATTATGCATTAGGTAGGCATGTGACCAGGCACTCCGGACAGCTCTATATGAAATCAACTTCATGAAGCTTTCGATCATTTCAGGGCTCTCGTAGCTCTTACCATTAAATTGCCTTGCATTGTAAATGGAGAAACTATCACTTTGATTCTGTTAAAAAGCCTATCGTAACAGTGGATTGGTTACGTATCATTAAAGTATACACAGTTATTTCAGTTATTTATGACTATAACAAATCACCCCCAAACTTCCCGATTTAACATAACAACCAATTATTTGTTCATGACGCTATCATCTGGACTGGGCTCAGCTGGGCGTCTTGTCTCTGCTCCGTGTGTCGATTGGCTGGACTCCTGTGTCTGCAGTCTGTTGGAGGCTCTGGCAGACCTGGAGGATGGAAGGTGGCCTCACTCACAGGTATGGCACCTCCACTGGAATGGCGAGAACAGCCAAGGCCTGCTTGGATTTCTTTCTTCTCTGTTGGTCTTTTTTTTTTTTTTTAAATTTTATTTTATTTTTTCAGTGTTCCAAGATTCATTGATTATGCACCACACCCAGTGCTCCATGCAATACGTGCCCTCCTTAATACCCACCACTGGGCTCACTAAAGCCCCCACTCCCCTCCCCTCCAAAACCCTTAGTTTGTTTCTCTGTTGGTCTTTTATCCTTCAGCATCCCTACCCATATGGCCTATCCCACTTGATGGGAGATTTCCTCGTGAGGCATCTCAAGGCAAAAAGAGTATAAAAGTGGAAACTAGAAGACTGATTAAGGCATACGCTTGGAAATTGCCAGCATCACTTCCACACATTCTCAATTAATGTTTACATTTTCATGTGCAACATACTTAGAATATTTGTGAGGCTCCAAATTCTTATTTAGGGCAATAAGCATATCATTTGCAACCCAACTGGAAATAGGTCTTCCAGCGGAGAACAGGTCTTAACTTCATATGCTGTGTCATGCCATGAAAATGGGTTTATAGAGAGCATATTGATTGCATCTCCACCTGTCCTTTAATGATCTCATCTCCATATGCACCATATGCAAAGGAATGATTGCATCTCTTCGTGCAATATAATTATAACAGGTTTATCAGCAATGCAATGATACCAATTTCCACCTGAAATGCAATTGATATAATCATTATGGGCAATATAACCAACATATCTCTACCATAAATGTAATTAACACATTGTCTTTTGCACACTAAAGATTGCATCTCTCAGAGAAATACAGTAAGGTTCTATCTGTAGTGCAATGATCCCATCTATTTGTGCAAGTTAATTATCGCTTTTCCACTTGCCAAGCCATAATGATAGGTATTCCTGCAGGGCAGTGATTGCATCTCTGCCCTAGGGGTAATGATCACATATGCAATGAGAGATAACAAAACTGTCTTGGGGCAATGATCAGATTCCTTTGCACAGGGTAATGATAACATATCCACTTTAACCTAATGATAACAGGACTCTTGTCAATGTTCTGATGCCAGCCTCCCCTGCAGTGAGGATGGGTGGCAGATATGAATGCAGGAGGGGTTCACAACTACCTGGTGCATAATGGTGGGTCTCATAGGAAGCAGAAATCCTATTGAGAGGTAGTGTGACAGAAGCAACAGTGCTAGAGACAGAAAGATTGAGTTTTAATAGATGCCACACCAGTCTTTGTGGCTTTGGTAACTGACTTGGCCTCTCTGAACTTGATTGAAAATGAGATAATAACAGCTTTTTTTTTTTTTTTTTTTTTTTTTTTGGCAAAAAGATTGGCATGTACATAACATTTCTCAACATAGAGCCTGGCTCTTAAGAAATATTCACCAATTTCCTTCTCCTTCCAGTTGACCTCTGGACCATATCCTTGTCCTGATTCCCCCAGCATCTGAATCTCATTATGACCTCTTCCAACTCAAACCTCAACTAACATTTGCATATTCTTATTCTTAAGCTTCTCCTCCTACCCTAACTTCTGATTTATTTTATTTAACTTTTTTTTTTTTTTTTCATTTCTACCTGTAAATGTGCCTGGGCATCCTATACCTTAAAATGTTGCTTTCTAACTTGAATTCAGGATTTCCCACTGGAAATATATTTTTTCGTTTCCAAAATTGTTCAGCCTTTTTGTTTGGTGAATATTACCACCATCTATCTACATATTCAAGGTAGAAACCGGGACATCAGCTGACTTCTCACCACGACTTACTCTATTTCTAATCAGGCACTATGTACTATTGATTCTACGCGTTGAACATCCAGCACCATGCTGGCCTTCAGTCTTCCTCCATTGCTACTATTTTGGTCCTGATCTTCAATATTATTCCTTAAAACGGGAATTTATCTGGGGTTGTGAAAAGATTTTCTAAGGATAAAGGAAGAGATTAATGGATTTGAGCATATGGGAAGGAAGGGAAGTTTCAGAAATCTTCAAAGTAAACTACTACAAATTCTCTACTGCAGTGTTCTGAAGAAAATTTTCAGAAATTATCACAACTCAAATATGCAGTGTTATAATCCTTAAACATTGGGGAAAGGAGCAATTAAGACATCAGGCTTACCAGATTAGATACATGAGGACATTTTTAAAGGTAAACTAGTAAATGAAACAAGGATTAATAGAAATTTTGTTAAAAATTAGTAAAATCCACATTGGGTACAGAAAAGAGTATATGTAATGATGTAGGGATGTTGAATCAGTACTGTGGAGGGTATTTTGAGAAAACAGCTGAAAATAAAAAGGAACAATAAGATAAAAATGGCAAGAAGGAAAATTATAGAGTGGACAAAGAATGGAGAACCACAATAGAAATAATAAGTTCTCTTTAGGAAAGAGACTGGAAAAGACCAGGAAAATGAAAAAAAGAAACAATCATATTTATAATAAAAGAAAATTCTATAAAAGGGGAGAGAAACTGTATTTGAAAATTGAGGAGGTTTACTGAGAACCAGGTAAAAATCTAGAATGAAAGACAGTTATATTCCTGGACCTTTATTTTAATCATAAGAATTTTCAAATGCTAAAATCATTTGGATAAAAATAATTAAAACAAGCAGATTTTAAGCAATATAAATACAAATATATTCATACCTAGGGAGGAAGAAAAATCCACCAATTTCAAGACTATGTCTAAAACATGAAATGCTAGAAGAATAGATAGTCTTGCCGTATGGTTACTATGGGATGGGCTGTGTACTCGTGTGTGTGTGTATGTGTGTGTATGTGTGTTATCTTATAAATATGCAGCCAAGTGGTTACACTCAATGAAGAACATATTTTTTGTGAAATTCAGAAATATGGAATGTTAGGTCACGTATGTCTGCCTCTTAGGGAGCAGACATGTAGGAGGAGGGGAAAATGAAGAAATCTTGAAAATGTGTTTCTGTTGGTTGACACAAGAGACAAAATTTCACATCACGTAGTGATGAATACAAAAAACTCTCAATAGAGCACCAGAAATAGTTAAAAAAAAAAAAAAATCCAGACCTACTTGCTTTCTGTCTGTTTAAAATAAACAGATTTCAGCATTTTGAAAAGAAGATACAGAATGTAAAATTAATTTTGTTATAACACAAACCTGGTTCTAAACCTTTAATTTTCTTTTTTTTTTTAAGTTTCTATTTACTAAGTATGTACTATATGCTGGCTAATTGAATTTAAATAAATAATATAAAACATGCTACTTAAAAAAAAGTTTCTATTTAAATTCCAGGTAGTTACATACAGTGTTATATTAGTTTCAGATATACAATGTAGTGATTCAACACTTCCATACAACCCCCAGTGCTGGTCACAACAGGTGTACTCCTTAATCCGCATCACCTGTTTCATCCATCCCCCTACCCACCTCCCCTTTAGTGACCATCAGTTTGTTCTCTATAGTTAAGAGTCTGTTTCTTGGTTCACCTCTCTCTCTTTTTTTCCCTTTAAAATAAATACATGAATAAACCTTTACTTGTCAAAACTCAGAAGTGTGTGTGTGTGTGCTGAAAGAAAACTAAAAGTGAACTGCCTACCTTTATCAGCAGAGCACCAATAGGTACTATTTCTTCTAAAATGACATTTAGGGTGAGAGAGGTTAAATGATCATATTGAAATGTGTAAGACAGTTCAGTATCAAAAGCAGGACAATGTTGGAAAAGTATATGGTTTTTAAAGAACAAGGAAAAAATAGAAAAATCAAGCAAGAGGATTATGCATATGAGTGTATTTGAAAGTGTGTGTGTGTGTGTTGTGTGTGTGTGTGTGTGTGTGTTATAACAAAGCATTTAACAAGGCAAAACTCAGGCAAAATATACTGCTATCACCATGATAATTCACCAGAAGGTCCAAACAACAACAACCAGAAAATATTAGAAAAGAGGAGAAAAGCAGTATTGTCATTTGAGAGCAACAATATCGCCTACATGGAAAGCTTGTCACCATCAGGACTTTCTCTTCCTCCTGCTGATTAGAAAGTTCATTCTGTCATGCCTTCTTAGTGAACTGGTAATCTTCCAAACATGCATCTTGCCTTTATAAAAGGCCCTGTTTTACCATGTATCCCACCTCAAGTACATAAGTCTTTCTGGAAATTTCTGCAAGCTGCTGGAATACACCTGGGTCACTCAGTGCCTTTCAGGCTTCCTTCTCTTTGACTATAAGCCCCTTGAAGAATGGAAGCTACTGCACACATCTTTGTAATCCCAGCCCCAGTGGAATGTCTAGTGCCTTTTAAGCCCCTTGTAATTTGGAGGAGATTAAATGAATTCATGAACAACTTCAGAGTTTCTGATACCCATCAGGTTCCTAATCAGCTTGAAAAATTTACTGAGCGAATTCCTTAAGTACATACTCCACTCAGAAGAAGCCCCTGTTCCAAACCCTTATCCCGTTTATGGCAGTCTGGTTTTTTTGTTCTACCCACTGAAATGGCCCTCTCAAAAGTCACCAAGAATATCAGATATGTGCTCCTCATCTTTGGAAGGTTATTTGATGGCGAGAGTTGAACCTGGACCATAAACAGTATGTTGCAATGTGTTATGTACGCATATGTGTCTGTGAATATGTATGTGGACTTGCATGTATGTATCTGCAGAGGTAGAAAGGACATTACAGGCAGAAGGGAGAGCATGTGCAAATCTGGGGATACAGAGAAGTTTCTGCATAGAACGTGAAGGGTGCTATGCTGAGGGACCAGCCTACAGCTTGGACAGAGACTGGGGTCCCGTGACAAGAAAAAGGTTCAGTGGAAGAAAGGAGTACCGTCCAACTCCCGCTCTGAGGACTGGGGTGGGAATTTCACAAGGCCACGGGTATGTAAACATCTAGCAGAATATCCAATCCAAGTATATACTCAATCACCGTACAATTGAAATGTTCACCTAGCCCCCAGGTCTTGGTTTCTAAATATTATTCTCCAGTAATAGGCAGCAGAACCCCTTGGAGAAGCGGCTGATTCTAGGATTGGCAAGAGGAAATTACAAGATAAGCCTGGAGGGCCTTGCCGTGCCAGAAAGTAAGAAAGTGCTCAAAGAACAAAAGGACAGAATTGTATCAAAGAGATGCAGGGGCCAATCTGAAAGACCTCCTGATAGCCAGTCCTGGAACAAGTTGAGCAACAAAATACGTGATGATGGCATTGAATTATAACCCTCAAAATAAAATAAGCTAAAAAAAGGAAAACCCATGAGTTCATATAGATATAAATCAATGATTGAGCAGTTAATGAAATGGAAAAGGAACAAAAGTTCCTTAGAAAAGAATTCTAATTAATAAATACAGGACGATGAGGGAAGTAAAAATCACCATTGGAACACCATGGTAATAATTGCTCTAGGCACAATCCACTGACAAATGCTAAAATCAGCGTGCATAGCTTTCAGGAAGAACAGGATATTTGCATTGCCTCTGAATATCTCTCCCCAAATTTGCTAATTCTTGTGGTGGTTTTGACATTGGACCACAGATTGTTTGATACTCTTCCTTCCAAGAAGTGGAGCTTGATTCCTCTTCCCTTGAATGTGGCTGGACGTAGTTACTTGCATCTAAGGAAACAAGTACAGAAAAGGGAAAATAACTTTACAGTGGAGAAATTCAGAGACATCACATTAATTAACTAATCAAGGTTAGCATCACCAGGAATAAGAAATATTGATATTACATCCCCCCTGATAGGATGTGATGAGAAGTAAGTATATTGCCTTTGTGATATTCTCCCCAAACATCAATAACCTCAGTCTAGTCATAAGAGAACATCACAGCAACTCAAATCGAGGAAGAGCCTAGAAAACACCAAACCAGTACTCTCTGAAAGTATCAAGGTCATGAAAGACCAGGAAGGACAGAAGCTCTCATAGATCAGAGATGAGTCAGTAGACATGAGGACTAAATGAACATGGTATCCTGGACTGCATCCAGGAACAGAAAAACAAAAAGAGGAGGAATGCAAAGACAGCCTGTAATGTAGTGAATAGTGCATGTGAACATTAATTTCTTATTTTGGATAAATATCACAATTACATAAGATATTGCTATTAGAGAAATTTAGATGAAGGTTTTATGGGAACCCTGCATTGCCTTTACTCTTCTGTAAGCCTAAAATTATGACGAAATAAGTTTAAAATGTATGATGTACTTGTAATATACATCAATGTACATGTATTTACACATGTTTGATATAGAAATACAATGTAAAATGTATTTACACATGCTTGAGCCTCCCAGACCTCGTGCCATCCCTCCCACTGCCACGGAGAAGGCCATCCCTTCTAATAGACTTGATTAAATAGACTTTTTAGTAACCGAAGCACCTTTTCTGGAGAGTCTAGAAGGATCAGGAGAAGAGAAAGTTTTGTGACCTGCCTCTTTATAACTTTTCTCCTTGCATTCCTTATTGTATGCATGTTGTCTTTTATTTAGGCGCTTTCTAGAGTTCAACTGTCGCTCAGGGCATCAAACTAATTTTCTCTTCAGCCGTGATTGCCGAGCTGCATGCATAATGAACCCCATTATTGCTCTTGTTATTAGGCTGTTGGGGACGTGGACGTGGATGGGAGGAGGACCACCATTCACAGGCGAGGGCTCTTCCTAACACTGCCCGCCCTCCCTCATCCACTGAGTCCACGCAACGAGAAAAAAAAAGCACATGTGAAAAGAGATGCAAATGATGCCGCTTCTTGAGTGGAGAGGTATCAGAGGTCTGAATTGGCTTCCAGGCACGGACTTTTGTGATTTACTTAATGCAAAATAGAGTCACTGTTTGTTGACCGCTTGAAAGAACCGAATATATTGAGAACCAGCACCACGGCAGGTGCTGTCCTGGGGGGTTTATGAACGCGCTCTCACTGAACACTCACCACATGTCTGTAAAGAGGGCGTAGTCATCCTCTGCTTACAGATGGGAAATTGAGGGATGGTTAATGATCTTCCTAAAGTTTTCCAAAGGGTTAGCAAGTGGTAGAGCCTGAATTCAAGTCCAGGTATCATCTGTGTCAGATCCTGTCCTCTCTCAGTGACACTGACCAGCTTCCTACACAGTCCAGACATTCCCAGGATTCGCTTTCATACCTTCCTAGGTACCAGGAGCAGGAAAACAGCTTCCTGTGTCAAAAGCACCAGGGTTCCCAAATTTTAATGTGTATGCAAATCACCTGAGACCCAGCTAAAAGGAGAATTCCGATGCAGTAGTTCTGGGGAAGGTCCTGAGAATCTTCATTTTTTAACAAGCTCCCAGGTGATGCCGGCACTACTAGCTCCTTGGACCACACTTTGAGTAGCAAGAATGAAGGACAAGACTGGACCCGCATTATTATGGAGTCACATCTCAGGCTAAAATAGAAATGTGGAAATAGGGGCGCCTGGGTGGCTCAGTGGGTTAAAGCCTCTGCCTTCGGCTCAGGTCATGATCTCAGGGTCCTGGGATTGAGCCCCGCATTGGGCTCTCTGCTCAGCGGGGAGCCTGCTTCCCCTTCTCTCTCTGCCTGCCTCTCTGCCTACTTGTGATCTCTCTCTCTGTGTCAAATAAATAAATAAAATCTTTAGGGACGCCTGGGTGGCTCAGTTGCTTGTGCTTGCTTGTGCTTTCTCTCTCTGACAAATAAATAAATAAATAAAATCTTTAAAAAAAAAAAAAATAAATAAATAAAATCTTTTTAAAATAAATAAATAAATAAATAAAATCTTTAAAAAAAAAAAAAGAAATGTGGAAATATTTTGCACTCCTAACTCCACCTTTGTCAGATATATGTATCACGGGTTTTTGTTTTTGCTTTTGTTTTTGCTTTCTCTCTGAAGCATTGCCCTTTCATGGTGTTTTAATGGCATTTTTTTGAAAAGAAGTCTTTAATTTTGAGGAAGTCTGATTTATCATTTTATTTTCTGCTATGATTAGTGTATATCATTTTTTGTTTAAGAAATGTTTGCCAAATTTAAGTGCTCAAGTATTTTCTATGTTTTCTCCTAGAACTTTTGTTGTTGTAGGTTCTGCATAGATCTACAATTCCCTTTTTTTTTTTTTTAATTTTTATTTATTTATTTGACAGAGAGAGAAATCACAAGTAGGCAGAGAGGCAGGCAGAGAGAGACAGGGAAGCAGGCTCCCTGCTGAGCAGAGAGCCCGATGCGGGGCTCGATCCCAGGACCCTGAGATCATGACCTGAGCCGAAGGCAGAGGGTTTAACCCGCTGAGCCACCCAGGCGCCCCTACAATTAATTCCCTTTTGAATGAGTGTTTATGCATATGAGGGAAGGTTTGAAATTTTTTCCACGTGGATTATATTTCAGTGCTATTTCTTGAATGACCGTCACTTCCCCCATTGCCTTGATAGCTTTGCCAAAAATCAATTGACCGCATCTGGGTGGGTACAGTTTTAGGCTCTCTATTGATCTGTGTATCGGTACTTATACCAATACCATCCCATATCATGACTTTATAGTAAATCTTGAAATCAAGTAGTGTATGAAGTAGCCCTCTAACTTTTTTTTTTTTTTTTAACTTTTTTGTTCTTTTGCAAAATTGCTTTGGCCATTCTTGGAATTTGCCTCTACATTTTAAACTAAACTTGTACAATTTTATTTTTAAAGAAGTCATGCAGAGATTTTGAATGGGATTTTGTTGACTCTGTAGATCAATTTGGGGAAAATTAGCAGTGTAAAAAATATTAGCTTTAGGGGCGCCTGGGTGGCTCAGTGGGTTAAAGCCTCTGCCTTCGGCTCGGGTCATGATCTCAGGGTCCTGGGATCGAGCCCCACATTGGGCTCTCTGCTCAGCAGGGAGCCTGCTTCCCCGTCTCTCTCTGCCTGCCTCTCTGCCTACTTGTGATCTCTTTCTCTGTCAAATAAATAAATAAAATCTTAAAAAAAATATTAGCTTTAAAATCCAGGAAAATGTTATATGTTATATAGTATTTCTCAATTTATTTAGTGGTTTCCAGTATGTAAGGCTTGCATATGTTTTGTTAATTTTTCCCTCAGTGTCACATTTTTCTTACTGCTCTTGTGAATACTACTGTTTTGATTTACTACCACTTGTTCCCAGCTACTATATTTCCACAGTCCAGAATAAGCATCTGTCCATCATCAGCTTCCATTAAATGTACTGAGTTGGATGAATGGATGGAAGGATGGCTAGCTGCATGAGCAGACAGATGCCAAAAGGACTGTTTGTGCCCAGTGTCTAGTAAAGTCTCTAATATATTATGGGCAATCAAATGTGTGTGCTAACTCAGTTGTATTCGGAGGATGGAACGATTGAGAGCTCATGTAAATAGGACTGCAGTCTTTTGCCCAACCAGGCTGATCTCGGTTAGAATGGGGCCCTTGGTGTGAATCTCAGTGTCCTTGTCAATCAGCATGGCCCACACAGGTCTATATTCAGTAAGTGCTTGCGGTAATGGCAATGAGCTAGACTCAGACCTCTCTTCATAGATGTGCCTCCAGTAAAAAGCTGATTTCCAAAAGCTTTCCTTTGGCAATATCATATCTGTTGCTCCTAGTTTTCTCGTGTGGGCAATTAGTTGAGAGTCACCTCTTGTTGAGGACCTGCAGGCTAAGACCATCTATCTTATCACTGTATCCCCAGTATTTGGACAATAAACATTTGTTAACTAAACTAATAAATATATGACTGGTCAATGAAAGGATAAGTGAATGAAGATTTCTTACTGTAGTAACAGTAGATAAAATTTTATCTGAAAAATAAGAATCAGTAAATCAATAAGGGCCTGTAGTCAGAGTACCTAAGAAAAAAATCAAGAAATAAAAAAGTATATAAGCTTGCCAAGTTAAAAAAAAAATGTGATTATGGCTTCAGTCACAAGGGAGCTTTGGCCTTTAAAATATAACCCATATAGAATACAATCATTTCACTTATTTGTAATAATATCTACCAGTGGCTGTTGATGTTGGCAAGAGTCTGTTATTGTAAGGACTTGGCATCTAAGATTGTACATACCCATAGTAGGTGATCAGTACGTCTATTTTCCTTTCCTCTCTTCCAAGCAATCTTTATTGCTACCAGGGTATGTATATCTATTTTCTATCATTGCTATGAGGCTAGTAGGTCTTTAGTGAATATATATTACATTCCTACAACTCTCTTACCTTCAGAGATACACTGCATATGAATTTCATTTCCTAAGTTTGTACCCCAATTCCCCTACTCTTTACTTGATATTCCTTAATGAAAGGTACTATCACTGCCCAGACTTTTTCCTTTTTCAACAACCACATTTATTTTCAAATCAGATTATAGGATGAATAATGTCTAGTAGTTACTCCAATGATCTGAAAATTATCCATCCCGCCCAGTGCCACCTTTGTCATCTCCACACAAGAAAGAATCAGAGGAACTTCCCTCTTCGGGTTCTGACCTTGAAAACCTATCCCACAGCTTTTGTCACCTCCCAAAGCCTTTCCTGCCGTGAACAGCCCATCAGAGTCCCCCAGACAGCTGTTAGAGCTCAGAATCAATTTCCTTTGGGGTGAGGACTTGAGGGACACAGATGGGTGAATTACAGGTGTTCAGCTTAGTGGCAGACCCTGCTTGGCACAGCTTAATATGGGTTCCAACCTGTTTCAGCTGCAGGGCAGCAAAGCTGTCACTCTTTGCCCTGGAGAGGCTGGTGGGTTTTGGCTGGGTGCCATATGCAATCCTAGTTACAAGGTCAATCGCATGTTTTTGGTTTTTGGAAGCTGTTACAACTTAAGCTAGTCTCTGACTCTACCTTTAGCCTGGGTCAGGTTTCTCTCTTTGGATTTTAACCGAGATTCTACAGGGACTGTCGGTCCCATTTAGCTGCTCTATATTGCTGTAGTTCCTGCTTCACGTTTATGTCTCCTATGCTTGCTTGCCTTGTTGTTTTCTCTTTTTCCACTTGCTGACCATTTCTTGTTTTTGCACTGAATAATGCCCTCCCTGCCATGAGTACTGAGACTTGCAAGCATGCCCTGGGTTCATATTTAAAAACTGATGAAAGCTTGGAAGATGAGGAATTCACTTCTTTGGAAACCAGTGACAGGAGAAGTTAATCCAGGGAGGTAAGGGAGAGAGGTTGAGTTTTCGATGGGTTGAGCACTTTTCCAAATCAAATCTACAGAGAAATGGACAGTGGCAATAGTAAAATAAAATGCCCCAACATCTTAGCCACTCTAGATCTGAGTGGATATCCTTAGCATGTAGAGATTGGGTTCCAGGCAAAGGATTCTGAAAGCCAGAATTGCCTTGGGAATGGAGAAACCATTCCCAAGGCAATGAGGATCTGGGCCCTGGAACGCGGCTCATTACAGTGGATTCGCGTGCATTTATGGTTTGAAATCATGCCAGGCGTGCCCTGTCCAGACCATAGCATGACCTCTGCAAAATCATATCTATCATTGGAAAGGCCTGGCTTTCCGTAACTCCTTCTGATTTGCTGCCAAAAACTCAAACAGCTATTCCGAGTACACTTTAATTGGTACTTTATATTCAACACATAGGAAAACTCACCATAAACAAAATCTGTTCTTTCCTGAACTCTGTGAAGTTAAAGTATCTGGATCGTGTGTTAACTACACAATATTTATGGAGTTCAGCATGTGGGTGAAGTCAGCCAAGGCCCATTTCTCCTCCTTACAGCCTTATATACTAAGGAATGCTTTATATATGCTGATTTTTGAAATAGCTTTGAAATCCCCCACCCCTATGAAATTCTTGCAATAGTAAAGAATAAAAGGAATAATAAATAGTCAATTCAGCTGATTTTTTTTTATTCTTTGAAAAATCAATACTAAGGTAGTTGGCATTTACGTAATCAACCTTCCAAGAGTCTCAAAACATATATAAACTCTGCTGGTTGGTTACTTAAAAGTAATCACTTGCCCTGAAACCTTTAACTGGGTCACATATGGAACTGGTTGTAAGAGTCAAATACTAATACTTAAAATTTCTACCAGTGGTTTATGCCAATTGGTTCCCATGTCCCATTCACCTACATCCATGCATGTAGTGAGAACTATTAAAGAATCAGGGATGAAGAGAGGAGTCTAAGATGTGTGTGTTCAATCAACCAAATCAGTGAACATCTCCTTTGTGCTAGAGACTGTGGTGTGCATAAGGGACATGATGATAAGTGAGTTTTACTATCTAGAAATTCACAGTCTCTAGTGAATAACACCTAAAACCAACACATAATGAGTACATAGAGAACATATTATATTCTCTAAGAATAACTAAGCCCTTTATGTGTATTATTAACTCACTCAGTCTTCACAGTTACTCTGAAGTGGGGTCTAATATGACGTCTAATAGACACCCTCCACCCAGACATTAAAATGCTTATGTTGGACCTTGGTTGCTTCAAGTGATTTTTAAAGATATATATTTTTTCAGACAGACTTCAGGTGCCCATCTGAATCCTTTTTGATCTTGATTTCTACTCTCCACCCAAGAAGGCAGTTTCACTTCTATAGTAAATGTATATCTTTCCTATCTTTTTTTTCCAAAATATTAACTGTGTGTCGTATTGTCTTGCATGTTTTCAAAATTTGTGCCAATGTTATAATTTTCTTTTATCTTGGTTTATTCACTTAATATTGCATTTTTGAAATTTATCGATGTTGAGTCATATAGAAATTGCACATTAATTATAACAGGCAGTCTTTTATTGTGTTAATCCACACGATTTATCAATCCATTCTATACTGGGCATTTAGATTGTTTTCAATTGTTCTCTATTACCTGAATGTTTCAATGAACATATCTTTATGTGAATTTTCTATGTTATATAACTACCAGTAAGTTTGCTGATTCACGGGATAGGTGAATCTTCTACTTTACTAGATATTGGCAAATAGTTCCCCCAAATGGTTGTATTCATTATACCCAAATGCCAATGTATGAATGTTCCAGGTCCCCTATAACTTCATGGCACTTGGTGGTGCTAGAAATCTAATTTGTGTGAGTTTGAAGGGTGTGAAAATAACTTACTATTGATTTAGAATATTAACAATTATGTTTCTACATGATATTGACTGATAAATACATAAATATATGTATATTCATGTATTTATCTTTCTTGTGCTTTTTTCTATTTTTTATATAAAAGAAGGTTTTATTACTTGTTAGAAAACTTCACTTTTTATTTTCTGAAACAGTTTTAGAAAACAAGGATTTTTGTTCTTTTTAATTAGCTACTTATAAAACCATTTTGGTGGGGTAAAAAAAGTATAAATTAATTAATCATTGGTATTTTATAGCTTATATTTCTTCTTAAGTCAATGCTAGTATTCAAGTATTACCAAAAATTCTTATACATTGTCAGTTTATTGCATTTCTGTGGTTATGTCATAGATTTTCCAGTATTTTGTATTTGTGCAAATTCCTTATTGTTTATTTGTGCTTTCTTCTTTCTTTCTTTCCTTCTTTCTTTCTTTCTTTCTTTCTTTCTTTCTTTCTTTCTTTCTTTCTTTCTTTCTTTCTTTCTTTCTTCCTTCCTTCCTTCCTTCCTTCCTTCCTTCCTTCCTTCCTTTCTTTTTCTTCTTTCTTTCTTTCTTTTTCTTTCTTTCACTTGCACAATCTTCCACAGCATTGTCTGTTTTATTAGTAATTCCAAAGAATGAGCTTTTGATTTTGGTACTTCTTTCCATTGTTTGTTATTTCTCATTTCCTAATTTTCTGCTCTTCTATTATTAGTAGCTTTTGCACATCTTGGGGGAAGATTTAGTCTGTTTTCTTTTCAACTTTTTTAGTACAATGCTAATGTTATTAATATGTCATTTTTCTTGTATTCAAAAATATGCAGTACAGTTATGAATTTTCCTCTGAGCACCAATTTATCTTCATCCTACAAGTTTTGATGTGCTATACTTTGGTTATTATACTAGTGCTTTTAAGAGGCAGAATCCCTAATCATACCTGATAAGACCTTTTCTCAGGTATTTATTATAGTCTTTGCCCAGAGCCTTATCCCATTTTCATTTCATTGACATATGACAACATTTCCAAATTCCATTGAGTATAAAAATTTCAGAATTTGAGGACATTTCCTATGTAACTTAGTAAGATAAAAATCCCTAGTAGACAAAATGCCCTGCAACATAGAAAGGCACCGTATATAATTATAAAACCTTTCTAGGCAACGAATAGACTGTAACAACATAGAGAAACACCATGAAAATGTGTTAGCTAACAGGAAGTGTCTCCAGAGGAAACAGAGGTGAAATGCTCCTATGCTGTATATAGAAATGCTCCTATGATGTATAAAAGTGGAAAGGATCTCATGGATCACATAGATCATGCTTCATTTTACATCGGCAGATTGAATCTCAGAGAGACTGAAAGACTTTTTCGGTTTCACAAAATAATTGATTGGAGATTCAGTATTGTTTACTCCCTGTGTAGTTGTTTCCTTATTGTAATTATTAATTTTAAACCATATTTCCTCCTGCCTTCTGTCCTAAGAAATGAAGATCAACAGGTTTGCACAGAAAATTCTTTAATGTCACTATGTGATTCCTTCTTTACAGATGGGGTTGGTAAGCCACAAAACCCAGTGACAGAACTAGAGAAAGCAGTCATGGACATTGACTCCATTTGTTGGAAAAGCACACATACAACAACCTTACTGAGACAGCTCCTGCTGACCCGTGCAATTTTGTCTTCTACCTTTTCTAAAATTTGAGTCCCTTTTACATGATTCTCTTCCACTATACTCATTGCTTATCTTTCTTCTTCATCAGTTTAAACCTTAAGTGTCAGGGACAGCTCACAGCTCTCCTGACAATATCATCTAGAGTGGGCTCCACACCTACTCTCCATTATTCTCTCCCTAAATTTTACAATTGTTTTACTTCTTCCTCATAACAACCCATGTGGAATTATTTTATTTATTAACCAGTTTATGTATTTATCTGTCTTTCCCATTAAAATGTATATTTCATGTCTAGGTCCAGTGCATACATGGTTCTGGCCATAATAGGTATTCAGTGGAAGCTAGGGGCTTAAATAAATGAATATAAAAATCTCCAATAGACCTTTAATGAGTAGAGATGATCTCAGGGGAATATTTGACGAAACACGAGGTGTTATATTTAGGTGACATCCCTGATCTAAATTGGAGAAACACAGATGAGAATTCTGGTATTGATCATTATACCCCAAGGTATATACCCCAATAAAATAATGATGGGTGATTTCATTTCCAGTAATGATGGACTAAACCATTTGGACAAACTTTTTTTTTTCCCCCTCAGGAAAAATAAAATAGCTGACTGAGGTATAAATACTATCTTTTAAAAGCAGCAAAGAGCTAAGAAGATAGTGATTAATTACTTGGTAGAGGTCTGTAGAGGTCTGTAAGAGTTTGGGAATACGGGAATGGAGTCTAGCAGGAGAGGTTACTTTTTCCCTCATCATATGCAAATCGAGGGAATTAGCAGATAGCTTGGACTGTCAGCTGAAGGATATAAAAAGGCCGAATGTAGATTCTATCAAAAGTCAAGACTTGGTAAGCCTCCTTCCCCTCTGGGCTGAAACTCTAAGGCTCTAGTCTGGTAGTAAGGTGATAGTTTTGTATTATTTTACTCAGTATTAAACTGGATCAAAATGGCCCAAGATAGCATACCCAGGATTCTTGCAAAAGTAAATGAAAATCTTCACTTCGGGAAGATAACTTTAATCAAGTCTCAAATTATAACTAAAATTCAGTTTACAAAAACAATGCCCAGCACACAATCAGAGATAATTAGACATGCAAAGAATGAAATACCATAAGAGAAAGACATTGTAAAAATAATGCAGCTTAGGATCAGACACAAAAGAGCCCCAAATTACTGAACTACTAGACAGACTATATACAACAATTATGCTCACTGTGTTCTGTGAGATAAAAGTCAAGCTTCAGAATGTTAGCAGAGAACTAGAAACCATAAAAACTAATACTATAGATTCAAAAAAGAACCAAATATGCATTCTAGAATTAAAAAAGAAAAAAAAGCTGAATGAATAAGTTTAACAGCAGATTAGACAGGGTTGAATAGAGAATCATTAAACAAGAAGATAGGTCAGAAGTCTTTGTAAAATGAGACATAGAAGACAAAAGGTAGAAAATATATAAAAACAGACAGTAAATATAGAGCAGTGGTGTCCAACAGACACTTATGCAATGATAAAATTCTCCTATATTTATCCAGTACAGTAACCACTAGACACTTGTGGCTCTTGAGTACTTGAAATGTGGCTACTGAAGAGCTGACTTTTCAATTTTAGTTAATTTTAGTTAAGTTTAAGTTTATATAGTCACTTAGGCTAGAGGCTACTTTATTGAATAGTGCTGATATAGAGCATGCATATAGAAAGTCTAACATATATGTAATAGGAGTACCAGAAGCAAAGGAGAAAGAAAATGAAGTAGAGGTAATATTTGAAGAGGTAATTGTTCAAAAGTGTTCAGAACTGATGAAAGACACTAATCCAAAAATTCAAGAAACTCATAAAATCTCAAGGAGGAATAAAAACAACAACTTTTTTTAGGCATGCCATAGTGATTGTGATTCTGATTCTGAAGAAAACCAAATACAAAGAGAAAAAAAAATAAGAGGAGGCAGAGAAAAAAAAGATTCCCTTCAAATAAAGAGCATTTAGACTGAGTTGACATCTCGACAGCTACGTTGGAATCCAGAAAAAAGTAAAATGATATATTCAAGGTGCTGAACAAAATAGCTCCTATCCCAGAACTCCGTACCCAGAGAAAGTAACTTTCAAGAAATGAAGGTAAAACGAAGGCATTTTAAGACCTGGAAAAACAAAGAACAGTTTAGTACTAGCAGATGCTGCCAATGGAAATTATAAAATGATCCCAGATGGGAGGTAAAACATGAAAGAAGCAACAAGAACAAAGAAAATAATAAATATGTAGGTAAATTATAAGAAAAAATACTATATAAAACACAAACAAGAATTTATTGCAGCCTCTTTTTCTTTCTCTCTGTCTCTCTCTCTCTCAACAACTTATCATTGTGCTTCACATCTTATGTTGAAATTGTTCACCAGTGCTACTGGACTTCTTACTGTTGTTGGTCAGAGACTTTAACTAAAGTGTCTAACGAGGCTGCACAGCACTAATGTTTGTGGTGAAGATGAATGAATGGAGCAAATTCAGTTATTTCCTTGTTCCCTGGTAATGTGGCAAGGATATTAAAAAGCAACGAGCTTCACAGAGAGTGACAACTGAGTAGTTGAGTTTCAAAGTCATCACTTGTGGCCCTTGAACATTTCCAAATACTAACATATACTTGATATTTCTGAAATTTGATTCTTACAATAAAGATTTCTGGACTCAATTCCAGAGAGTCCAGTCCAGCTTTTGGCTTTAATCAAGTTACCTAAACTCTCTAATCTTTGTTTTCTTTATCTTTGACCCATTTTGCATCGTGGTTAGGGTGCATAAAACCACATTTGGATCCCTTTCATTAACTTCCCTGAAATGTTATGCACTCCTTGGCAATGTACTCTAAGATATTTTCTTTGACTTTATTTTTATTGTTGTTTCCTTTCCAACAGTTCGGGTACTTCCTCAGGAATACATTTAAGTCTACAAGTTGTATCCTGTTTCCTTTTCTCTCCCTTTGTCCTTTCCATCTTCATTCTTAGAAAACTTCTCAAGTTGTACTTCCTATCCACATCTGAAGTTCAAACTGTTTTGATTCTGCTACTTGCTGCCTTGAATGCAGACTGTGTGGTCATATTCTCTGAAATCTTTCCTCATCCTTCTGTCTTCCCCATCTCATTTTGTTATATGTTTCCTGACAGATTGTTTTGTAGACATATCCTTATATCCAATTAAATGCTTTAAAAGTGTTTTTCAGTTTACTCATTCCTGAATGAGAAGAAATTTATCAGGATCTGGGAATTGTCAACAAACGGGGTATATAATCCCCATTTGTAGAAAAAATTACTTTGGGATATTTAGATTGTGGTAGATTAGCTTGTCGCTCAGTCTCCCACCCCCTTTTGAGGGAGGAGTATAGTTCCCTGCCCCAGAGGGCAAATTAATTGCACAACATCTGGACCAATTTTCAACATCTCATCAGCATTCAAATAACTGGGCACTGCTGCACAGGAGGTGGCTTCTTCAACTCTAGCGGATACTCTAAAAGATAAATGCTTGACCAACTGCCATCTCCATTATATATTGCTACCACGAGTCTTCCTGTCTACTTCCTGCCAAAGCAGCATACTTCTGCAGTGCACCCCAGCAGTGCCCACTGATAGCTCTCCTTTGTCCTAATTTTCCAACTGTTCTCTTGAAATCAAACTCTTCAAAAGTTGTGATAAGAAAATAAAAATATTCTCTTTGCTTCAAAAAGCTAGGAGTCATAAAGTAGAGAGGAACTCCCTATTTTCCTCTTGATTCAGATTTTTCTGGGTAAATTTCCTGTTTCCAATAGTAAGCTAAGGGTCCTCCATTGTTGCAGTTTCTCATCCCAGGTCCATTGGAATTACAGACTTGAATTTCTCTTCTCTGAGTTTCGGTCCTGTTGTGAACCTGGCTGTTCTGCACCTGCATGTGTGTTTGTGGCGATGCACTCGGAGAACTGAGTCAGGAACTTTCTCCAGTCAGATCCCATTTTAAAATCAAGATGGTGCCTCTATGTTTAACTAGTAAAACATGCCTGCCTCCTAGAATATTCTGTATTTTAGACTTCTCCGTGGGTCAATGTTCCCTTTTTTCTTGTTTTTGTCAATTGTTGAAGTCTATCTCTTTTTGTAAACGTATGGACTTTTTTAAAAATGAAATTTGGGTAAAGACAGGATTCTGGAAGCTGTAACCCTCTTGTGCTCCCAAGGATTCGACTCCTCTTTCCAAGGGAGCATCTTTTCCAACACTTTATTATTCGAAATTTCAACCATGCAGCAAAGTTCAAAGAATTGCACAGCGAGCAGCCTTCTGCCTACCACCTCTTTTGCCATTAACACTTTACTCACTTTATCACACATCTGTCCCTCTATCCATCAATTAATTCATCACAGTTTGGGATGCATTTCAAAGTAGATTGTGGACACTAGTATATTTCCTACCAAATACTTCAGCATGTGTGTTATCAGGAAGAGTTCATTATTTGTTTACAATTCTTTTTCTTATGTAAAATTTACATGTAATGGAACACAGAAATCAAGTATATATACACTCACTGAGTTTTTGAAAATGCACACAAAGAGGTACCCTCTTGCCCCTGAACAAGGGAAACTTTTTAGGACATAATAATCAGATCAAAGTAGAATGGGGGCAACTTCCATCAGAAAGAACCCCAGAATAAGTCAGTCTCCCCATTAACTTTGTGTGGTGGTAGAAAGGGAAATGTGCCTTGCGATTTCTTAGATTTTGTAGCTTTGTTATAGAATTTAGCGTTCGGGAGCATGGAGGATAAAGAACCAAATGGTGACAGAAAAAGCCATGTCATCATTAAAAATAAACAGAGACCCAGTATGTCAGAGGGAAGAGGCAGGCACTTCATTGTGCCAGTGATTTATGGGGGAAGCTAATTTTAAACAAGCTTAGGCAGTGTGGTGCCTTGCAGCCAAACAAACAGGCGAAGCACCCTTTCGACAGCAGCCCAGAGCTGAGGATCTCCTCAAGAAGTAATCTCATTTCCTTGGTAGTGGAAAAGGGCAGAAGTGGCCATTTACTGTCTGAGAAAACCCTGGTTGAGTCACTGAAAGGCAACCCTGTTAATGCCACGGAATCCTGAGGATTAGGGCTTTGAGACAATGGCCTGCCCCCCAAGAGTGAAACCCACAAAACACAACACGGTTGCATTAACAACAGTTGTTGTTTTTTTTTTTAATTAACACACAATGTATTATTTGCCCGCATTAACAACAGTTAAAGCAGAGGGCTTCCCTCTGTTTATTCTGTGCTGCAGACCCCCCTTCCTTAAAATGGCACTTGAGCGTCAGAGAGAGAGAGAGACACCAGCCGACGACGACGAAATTAGCCCCCGGCCCTGTGGCCTGCTCCCTCGTGTCTGGTTTGTAACGGGTCAGGCAGGGCCTCTTGGGCCAGCGGGGCGGCAGCCAGGTAGCAGGGAAGCTGGAAACAGGAGAGGCAGGAAGGAGGGTAGCCTCCTGTGGACGAAACGCCGCAGAGCTGCGCCCGCCGGCCAGTCCGGGATTAGTGGACTCTATCTTTAGATTGGTGGCCTTGGGTGATTGCTTTTCTCCGCCTTCGGGTTGGTGGCTCTTCCAAATGCCAATGTCGAAAAATCCATAGCTCCATAGTCTAATTCTAGGGCAAGTCCTCAGTAAGCGGAGGCAGGGGGACACGTGTGGGTGGGTGGCTGGTGGGGTGGGGGAGGGGGAAGGGCTGGCAGCAGTCCTTTCGATGAATAAAAATTTAATATGGATCCTCAATATATATGGCTCAAAAGCCATCTGAAAGTATCAAAAGATTGAGATGGGCGGTTAAAGAGAGAATGCC
This sequence comes from Potos flavus, assembly GCA_028534135.1. Lineage (NCBI taxonomy): Eukaryota > Metazoa > Chordata > Mammalia > Carnivora > Procyonidae > Potos > Potos flavus. The sequence continues at coordinate 105,162,945 of CM052885.1, read as the reverse complement.
TTTGGGAAAATGGTTGGGAGTTTTCCCTCCAGCCATTCCCAATTGGGGGAGGGGATATGGCCCCCTTGCCTTAAGACTAGTGAGAGGTCAGAAAGACCCAGTAAGGAAACTGGATTATCTCCCCTGGACACAGTGAACAGGGTTGGTATTCCAAAGGATTCCAACAACCATCGAGACATGCCTACTGACAAATAAGAACCGATATCAGCCACGGAACTGGAGTTGGGCTCCTGCAGGGTCCGGTTTGGACAAGTGTTGACTCTCAGGTTCCTGAATAGTGGGAGGTCTGGGGGCCTCATGAAGGGGCTGGCAGGTAAGGACGAGAGCAGAGGGTTTGGGGGGTGCTCAGAGCAGAAGCTATATATCACTTGTGGGAGCATTTCACCAAGCCACAGCCAGTATGCCCTACCCGTGCACGCCAGCTAACCGGAGGGGGTACGTGGTTAGGAAGCCCCTGAACTTCTGCTGAGCATTCAGACACGTGTGGATTTCCCGTGGAGGACGTGGCGGTCACGTGCATGGAGAACGAAAACTGGCCCTTGTCATCTTCAAGGGACTTTCCCCATGAAGGCTGCTTAGAAGGGAGCCAGGACCCCAGTAGAGAGTGCACAATGGAGGATGGAGGGGAAACAAACAAAAAAAACTGTGCTGTTTTTGTGCTACAGACCCTTTTGGCAGGCTGTGTCTGGGGATGACCCCCTCTCACATTACGCATTGTTTTTAAGTGCATAAATTGCATTCATAGAATTGCTAAGGAAACCAATTATATCTATGTAGAGTTATCAAAATATTTTTAAAAAATTGTAACACATTAAATAGCCAGAGCTAGTATCAGTCCTAACAACTACCATATATATATATATATATATATATATATGTATGTATATATATATATACACTATATTTTCCTAATTTTGAAACAGTGACAACTATCAACAGCATTTTGAAGTATCTTCACAACCGTAACGTAACTCGAAGCTATCTATAATTTCACTGGTGACAGTCACAAGTGCTAAATTTTCATTACCATATGCACATATATGATCAGCGGACATGGCAGATTTCAGTTAGGGATTAGGGAAAATAAATACATGAATATTTCTTATTCCATCCAAGTCGAAGGACCCATGGGTAAGTAACTCTGGGTTAAAGGGCCCCTTTCCCTTCCAGGGCCAGATGGACAATGGATCACCTCTATAAGGACCTGCAGGTGAAAAACCCCCAAGAGACAGAGTTAATTTTAAGCCCCCGCCATGGCCAGAAGAAACCGGGGATATATGGGTGCTCTTCACCGAAGGTGTTTTCCAGCTTCTCACTTCTCCTCCCTCCTCTGCCCCAACCAGGAGGCTCAGAAGTCAACATCAGCGAGTGGTAGTAGATGAAGGAAGCTGGCAGTGTAAGGAAGTAAGAAGTCCCTCCTTCCCTGCAGAGGATTTCCAAGACTGCTGTAAGGTCAAGGTGAGAGGCTTTAATTTTGAGTGACGTTCACAAACGCGATTATTACACTGTGCTGGGCATATTCACCTCTGAACAGAGACTATTCCGGGCAGCCAAAGTGCCTGACGTTCCTTTCCTTATCACAGGGGAGCTGTGTGGTCTCCGGGGGGTTTCATCCAGTGTTGGCAGATGGCCTGGCCTCACGGGACAGGTTCGAAAGAGCAGTCGTAGGGCGAAATGAAGTTGCTTTGTGATTACGCTCCTTGAGTCTTGCTAGTGCAGTATGCAATGTCTATAGTTAAAAAAAAAAAAAAAAGTCTCTCCCAAAAAAGGATAATATGGACCTAACTCCCTGTATGAAAATTCTGGCGGACCACTTACTATATCATCTTGAGTTCCTTAACCAATGTTTCCCCATCTGTAAAATAGAGCTAACGTTATATGGGTATAGTATATACAGCACCCCCCAAAAAATAAAAAAAATAAAAAAGAAAGAAAGAATTCAATGTGCTAATATACGCAAAAGTTTACAGTAGTGCTGGTACTACCCACATATTAGCTATGGTCATTATGAAGTTACTCAGGCCTGGCCATTCTCACTTGCCTTTAGCGAACCTCCACTGACCCCTACAGATCCAAACATAAGCATTGGAAACCAGGATTTCAGAATGTCTGCATTTGCTGCCTGGAGGTTGGGTGTTTGGGTTCATTCTTCTCTCCCTTCTCTAGTGAAAGAAATGTCTCAACCATCTGGGTAGTTAGTGAGTGTACCTAGTACTTCCGTGGGGTCAATACCTGACCAACCACTCCCAGGCGGGCCCCCCAGATGGTGGCCTGAGGATTCCTCCCCTTGTATCAACTCAGACGAAAGCTTTCCCTGAACCCACTATGGTGTAAGATGAAACCTCGGAAGCTATTTACTTGGAAAGTAGTTGTTAAACATCATGGGTAGCTAGGGGCCTCTTCAGTTGCTAAGGGAGGTGTTATATTTAAATTCCAGCAACAACAAACAAAACAGCTGGTGGATATACCACAGCTGATGTGTAAATGTTTCTGGTGGACTGAAGGATTATTGGGCCGGGCTCAAGCTATCCTGGACTTAAATACCACTTATCGCTCACCAGTCGTGTGAAATTCAGTACCTTTTTAATGTTCCTGAAAGTCTGTTTCCTTTTAAATATAGCAAGCATAACCAGTTACCTCTTTCTGGTTGTTGGGAAGATCACAGGAGATAAGGCTTGGGTGTTCAACTCGTGTTGATAAGTTCCCTTCAAGCCTTCACAGGGAGGGAATGCTATTCAGATTCCACTAGAAGGAAGCCAAACACAGCTCGACTGGCTTCCTTCCCACCTTACAGATTGAGTAGTCCCCGGAATTCCTAATACATGTTAGTTTTGTTTTTTTTCCCCCAAATTCCACGTAAGGAGACAGAAATGCAGAGTCTATTCCTGTGGCTGGCCCAGCATCCCTGGCTTTGACCTCCAAGCATGCAATCTTTAAATCACATCACTTTACCTGGTAGAAATGCTCAACCCCTGCTGGTTTTCACAAACAACCACAACAGGACCTTTACCTGCTCATACACTGCATTAATGAGTTACATGCATCACTTGGAAAATGGAGGCATCAAGACGGATTGGAAGCTCACTTCCTGGAAACACACCAACTCCCTGTTCTTAAATACTCTGCCCGCGGTCTCACCACAGAGTGTCCCAGGCCCTCCCACGTACGGTCACAGATGCTCTCCATTTTGCCGGACCTCCTCCCCTTGGCACCCTTCTTCGCTGTCCTTCACACCACTTGTCCTTGGAGCTCATTCCCGGTGGTGGAAATGACATGATTTCCCTCTCGCCTCTGCACAACAGCTTCCCACAGCCTTTAGGATCCCAACATTGGCTGATATTCCCGCTTGTGGATATATCCGTGAGCTATTGTTGAATAATAAATCATTCCCAAAGTCAATGACTGAAAAATAAACATTCTTGCTCACTAGTTGTAATCAGCCAGGTAGTTCTACTGATCTAGGCTAGACCCCACTGATCTTGGCTGGTTCTATTCATGCATTGCAGTCGGCTGGTTGGTCGTGGAGGGGTTGTTTGATTTAGCATGGCCTCAGCTGCATGACTGAATGGTGGCTATAGTCATGAAGATGTTTGGGTCATGGGTCTGACATCCTCCAGAATCCTAGTCTGGGCCCGTTCACACAGCAGAGCAGGATTTCAAGAGAATGAGAACAAATGTGCAAATCTCTTGAGGCCTAGCCTCAGGACTGGTAGCGCTCCCTTCTACCACATCCTATTGGCCAGAGTGAATCACAAGACCGGTTCAGATTTAAGGGTGGACAGTTAGACTCCACCTCTTGAGGGAGGAGCTTCAAGGCCCCATAGCAAAGGGAGAGGATACAGGGAGGGGAAGTTTGGGCTATGTTTCCAATCAAACCGCCAACTCTGTATCCTCCACTCCAAGCTGGCTCTTAAAGACCATTTTACAAGGACAACTTCCTCTAGGAGAGAAATTGTGGTGCTAATTGCTAATATAATAAAAACATTTTTTCCACCATATTAGAGGAAAAATGACTCCACTTCCTTTGAGAAAGACCAGTTCATAGGTCACTTTGCTTGTCATCTTGGGTCCTGTTTCTAGACAAGGGAAAGCTGAGACTTGAGTCCCGTTCCTTCCCAAACCTTGAAGTTTGTCTTCCCCAGAGGTGGGGATGGACAAAGCACAAGATCTTAAGAATAAGTGATTCTGTGGAACTGAGGGCACTAAAGGCCCTCAAGGATGATCTGTGAGGCACAAAACCTGTGGCTTATAGATTTAAATTTAGAGGATGACCTGAGAACCCTTTGTAAAATTGCGAAGAACCACTGAAATATTCTGTCTTCTCTCTCCCTTGCCTCCTTGCTTAAAACTTAACATAAAAGTAGCTACTAAAGGCTCCTAGGCAATAAGGTGCCAACTGGTACGTCAAGGCTGACTGCTTTAAAACTTTGCTGCCAATATTATATATTCCCTGTTTAATAATTTAATTCAAGTTTTATAAAAAAGTTATTTGAAGTATGGTTACAAATTAGTAAAACAGTTCCATAAGCCATAATAAATAGTCTTAGTGTATTTTATGTAAACTATTAAAAGAACTTTTGTTAAAACAAAGATCTACCCTTTGGCCTAAGAAATAATTTAAAGTGGATGTAAGCAAATTGGCCCTCATAGATTAAAAAAAAAAAAAGAAAGAAAAGAAAATAGCAAACTTATCAAGATGCAATTATGCTATAAACTATTCAGCTAAAAACTGGTATAGTAATTCAAATTCTGATTATATGTAGGAAATATATCTAAATATGTAAATAAGCTATATGCATACAGATACTGTACCCTGAAAATTCATTAGTATGAAAAAGTGTGCCATGACACACAATTTAAATCACATTTTGTGATAATTCTAATGTATAACTTTTATTAGACAGAATAAATTGCCCAGAATTAAGGACATACCATGAATTTTGAGACCTCTGTTCAGGGCCAAAATGTACCCAACATTTTTCCATGGTGAAAAATGGTTTCCCAAAAAGAATAAAGAGATAAATCCAATCGTATATCATTTCTGTCTTGTTTCTATCATTCATTTATTCATCTGTTCACTCATTCAGTCCTTATTGAGCCCCCACTATGTGCTAAGCACTATAGTATATGTATTAAGAAAGTTGTTTTACTTTATCAATTTAATAACTGAAATTTAGGTATTTCTCCATTTTTGAGATAAAGAAATAAAGGCTTAGAAAGTTCAAATAACTTACTTAGCAACTAACCTACCCAGGATACTAGTGTAGATGTTGCTGTCTTTACAACCTGAGTTTTAATTATAAGCTCCTGGAAAAAGAGCTTAAGGTTACATTATGTACATATGTACTCTGTCGCATCAAATGTGTCCTATGTAAAATCGAGAGAATACCCAGGCCCCTCTATAGCGGTGAATGTTTGCCAATACTCAGGTGTGCTCATGTGAGAGGTATTTTGTTATTAACAAATGATTACAGAAAATTACCAAAAATTCGTAATTGGTGCATGAGTCAAATAGTTAACAAAAGTTCCTTGGAAATGTATGGTTCAGGTAAATATCTTGGTAAGGCTCAGGTAAATATCTTGGCCTGAAACTTCATTTTCCATTAAAAGCTAACCTGCAGTGGTCTACTCTCCAGCTCAGTTTATGGGTACCAGGTCAAGAAAGTATTCTCCCTTCGTGGCAGTCAGTAGACATTCCATAAATACTTGCTAATACACGAGCATCTATGCAGGGTTTAACTCGAACTGTGTTAGGTTCCAATATCTACTTACTTGCTTGTGTTTCAGGTTCTAATATCCAATATCTGTGCTTTCAAAATCATTAAAATTGTCACTTTTGACTTGGGTTGCATTTTATTGCCATCGTAGTCGGTATTCCTTGAAGTTTAAAGGCCTCTCCATAATCTTTCCACAAGACTTTTGATATTCAAGATTTCTATATTCATGTTTTTCTTTTTGAATCTATTTCTATTTTTATCCCTTATAGTTCCCTCTGTTTAGTAATCCTGCATTTGAGGTGAAAATACCTTCCCTGGTATTCATCCCTTGGACAGACATTATGAGAAGATGTCTCACTTAGGTCCCCACACATCATGGTATTAGCAAATCAAGGTCTGGTAAATAAATGACTTGGTCTAATCAGAGACAGATATATCTCAAGGAGAGACCCAGACTCCCCAATACATCAGAAGATCCAGTGAAGAATTAGCTGAAGTCACTGGGAAGTCAGAAAATTTTGAGGGTCACCCCTGCCATCCTTTTGGAGAGGATTCTGCTATCTACAACTGAAGTGATTGCCCAAGTATCTTCTCTCCTCACTTCTTCAAACAGAGACTCTAAGGGTGGTTCTCCCCACTCTGCTTTCATTGCAATTCATCAATACCTCTGAAGCAGGGCTAGTTTTTCCAATCATTTATTCACAGTACGGTTTCCTTCACTGTGAGCGCGTTGAGGGTAGAAAAGCCTGTTTTCTCTCCATCAATATCTCAAGCCTAGCAGATGACCAGGCACTCCGTTTATTAAAAAAAAAAAAAAAAAAAAAAAGTTTGTTGGAAAGAGTGCAGGACCTTAGGCCAGAAGTCCCACAAAATATCTCCTTGAATTTCATACCCCTGACCATCATTTGGTTGTATGTCCATCACTGAACCAATCGGTGATAAAGAAAAAAACAACTTAATGATTTAAGCCCGTTTAGGACCATATCTACTATTGAGGTGGGGGGTCCATCCATATCTAATGGACAAAGGTGAGAAGGGAAAAGAGGCTAATCCCCTGGAGTAGAATCATGACACTATAAGTAATGGGAGAGAACTAGATACTGAGGAGGCAAATAGCAGCTATCAGAATAGTGAATTACAAGAGCTATGGGATGCAAATAGACACAGTCAGATATGCATACCCCTAAGAGCATCTGATTTTGCTGCCAGTTGAAATCAGCACGCCCCAAACTGCTATAATCTGATCTCCATTTTCTCATTTTATAAAATTTAGTTTTATGTAGGTATTTCCCTTAAATCGCAGTTCCTAAACAAGTTTACATCAGTCATTATAACGTGCAAGAAGGCTGTGCTCATTTAGCTTGTCTCTGGTCTGCATTTAGTCCAGTGTTCCACCTTGGAACACTCTCTGCTGACTAGTGCAGGCCCCTGTGCTGCATGATCTCCTCCTTAGCCTCTCTCTTGCTTTGCTCCTCTGATCGGATCCTGGCCCTGGCACCCTTGCCTGCCCATCTCCTAACCATTAAGGATTCACATCAAGACCCTGGAGTGTCATCCCAAATCCATCTCTAACTATCCATGACTCAGTTACCTCACTTATAATAGGAAATATTTCTTTCAACCTCATTAGGGTGCCATAAGATACAGAAATGGTATTTAAGATTCTGATTTGTTAATAATACCAAGTTAAACTGATCCATGTGAAATTAGAATTCTTTAAATGCAAATATTGATGTTTATAATATAACATCACTATATCCCCAGAGACTGTGGTAGGCATTAAAAGAGTATTGAAAACAGAAATGTTACTATTACGGGTGCCTGGGTGGCTCAGTTGGTTAAGCATCTGCTTTCAGCTCAGGTCGTGATCCCAGGGTCCTAGGATTGAGCTCCGCATCGGGCTCCCTGCTCAATGGGGAGCCTGCTTCTCCCTCTCCCTCTGCTGCTCCCCCTGCTTGTATTGTACTCTCTCTCTCTGTGTCAAGTAAATAAGTAAAATCTTTTTTTTTTTTAAAGAAATATTACTATTAGCAATAGCACAATAGGAAGGTAGGATAAGAAGTGAAGAATCTGACAATGGTTTGGTAAATTTCCTTGGAAGAGGAAAAAAGAGCGACTTAAGAAGGCAACCTTTCAGCTCAAAGTGATCGATCTTTTAGACTGCATTATAAACACAAGGTGGTAATGGCATGGGGTGGGTCTGCTGATGAGAATAGAGATTGTACTGGCGAGGATTCCTAACACACTTTGAAGAAGGATATGTGGAGGCCATACTTTTCAGTCTTTGAGTTTGATTCTTTGGGCATGAAGCCTTAGCAAACATACACTTCATGGGAACCTAGGGGGATCACTTGCCCTTTGGAATAAAACTTCTATGGACAAAACCCTGTTTCTCAGGGTAGGATGCGGTTTTGAACATCCTGGAAAAATACACCTACACCTGATCCATTGGAGCAACCCTGGCCAGGATAGGGTTTCAGCTTGGCTTGAGCTGGCAGCCCAGATGTTCCCTCAGAACACAGCTTATCCCCATGGCTCTAGAGGAGTCACTCACCGTGCCTCAAGATCCCAACAAAACCTTCTTTGTGAAACGGGAAAGGAAGGGAAGGTCAGGTTGCGTTCCCAGCCCAGCTGCCAACCCCTCCCAGTTTGGGACCCTTTCTACTCTCCCTGGGGCTCCATCAAAAGTTTAGCAGAAATATTTGCCTCTAGGCATCCACTGTGTCAGAAGCCTGACAGCTTGTTTATATATATATTTTGTTACACTTCAGCATGGGTATAGTTTTAGGGGAGAAAGAAGAAATAAGATGAAAAGTCTGGAATTTGGCTTTGCTTTGTGATTCTTTCTGTAATTTTTTTTTTCACTCCTAGCCGATGCATAGCCATCAGGTGACTTTCTTAGATTCTCCAAAGAGTGGCTTATCTAAGTAGTCCATAGAAAGGATCAGAGGGCATGGTGAGTAACCTTGGTACCTAAAACAAGTTCTTCCTCTGAGCTTTTTCTCAGACCCTGACTCAAGAAGTATAAGAGGGGGACGCCTGGGTAGCTTAGTTGGTTAAAGGGCTACCTTTGGTTCAGGTCATGATCCCAGGGTCCTAAGATAGAGCCCTGCCTCAGGCTCCCCTTCTCTCCACCCTGCTCATGCTCCCTCTCTCTCCCTCAAAATAAATAAATCCAATCTTAAAAAGAAAAAAACAACAGCAACAACAAATGTAAAAGGGGATATTTGACCCCTACCTGCAACGTTTTTACTTCCCTTTGATGGTTGATTAAAATAGAGAGAATCTGATGTGAACTGGGCCAGAGGGATAAGGTACAAAGTCACAGCAATAAAAGGGAAATACCTTTCTCTGCCCGTTAGACCTCAGGGCCTGTTAGACCTCAGGGAGTACATCAGTTAGATATTGCAGCGTAACAAACTACTCAGAAACTCAGTGGCTTAAAACAATAGCGTTATCATTCACCAGTCTGTGGGACACCAGGTGCTTCTGGTGTCATCTCTACTCACTGGTACATTGTGGTCAGCAGTGAGTCAGGTAGGCAATGCTGCTCATCCTGGCTGGACTGTTACACCTGTTTGGGAGTGCAGCTGGCTGAAGTTGGTCTAGAAGGACTTTGGATAGGACAGCTGGGCTCTTCTGGCCTTACCTGCCAGCAGCGTAGTGTAGCCTTCTTCACAAGGTAGCAGCATTTTTGAGAGAGCGTGGAAGAGTGTAAGACTTCTTGAGGATGAGCCTCAGATCCGGCATACTGTCACTTCCAGAATTTTCTATTGGTCAAAGATTAACTTAACACAAGACCAAGCCCAGAGTCTTGTAGGAAACCACATCCAAAGGACATAGGTGTAGGTGAACATGAAAAATAACCGCAACACTGCCTGACTTTGTAAAGTTCGTCGTGATGCTACTTTTGAAGAATCTTGTTTTCTATTTCCTGCCTGTCACGGACTGACTGTATCTTCCCCAAATTTATATATTGAACTCCTATCCCCCAGTGTGGTGAATTAGGAGGTGGGGCCTTTGGGAGGTAATTACAATTACATGAGGTCGTGAAGGTGGAGTCCTCATGAATGGGACTGATGGCCTGAAAGGAGTCATGAGAGAGCCAAGATACAATGAGATGTTAGTAGTCTGCACCCAGGAGAGGGCCCTCACCAGAACGTGATATGCTGGTACCCCAATCTCAGATTCCCAGCCTCCAGAACTGTGAGCAGTAAATTCCTATTGTTGATGAGCCACCCAATCTATGGTACTTTGTTATTGCAGCCTGGGCAGGCTAAGACACTGTCCTAGGACTGAGTAGATAAGTTCACACTGGAAAGAGAGAGGAGGCCCAGCTTCACTAGCTCATAATATATTTTGGTTCACATTTGGCCTTATGTCCATTGATTAATTGGCCAGAATCCATTAACAGAAGTGAGTGATTAGGCTCCTACTAACCTCCAATACTTAGAAAGAAAAATGATCAAAACACCTCAAAAGAGGTCAAGGGTTCTCCACGCTCACTGGTCCCACTTTTTCACATGGATGGTTGCCAACACCCTTGCCTCTAGTCCTTGCCGTCTTTGCTCTCATGATTGCATTCCTCCCACCAAGACTATGTAATCCTGTCCTTTTTTTATCAAAGTTGCCTGTGTACTTATGAACTCTCCCCATTAGAACACAAACTCTATGCCCACAGAGACTACGTTGGGTGGTTTATCACTCTTTTCCCCAGTAACTAGAAGAATATGTTGCATATAGCCAGTTCTCCATAAAAATTTGGCAAATCCCAAATGAATGAATACAAGGATGAGTGGGTAATTAACTACAGTTGCTGCTGAGTTTGGTTATCTAACATTCTTCTAATGGGATTAGAAGCTAGATGCATGCAAGGTAGGCAGGATTGCCCGTGTTAAGGAATCAAAATTACAATAATCGTGTTCCCCAGCATGTCCCTGAAACAAAGGCTACACAAATCAAGGAGCTCATAGATCTGTTACTGTGGTGACATTTTCTAAATAATCAGTGCCTATGACCCAATAGGCCTGAATACTATGAAGGGCTCCTATTATAGAATATTTGAGATCAAGGATGACTCATAGAAGTTTTATTTCAAGTTTAACACTACTTCCCT
>CM052885.1:105129630-105151612 GCA_028534135.1 Potos flavus | reverse complement strand
TTTTTCTGGAAGAGACTGTGAAACCTATATAGCTTGGCTCCCACTTCAGATAACTTCAAATAAAGGAGACGAAACCTACCAGAGAGTGCAGGAACATCCAAGTGGGTGGAGTCTCATCTTGAGAGGGGACAAATCTGAGATGTTCAGAGTCAGCGCTAAATTCCCAGTTGGCTGATAAAGGGGGAACACACTTATATCATTGCACCCCCTCACGCCACTCCTAATATGTATGCTGGCCAACAAAGATTTGTAGAAGTTTCTGGAGAAGGGAGGTTAAAATGAAAGAAATGTGAACAGAGAGTTTACTGAAAGGAGGTGATGCAGTATGGTTGGGAGAGCAGAGGCTCTGGATTCAGATGGCCTGACTTCGTGTCTACAGATGAGCTGTGTGGCCCTGAGCAAGTCTTTTAAGCCTGGTATGCTTCTGTTTCTTAATATGTCAAGTGAATAGATAATATTGTGAGGACTAAATGAGATCATACATACTACAGTGCAATAAATATTAGCTATTTTTATTAGCAGCATTAATGGTGCTATGCTATTAATGTAACACAGTAGAACATTAATAATAACATTAATGGTGCTATAGGGTATCCTGGAGAGGAGTCCTTGAAGTCCTAAGCATCATTATCTTGCCAGACCCTTGCCCACTTTCGAGAAAGCAGCCTGAGCAGCTAGAGGAATGTTTCTCTATTGATTTGGGGGGAGGACGAGTTTCATGTTTAGAGCACCAAACCTTCTGATGGGGGTGGGGAGGTATTAGTAGAGTTTTTCAGAACCGCCTACCTCCCATTCAACAACATTGCCATTGTCTTCAGTGGGCAGCATCGCCTCCCATTCTGGCAGGAAAGTTACTCTTCACCTCCAATCATCTCCTCCCAGGTTGGTCCACATTGCATTCTGGCTGGGATTCTTTGGAATTTGTGGAGTGAAATGGAATGGTTTTCCTAGAGTCGACATAACGAATGCTGGGGTTCCCCCTTCCCCCCCCGTTGGCCTTGTCATTGTTACATAGGATATCCTAAATGGAAAGGATTGGAGATGATTTGAAATGTGCCTAATTTTTTTTTTTTTTTTTTTATCAGCAATCCCCAGAGTTGGCAACATTTTTGTGAGGTTGACCCATTCTTAGGATGTTGTTGTTTTGAAAATAATGTAAATGTTTCTGGAAAACAACCTGGCCATATGTAATAGAAGCCACTGAATATTAGTTTTCCTTTATTCAGTCATTCTTCTCAGTGGAATTTATCCCCAGGAGATGAGCCACCACAAGCGACACTTGGCTTCATGACGAACACATGCGTCGTAGCCACAACCTAAAAAATTGACAATAAGAGAACGGTTAAGACTGTGGTGAATTTCCACTGATTGTATGCATTGGTTAAAAACTGGTCACTCAGAGGTGCCTGGGTGGCTTAGTGGGTTAAAGCCTCTGCCTTCGGCTCAGGTCATGATCTCAGGGTCCTGGGATGGAGCTCTGCATCGGGCTCTCTGCTCAGCAGGGAGCCTGCTTCCCCCTCTCCTGCCTGCCTGCCTCTGCTTACTTGTGATCTCTTTCTCTCTGTGAAATAAATAAATAAAATCTTAAAAACAAAAAACAAAAAACTGGCCATTTAGAAGTCTCTTGTAAGCATGAAAAATATGTAAACTCTGCAGGTGAGTGAAAGAAAAAAGCAATAAAAACAACACAGATTTTTATGTTTTAAAATGTGTTCATGTATGTAACTCAATGGGAAACACAGATACCAAGTCATTGTGCCAGGACAATGATGATATATTTTTTCTATTTTTAAAAATTCCCCTTTGACCTCAAATAAACCTTATTTTTTGATGTCGAAGGCGGCAACGGATTTTAGAAAACTAACCTGGCAGTGGTGTGAGTTCGCCATATTGAATGTGTGTTCACCAAGATGGCGTTCACATGGCATTCATGAGAGCTGAAGCACAACTCTGTGAAGAGATCTTGGTCTCTAGTTCTTTGTCGTCTTTCCTTCCCTCCCCACACACCGCCCCCCCATCCCCCAGATAATTCAGTCCACATCCTGCTCTTTATGGAACCACCTCTGTCATCTCCACAGAGGCCATGCCAAATTGTCAACTCACCAACGTAGTCATAACAAGCCCCACTGGAGGCAAATCTCAGTGAAATGATGGGAGAACCATGATTGTGTTAAGGGGTATGTGTGTGGTGGTGCTGGGGGTCGTCTTCTCTTTTTCAAAAAAAAAAAAAATGTTCTTGTCCCTCTCCACTCCATTTTTCCTAGAGTAACATTAGGCACTGGGTTTGCACAACTTGGAGCCTGCGAGTGGATTCTGCTCTGACATCTAAGGCTTCAGGGAGTCTGCCTCCTGGGAGTGCGAGGGGGAGCCTTCCTATATGTGGATTTGTCTGCTTTATTTATTCACGTCTGCGTCTATGTTGTTTTGTTTGTTTTCTGCCTGGCTAAAGAGCTTCTTGTCCTTGGGGATCCAGGCCCCACCCCAAATGGCTTTCATTGGGTTGAGCCCCAGGGGTAGGAATCCAGAAGTCTTCATTCCATCTTTCTGGTGTGGCATCAATATCTGGAATGAGGCATTGCCCTCTCTGCCTACCAAGGAGTGGGAATCTTGCTGTGTTTTTGCTCATGCTTTGTGGTATCCAAGAATGCTAATGATTGTGCAAAGAGAGAAATGACATAATAAGGGACTTTCTAATCATTATAGATTCCTCTAAATATTAGAACCCACTTAACTTGCTACAACGTGTGTTTTCTCTCTATCATAACCCACGGGTTAGACTGTGATGGAGAATGGGCTATGGGCTGCCGGCGGAGAGGGAGGCAGGACTGGTACCGGAACGAAAGGAGAAAAGGAATACTCAGCAGAGTGACTTCAAGGCCAGTGTCTTCATGGGAAGACAGAACAATAGAAAACCACTACGGAGAGAAAAGAGTGTGGATGAGTTGAAGTCACTAGCTCTGTGTTTAGGGGCAACGTGGCCTCCAGGAAACCCAGCTCCTTCCCTGTGGCTGAGCCCGCCGGCGCTGATAGAGTTAATGCTGTTCCTGCTCCGATGGAAGGGGAGGGAGGCAGCTGGTGGGTGCTGGGCTTGGCACAGGGCAGCCCTCGCTGCACCCTCCTCCTCTGGGGCTGCTGGATCACGGCATTGCTGAGCAGCTGTTACACTCTGGCTGCCAGAATAACCTTTGGAAATGTACTTCCAGAAGTAGCAGGGGTTTCTGTTCGGGCCCGTGGAAGGCGGGTTAAGGAAGACTTCGGAATTGCATCTCCCACGGGAGATGCCAAAGCAGTATTTCAAAAAGCCTCAGTCCCAGGCCCCTAGGCCTCTTTGCCGTGGTACAGCCCCTGGGTCGCTGGCACCAGAGGGAGAGGGGGGCCGGGCACTTTCTAGGCTCCCGTCAGCGCGCACTGGCTTGCAATCACCTCGGAATAGAATGGGTTTTACGGAAGCAGGAAACTTAGCAGCAAAGCTCTTAGGCTGGTCCTAGCCCAGCAGAGGTTTGAGAGTGACCGATAGGATTCTCTGCACTTCCTTGCTGGGCAGCGATCGGGATCAGACCCACCAGTCCTGGCCTTGGGCCAGCAGAGAAGAGACGAGAACAGACTCGGAGCCAGGCCACTTAATTTGAGTGTTGGCTCGGCCGTTTACTAGCTTATGTGATCCTAGGAAAGTTTCTTAATCTCTCTAGCTTCATCATTCATTTCTTCATCCATGAAGTGGGGATAAAAATCACATCTATTGATTACACAAGTTAAAGTGTGCAATGTGCTTAGACTGGAATTACCCTATAAGTGCTTAAAGTAAAAATCTCCCTGTCTACACGGACAGTAAAGATAAGTCCCTCTGTCGGAGCCAAGAAGAGGCTGGGTCTGCCCCTCTTGGGCTGCTTGTATATGCTGAACTGACAAGAGAAAGGCCTCGCATGGTGGGAAAAAGAGCTACAGCGGTATCAGCTGGAACTGGCTTGGTAAGAGCCAACCATAGCCATGTACATTATCTTCCCAATTCCAAGTTCAGTGACATTACCTCGATAACTTGAAATCAGCCGTGCTGGGAAGTATTTACACGACAGAAATGGGCAAATCCTGCAATCACTGTTTCTGTTTTGTTTTAAAGAGCCAATTGTTGGGTGCCTGGGTGGCTCAGTCAGTTAGGCATCTGCCTTTGGGTCAGGTCACAGTCCCAGGGTCCTGGGATCGAGCCCTGCCTTGGGCTGCCTGCTCAGCGGGGAATCTGCTTCTTTCTCTCCCTTTGCCTGCTGCTCCCTCTGCTTGTACTCTCTCTCCCTCTCAAATACATAAATAGAATCTTAAAAAAAAAATAAAATAAAGAGCCAGTTGTTAAACATTTTACCAGCATACCGCTGTTTTCATGGCACATATTTCAACAGGCCCAGACAGTAGCAGAGTATCTGTCTCAGCAGATTTCAGTTCTGTCTGGCCCAGATCTACCCAGGCATCCCTAGCATAAGAAAAGGAATTCTAAGCTTATACTAGAATACAAGGAAACATTTCTTAAGCACCTGTTAGAAGCTCGGCCGTGTGTAAATGCTTTGTATGCATTAGATTATTTAATGATCATGGCAACCTTAGTAGCATTTCCATTTTACAAGGGAGGAAAATGAGACCCAGATTGGGTAAATAACTTACTGAAGGGGGTGGTGGAGTATGCTACATGGCAGGGTGGCTCCTGACTGTGTATCAGTGGGTCAGCAAATAGAAATTCATTACCCACTTGATGTTTCATGAGCTGAGCCCATGGCATCCAAGGACTCCATATTGAACACAGCCCTTCGTGGCTTCTAATGGCATTAAAATTACCTTCTGCGGAAATACTTAGAACACCCAAATCTATTTTAACTCAGCTAAAAGTTGTTGTTAACGTAAGGTGATCATCCAAAATAAATCTTAGATTTTTTTCTATGTGCAGGATACTGTCCTGGGAACAGATTAATAAAGAGAAGCATAGGACTTAGTTTCTGGTCTTAAGGAGCTGGCAGACTTCTCAGTGAGAAGTTGCTTGAGAGACCATTCCTGTCCCAAGGCAGGTGAACTGGGAAATCTTTAAGTGGGAGAGTTCCCTTGGAGCCAGGGTGAGAAGAGAAACTCTCCAAGACTCAAGTCCTCATCTGCACAGTGGGATCAGAACTATGCCATTGCCTCATAGACTTGTTGTGGGGCTTAAATCAGACTGTACGTTATAAACTTAGTTCAATGTCATGCAAATAGTAAGAATCTTTACATCATTGATACTAACTGATATTTTGATCACCGTTCAATAGGGTAAGGGGTCTGCAGAGGCTTTTCCTGTTAGAGCAAAGGTGGACAGGCACTAGACCATAGCGAGGGGGAAATAATTTGAAACAGCCCTTCATTGCTTTAGAACCTTTACAGAGTGTGATGCTTAGGAGTAAAATACACTTGCTTGTATAACCCTGGAGGTTAGGGTCTTGACTCTTATAGTAGCGTCCAGAGTAGTCTTTTCGAAAAGTCGGATGAAGGCCCTCATGTGGTCAGAACTCTCTGATAGGTCATCATTTCACTCAGAATAATAAGTCCTTAGGACAGTTGCAAGGTCCTGCGATCCAGCCTCATTATTTCTCTGGCCTCCTTCCTTCCCCTGTCGCCCATTCCACCCGCACTTGGCTTCTGCACTGATGACCCTGCGTCAGGGCCTTTGCATTTGCTGTTCCCTCTGCCTGGACTGTTTTTCTCCCAGATATCCACATGGTTCTTTCCTTCACCTCCTCTAAGCCTCTGGTCAGATATCGCCATCCCAATGAAGTACACTCTGATCCCTCTGTTTAAAATTACAACGCACAACCCACCTTCACCCTGACTCTCCAGGTAGCCTTCACTCAGATCTTATTCCACGCCTTTAGTGCTTCTCACCATCTAATATCCTAAGTTAACTTGTTATGATTATTGTTTTCTGATCTCCCTTCCATGAGGGCAAAGGGATCTTTATTTCACTTGTCGATAGATTCTAAGTCCTAGAAAAATGGTACAAAGCAGACACATTCAAATGTTTGTGATGTGAATGTATGAATTCCTTAACCTCTGTAAGTCCCAATGTCCTCTTCTTTAAAATAAGAGTACTAATAGTAATTTATGGGATTATCAGGAGAATTAGATGAGATGTTAGAAAGTATTAGCACAGTTTTGTTACATGATAAACCTTCAAGAAATTATTAATCTCAGTCATGCTACATTATACTCAGTCAGACTAGTCGTACCAGTCATACATTTATAAAGTAGTTCTTCTTTTAGTCAAGGATTCTTTTAGTCAACATTGATTGCTTACATGATCAATGACATGACTATCAATGAACAGGAAGCAAATTTCAGCCAGGCCACAAGGTTCTCAGTCTGGGAATCAGGGAATAAAGCTATTTCTTTTATCTCCTGGGTGCTGCAGGATGCCTCTGGCCTCGGCTCTGGGCATGTGCCCATCCTTTTGCTTTTTGAGGAAGCTTCCCCACTCCCTCTTCTCCAGGAATGTGGGGTGCACATGGCTGTGTATGACCTGGTTGTCAACTTTTACCCTAACTCCACATCACATCCCCCATTATTTGCCCGCTCCATGAATCAATTCAGAATTCTAGGAAAGAGCATACGTTTGACCTTGCCGGGTCAATTGTCCATCACTATCTCATTCGGGAAGAGCTGCTCATATATAAGTTTCCCCTTACATTGGGCTGTTGGGGGATAAGCGACAGAACATGGACACTCATGGAAGGCAATGAATGGCCTGGCCATCAGGGTGGCAGTATAGCACAGTACTCGAGAACCTAGACTAGCTTTACGTGTTGGCTTTGCCACTGACCTCAGCTAGGTCACTCAACTGTTTGTACTTCAATTCCCTCATTTGTACCATCGGATAATGATTTTAATAACCATAACCTCATAGGCAAGTTGTAAAATTAAACGAGCTAATGTTTTATTGAGTGATTTAGAATATAGACAGATGCATATAAGTACATGATTTTTAGAAGCCCCGTCTAGGAAGCCAATGAATATTTCCAAAGCAGCAGAGCCCATCCAGCAGGAAGTTGGCATATGTAAGCATATATATGTAAGATGCCTGCCTTCTCTCCCTCTGTGCTCTCTTCATGTCGGTTCTAATGAGTTTACACCAGAGTGTGTGCCTGGAGATTCTGGGGAGCAAGGTCCCTGATCCCTGCTGCTCTGAGAGATTAATATGTCTCCCAATACCTTCCAATCTTACGGGAAAGATCAGGCCTCTCAGTTGAACTGTGTGCATTTCTTGGGAACCGCATGCTGGACTATCTCTACCATCAATATCCCTCACAGATTAAATACTTCTTTTCCTTTTCTTCCGCCAGCTCAGACCCATTATCTTTGAATCACGGCTCTGTATCCTAGACCTGTGCCTCTCTTCCTGGCCTAAACTTAATCTCTGCCCCTGAAAGCCATCAATTGCCCCAGCAGTGCAAGCTCTGCCAGCTGTTCCTGGAATGGCGGTTTCCCCAGGCCCCTGAACACCACTACCCAAGAATTCTAATCCTGGAAGGAATCAGGGGAGGTCAGAGACCATGCATCTATCTATCCGTCCATCCACAGTTGCTTTTTAGCAGATGGCAGCCAGCCCCTGAGGGTCTTTCTGCTGGCAGAGTGGTGTCTGTGACATATGCACCAACTCCTGAAGTAGGTTTCATGGCAGCCTCCATATTCAACAGGTGGGCGTGGCATCCTTCATCGCTTGGCCAACAGAGGTCAAGCCTGGCTACTCTAGTGGCTGGGAAGGGATTCAGACCCCTGCTGCTGAGTCCCAGGCTGCAATTAATCAGAGCCAAGGGCCAGTTCAAGGTCTGGACGTTAAACGAGGCAGTTAAGCAAAGGGAGCAATTAGGAGCCAGGATCAGGGTACTTGGGCAGGGCTGGAGATATGGAGGTCAGGACCTGGGGGAAGCACAGGCTAGAAATGGAATTCAAGGTCAAGAGTGTAAGAGAATGGAGTCTGGATGTCAATCAAAGTGAAAAGCATAGGGAAGCAGAGTGAACAAGGGCAGTGGTGACAGTCGTCTAGTTCATGAGCTGGAAAAGCAGAGAACCAGAAAGGCAGAGCCCCAGTGCAAGAGAGGGACTGGCGCCCAGTTGTCTGGTGGTGTGGCCTTTCCTGGAAGTCCTCATTTTCATTTCTGCGGGTCCTCTTTAACTCTCTCCATCAGGTCCTGGCCCACTGGGTCGGCCTTAACCACTCCACCACGGAGTGCGCATGCATTGGTCAATGGTGATGAGCACAGGCTTGGACCCCAGATGTCCCGAATGCGAAAACTGTCTCTGCCCTGTACGAATCGATCAACTTTGGGCAGGTCACTGAACCTCTCTATGCCTCAGTCTCCTCATCTGTTCAGTGGACATAGGAACAGTGCCTCACTGTAGGGCTGTTAAAGGAGAGTGACTTTTAGTCGATATATGTAAAACACTTAGAACAGAGCCTGGCCCATTAATATGCATCATATACATGTTTGCTTATTATTATAAAATAAATGCTTTGGTCCTCGGAGAAAGGGTCATGCACAGGCCATCAGAGCTTGGAAATTTTCCAAATCTTTTGGAAGCCAAACTGTGCCAAGATTGAGGGGAAAAAAGGGTTTCAAATTTGGGATATTGTTATTGTTGTACATACGGGGGGAAAAAAGTTCATTTTTCCAAGATTTCGCCTGATTGCCCCAGAAAGAAAACATTTTCATTGTGTGGTCATGATTGGGAACACATGTGAACCACACCCCGTGCAGCTCAGCCCCTTTCTGTCCTTAGCCTGTCTCCCTCACTCCCTCTCTCTGTTACTAATTAGAAAGAAACCAAGTAGAATTTGGTGTTTCCTTCCCAGTCTTGGTAGGGGAGCCTATAGTGGATTAATTACCTCAAGCAGTTCTGGCTTCCCTAAGGAACAATCAGTAATGGGGCTTGGGGTCCAGTGGCTTAGGGAGGCATGACAAATTTAAATCTCCACCCGAAGGGAACAGAAATTAATTTTAATAGGAGGCAGTGTGGTCTGAAGTTTAGTGGAGGAGGATAAGCAATCAAAAGTTATGTTTTCTGTCTTAGCTCAACCACTAACTTCTTGTGAGACTTGGCTCTGTTGGAGAATTTCGCTTGTGGGGAAAATAAATCTACCTTTCAGCTAAGAAGTGCTGATGGTGGGCAATGACGGCAGTAACGCTTAATGAGTTATTACTGGTAAGTACCGGGCGTGGTACTTACTGTTTACGTATATTTTATATATAAAATACATATATACTACATTTACATATACATATATACATATAATACACATATAGTATATGCATGCAAAACATATATGATATATACATACATAATATATATAAAATAACGTATATATAATAATATATGTATATATATGTTCAGCCCTCATGGATAGTGCTGTGATTAATCTCATTGCATAGGTGAGGAAACAGGATCAGTAAATGATGGCATGTGGTTTTCCCAGGGACCCAAATCTGGAATGTGAGAGCACCTATGTCATACTCAGTTTTGGCATAACCTCAAGTCCAAGATCGCAACAGCTTGATCACAGTGTGTATTCATGCAGGGAGGTACACTTATACATCTTAATCTTAAAAAAAAGAAAATCAGGAGTGGTATTTGAAGGGTTAATAAGATGATTCCGTTGGCTGAACAATCCATCTCTCAAATACCCTCATTACTCTGTATTACTCTACTAATTTACTTTGGATACAATTTTTGGCTTTGAGGTTTTAATAAATGAAACTAATTTTTAGAAAGTTTCCAGAAAACAGCTAGTTCCCATCCATATAAACATAGCATTTCTCCGGAAGGGATAAGGGGCCCAGAGCTGGAGCAGATTATGAGCAAGATACTCGTTCTGAAATCAGGAGGGCAGTGGAATTGCCCCACAGGAGGGCAGTGGAATTGGGAGGGCAGCGGAATGGGGAGAGGGCAGCAGAATGGGAGGGGAGGGCAGCGGAATGGGGGGAGGGCAGCGGAATGGGGAGAGGGCAGCGGAATGGGGAGAGGGCAGCGGAATAGGAGGGGAGGGCAGTGGTGGGCTCAGCCGTGCTTCAAGGGCTTGCCAGAATTGAGGAAGAACCCAATGTCCCATGGCAAATTGGAGGTGGAAGTAAGAGGAGTCAGGCTGCTCATCAAGAAAGAGGAACCACAGAAGTGTTGGTTTGGGTGTTGTCTACAAACAATTCCTTTGCTCCCAGAGTCACTTCTGATTGGCTCGGTTTAAGTGCAAGTGCCTTGCACAGCTCTGGCCATGAGCTGCTTCCGGTAGAACATTGCAGCTCTGTGTCTTTGTGGTATTACCGTGGCCTGGGATCTGCAGTCAGTGGCTGGTGGCCAGATGCAGTCTCCCTAATCCCCTCTGTAAGGACAACTCCCAGTTCCCTCTCACTCCGGAACCTTGCAATACAAACATTGTACAGAGCCTCCATTTTCCTCGACTTGCCCACTCACGCACTCCAAAGAACTCAAACAGAACATTATTAAGGGATAAGGAATTCCCTGGGGACCTGAGGGAACCGAGGTAATTTCTTTACTGGTGGATATTGCGTGCCCCCATTAAACAGCAGCAAGAACCCCAGAGAAGAACGTATACTTGACTGTCTAAAACACAGCTCAAAATGGGGAAGGAAGGCTTGTTTCAATCATCTGCCCCTTGTTCTGTAATAAAAATGTATTTTTTTTTCCAGAGAACAATTTAGTGTGGCCAATAAAAGCCCAGCTAATTTCTAAATCAGCATGGAGCCAAGTCAGCCACCCAGGAGCTCTCTCCTAGGGCAATATTTCTGAGGCGCACACAATCTATACTAAAGCGATCAGCTTCCCTCCATCCTGCCAAGGGGATACGTTAGCGAAGCCCAAAATATGACAAGAGGAAATTTATGTGCAACTTTTACACATAATATCTCATTATGACTCTTCCCAATCTTTCAATTTTAAAAATAAACAGCCTTTGTAATGATTTTACCAGGAGAACATCTAAACTAAGATTAAAAAGGAAAAATGGAAGAGTTCTATTGCTGCGATTTCTTTCTTTCCCTCTGGTCTTCATGGAAATTCACTCCTTCTCTCTTCCCTCCTCTCTTCTTCATCCCCTCCTTCCCTCCTCCCTTTCTCTTCTCCCTTTCCCCACTTCTCCTCTTTTTCGCTCTTTCCCCTCATCTAAGGAGAAGTAGAAATTTTGGGATCTGACATCTCACCTAAGGGAACAAGATCTCTGTTAGAAGCAGAAACGACTCTGACTTTTTGGTACATGAGAAAAGTTTCCACTTAGAATTCAGTGTCATTTGTCCAAGGGTCTTTACTTATATCCTATCCCCGAATTCTCCTGTGTCAGTTTCCTCCTCTCTCCTGCTCCCCGGTCTTACAGCATGGTTGCAGACAGAGACGCACCCACAACAACACCCCTGTGTTGCCTGCTCTGCTCATGTTGGGCCGCCCAGAACTCCTGGCTTGCTGTCCCCTTGCTTTGTGGAGCAGCCAGCAGAGCAAGAAACAATGGATTGTGGTCACTGAGTGGGACCCAGCTCTTTAGAAAGACCACCATTCTTCCTCTGGTATTGGGCTGAAGCTTTATGACTTTGCCCCCTTTCTATTTGGTGGAGACACCCAGCTCCTGGGCTCTCCCCCTTTGCACATGTGTTATCTCTCCCTTCTGCCCGAGCACCCATGTCCCAGGGCCTGTATCCTGGGACACAACTCTCCCTGGGAGTGTCTCCCAAAAGTAGCGCTCTGGGGCTGATGGTTTATATTCATTAACTTATTTGCTCAGGCGTGGTTTAAAGAGAGGAGACTGTGTTGGGGCTTGGAATCCACAGGTGAATTAAAGAGCATAGCTGTCCTTTAAGAACTCCTTATAAGTGTTGAGTTTGAGGAGTTCTTTATAGATCTTAGATATCAGACCTTTGTCTGTAGTGTCATTTGCAAATATCTTCTCCCATTCCGTGGGTTGCCTGTTTGTTTTGTTGAATGTTTCCTTTGCTGTGCAGAAGCTTTTTCTCTTGATGAAGTCCCAAAAGTTCATTTTCGCTTTTGTTTCCTTTGTCTTCGGAGACATGTCCTGAAAGAAGTTGCTGTGGCTGATGTCGAAGAGGTTACTGCCTATGTTCTCCTCTAGGATTTTGATAGATTCCTGCCTCACGTTGAGGTCTTTTATCCATTTCGAGTTTATCTTTGTGTATGGTGTAAGAGAATGGTCAAGTTTCATTCTTCTATATATAGCTGTCCAGTTTTCCCAGCACCATTTATTGAAGAGACTGTCTTTTTTCCACTGGATATTTTTGGGGAGGAGGGTGGGAGGTTGGGCAAGCCTGGTGGTGGGTGTTGAGGAGGGCGCGTATTGCATGGAGCACTGGATGTGGTATACAAACAATGAATCTTGGAACACTGAAAAAATAAAATAAAAGTAATTGGAAAAAAAAAAAGAACTCCTTTTAGCTGGGGACACACAGCCATAAATAATTAAAGCCATTACATCATGAAAGTGTCAGAATGGATGGTGGACTGGGGTGGGGCAGGTGTGATCGGCTGTGCTTGGGAGTGTCAGGCCAGCCTTGATTCGGAAACCATTCACCTTCAAGTCAAACCCAAGGATGGGACTTTCTGAGCAACACTGAAGAAAGAAGTGCTAGTGAAATTTTCTCAACACCATGTTTCCTTAGCATCTATGGCTTTAAATTCTCAGTCTGAGCTGGACTTCTGTGAGATGGGTTTCTACTTCGAGCTGGCAAAGCATGGTTTCCTATGTAGATGAGAGGGAAGGGCTATTTGTAAGGGCACCTTAGGCATCAAACAGATCCAGCCAAATTAGAGGCAGAGATACGGAGACAGAGGTGCTGGTGGTTTGATGCTTGGCTTGGAGGCCTAAAGGTCTTGCTTGAGGCCATGAGAAGAGTCAGAATTACCACAGTGAGCTGGACAATGGATGTTATCCTGGGCTTCTGATGGAAGTTCTAAAGTCCTACAGAGTATGGCCCCTCTGCCCACCTCCCATTCACCATGTGCCTTGCTGCCAATAAACATATTGGCCACAGTTAATTGAGCATACATCACATGTGGAGTAGCATCAAGATGGTACTTGTATCCATGACCTCATTTAACCTCTTTGGAAGGAGATCCTCTCATCCCTGTGATTTGGATGAGGAAACAGGTCATAGATATTGAACGACTTGGCCATGGCCCCAGAGTCATGAGTGTCAGGGTGAGGATTCAGCTCTTGGGTTACTTAAAGCCAGGCCGTACTTCTTGGGGCTGCTTGCCACTTTCTTTTGCATCCAAGCTGTTTACTTCTGGTTGCGTCCTTTGATTACCCTTGTCCTTTCCCTGTCTCCACTCCTCAGCCTGAGTTTTGCACCCCACCCCCTTTCCCACCCCAATCTTCCAAAAATGTCCCTCTGCATAACCTTGACCTTTTATGAGGTCTCTTCTTGAACATTCATTGAGTAACTACCACTTGCTAGACTCTAGGGTAGGTGTTTTCACATGTGGCTTGGCTTTAGTCCTCATGCTAGACTTGAGAGATAGACCGGAAGGCAGGCCCCCACCACCCATGAAACAAAAGTGGAGGCTGAGGTCATAGAGTCCAACTGACATGCAGAACATCACATCCATGTAAGTGATGAGACCAGGCCTTGGATCCAGCTCTGCTTCCCTCCCCCCAGACAGAATTCACTGCTGCTTCCTCTGTGATCCCCTCACAGCTTTGCTTTGTTCCAATGATCACCATAGTGTGTGGCATTCATAGATAACATATTTTTGAACAATGAACGAATAAATGAATTTGTTTATATTAGGGAGGAGTTTAGATTAGTAGAAAAGCACATGGATTCTGAAATTGGACTGCCAGGTCTCAAACACAGACTCTGCCACTTGCTTGTCATGGGATCCTGGACAAGTGGTCTCCTCTGTGTCATTGGCAGGGATGAAGCCACCTGCCTACCTGTGACCGATCACTAGCAAATTCATGAAACTGGTCCAAACTGCCTCTGTTTTGAGCATCTGCTGTATTCTCTATCACAGAGACACACAGTATAGCTTTACTGTTACTGTTACTAGTAGTAGTAGTATCATCATCATCATCATCATCTCTATTTTCATTCAAAGGTAATATACTTGTATACTATTATATACAAAGGTAGTATACTTACCTTTCATTCGAAGGTAAAATCCTGCATTTTTCCTAAAATGGGAAAATGGGAACTGCATGGAGGGGGGAAGAAAGGAAAGAAAGAAGATAGTGTAAAATTAACATTTGCTAAGCAAGTACTAAGTTTTGGGTTCCATATTTGTACATAGATGCCCATTCTCTAAACCTCCCAATCAACCACTTTTGAAGTGGAGAAATCTTGTAGATGCAGAAATAGAATCACAGAGAATGTGTGTAATCTGTCCAAGATCACAGAGCTGTTGATAATCTGGCCAAGATGAGGATGTCTTCCAGTTCCAAATCCAGTGCTTTCATAGTCACAGAACTGAGAATTCTTGCTCTCTTAAATTCAGTACTAGGGCTTGAGGTCAGAATTCATGGTCTGGGTGAGATTTGATTGACAGTAAATTTTGACTCCTGAGTGGGTCCTATGTGCCAGAAGGCAAACAGATTTCAGGACACGTCACCTGGAAGTACTCTCCTGAACTTCTACTTCCTTGTGTCTCTACTCCACCAAGCCAAATGGCAAAGTCAAGAAGTCTTACTCTTTCAAAAAGACTTGATATGAAAAACCCCAGAGAGAAGGAGTTAACTGTCTCCCTTCCTTTCTCTTCCCCCTCAAAGTATAAACAGTTAGACTTTTTTTTTCCCCCTTTCTTTAAGTGATAAATTTGAGTCTACAACATAAGTGGAGCACATTATGTAGAAAGTGCTTATTTTCTTCTGATGTTTGATAGGAATTAGGATTGGTAAAACCCAAACTCTGTTTCCCCTTTCACGCAGCCTGTCATTTTTGTCAAACAAGAAGCTGATTAAGTTTCAATCAAAAGAACAAAAGGCTCCAGAAGGATTCTTCTTGGAAAAGCGGTGGCTTAGGCAATTACCCCATGGAAAATAAATTTAGTGTTGAGCTTGTGACTTAACTCCAGAGCTGGTGTGCCCTTTCTATGTTGGAAACATGCTGACCAATCGCATTTCATCCAGCCTCTGACACATGAGAGAACCTTATTAAAGAATCACACCGAAATCTCTGGATACTTAGCAAGCATGTTGGAGAGATTCCTGTTTAGTGAATGTAATTCAGGTCAGTCATTGTAAATGGAAGGAGGAGGTGATTCTGTCAGGAGGAAACAGGATGAGTGGAAGGGAGAAAACACTTGATTATAAAAATGGCTGCACGTGATTTCCCTTCCTCTATCCATGGCCTTGGTGGTGCCTTCCCACACTGTCTCTGGACTGCCTTCATGACTTGACTTGGCCAGTGTCACCCAAGCAATGCTTGGAAAGTGAATGCACATTAGGTTCTCTCTGGCCACACTTAGAACCTTGTGGCCAAGGCCACGTAAATGAGCCTGAGCTAGCCTATTGGGCCATGAGAGACATGTGGTCAAATCAAATCCACAGCCCCAGCTGATTTTGTGCCAACCACTAGATGTGTTAGTAAGGCCATCCTAGACCACCCAGCCTCTGCCAAGCCAACCCTGACCAGAAGAACCCTCCCCCACCCCCGCCAGAGAGTCATGAATTTCAGGAATCTCAGGAAATCATGAGAAATGATGGATGTTTACAGTTATAGAGGTTTTGGGGTGGCCTGCTATGCAGCAAAAGCTAAGCAATCCAATGATCTTCTCTTTCCTTTCCAGATTCCAGTCTCAGTCTGTTTACTATGACAGGGTATAGATGTAATCAGAATTCAGAATGCCCAGTTTTTGAGATTTACCATCAAAGACTTTTAGACATAGAGCCTATACTTAGTAAATTCAAAAAGTTGATCCTCTTGTTTACATGGCTTGAAATATTTCTCCTTTCAGAACTGGTACATTTTGCTTCTGTCTTACCATTTGACTGTAACCCATCCAATTTTCTATTTATATAGTTCAGCCCTGATGCCCCCACCCAGGTAGGAGATTCTGTTTGCTAAGGAGAGAAGACTGATGAGACAGACATCAGGTACCCAAGCTGCCTGTCTTGAATTGTCTCATAATCATGGCGCTCACCCCTGCCTCCCAGATACTTTCTTTTCCTCACCTCCAGGAGATACCCCCTTATGTTATATTGAACTACACAGGAAGGGGTGAAGATTCAAGAATGGGTAAATTCCCAGGGAATCGGAGTTCTGGCTTGTTTTGATGAGCTACCTTTTCCTGGTACAGACTGGTATTAATACCCGGTCAAATCCAGGGTGTTTCCCCATTCTGTCTTCATTTCATGAGATCTAGCAGGCATCACAATCAAATTTGTTCTCTTCAGCTCAAACACACATAGCTTTGAGATTTGCTAGGTGCCAGAAACCTGCATTTTCTGCAAAATGAAGAAACACTCCAAGCCCCAAAGTCAGACCACATGAGCCCATTTTCATACAGATACAGGGAGAGAAGCCATCACATGGGTTTTCCTACTGGTAGCCAGCCCTGCCCATCTTTGGTGTCACCACAGCCTGCCTCCCCAAACTCAGCCAGGAAAACATGCCTGTTCACAATTTCACTTCATTTCTGGCTTTCTTCATTTTTTTAAAGAAAGTCAAATAAACTTAACCTGGGGTTTCTCAGGGGATGTTTCATGTTCCTGTTGTTTAAAGCACAGAGTATGCCAGTAACAACATGGGAAGGACACCAGAGTTAGAATGAATGATACCTTTTTATTAGTCTAATGACGAGGGGAAATGATGTTGTGGAAGCATCTAAGACCACTGAGGCTTCATTTCTAGGTCAGAAAGTGAAAACTTCAGCTATGTATCCTAAGAATCCAGATTTGTTATGGGCATGACATCATGTGGTTAGTTGTCCATACGACTGCTGTTTTGGAGATGCCTGGAGAAATAGCGTTTGGTACCTGACCCCAGACAGCAGCTTCCATATGACCAATTTGGGAAAGCCCAATTCTGCCATAGTTCTTTCAATTATTTTATCAGAATGTACTTTCAATTATTTTATCAGAATGTACTTTCTCAAAAGTACATTATAGCTTGAGTCCTGAAGCAAGGACAGCTTAGTTGTCCAAATCATCAGGGATGGGGCTGTGAGTCAGAGGTGCTTTGTCTCTTCCGGAGGAAACTCTTAGCCATCTTCTTCTTTTTAGTTTTTGCTTAGATGTAATTTTGTGGTATCAATAGCTGTAATGGGTGAGGACAGAACTGTGAAGGAGCAGTGTTGGTATGTTATTGAAGTTAAGTTGGTGTAAACTCAAATTAGAGTATTAGAACTACAAGGTGTTTAGTGTAATCCCCATGGTAACCACAAAGGAAATAGTTATAGAATACACAAAAGGAAATTAGAATGAAATTAAGAAATTAAGACATTCGACTCCAAAAAATCAACTAAGTACAAAAAGAGACAGTAATATCAGTAATGAGGGACAGAATGTTATAGAATAGGTCAAAAACAAATAGCAGAATTATAGAAGTCCCTTCTTATCCATGATTAATTTAAATGTAGATGGATTAAACTCTCCAATCAAAAGACAAAGCTCGGGACACCTGGGTGGCTCAGTTGGTTAAGCGGCTGCCTTCGGCTCAGGTCATGATCCTGGGGTCCTGGGATCGAGTCCCACATCGGGCTCCTTGCTCGGCAGGGAGCCTGCTTCTCCCTCTGTCTCTTCCTGCTTGTGCTCTCTCTCTCTCTGACAAATAAATAAATAAAGTCTTTAAAAAAAAAAAAAGACAAAGCTCAACAGAATGAAAAAGATGATCCAGCTGTATGCTATCTATAAGAGACTCACTTGAGACCCAAAGACACAAATGGTTGAAAGTAGAAGGTTGGAAAGACATTCCATATAAATAGCAACTAAGAGAGCAGGGGTGGCTGTACCAATAGCAGACAAATAGGCTTTACATCAAAAAAGTTAGACAAAAAAAAAAAAAAATTAGACAAAGAAGGACATTCTATATTAATAAAAGTTTCAATGTAACTAGAAGATACATCAATTATGAGCAATAACCGGCTGTCAAAAAATAGGCAGAAATTGAGTGAATGGAAGGGAGAAATAGTTCTATGACAATAGCTGCAGACTCCAATACCCTACTCTCAATAATGGATAGAACAACCAGACAGAAGAAGAGTAAGTAAAGAGAGGACCTGAGCAACACAATATACCAACTAGAAACCCAACAGGAACACATTGCACATCGTTCTCAATTGTACTTCTTGAGACATTATCCATGATCAATGATATGTTAAGTCACAAATTAAGTTTTAGTAGATTTTAAAAGATAGATATCATACGAAGTATCTTCTGTGACCACTGTAGGATGAAGTTAGAAACCAATAGCAGAAGGAAACCTGGAAAATTTGTAAATTGGAGGAAATTAGCACTTTTAAACAGCCAGTAGATCAAAGAAATCACAAGAGAAATTAGAAAATAGAGACCAGCAACCAGAAAACATACCAGGACTCTTATGTTGTACCACATACAAAAATGAATTTGAAGTGATTCAAAAACCTAAATGAGAGAGCTAAAACCATAAACCTCTTAGCTAAGAGAAAACACAGGTAAAAATCTTCACACCATTGGATTTGACAATGATTTCTTGGATATGACACCAAAGGCACAGGCAACAAAAGAAAAAGTAGACAAACTGCATTTCATGAAAATGAAAAACGTGTGTGTGTCAAAGGACACTATGAACAAAGTGAAAAGGCAGTCCACATAATAGGAGAAAGTATTTGTGGAATCTTACATCTGATAAGGGATTAGTATCCAGAATATATAGAGAACTCCTAAAATTCAGCAACAAAAATACAAACAAACCAATTAAATGACTAAGGATTTGCATAGAAAGTTCTCCAAAAGGACATACAAATATCATTTAAGCACATGAGAAGATACTTAACATCACTAATCATTAGGGAAATGCAAATCTGAACTACACTGAGATACTCACACCCATTAGGATGGCTACCATCCAAACAAAACAAAATAACAAGTGTTGGTGAGGTTGTGAAGAAATGGGAATCATGTACATTTGGCAGAAATGCAAGATGGTGCAGCCACTGTGGAAAACAGTATGGTGTTTCCTCCAAAAATTAAAAATAGAATTACCGTATGAGCCAGTAATCCCACTTCTGGGTATATAGCCCAAAGAATTGAAAGCAGGGTCTCAGAGTTATTTGTATATCCATGTTGATGGCAGCATTATTCCTCATAGCTAAAACATGAGAGCAACCTAAGTGTCCACTTACAGAAGAATGGATAAACAAAATGTAGCATATACATAAAATGGACCATTAGTCTTTAAAAAAGAAGGAAATTTTGACATCTGCTGTAACCTGGATGAACTTCAAGTACATTATGCTGAGTGAAATAAGCCAGTCACAAAAGACCAACACTGTGTGATTCCACTTATGTGAGGCTCCTAGAGTAGTCAGATTTATACAGAAAATGGAACGTTGGTTGTCAGAGGCTGGGAAGAGGGGCGAATGGGAAGTTACTGTCTATTGGGTATAGTGTTTGTATTTTATGAGATAATAATAGTTTTGGAGGTGGATGTTGGTGATATTGATGACTCATCAATATCAATCATCACTCATCAGTATGGTGAACTCATATTGGTTGCATAATATGAGTGTACTTAATACCACTGAACTGTGTACTTAAACTTGGTCAAGATGGTAAATATTATATATATTGTACCATAATTTTAAAAAAATACCTTTTTTAAAATGTCAGAGCACATCATCCTGGTCCCAGAGATGAGATCATAACAGTGAATGAAAGAGTCAGACTGAGCCAAGAGGTCTGTGGTTGAAGACCCCTAAGTGCATAGCAACTGCCTTGGAGGAACGCCTGACACATTTGCTCTACTTCCTTTGGGAACACCAAGGAAGATGACACTTGACTAGGTATACATGGGCCAACCATTCACCTTAGATGGACTCGGGGGCCCGAGGCAACCAGACTTTGAATTGGGGACCTTCAGTTAAAGAGGTTTAGAAGCAGGAAACTTGCCCAATTGGGGCCAGGACTCTATTCCTCAATGTGCAGCCCCTCCCCATGTTTTCCAATGCCGTCATAGAGCTGTGTGTTGTTTCAGGCAGGGCAAAATATCCAGAGATGCATTAGCCTTGAGAGTTGGATATCCCAAGACTCTGTGAATGCTTAAATAAGCAAAAATGACTCTGAATGTCCTCATAGCCGAGGTGTATGGAAGGGCTAGGGTGGAGCTAGCTGAACCGACTCAGCAGGGACTTCCTTCCTTCCTTCCTTCCTTCCTTCCTTCCTTCCTTCCTTCCTTCCTTCCTTCCTTCCTTCCTTTCTTCCTTTCTTTCTGTCTGTCTGTAGCAAGTACATTCTCCTCTGTAGCAGTGGTTTTTATCTGTCCTTTGACCCCTGGTGTAGGATGAGGGTGTTCTGGAGTCTGGGGGTGGCTGCGAGTCCCCAGATGTGGACCAGAGGGAAGTAGAAGTGGGTGGTTTGTTTACTTCCTGCAGGCTTCACTGCTGGATGCGTACCAGCTATGGATTTGGAGTGACTGCTAGAATTTCACTCCAGCTGCCAGTGGATGAGGCAAAGAGTGTTCCCATTCTACCCACACTCTGCCATCTCCAGGCTCTGGGAAACAAACAAACAAACAGGACAGGGAGGATGTAGAGCCATCAATGAAAGAAATTACATTTATAATTTCAGTAATGAACGCTTCAAAGTGGAGAGTAAGGTTAGTGTTATTTCGTGGAAGAAAAAGTAAAATAATCAATGAATTCACTCAATAATAATTATTTTTAGTAGACCTGCCAGGTACAAAGCATATTCTATATGCCTGTCACTGTGCAAAGAGCCTTGTGTGCATTTACTCATGGAGTCCTCACCACACCAGCTTGAGAGAGAGACTGGGACACTCAGTGTGGATACAGAGAGTGAGACGCAGAGATGTCATGTGGTTTGCCTAATTTTAGCTGGTAAGATTTGAACTCAAGCAGTCTGATTCTAGAAACACATTCTGAAAAACTGGCATCTGGTCACTTGCTCAGTCTGACTTTGGCTTTGGAGAAACTCTAATTTTAACTTTTTTTTTTTTAAGATTGTATTTATTTATTTGACAGAGAGAGATCGAGATCACAGGTAGGCAGAGAAGCAGGCAGAGAGAGAGAGGGAAGCAGGCTCCCCGCTGAGCAGAGAGCCCGACACGGGGCTCGATCCCAGGACCCTGAGACCATGACCCGAGCTGAAGGCAGAGGCTTTAACCCACTGAGCCACCCAGGTGCCCCGAAACTCTAATTTTAAAGTTGCCAAGATACACTTGCTATTCATGTCAGGTACAGAGGCTTGGGTTTGTTCTTTGCTTTTTTTGCTTTTTTCAGTTGAGTTGTTGAGGGACAGTCGTACAAAATAAACGTATGTCTTCTTTGATTTTTTAAAGTTACAATGATCATCATTAGCCATCAGGGAGGTTCAAATCAAAACTACACTGAGATACTACTTTACACCAGTTAGAATGGCCAAAATCAACAAGACGGTAAACAACAAGTGTTGGAGAGGATGTGGAGAAAGGGGAACCCTCTTACACTGTTGGTGGGAATGCAAGTTGGTGCAGCCACTTTGGAAAACAGTGTAGAGATTCTTCAAGAAATTAAAAATAGAGCTACCCTATGACTCTGCAATTGCACTACTGGGTATTTACCCCAAAGATGCAGATGCAGTACAAAGAAGGGCCACATGTACCCCAATGTTCATAGCAGCAATGGCCACAATTGCCAAACTGTGGAAAGAGCCAAGATGCCCTTCAACAGATGAATGGATAAACAAGATATGGTCTATATACACAATGGAATATTATGCCTCCATCAGAAAGGATGAATACCCAACTTTTGTATCAATATGGACGGGACT
>CM052885.1:105077417-105129530 GCA_028534135.1 Potos flavus | reverse complement strand
TATGGACGGGACTGGAAGAGATTATGCTGAGTGAAATAAGTCAAGCAGAGAGAGTCAACTATCATATGGTCTCACTTACGTGTGGAGCATAAGGAAAAAGATGGGGGACATTGGGAGAAGGAAAGGAAGGATGAATTGGGGGAAATTGGAGGGGGAGATGAACCATGAGAGACTGGACTCTGAGCAACAAACTGAAGGTTTTGGAGGGGAAGGGGTGGTGGGTTGGGCGAGCCTGGTGGTAGGTATTGAGGAGGGCACATATTGCATGGAGCACTGGGTGTGGTATGTGAACAATGAATCTTGTAACACTGAAAAAATAAAAGTATTTGGGAAAAAAATAAAGAGAAAAATTGGAAAAAAATATAAAGTTACAGTGAAACATCTAGAAATGATCTCTGGACAGAGCAGAGGCAAAGAGACCACATTAAGTTCTGGAGGCCTCAGAAAGGCAAATCATAGTTTGGAAACAAGATGGTGCTAATTTGTCTGCTGTAGCTTCAGGCCAGGCCTAACCACAGCTTTGGGCTGGCCAGGCAGGGGTAGTGAAGTGAAAGTCTTTATGACCTTCTCTAAGGTAACCGTGGCCTGGACAGGCTGGGAAGATGGGTGAGCATCAGTCTCACAAGGATAAAAGAAAAACAGATGCCTCCAATTACCATCTAAGAGGGAATTAGGAACTGTATAGATCAGGGATAGCTGTAAGAATTATAAAGTATGTAACATCCTGTATTTGTCCCTACCATTAATTTTTTTTTCTCCCCACCCTGCTGAAGGCTTCCTCCTCCTTCCTATTAACTTAATCAATAATATACATCAGATAGAGACAGGCATCAGTGGGGTTGTCTGGCACATATTTCAGGGTAGCACAGAGTAGGGAAAACTTGTATGGTTAAGGTTGATGTGGATGTTCTGCTAGAAAATAATGGTGTTTTGGTGAAAGATGCCATTCATTCATGAATTCATCTGTTCATCCATTCATCCGTCCCCCAGTGAGCATTCATTAAACATTTATTATGTGTAGGCGATGGGGAAATACCAGGTTTTACATAGATTCCCGATCTCTCAGAGCATAAAGTACAGGAGGGGAGGCAGAATTATTGTCAAATATGGAATAGACAATACAAGCATCCCATTGGCACGTGTGCTGTGCAGAGAAATTAAGCTGGGTCACGTGATCGAGAGTGAGGTTAGATTATGCGGGCAGGAAAGACCTCTCAGGTGAGGAGATAATGAAGCAAAGATCTGCGTGATGAGAAGAACCAGGATTGTGAAGAGCAGAGTAAGAGTGCTATAAACCGGAGAGCTACCTGCACAAAGGCTCTGAAACAGACCTACCACCCACATTTGCAGCATTGAAAGAAAGTTGATGGTCTGCAGCATAATGGGCAAAGATAGAGTGTTTGGATGTGAGGTCGGGGAGGTAGAAAGGAACAGAAATTGGTGGGTGTTAAAAGCTCAACTAAGGAATCTGGCTTTTGTTCTAAACGTGATTGGAGACCATTGGCTAAGAGAAGCCTGGGAGTGGTGAGATCTGATTAGTGTTTCAGAAAGATCAGTCTGTCTGGTATGTGGATGTAGGATTGTACAAGGGACAGGAGTGGGCAGCAGGAGGCTATTGCTAAAGGCATGAGAGGGTCTGTGGAAGTTAGAGACGTACAGAGCGGGTGAGTTATGGAGAAGTAGAGGACAAGATGGCGTCCGCTGGTAGAAACCATGAGTTCTCTTTCATCCTCTCATTCTTGCCAAAGAAATGTATTGAGCACTTACTTTACTATGTACCTACTATGCAAAAATCAGTAAGTTAATTTAGCATTCTGTGTCAACTGTATTCAAGTAAAAAGATTTTTTTAATTAAAAAAAATTCAGTAAGTTAAAATCCCTGACCCCAAGGAACCCAAAGTCCTAGTGGGGAAGCCTGGGTGACAAACAAATAATTAAAATACATTTTGATAAATACTGCAATCAAGGGATATATGTGGAGGCTATGAGAGTCCAAAGGAAAGAATGATTAGCTATTTTAAAATTAAACATGTCAGTCTTTTGACAGACATTATTTTTATTGAATTCTATCCATTGGTCCATTGGGTTGGATTAATGTGTAAAAGCTCAATAAAATTTATGTCAGTCAAATTTTGCATTCATGTTCTCGACATAAAATTGTTTGATAACTCCAGACAACTCACTTCTGCTTCCTTCACATCTGTGAAATAGCCTAAGTCATTACCACCTCCAACCTTGCACCCTGGGGTAGGACTATGGCAGTCACACTCTGGTTTCACCAGCTCAGGGACCTCTGGTTAAAGCCCGAACTCTGGACGCCAGCTGGGTTCAGGGGATGCTCATGCCCTCTCTATGGACCACTAGGGATGAGAGAGAGGTTGCACTACTTCCAAAATGTCTTTCCTTTTTTAAAAAAATTGAAGTCTAATATTACATACAATAAAAATCACCTTTTCTAGTTATACAGTTCTAGGAGTTTTGGAAAATGAGTAACACCTAACTACCAGCAAAATCAAGATATAGAACATTAACAACCACCCTCCCCCAAGTCCTCCACCCACCCCCAACCTGGGTCTGATCTGTTT
Organism: Potos flavus; assembly: GCA_028534135.1. Classification (NCBI taxonomy): domain Eukaryota; kingdom Metazoa; phylum Chordata; class Mammalia; order Carnivora; family Procyonidae; genus Potos; species Potos flavus. The sequence continues at coordinate 105,126,945 of CM052885.1, read as the reverse complement.
TGTGTTCCTGTAGTTTTCGTCTTTCCCAGCATATCATCTGTCTTGGTCTGTTCAGGCTGTTATAGCAAAAATACTATAGACTGTGTGGCTTATATAAAATACATTTATTTCTCAAAGTTCTGGGAGCTGGGGAGACTAGATGAAGGTGCCGGCAGATTCAGTGTTGGTGAATGCCTTCTTCCTGGTTCACAGATGGCCATCTCTCACTGTGTCTTCACATGGAGGGAGGGGCCGGGGGCTCTCCGAGGTCTCTTATAGAGGGATGCTAATCTCATTCACAAGGATTCCATCTTTATGGATTAATCACCCCACAAAGGCCCTGCCTCCAAATACCATGATGTTGGGGATTAGGTTTCAGTATTTGCATTTGGAGGACATATTCAGTCCATAACATCATCTACACAAAACCGTATAGTATGAATCTGTTTGTATTAGCAGTTGGTTTCTTTTTTTAATACTGAATATATGTCAATGTTTGAACATACCAGTTTATGAGTTCTTCAGTTCAAAGACATTTGGGTTATTTCCAGTTTTTGATGATTATGAATAAAGCCACTGTAATGTTCACAATAGCTTTTTGTTTTTTTGATAAGTGTAAAGTTTCACTTCTCTTGGGTAAATACCGAAGAGAAAAATTGCTGTAAGTTCAATTTCATAAGAAACTGTCAAATTATTTTCTAAAATGGCTGTATTATTTTGTGTTTCCACTAGCAATTAACAAGAGTTCCAGTTAATCCGTGAAATTGCCAGCATGAGATAGTGTTTTATTTTTTTTCATTGTAGCTATTCTAGTATCTCATTTTGATTTTAATTTGCATTTTCCTAATAAATTAATGTTGAGCATCTTTGCTTGTGCTCCTCCCACATATCATGCATTATATAATGTGAGTCTTCTTATTCAAATATACCCATATGTGTTTAGTCTTCTCTTGGCAGTGCTAGAGATGCACAAATAATTAAGTCTCAGTGTCTCCCCTCAGGAGCTTTCTGCCGTGTAATGCAGATAAATATGTCATATGCCCAAATGTAATGGGAGTGGTTCAGTGAGAGTTCTGAGTAAGGTAAGATTATAACCTTTTAGGACAACAGGGAAAAGTCTTCAGAAAGCACACGGACTTTGAGAGGGCTTCAGAATTTCATTTTGAAAGGCACACTGGGACCGGGCCATTGGAGGGTGGGTCCCCCGGAGAAGTGGGGGTCCCAGAAATTATGGAGACAGTAAAGAAACTGGCTCTACTGGAAGCGAAAGGGCATGCGCAGGACAGAGATCGGGAAAAGGAAATGGCACAGAGCATAGCACAGAGGTCTGAGTTGATCAGGGAGATGGCCTCCTGGAGGAGAGGGAGGTAAGAGAGGATGGAACAAAGATAGCCTCAGAGGTCAGAGCGAAGAAGATTGAGGGGACTCGATTGAATGAACAGTCGTCACAACGTTCTCTGAGAGCGTGAGGAGGGATGGGGTTCGGGCTCAGACACGGGTGAGGCAAGAGGAGTATGTGGAGGCTCAGAGCGTGTCCTTGCTACCCTTCCCCTCGGTCTGGTTCTCCTGCCCTGACTGCCACACGCCGCAGAGGAGGGATGAGACAGTTTCATCCACAGCTAAGATCCTTCCTCACTCCGCTTGCCTGGCTCTGCGGCCATCCCCAGCCTCCAGCCTGGGTGGCAGCCAGTTGCGCCATTTGCACCTTCCTCCCACACACCGTAGACATCACCATATTCGTCTTCAGTGGCCTGCCAGGTCAGCGGCCCCCTAAAAATGGAAAATTAATGAGGCACCTCCCAACCTTCTCCACTGGAGCAATCGCCATTATGTTGGGGCGAGGGCAGGACCAGTGTAGGAACCTACCACGGATCCCAGTCTGTTGTGGCAAAGTCACAGAAGCTCACTTGCCGTACTGCAGAGATCAACGGTGATGCCGCGGGACGAAGTCCGGGACTGCTGGCTTGATCCGGGCGGTGGAGGATCTTCTCTCGCCCAGGAAGGAGCCTCGGGCGGAAAGGTGAGGCACGCGCGCTGCAGCCACAGAAGGCGTGAGCTGCAAGCCGGTGTCAGTGAGACCACAAGTAGGCCCCAGTCATTGCAGACACCCTGCAGTTGCTTCTGGGAACCAGGCTCTGTGACAGCAGCAAAGAGCAAGACAGAAACTTGAAGTCTGGTCAAAAAGTGTGATTTGGTTTTGCAGCCAACTCAGAAATGTGAAGCTTTTGCATTTCCCTATGTATTGGCAGCATGTAAGAGATACTAATAATCCTAGCTGATACTTGTCGCGTCTCGCTATACGTCAGTCACCCCATTAAGTGTTTTATTTTCATCAAATTATTCATTTGACCCTCATAAAAGCAGTATGGATAAGATTTATTTCTCCATTTTAGAGATGTGAACACTGAGCTGTAAAGAGGTCAACTAACTAAAAAGAAAAAAAAAACGTCAACTAACTTGTTCAGGGTCATCTTGAGAAAGGGACACAATTAGGGTGTAAATCCAAAAGCTCTGATAAAAGAGGATACATTCCTGCCCTCTCCATGAAGTCACTTCCTTGTGATGTAGAGCAGTCACCTCTAAGGAACTATATAGACTTTTTTTCTCACTTTGAAATAAGATTACAGTGAAATATCAAATGACCCATCATGTCCGGTTTGAGATTATTTTGAGTGACGGTTGCCATGTTCATTATACCCTGGCTAACTGTGACATAATAAATATATATTCGGTCTCTGCCCCTGGTTCTTGACACATAGCTCTTAAAACCCTGGTAATTTCTGGAGTGATAGGGGTACTGGGGGCACCTTTTGTTCTAACATTTGGTCTTTGACCCTAGTTCCTGACAGAGCTCCCAAATCCCTTGCAATTTCCTGGATGATAAGAGTGTCCTTTGTTCTAATGAGGTGTCTTGCGGTAGGCTTCTGGATGGTGGCTGGCCACCAGAAAAAACCAAGCTTGGAATTTTCAGCGCTACTCTCTATCCTTTGGGGGAGGGGAGATTGAATTTATAATCAGTTATGCCTATGTAATGAAAACCCCATAAAAATCCCATAATGATGGCGCTTGGTGAACACAATGATGTGTCAGAAGGGTGGTGTACCCCAAGTATCCAGGAATAGGACCTCCTGCACTCAGGACCCTTCTGGACCTTTCCCTGTGTTCTTAGTCAGACTGCTCATCTGTATTCTAGGTAATATCCTTTATAACAAACCAGTGTAGTAGATACTATGACTCTGTAGGCTAGTTTAACTGACTGAGCTCCTTGTCCAAGTCCGTGGCTGTCATTGCTTTATTTTCATGCTTCTTATTCTGTACAATCTATGTCCATTTTAGTGTTTTAACATAAGATGTTTTTCATGAGGGATAGTTAAGAAAATCTGCCATAATTGTCTTTTACATGTTTTGGGGGTTTTAGAGATATTCTTAGACATCTTGTATTTTTTATTGCTATTGAAAATGATGTCCTTAAAAATTAATTATTTTAAATATCTCCTGCCAGTTAGAAGGATGCCAGTTTTTTTAATATATTAACTGAGTGATCGGCTGTCTTGCTATATACTCTTATTGCATCCATCGGGTTTCAGTCAGGAATACATAAACCACTCCAGGATTTCAAGCAAAACTGATTTTGTAGAAGGGATTAGATGGCTTATAAAACCCCTGGAAAAGCTGAAGAATGTAAAATCAGGATTCGGGCGACACTGACTTTCAGCTTTGGGTTCAGAATAGTGAAGAAGAAATTATCTTGCCAGATATTGAAATATACTATAATACAACTGTAATAAAACCAGGTTGATATTAGCATAACAAAAGTCTAGAGGATCAGAGAAGCAGAATAGCGTGCCCAAAAGGATTCCAGCCTATATGACCACTTAATAAATTAAAGTAATATTTCAGTCCAGTGGAAATTTAATAAATGATGCCCACACAACTGGTTTTCCACCAAAAAGAAAAAATTAGATATTCACTTCATGTTACATTTTTAAAAATTCTAGTTGAGATAAAAAATAATTTTAAGTGTAGTGAAAAGTTAGGAGACACTATGTTAAAACCTAAGCGTTTGGGAAATCCTTATAACTAAAACAAATCTCAAAAGCATTAAAGCAAAGTCAGGCATTTGACTGTATAACTATTAAATCTTTTAAAATATTTTTAAATCAATACTAAAGCAAATCAAAGAAAATAAATTCTACACATGTGCTAGATAAAGGTTAGAATATGTTAAAAATAGATAAAAGATAATAAGTTGATAACAAAAATACATACAAATCAACAGGGAAAAAAATGGACAAAATATATGAACAGATAATTGCAAACAAATAGACAATGAAAATGAAAGAATGGGTACTCAATCTCTTTATTAGGACCATGCAAATAAAATTAACAAGATGGTCCTTTATACATCAGCTAAGAAAAAATGTTTATTTATTGCTAATAGGGATGTAGATTATGTGGAGTTCATTCATCGTTGATGTCAGCGTGAATCAGTAGTACAGTCTTTTGGACACCAATTTCCAAGGATCTTTAAAAATTAAAAATATACGTATCTACGTATACGTATTATACGTATACGTATAAAAATATACGTATTTTTATTTGTATTTGATTATACGTATACGTATAAAAATATACGTATATACGTATCTATTGACCCAATAATCCCCAATAATTCTCACTCCTGAGAATCCAATTTATAGAAACAAAAATACCAACATGTAAGGATCCATACATGGAAATAAATATTTATTACAGGATTTTTAACCTTAATAAAAATGAGGGTGAGGAAGGGAATATAGAAGTATACAGGTTGAAGAGATATTCACAGTAATATTCACAGTAGGGAATATTATGTTATCTCTAAATAATGCCTTAGATTCAGACCAAAGGATTTCAAAAAATTACCATAATCTATATGAGAGAAAAAATCAAGATGTAGAGAAGCATGATGTACTGTGGTCATTTTTTTAAATAAGAGCAAAGCATTTGCTATCTATATCCATAGTAATACTTAAATCTTTATTAACAGTTCAAGCTACAACTGCAGGCACTGGGTAATGTGATCATCAAATAGGCTATGGAAAGTATGTGATACGTAAACTTCACTATTACCTCTCTGGGGCAGGATGAGGGGACAGGAAAGGGAAAGCAGGAGGCCGACATCAAAAGCTAAAAAAAGATCTGTACCAAAATGTATCTAAACTAAGAAGCAACTTACTATTTGTATATGTGTATATACACATATACAAAGAGGTTCATGAAGAGATCAGTAACACTGATTTTGGTTATGTTGGTACAGCAGGAGTTCAAGAGACCATTAAATGTGTTTTTATTTCACTTTATTTTTACAATAAAATATATTTCCGTAATCATAAGAAACTGTGAAGCTAGTTTCACTGTTGAAAAATAAGGGAGAAAGAAAGTTACTTTGTTTCTCCCAGTTGTCTTCATAAGCCTTCTTGGCCACCTCAATGTGAACCAAAAATAAGCAACCACTGGTGTTTGGAAGAGAAGTCCCCATAAAGATCCAGATTCACATCAGACGATTCTAACAAATCGTCACCTGAGTTACTTTCTCCTTTCCTCAGTTTTCTGCTCAAGGTTAGCTCATCAGAGAGGACTTTCCTGACCGCTTTATCCACTGGCCCCACCATGAGTCATTTCCAAACTCTTTGCATTGACTTTATGTAACGCTAAATGCTGGCTGCCCATTTTTCTATGGCATGCACTGAAATCGAACTTTATTTTCAGGCTCCCTCTTTTAATAATAATTTGAAAAATTCAATTCAGGCTATATGTTTTCCCCTGAAAAAAAAATGTCTAGCTTTAGCTGTGACCCACAGGTTTTATTTTGAGGGGTTCTCCCCCATTCATTTAAAATAACTTGTGATTTACATTTTCCCCTCTTTAATCAAGTGGTGTTTGAGAAAACTTTTTTAAATAGAAATGAACTAGTTATATATTTCAGGGGTAAATACCATTTACTGTTGATTTCTGTTTTTTGGGGGACAGGGAGGAAAGTGTCAGAAAATGAGGCCTGTAAAGTCTGTTCTTTGGAAATTTATTAAGGTTTTTTGTGGCTAGGTATTATTTTTCTTGCAGTGTTCCAAGGACATAAAAAGGACATTTTTTTTTATATTTGGTTAAGATAACACATTCTATATAAATAAAGTGTGCTTATTGATTACATCCTTCAAATAGTCTATTTTTACCCACAAGGATTTTTATATTCTAAAGTAGTTAGACAGAACTTTTTCAAATTTATTTTAACAAATTATCATGTTTTGAGAGTTCTAACTAAATGTTTACAGTTTTTGCAAAGTATTTTGCTATGTAAGAATGTACATCCTTTGTAGGTCTCTTTTATGGACAGTTATATTTGATTATTATATAGTATCCTTCTTTATCCTGTTGAATGACTATGACCTTGATTTCTCTTTGCCCTGACATCAGTATTTTCTCTAATCCCTCATTATATTTGTATTTGTCTCATTAACACACAATAATTAATTTTTTCTCCATTCCCTCTTGGTAATTTAGAAGCTCTATTATATTTTAAGTTGGCAAGTGATTCCCCGCCCCCCAATCATCACAGTGAAACCTGTGTTTCTCCCACTGACCTGTCACACATATACTCTGTCACTCCCATAGACGTGAAGGCTTTTGGCGGTGTCATTTTTTACCTTACTATGAAATCTTTGGAATTGCGGTAAACCCTGCCAAACACAAATCTGGAGATCAGCTATGAACCAGTAGTGCCTGACCTCTGTCCAGATCCAGATCTCCAACAGGGGCGGGTTAAAGTTTTTATGATTCCTCAGGGTGGGTCCTTGTTAGAATGTAACAACCTTGTGACCATTTGGGACATTCTCAATGCAGGCACCTTTCAGTTGGATACAATGTACTTCTCACTATTTTCCCTTTTATGATTTTTGACAGTAAGGATCTACAGATAACATTGTATGATATGTTTCATCAAATTAATAATAATACCATGAGCCTGCATTTTATAATAGTTGAATTATTGGGACCTCACTTCTCCCATTATGGTGGAATTTTGTTATATTTTAATTACCTGCTCTTTGCTGCTCCCTTCCTCCCCCTCCCCCCACTACAGGATTTTGCTGAGAGTTGGGTTTTGGTTTTGGGGGGAAGTCTATTAAAAGGTCTTCCCTTGCTACTCGTGTCATCTTTTCCAAGAATACTTAATACCTATGCTACAAATTCATATTAGTATTATCATCATCCAACTATGTATCATTTTATGTATAGACATGTCATGTTCATATAAACATATATATCATGTCTGTATCTTTACCTGCTATACACTTAGTCATTGCCCATCCCTGTCTCTTTCCCTTTCATATTTTCCAATATGTTGAAATCTCTGGTCTTACTGTAATGACATTCGGAGTACACTGTCATTTCCTTAGACAATGGACACGAATCATACTCTCACATGGAATGATCATATTCTTGAAGCCTTTTCCTGATGGATTTTTTCTGCAAACACATGTACATTTCCCCATGTGTAGGTTACCAAACTTGTGGCTCCTCCTCTCAAGAGTCTGTGGTGTTGCAGAAGAGTTTCCCATGTTAAAGAGAAATCTGATATTAGGCAGGTTTACTCTGCTATGTAAAAATAATCTGCTGTTTATAACTGGAAAACATTAAGGATTTCTATCTGGCTTAGAATTTAGGAATTCGTAAGGTTTCGATTTTTTTCCATAATTTTTTTTCTTGAGACCCAGTGAGAAAATTAAAACTGCAAATTTGTCTTCCTTTAACTCAAAGAAAATTCTCCTGTGTTTCTTCTAAAATTATTACTTCCCCTCTCTTTCCTTTTCCCCTCCTGTTAATACGATGGGTGATTCCAATTAGATATCCCGATTCTGTCCTCAAAACTCTTATTTTTCCTCTTGAATCTACAGCTATGTGTTTCTACATTGTTTTAAGACAATCAACTTCAGCTTTCAAATCATGGCAAGGTTATACTGTTTTATAATTTATTGACTTTTGAAACTGCAAAATCATTAGCTGCTGAAATTATTTTTCCCTAATTTTATCTCCTTGAGAATTCTTCTCTAGACTAAGCACCCCTTTGCCAAACCTAGGATGAAATGGACCCCTCATTCAAAGGAAGCCTTGAGGGAGTCACTTCCACAGTTGGACAGACAGACCCTAAAGTATCTAAACTTCACAGAATCCCGCTAGGCTTAAGCAGAAACTCAGATCCCTGCTATTCTTAGATTTTTTTTTTCTTAAAGATAAAATCTATTATTTAAAATGGATAGAGGGATTCATTTTAATACCTAAAACCTCTGTACTCAATTCCTGATAAGTAGTTTCACAACACTAGGGTAATAGAAATAAACATTTTATATAATAATTCAAGACAGGTTAGGAGACAGATCCTCCTGAACCATCATGAAATACAGATCTGCTAGTGGAAGTTTTAATTTCCACTCTGAAAGATCTCATGATGTTGTCGGGCCCTCACCCAGAGACCAGACCTAAAAGAGGGCTACCTTCATCTACCTTCCACAATCTCAGCATCTGATACCCACCCCCCACCCCCACTTCTGTCCTTCACTTAGCTTGGGAACCAGACGTGATAGTAACTGACAGGGTATGCCAGAGGCCGGGATGTGATGCGGTGGGGCCTTGTGTGCAGGAAGGGAGCCTGAGGATGAGTTTGGACCGTTGGGAGAGCAAATAGCAACACAGATGAGGTCAAGGTGAGTGGGGTTTCCCTGCTGCCCAGCACGCACATAAGAAGCAGTGCTCAGACCCTGTGCTCATGGAAAGATCTCAGAGAAGAGCCGAGTGGGTCAGCCTCTTAGCTCCAACTCTCATGTCCTTCGAGCTCTGCAAGGGTTGGATTATTTTGTTACAAGTCCATTACTGATTAAACTTTCTCTAGGATTCCAGCAAGATCTTTCTGTTACTGACCGAACCACCTTCCTTTCATTTCACAATAAAGAACCATTTCCCGATGGATACCCAAAGCTTTGCAAAATGGAATGACAATAAATCACAACTAAAATTGGTCCCCTACAAGGGAAAAATAGTAATTCTGTAGTGGAGATACCTGGCATGACCTTAACCAAATGATGAAGGTTAACATCACCACTCGTATCATGTTTCTTTCTGCTGAGTTTCTATCCTCCTTGTCTGTAGCCATCTGAATGTTTAATCAAGATATTGAGGACTTCTTTTTTTTCTTCTTGAGATTTTCTTTTTAGTAGCTTTTTGAATACATTCAGGGATTCTCATTTGGGTGCTACACTGAGTTTGCCAGCAGTATTCCAAGTAAATGGGAACAGTCTCTGAAATGGTATCTCTGTGCAACAACAGAGTTGTTCAAAGGACATGGGACACAACTGGATGCACACCTTCATTCCTGCCCCCAGTCAGGTCCAAACCGGATGGTGGGCAGAACAATGGGAGACAGATAGCATCAATTTCTTCGCCAACAAAAAGTGCAAGAAATAGTATTTCCCCTTCCCCTGAAACCTGATGGGAATTCAAGAATCAAGAATGATCCTGAGGCGAGAGGAGAGGGTGTTTGGGAAAGGAAAGAGGAGAAAAGGCAGAAGCTGAGCCAAGGGTCCCGCTCTCTCTTGCCTTCTTCCTCTGCAGGGATGCATGTGGGGGAAGGAAATAGGCCATTAGCAAGTGTGTGCTCATTCCTGACAAATTTGAGATAATTCCCGTCAGCCATGGTCCCATCATTGTCGGATGGGCCATTGGAAGTTGAGTGTGTCCTCTCAGCATTTAAAGTCAGAGGACTGGGTTTGGGCTGCAGCCAGATCCCTTCTGGCCATTAACGTACCCCACCCTGAACTGCAACGAGAGAGAAAGCAGCCTTTTCCCCAGGATCCCAAACTTCCAAGAGCTAAGTAGGCATTCATGTGTTCTCTTTGTGATAGAGTCTTTAAAAATTATATAAAGAAACCTAGGTCAATTTAAGAATCTCTGACCAAATAACACCTGGTTTTCCAGAAACAAATAACATGGTGCTTCCTAACTTATCCTTAGGCATGATTTACCGAAAGCTTTCTTGGTTGGATGTCAGAAGATCTAAATTATCAAGCTTTGCACCAAGTAGGTACTCAGAAGGCAATAGGTGCTGATGGCTGTAAAAAAATGCATTTAAAAATATAATACAGGCTTTTGATCATGAGATTACTGTTCACCGTATGTTGGGTGGAGCATGAGAGGCATGACATAGGTGGATGACCAAACTTACAGATGAAAGACGATGTGGGTAAATTTCCAAACTATTCGAACAAGACAGGAAAGCATCTTGGAGCCCTTATCTACATAAAAAGCAGGATGCAAATACCACTGGAAGTCATAGAGTTAATAAAACCACATTCTAACCTGCTATTTCTATCTCATGCATATTCATTTATATAGCATGTAGATCAGCATCAGACAAGACTGAGACAAATCAACAAACGTTTGATAATCTCAGTCTTATTTTCTACGCCAACAGCCACAGGGGCCCAGACCAAAGGGTGCAGCTCAATAGAAGGGGCCTTTTTTTTTTTTTTAACAAGGCAGGTTTATGCCTGTAATGACAACAAGACACACTCAGCGTCTTGAATGGTTTGCTACTTAGTATTCTATTATAGAAAACATCTCTTCTCTGAAAGATTGTTTCTGGGGTTCATACCCTGAAACACAGGGCTTCTTCTTGTTAGTAAATTTCTTTGAAGCGAGTCCAAGATTGTATTTCCAACTGGAAAATAAAACATAACAAACCCTTAGAGGAATGATTTGAGTCTTTGCCTTTTCTATGCTAACAACATTTTATTTGTTATATAAAAACTCAGAAATTGTACAAGTATCAAGAAAGAGCCCAGGGGAAAATATGCCAGAGATAAGGACATGGTAAAGAGGTACAGTCTCTCTTCCAGTCTCCTGTAAAAGCAAATTCAAGCTTGGAAAAAAAAAATCTCCAGATGGGATGGGCTCAAGAACAAACCTCCACATTTTAGTGATCCCTGGGAATTAGATAAAAACTCTCCAAAATAGAAATGTTTAGAATATTTCTGGTTAATGTTCTATAAATTGTGAAATCTATGAAATGAAAATGAGCATACATTAAGTCAAATAATCAAAAGACAGGAAAGATAGATAAGTGGGAAGATTAAAAGATGAATTATTTGCTTGATTTTTGCATTAAGTACCTATGGTCAAAGTGGTAAATAACAGATTTTACAATAAAAATGATGCATATTGGAAGAGAGAAAAGGGAAAAAGAACTTTGAAATTTAGAAGCAAACAACCGATAAGAAGCCTAGAGGGTTCTTATATAAGGCATGTATGGGCACATATATACACATAAGAAAATATACGTATGTGAGAGAGATGTGCATACTTTATATATATAAATATATATGTGTATATGAATATACACATATACATTCATATATCATAAATATAGACATGTCAGACACATCAGAAGTAACACTTAAAGGAATATTAGAAGAAGACATTCTTGAGTAAAAGAAAATTGCTGGCTAAAATAATTCATTAATCCTTGTAAAAAATTAAAGACAGAATAAAAGTCAAAATTTATCCAGGTAATAATACTGGACATTCAAATATAAAGCATGCATCCTCCATGGAAGTGGGAACACAAGGTAGCTTGATTTAAATAGACCCCAAATCCCGGTAGGTTCATCGTTTGACACCTGCCACACAAGTGTCTGAATAAACAAACCACAGAGTTTCGAGGGGGGAAAGATAATGGCCCCGATATCCCACACCCAATTACTGTGTGAGGGCAGCTGGAAAACATTCTCAGACAGGCATGGGCTCCGAACAGAGGCAATCCATGTTCTCTTGCTGAGAAAATTACTCTAAGTCACTTTACCTGAGCAAAAGATAAATCAATATAAACAACTCAAGAATGAGGAAGTTGTGGTAATAAGGGATTGATGGTGTCCCTTTGGGCATTGTACTTCTTAGCCCTTATTGAGTTCTTTCCACCGCTTGACTAATGGTGGGGCAGATGGCATGTGGCAGTCTCTTCCTTTTAAGAGGGAAAGGCATTGCAGTTGTAAAAGGGACAAATGGATGCGCCCCCTCCCACCGGGCCCAGAGAGAGAGCTAACAGGGAACTCGATCACAATGCACTGCTTCTTTTCATCTGCTCCCACAGTGGTCAGCAAGGGCAAAATCGCTCGGCCCCAGGAGTGAGCCCTGGGTACATCTTGCTGGCTTTGGCAGCACTCCTCACAGGTCTGGCTGCCTCCCCCTGAAATGGAAAATGAAAGAGCAGAGATGAATTCTATGTCCATAATTCTTTTTCTGTAGCTTTTTAAAAAAATCAAACAAAAGTTCTCTGCATTAAACTGATGCAGTCAGAACCTGATTCTCTCTCCCATTATTGCCTTCTCTTTTACATGTCATGAACAAATAAATAAGGTGGACAGTTAAGCTTCATATGAGAATAACATTTATATGTATAGTGCAGAGCTCATTTGCACACTGTCCAAAATTTACTTGTGCAGAACCCAGTCCAATCACTGGGGAAGAGTTCTTGGTAGTGAGAAATGTGTATTTTTTTAAATCCCAAACACTAGTGTATTGTACCAAAGTTAACTGATCTTCAGTGTGAAACTTTCCTGCTATTTTCAATGCAAGTGGGATATCCTGCTTTTTGAATGCTACCGGTGCACTGGCAAGTGTATCCTCGTAAAAGCACAGGTCACAACCAGTCAGGAACGGTGTGATGATCAGGAGATAAATATTCCATACAGCAGGAATATGAAGAAAACCCATATGCAGTAAGTCTCCTGCAAATAACAAAAAGTATCAAGGCTGCCTTGAACCAGCTGGGAAGGCATGCAGACATCTTTTCACTTTATGATTCTTCCCTCAGCACTTAGTCTGTAATCATCACACAATCATGAAAATTCGGCATTTTAATTTCATCCTTGGGGGAAATATGTGGATATTGGCACCATGACAAGTGTAACAGTATAAAAGGACGATTACCTTAGGCCTACACTCCTTTTTATTTTTCAGATTTCCAAGAAAGAACTAAATTTTCAAGGTTCATAGCAGACAATTTTGCTGTGACTTCATATGCATGGTCTTCCACTACATTGAAAGCTTAAAAAAATCTGTATGTTCCACACTCAATTTCTTGTGCTGGAAATTTCACCATCATTCATTTATTTTTAATCATTCCGCAAAGGTATTTTGAGTACCTCCCTAGGCCAGGCACCGTGGTGGCCTTTGGGAAGCTTGTGGCTTAGCAGTGGAGACTGGATACTGTGGACACACAGAGTCTGGGTTCAACCCCAGGTGTCATTTGCCGTCTTGTATGGCCTTGCCTGGCTTCCTTAACTTCTCTTATTTCTTCATTTATGATATGAGAAAAATACTAAAACCAACGTCACAGATAATTGCATGGATTACAGGAGAGCATTTGTGTATGATGTTCATGTTATTATTAGCAGTAATAGTCGTGGTAGAAGTTGTATTAGTCTGCTCAGGCTGGCATCACACAATACCTCAGATTGGGTGGCTTAAACAACAGAAATTTATTTTCTCCCAGTCCTGGAGGCTGGGGAGTCCAAGATCAAAGTCCGCAAGGTTAAAGTTTCTGGCGAGTTCTCTTCCCTGCGTGTAGATAGCCACCTTCTGCCATGTTCTCAGCTGGTGGAGAGAGAGCAAGTAAGCTCTCTGGGGTCTCTTCTCATGAGGGCACTAACCCCATCAGCTCAGGACTCCACCCTCATGACCCCATCTAACCCTGATGACCTCCCAAATGCCCCATCTTCAAATACCATCATATTGGGGGTGAGGATTTCAACAGAATTTTGGAGGGACACAATTCAGTCCAAGGCATTCTTTATTATTTCTACTTTTCAGCAACTACGTTTCATCATTTAGATCCTTAAGAGGAAGAGCATGCATTTTTTTCAAAGATGTTAGAACCTACATGTAAGCATACGTCAAAGGAAGCCATCTTTTGACCTTCTAGAAATGATTCAGCTTCTCTTTTTATGGACTCTCCAAATCCAAGCACCCTCTATATTTTCGAGATCTCTTGTCTGCCCTACTGCACTCTTCAGTCACCAACAGCAGCTGTGGCTCTGATAAACACTGTCACCTAAGGACTGTAAACATTTCTGAGGCAATATTGAGAATGGCCACAGGCCATCCCTCTAATCTGGCTGAGATGTGTCCACGAGGTTGGGATTTAACAGTTAGCTTACACCATGTGCCCACAAGAGACTCCAACAACAGGTCTCCCAGCTACTGAACAACAAACTTTCTTCACCCACCCTTGAAGAGAAAACGCAGTCCTCTCACTCACCTCCGGATGGGCCTATCAGGGTTTCTGGAACACCCATCTAACTTTCTCTTTATGGAAAGACACTGAAGTTTCCTGATACCTGGGAAGGACGACACACTGAGCCGGGATGGCCGACCTTCACCAGCAGGGCGATGTCCTCATTGTGCATGTCTTCAGGTGGAGGCGAGGATCTGGAAGACAGTGGCTGCGCCTGCCTCCACACAGCTGTTAAATACTCAGGCCTTTTGCAACCTGACTGTTGAATCTGAGCTTGAAATTGGTCATGGTGAGAATATTTACACCATGAACATCAGCAGATACTACAGGTCTGGGCCTTTCTCTTCCCTGGAAGTGCCAGTTTATCAGCATATCATTGAACTTTACTATCTCCCATTTCAACAAGTCCTCCACTGGGATAGGTCTCAGCAATATTTGGGGGGAGTATTATATATTATATTATATATTTAAATATATATACATATATTTAGTTACAGATTCTTGGTCTCCATACAAAATTCAATGCATCCTACTCTCTATTCCTGACCTGGCATGTGTATTTTGGGAGGAAAAAAAAAAAAGCTGGAAAGCACATTTTGTAGGAATTTATAGAACCTGAAACATATACATGAAGGATCTTAGAGGAGAATGAGAGTGAGGAATGGGACTAAAACCAAATAATAAAATAAATGAAGTGAGGGATCTTGTGCAGGTGATGTGACGAACACATGCCAAGATCCATGACATTGAAATCATTCTCCCATTTGTACCTGAGGTATAAGGGGTGGGGTCAGAAGTGCACTGAAGAAATTAGTCGTGTCCTACTAGTCATACTTACGACCATGCTCGGTGTGGAGAAAGCATTCAGAACGTGTTTCTAGAATACATGAGCGAGTGAGTGAATAAGTGAACCATGATAATAATAGTAATAACAACAATAACAATAAAACTTTAATCTTTCAGTGATATTTGTTCCAAGTACACATTAGATGCCACCACTGGTTTGTTTGGAAGCCACCGATGGCTTCCCATGTCACCCGCACTTACCAGGCCTGGCCCCAAGCTCCTTCCTGACCTGTTACCTACTTGACTCTCATCTTCGACTCCTCTGCCTCTCATTCACTTGACTCTAGCCACACATAACCTTCTCTCTTCTCCTTGAATGTCCCATTCCTGGTTCAGATCTTTTAAACCTTGTGCTGTCTAGGATCCTTTAGACCTTGACTTGGCTTGCTCCTTGACTCATGCAGGTGTTTGCTCAAATGTCATCTCATCACGGAAAATTGCCCTGGCCAATCTACCTAAAATAGAACAGCCATCACCCCAACAATGTCTGATCTCCTTAACCTGTTTTATTTTTCCATAGAGCACTTATACTTT
Source organism: Potos flavus (assembly GCA_028534135.1). Classification (NCBI taxonomy): domain Eukaryota; kingdom Metazoa; phylum Chordata; class Mammalia; order Carnivora; family Procyonidae; genus Potos; species Potos flavus. Next base: position 105,111,266 of record CM052885.1, on the reverse strand, counting down.
CTGACATTTGCTGATTCAATGATTTGTTACTTGTCTTCATCTCTCTGAAAATTGAATCTCTAGGAGGCTAAGGACTTTGTCCATCTTGTCTTGGTGCTAGAATGGCACCCATCATAGCAGGATCTCATTACAAATTTGATGACCAATGAATGAATGAGTGAATTACTTTATTAACAAAATTCAAGAGTGATTGGCCAATGCAACATGGGCTCAAGGAGTGTTCTGATCTGCAGAGCTAATAAACAACGCTACTACCTGCTCCCGTAGGCAGGCTCCTGTTTCCACATTGCTCAGGGCAATGGCTCTTCGGTCTGGATCCCCAGTTGTAATCCAGCTCCCGAGTAACAGAAATAGGACATATCCATGTGTGCAATGCAGGCAACTACAATTCACCATGCCCAAAAGCTAACTAAGTGTACTCCCCATCCCTAAGTTCATTCTTTATCCCAGTTCATGACATTGGCAAAGCCAGAAAATGGGGTATCATACTGGATTGGCTGATTTATTCTCCACACTGCTACCCTCAGAGATAATATTCTGAAATGAGTGTGATGATGCTATGTACTTGGTAAAAACTCACTGGTACTTGTAGGATAAAGCCTAGACCCCCGAGGAAGGCTTCAGGACCACTACTACCCTGACTCGGACCTGCCGTTCTGTTTTCTTCTCCAGACTCATCCTCTTTTCCTGCCATTAGCTAGATTCTTTTCTCCAAGAATGCTCAATCTGGTTTTCAGTTTCTTGGGTCCACCAGGCTCACCCATGCCACCATCTTTATGCCCTCCATAACCTCTGACTAGATTGCCCTGCCTCTCCCCAGCCTGACACATGGCCTTTCCTCCCCCCATCCCAAAACTGTCTCCAGTAAGAAGCCCTTCCTGACAACCACCAAGCTGACTTAGTTGACTTCTCCTGATATGTTCTTTGGAAATACTAAATGGGCTCCCGGTTCTAACACACTTTCCCTCTTGAAATAGCTCCAACAAGAGTGTTAATCTCCAGGGTACACATATTTAACCCCCATCACTGAACCAGCTAAGTATACAAAGAAATTCTCTACAAATGCTGAGAAGAGAGAGCCAAAGGCCTAATTAATTTTTCAACACTGAAGTCTGAGTGTTACAATTTGTCTCTTTTTTATGGTAATAAATTTTTCTAAAACAAGCGGGGCCTGGTGATTGGGCAAGGGGCCAGCGATTCTCATTTGGCAAGGAGTTTTCTTGACTCAGACTGTGTATACTGGGAGAACAATGCCACGGGTCAAGTGTCAACATTAGCCCAGTTCCCTTCTAATGAGAATGTAGGCCTTTTATGTGTGCTATCTGCCAAGAGATAGCCTTGGACGTCCCCTTGTCTCCACAAGCACTTCAGGACTTAGCATATGCCAGTATTTTCAAATTCCTTTTGCAGACTTATAGAACTGGTGATCTGGAAGTGACCCGAGGAGTTATTTGTTTGATTTATTAACTTAATCATTTATTTACTTATTCTATACATAAGAAGTAGGCATGCTTCTAACACTAGCTTTCAATCCACTCGTACCATTTACCCAGTCCTACCTATTCGAAAAGATAATCGAAATGTCTGCCAGCCTTTCTGTCTCTATTCCAGAGTCAAGAAGAACTAAAGTCTCAGTTGAGGGTGGAAATAATCCCTGCCCTTTTCTTAAGAGTGTAGGTTATATGCATCTGTGCAAGGCAGTGATCTGGATGAACTCTTCACAACAAGACACTGGTAAATGATCAGGACATTGCTCACTTCAGTCCGATATAGTCAAGCCTTTTGAAAGCTGAATTTTCTTTTTGCCTCAAGTGCTAGTTTTGTATTCCTGTGCAGCAGCTTAAAATGATGCAAATGTATTATGTCACAGTTGCTACGGGTCAGAAGGCTGGTATAGCTTCAGTAGATTCTCAGTTCAGGTTTTCACCAGGCTAAAATCCGAGTCAGCAGGGCTGCTATTCTCCTCTGGTGCTCAGAGTCCTTTTCTAAGCTCACCAGTCGTTGGTAGAATTTATTTCCTTGTGGTTGTTGGACTGAGATCCCTGTTTCCTTGCTGGCCGTGAGCCAGGGACCACTCTCTACTCCTAGTGGCTGCCCACGCTCCCTGCTGCATGGATCCCTCCTCTTTTAAACTAGCGATGCTGCATTGAATACTTCTTTTTTTTTTTTAAGATTTTATCTATTTATTTGAGAGAGCAAGAGAGTGCATTGCGAGAGAGAGAGAGCATGTGCAAGAGCAAGAGGACAGGAGCAGAGGGAGGGGGAGGGGCCAAGGGAGAAGCAGACTCCCCACTGAGTGGGAAGCCCAAGGTGGGGCTCCAACCCGGGACCCCAGAATCACTACTCCAGCCAAAGCAGATGCTTCAACTGAGCCACCCAGGCACCCCTGCCCTGAAAACTTCTTGTGCTTCAGATCTCCAACTTCCTCTCCTATGATGCTGGAGGAAATACTCTGTTTTTAAAGGGCTCCTGTGACGAGGTCAGGATCATTGGATCATTTCTCCATCAATTGATTCGGGATCTTGATTACCCCATCTGCAAAATCTGCAGAATTGCTTCACAGTCACACCTAAATTAGTGTTTGATGGAGTGATTTGGTGTGTATAAACCAGGGACCAGAGATCTTGGGGGGCCATCATAGAATTCTGCCTACCACTCCTTAGCGCATTCCAAAATGTGCATTTCAGAGAGAACATGTCGACTGCTTTCCTGAGTTCTCTCTTGTATGTAGCGGTTTTCCACACCTCTTTGCCTTGATATCCTACAGGCGTCTCGATGTCAGTGTGGTCTCATTTCAGCAACCTGATAGAGTAGAATGAAATGACTTTGGAGAGACAAGGCAGAAATAGCAGAGCCGTGCTGGCAGTGGCACAGAAACTTGACTGCACCTGTGTGGTAGCGGGATGCTCTAAAAGGCTGTCGGGTAGGCATGTACTGTGTGGTGTAGTCAGACAGAATCGGGGTGCCGGGCAGGAGGACAAGTGCATGTGCATAGGCCGGTGTGGAACTGTCACGGTGCCCAAGTGAGAACTGACGGTGGCCTAAACTAGGGTGGTCGGTGGGGCAGGAAAGAGTCCTTTCCCACTGGGAGAACCTAACTAGACATCCACTCCTCTTTCATGTTACTCATTACATTATTTGGAACTGTCGCTTAGCTTGTCACTGCATCCCTGACACGGTGTCGGGCACATGTAGGCGAGCGGTAATGGTCGTGAATCATCCACTGTGTTGTCTATACCGTAGCGAATCCCAGCCCCAAATTCAGCTGCCACCCTTTGAAAATCTCTACTGGCCTTGCTCCTGCTCTCTCTGCCTCAGTTCCAGGGGTGTGCTCTGCTTGACCCAGTAGCAACTGGGGTACGTGTTGTCTTCCCTCTTACCCTAAGGGCAGGGGTTCAACCTAGCCCCTTCAACCCAAATTGGAGTTCTCTCTTCCCGGCTCACCTGGGCTCTTGTTTATCGTCCAAGATTGGACAAGCTCCATCACCCCTCTGGTTAAACTGAATATTTTATCGTCTGCCTGTACCTCAGGGGCTATACCAGAGACTACTTTTGCTCCACTTTCCAGGTATTTACATTCATTTTTTCCTCCCAGTGTGCCATGAAGCCTTGGCTACACTGCCTCTCTTAGCCTTCTGAACCAGCTCGCCAGCGAATAGAGAAAGGAGTTTCCATAGCCCCAGAATCCCTAGGACAGAATAGTTCCATTTAATAGACCATTGGTATCCCATCCCAAAACACCCTCGTGAGTTCTGATGAGTCCAGTTGGAAATGCTTCCTGTTTCCCTGGTTCAATCTTCGATATGACTGTTCTTCTCTGCTGGGTAAGTCCTGCGAAAATTACTTTGCTCGTAGACTTAATTGACTTCACTTGAGTTTTGCTTTCAGTCCTATTAGAAGACAAGCCATTTGCTCCACAGTCCACCCTCCCCCTTCAAATGAGTGTCAAGGGAACTGTTTGTGTTTTGTTAGTAAGACTGTTGTTGAACTTGAGGCTCCAGTAAGAGCAAGACCCTCTTGAGTCTTGGCAAGCAAATCCCACATGGCCTCACTCTGTTGGTTTTGTCCTCTCAGCTCTGTTCCCTGGTGGACAATTTGTAAAATTAGGAAATTAAGAAAACAGAAACTGAAAAAAAAAAAAAAACAAACAAACTAGGAAATGCTTAGTAAGGAAAATCCCTTCATAGAGATGAAGCCTCAACAGCAAATTTGCCAAGGGAATTTGAACCGTAGGCTCTCATCTAGGGTGCTATAAATAATGAACGTTCTCTCCTCCCCCCACAAAACACAGTAGTTGCTAAGTGAACATTAATTTATTTTTCTCTAGATGCTTGGAGAGAGAAACTACCTTTGGATTCAAAATGACAATGTGTGGATAATCATCTTCCACAAAAGACTGGGACTCAGTTGGAGAACCGATCCAATCTCTTTCTTGCTGCAATTTTCCTTAGAAGCCTGTATCATACTCAGTCCCTCCCTCTTCTGAGTTCATAGGTTTCATGCTCCCAATCACAGAAGTGTGAGGCCTATTGCTTGAACGAGCTGGCAGATACCTCTTTTCATGCTATTAACAGGATCCTTTTCTCCATGTGTGAAATATCACACTTGTAAACATTTTATCCATAGGTTTACTTGAAAGGAGAAACTCTTCAGGAGACGAGACAAGGCCCTGGCTCTGATTTTCTCCATGAATGTTCTGAGTCAGCCAAAAGGATACCTATACCCAAGGGGCATCAAGAACGAGAAAGAAAGGAATTCCGTATAAACTTTTCTAAGGCAAAAAACAAAGACGGGTTGTATCTTCAGTGTGACCACAACTTTCACTTTAAATAAGTTTTACTTAAATCACAGCGTTTGAAATTGACATCCAGGGTCTGCCCGGTATTAAGGCTCTCTGCTTTTATAGGAAGATAGTTCCCTCTTAACTGGCTCACAGGGTACAAAGGGAGGCATCTGGGCACCATGTGAGGCAGAGACACCCTTTAATGTCACCTCTCCCGGGCTGAGAAGCCAGCTCTGCACTCTGGCACAGGTCTCAATTCCACCTCCTTGGCTGCAAGCTAACAAAGGAGTGATCACAAACTGCTCTCGGTCTGTGCCCTCCAAGAGACTGCGAGCTCTTTGAGGCAGAGGGCTGTGTCTTCCTCAGTTGTGTTCATTGGTCTTGTCCCCATTGCCTAGAACTAGGGCACAGAGACCAAAGATGAGAGAGGGAGAGAAGAGACAGAGAAAGGGGGAGGGAGGGAGAGGAAGGAGGCAGCAGGGAGGAGGGGGAAGGAGAGAAGAAAGAGGAGGTGGAGGTTAAGGAGGAGAGGGAGGGAGGGAGAGAACGAGGGAGGCAGAGACAGAGAAAAGCCCTATAGAACATGCCACAATAGAGGATATGAAAGTAAGAAAGGCACAAAAACAACCTCAACTATGAAATTCCCTAAACCTCCAGCAATGTGCTGCTTCCCTTCTTTAAGCAAATCAGCTACAGGGAGACTGTCACTAGTAAGGCCATGGGACCTGCCCTGCTGTCCTTGTCACTAGACATATCCCGAGTCAGAGGAGGCCCATAGCTCATCACCACCTCCTCCACCCCAGCGGCAGGGGCAGCGAGAGCTGTTAGGCTGTCACTTCGGGGAGAAAGCAGCCGCGAGAAGTGATAACGATGTTTGAAGTGTAATTGTGCATTTAGGGAACAAATTAGACACTTCATGTATTTTGTTAATTTTTGCAACTTATTCTCAGAGTTGAGACTGAGAGGTTTTGTGGGCAGTTTACATAGCATGACCATAAACAACTCCCATCGTACAGAGAAGCATCATTATTCTGAATTACGGAAGGTCCTTCGGTCCCTGGCAAGACTTTAGGTACCTATCCTAAGTTCCCATGCAGTGTCTTCAAGAGGGAAGAGTGGATTTGAGCTATTGGAGCTACATGGAATAACTATTTTCAGAGTCCATTTTAGGAGCTGGGCACTATGCCAAAGGCTCTCCCCCCCTTTTTTTTCCCTACCCTAGATCATCGGACTTGCCCAAGAACACTATTCTCACACTCAAGTGCCCAGATCCAATTTAAAAATGAGAAAAGGGATACCAGATAATTTGTTCTGGTGAAGCTCGTATTTGAAATTAGGTCTATCTGCTTTCAAAGCTCATTCTCTTTCTATCACACCACACAACTGAAAATAAAGAGCCAATTGGAACTTAACTGGGATGTGCTTCTACGTGACCAAGCAGAGACAAAGACTGTCCTGGAAAAAGGGACTTAGGAATTCTGAAAGTCCTGAAAATGTTGACCGTCCTAGATGACTGAACTTGTTCTTCATAGGCTCATGACGTCTCTGTTGACATAGCCAATGTGTACTGGGAGAACCAGTATCCTCCCACGTAACACGATGGAAACTTGACATGGGAGCCTAGGAGTAGAACTGATCTTGACGCAAAGTGATCCTGAGACAAAAATAACTATCTCCTCACCCTCTTCATTTTCCTTTTCCTTCCTTCCTCTTCTGTTTCTTCTGCCTCCCCTCCCTCCTGTCTTCCTCCTCTCCTTCTCTCTACATCCTTTGCTTCTCCCTGTATCGATTGCGTTCCCCTAGAGCTAATTTCCTTCATTTATTTGGAAAAGAGAGCAGCCAAAATGGCTATAGAAAGCTCCAGACTTATGAAGATGGAAACATTTCGTACATGAAATCTTCTGGAATTATCTTGATGGATCCTTTTGGATCAGGATTACCCTATGTACCAATCTCTATGGACAAGGCCTATGTTTGGCAGCCCACTCTTGTGGTCTAATGCAGTGGGAAAATGTCATCCCCACCAGAGCCATATGGAATAGAAGAATGGTTATTTCTCAGGAGGGAGGGGAGGCTATTACCATAAAAAAGGGATGAAGGGTTAAAAGAAGAAAGTAATTGACAAATGTCCACAAAGATTCATGTTGACCTAATCTCACCTAAATTCCCAGAAGCATGTGTCCTTCTCTTCTTCCTTGATTTCCAACATTTTTAGTTCTATTCCAACTTTGGAATTATTCCTTATAATTTATTCTAACATCATCTTCTTATAGCTGATACTAAAACATTGATGTGCAAACTGTCTAGCAAGGCACCGAGACCCCTCACAGCTTGGCTAGTGGTCATGATGATAATGACAAAAATGGCCACAGACACTCTTTAGCGAGTGCCTACGATGCGGTGATGAGTCTGGACTCTGAAGTCATAGATAAAAGTGGTTTCAAGCCATCTCATCGCTTGCAAGTTGTGGGATCTTGTCGCTGAACTCCAGTTTCCTGATGGGCAATATGGTGGAAAGGCTGATGGTAGCATTTGCTCAGAGCACTTCAGTGAAATTTAATGAGAAATGTGCCCATAAAAGTGTCGCACGCAATGCTCGGCGCGTATGAAATATATCAGTCAACCCTAGCTACTCTTTGTATGCTCCAGCCACAGCTCTGGACGTTTTATTTGATCCTCAACAGTTGAGTAAAGGGGAACGTCTTTCCTAACTTATCTCACAGGGGAGAAAACAGAGGCTCAGGAAAGAGCTGGATTATTTGCTTAAACACTTGTAGCTCGTGAGTGGCAGCCTGGGATTTGAAGGTATCTCTTAGACTTCAAAGCCTTAACCATTTTGAACACCAAAGGGTTTCTGTCGCTTTTGAACCAAAATTCAGGTCATAATCGGTAAGGGACCAAACCTTTAAAGCTGAGTATCCGGGGTGTGCCGCGGCCGGGACGGACGGCGGGAGTCCCTGCGGGGCTGTGCGGGGCTCTACTCTTGCTGTCTCCACGTCCCTCTTTCTGTAGTGTTCCATCAGTCATCCCACAGCCAGTCTACAGGGCAGTTTGGGAACTGCTGCCAGGGCTTCGCCGCCCAGGGGCTCCTGGGAAGCAGGGGAGCAGCTGTCTGGTGGTATTTCTTCCGCACGCTGGGAGCATTTTGCGGGAGGGGCGGATCGCGACGAGGGCCCCTGCCAGAGGCCTGCGCCTTCCTGTCAGAGGCAGCTTCTCGGGCCGCCCAGCTGCGGGCGGCGGGGCTGTTGAAAACGATTTCTGTTGAGCAGAATCCTGAGCAGCGGCCAGGCTGCCTCTGTCCTCCTCCTGCTCCCGCTCCAATTTACGTCGGATCCGAGGGTAAGTGTTCCCATCTGTGTTATTCCATTAACTGAAAAGGAAGGAATTAGCGCATGAACTTGTCACATCTTGTGACCTGTTGCACACTGAGATGGGAGGTGGTGGCAGAACAAACAACATTCTTTCTCTCAGCGCCTCTCAGGCTCGCTGAGGAACATCGGAAGAGCCATTCTGACTCCGTGAAGCACACCGGCACCATCCCCGAAGTCAGACAAGGCCGCTGCAAGCTGCACCTTCTGGGGAACTCCAGGGAAAGGGGGGCAGAACCTCAAAGGAAATTGCCCCTCTCCGCCAAGCTGCAGATGGAAGACCTTCCCACAAAAACGCTCGCTGGAGATGCTTTGCTGACACGCGGCGCTGCCAAGGGAAAGGGCAAGGGCCTCTGGCGGGGCCGTTCTTGTCCTTTCTCACGGGAGAACACAAGGCCGGGGAGGTGGCAGAGGCCCTCCGGGGATATGCCTTGGCGGCAGGACCCCCGGGGAGGGCCCCGTGTGCAGGGTCTCGGGGAGGTTCTGACCCGGTTGGGACTGGCTCCTCGCACAGAGATTTTTAGCGCGCCGTGACAACACTCTGAAGGTGTCTTTGATCCATGTTTTCTTTTCACGAGGCTTTTGCAGGAATCCATGCTTGACTCAGGGTTGGATACAGATGTAGGGAAAGAAAGCACTCGGGTATGAAGTGTTCGGGAGAGCTGGGCTCCGGCTCGAGATTTCCTGATGGCGTCGGTTTGTACCAGTTTGCCTTGGCAGAAACTCAGTTAGGAAATGAGAGGAAGAGGGGAAAAAAAAAAAAAAAGAGAAAAGAGAAATCCCTCTTTTTGAATTCAACCCAATTGTGCCCCCCTGGAATTGGCGGAGACCAAGGGTCAGAAAAATCATAGGCTCCTCTCCAGAGAAAGCAAGAGACAGGGCCTATCTCATGGGTGGGTTGGTCGAGGCTGAGAGGCGAAGGCTCTGTAGGCCCCCAAAGAAGTTTTGCCCTGAAGAAGGGGCTCCCTGCCAGCTCGGATTGCCACCAAGAGGCACTGTCTGCTTCCTACTTCCCATGTCCTCTCAAAAAAGAAACACTCTGCTACATGAAGACAATCATTGATTCCAGGATCTCAGACCCGGTCTATGTCATGACCTCTAGAAATAATTTCCATCAGCAAGAATATAAATATGCTTTTCTCTCTCTCTCTCTCTCTCTTTGATTTCCTTTGTTTTTGTAATTTTATGGCACATACTGGGAGCCACCGTTGCGGTAGTTCCAGGCAAGCTGTTTTCTGCCTCGCCCCGCACCAATAATAAGCTGTGAATCAGTAAGTCACGGCTGAGGTCAAGGAGCCTCATTTTTAATAAGCCTCTGACCCACAGGACCAGGATGTAGATGGTGCATGGGTCTGATTTGGAACCCTTTGCGCTGGGGACTCCATCTAACCCTGAGCCCACAGATGACACCTGATTCAGCCAAATCCTCCAAACCTCGACTTGAACCCTCCTGTCGAAAGGATATCTTGGATCCCAACACCATTGATGATATGAAACAAGAGAGAAGAACATGCCATCCATACCTGTATGCTCTTCTGGTACATAATGTCCTCAGTAATGAAGGGCTCTCCTAGATTTTAGAGAAGCAATGATTAATCCAATAAGATTAATTCAAAGAACATTTTATCAAGCACATTTTTTTTTTTTTACAAAATGATGTGCTTATCATTGGTAATATACAAATGATCACAGTGAACGATGGTCTAGAAGGACTTACAACCTTGTAATAAATACTTTCAATTGAATATAACAAAGCTATCAGATTATATCTATTAAGCCTTTAATATGACTCAGGGGCTGTAAATATATTAAAGCATTTCATCAACCGTCTGAGATAGGTGGTGTTATTATCCACATTTTACTGATGAGGAAACTGAAGGTCCAAGAGGTTGGGTAATTTGCTCACGAGTATTCTACCGGTGACGCAGCTCCACCAGGCATCCAACTCCAGAGCACATGCTCCTTAAATGCTGTTCCAGTTCTCTGGGGAAACTGGCGAAGGTACGATGTATCTGACTCGGGCAGAGAGGGCAAATGATGATAATTATCTCACACACTGCATTTTCCTCTGCGCATTATTTGGCCTCCACAAAGGCATGACCCCAGCTCCCCTCTCTTGCCCGAGCTTCACTTACCCTGTCCAATGTCCCATTGCTCATCTGCACCCACAGGGCCAAAGCCACCAAGAAGCCACCACATCCCCACATAGACTACTTACCCTCTCCCCTAAATCTCTCTTTCTTCTTACACTTTCTGGTCAAGCTGAAGACTTAGATTTCTCCTTGAAAAGGAAAACAGAGACTACCAGCGATGGCCTATCTCCAGCCTGAAAATGAATACATCACAGGCTAGAGTATCAAGAAAGGGCCTTCCCTTTCTTCCAATAAATTTCCAACTTAACAGTTGAACTAAAATAATCACACATGTGTTTATTCATTTGAGGTCTGTTTGGCCTTGAGGGTAGGACTAAGTCTCCTTTTTCACTATATCCACATACCTAGTACAGTACGTTTAAATACTTAAAAATATTGTGAGACCAATAATGAATCCCTACAGTGGATTCTGTACATGTTTGTTGATTCTTCATAAAGTTGGTGTAACACCTACTATGTGCCAAGTGTTTCCTTGGTCTTGTGAATGTAGAGCCAAACAAGACAACAACCTATCCTTGAGAAGACTATAGTCTCAGGGTTCTCGGGTGGCTCTCTAGGTTAAGCATCTGACTTTGGCTCAGGCCATGATCTCAGGGTTCTGGGATCGAGCCCCATGTCAGGAGGAGAGTCTGCTACTCCCTCTACTCGTCTCCCTCACTCGTCCTCTCTCTCAAATAAATAAATAAATAAAATCTTAAAAAAAAAAGGAAGAAGAAGCTTAAAGTTTTGGAAAGCCAAAGTGGTCTTTTAAAATCATAGATTAACTTTCCGGTCTGGTTAAGACTCTCCAGTGTCTTCCTATTTTAAGTAAGAGTAACGTCTGAACTCCTACATGGCCTACGAGGTGCTCCCTGACCCGCTGTGTGCTTCCCGCCTCACACTACATTCTTCCTTGTTGAAAATACACAAGCTACATTGGCCTTTTGATCTTTTTCTGCCTTGAACCTGCTAAACTCATCCCCCACTTTGGGCCTTTCCATCAGCTGCTTCCCTGAATGTCCCTTTTCTGATCTTTGCGTGTCTCCCTCCGTCTGGCCATTCATTGCTCTGCCTTAGTGACCGCTCCTTGGAGAAGCCTTCCTAGATGATCCGACTACGGTGGTCCCCTGCGCTGTCCTCCTATCCTGTGTTGATTCTTTGTGTAGTGCTCCTGGATAGCTACTGTGTTCTCGTTTATTTATCAGTTTGTAGTCTGTCTCCCCTGCTAGCATGAATGCTGTAATGAAAGTAACATTCTCCGACTTGTTCACTATTGTATTCCATTATTAGAACGGGACCACTTTGTGGATGCCCGATAAATAAGAGATGAAGAATTGAATTATTGAATAAAACAAACCTCCAGCCAAGGTGCTGGACATGGCCTTCCGTTCTCATTCTATAGCAGGTCAAAGGAGTTCTTTTTTTTGTTTTAATTTTCAAGAATCTATTACGTTTTCTAATCTCTCCATTCTTTTATGGTTTTGTTGCATTGTGTTCTGAACTGTTTGTCAAAGCACGGTTTGTTGAAATTGGAGGGACTTTTTCATCGGAAAGGACTGGGTAAATAAACTGCATTACCTCCACAAAACAGAAAACTCTGCCATCATTAAAATGCTGACGTATGACTTTATTTATTGACATGGAAAGCTTGTCATATATAGTATTGATTCAAACATTTATAAAACATTGTTAATCAGTTCATTGAAATTGTGTGCTTTCAGAGCGCTCTTCAGTGAAATGTTGGTTGTTTCCTGAAGGTTGTGAGATTTTAGATACTTTAAAAATATTATTTATATTTTTTCTGTAGATTAGTATGCTTACACTAATTATGCAATATTTCACTTGCTGGAAGGACATTTTTTAAAGTTTTCTTCATTTAAAAAATAAAGTAAAATTAAATAAATAAATAAAAAATAAAGTAAAAAAGATATTTGGAACCAAAAACGGAGACAGACAAAAATATGACTTATTATGCTTAAAACCTCATGGATCCCTATTGCCCACAGAGTGAAGTCTGAACAACTTAGTGTGGCTTGAAGACCCTCCTCCATAGTACCATCTTCTTCTCCAGGCTCACTTCTTTCCAGGCTCACTTTCCAATAAGGCACCCACTAGGACTCTAAACCCAGGCATACCCCTCCTTTTGCAATTCCCCAAGATGGCCATGCTTGGCCATGCTCCCATTTTCACTGCAACTCCCTTTGAAGGCAGTGCCCTTCTCCACCTTGCTCTCAGGAACACACCTGCCCAGCTTCGAGGACTTGGCACCATGCTCCCTCCCCCTCTGAGACCTTCCTTTGAACTTTGCAGGTGGCTGTGTCAAAGCCCTCCTTCTCTCTTCCACCTCCATCTTGGTATCTGCCTGTTCACATTCTGGTCCCATCTAACAGCTGGCACGATGTCCCGGTAAATAAGACGTGCCTAGTAATCATGGAAAACGGTCTCGTTCTTAATTCATCACCACCCTGCAAATACTGGCATTCCCTCCACTTGACCATATGGGACATTTAAACAAGTTTCCCAATTTCACAAAGTCAGTGAGTCGGTGGTAGTTCCAGGATGCAGATCCAGCCGGTCTTGCTCCAGATCGTATGTGCCGAACCATTACGTCCCGCTGTTGTCCACCTGCCACAGCACAGGGCACATCGTGGGCCTTTATTTAGACTTAAGGAATGGCCAGTGCCACAGAGGTATAAATTCTCTCACTGGGCTGAGGCTCCATCCTAAGTATAAGAAATAAACCTCAACACTTACACGGCCATGCCTTTTTGTGATTGCATTTATTCATCTTGTACTGTAATTCTTAGTTTTCGCTGAAGCAAAACCCTTGGTAGATGCATCTTCAATCATGTGTCTAGTGGTTGAAGGCCCAATCCCGACATCTTGTTTCTATTTGACATTTTAGTTAATCCCTTAGAATTACACAAAGGAACACTATACTCTGTTACTAGAAATTTAAAAATAAAATTTGGTAGCCAATAATGCAGAATGCTGTCCATTCAGTGGAATGCAGTACATAAGAGTAGAAGAGCTCTGGAATCCCAGTTTCCCTTTCACCTCTTACTGTGGGCCCTTGGGCAAGCTGCTTTTCTTTTCTCTTCTCTTTTGCCCTATGGAATGAGCATGCTACTACTGCCTTCCCTATAGTGTTATTTTTAGGATGTAATGAAATAATACAGGGCAAATGCTTAGTATGGCCTGGAACACAAGTGGCCCAATCAAGCATCAAACCCCCAAATTAGCTATGGTTGTCATTATTTTCCACTCCAGGGACCAATATCACACTGGGTGGCAGAAAGACCACATAAGACACTCAAAGAGTTGAAGTCTTGAAGCTAATGAATCTTCCTTACTAATCCCCTGAAGATATATCTTACAAGACTAACAAATCCTGTACTTGCTAACATTTACCTCTTCTCAGACTATATTTCCCTGCATTTTTTTCCCTAACACGGTTGCTGCTTCCCTTTCTCCTGTGTTTTTTTCCCCAGTAACAGTCTTCTCTGATTCTGGCTTGCATGGCTGCTAGCCCTAAAAGGTGAACAGATAAGCACTATGTCCCAGGGAAAAAGGAAGGGGATAGGGACGAAACCTCTATTCTGCCACATATGTATAACTTCCTCTTTTTTCCACCCTCTTTTGAACCACGATACCAACCAAGTGGAGCTTGGTACCTTTCCAAGTCTGGCAGGATCCCACAGTGGGAGCCTGAAGTGTATATATCTTGAATATTCAGACATGTCCGGGAATGCCTGGAGGGTTAGCCAGGCAAGTAGGATGTTAGCCAAGGAGTCTTGTGGGTGGGATTCCAACCTAGGATTCTCTCCCTACCTGGTCATGGCCCTGGTAGAGCAACTGAACTATTCTGTTCCAGGTCTTAGCTTGCCCAATATACCAAATTCACTGAGGTCTTCAAGGATGTCTACTTCAGTAATATTCATCCAGCACCCAACAGAGGTCCTGACCCCCAGAACACACACACCACACAGGTATGGAATAAATGAGTAAACGAATGACAAGGAACTAAAAGCTCATAAGTCTGACCCAAGGAAAATGATGTTCTTTATTACAGGACAGGCCATTTTGAAGAAAACATAGCATGGTGAGATTTTCAAATGGAATTCGGCTACCCCGTCCCTAAGAAATAGTGACAATATACTGTAAGAAAACAATTTCAAGTGAAACAAATTCCCACCAATCTCTCTAAGCGAGGACAACACAGAACATTCTGGCTTTAGGTCTGTTTCCCAAGAACATGTAATGAGAGGGCCTGGATAATATCTCTCCCTGGTGCTTGACCACTCGAGGGCATTGAAAAACAGAGATAAGGAGAAGGTACAAACATTTTGGAAGCCATCGAAGGGGGAGACATCCCTGAAATGACCTGAGAGTCCTTGTAATTAGAGATTGAATAAGAATCCATGGGCAGGGTGACTGGAGAAAGGAGATCTCAATAGTCCTAGCTCTGTTATGCCTTTATTCGGTGGCTTTGGGAATGAAACCCAGTTTATTCATCACTAAAGTGGAAGTTTTAATGGTATTCACCTTGCACATTATTGTAAGATTAAATTATATAAAAATGCACAATGTTCTGCATGGATGATAATTCCAGTGTGTGATAATTTAGTAAGCCTGATGAAGAGGAGAATGATGCTGAGGAGGAGGATAATGACAGATGATGAGATCATTTTGCAAAGCTTATCAGAAATACTCTGTTGTGATCAGGGTAGGGAAGTCTTGAGTGAGTTTTCCCAGTTCTGGCATGTGGGTAATGAGCCAGAGAAGGGCTGTTTTATAACTATTCTGACAATTCAAAGGTATTTTAAGACTATTGTGGTCAGTAGAAAAAACAAGGATTACAATTTTGAGGACTTATCCAGATGTAGTTAGCAAGTGCCCATCTGGACCATCAGCCAATTTCTCCTCCCGATAGTAGAGCCCACTCCTCCTTTGTGAGCAATGTACCAGATAGTTCACTGGTGTAAGAGACGAATGTGTGTCTTCACATGTTTCTTCCAGTGTAGGTGATGCGAATGAGTTCCTCTAAAAGTCCGTGCAGGAGTAGAGTCTTGGAAAGATGTTCAATACAAGGAGACATTAAAAGGCAGTTTTCCTAGAGCTTTCTGTGAAGATAGATTAAATGAACATTCGCAAGAGTTTGCTTGTAAAATGGGAACGCAGAGAGTCTGTACATCTCAGAAGAGTTTGCCCTTATTTGTAGAAAAAGAGTTTAGGATCTTTTTAGCAAAGATCCTATTGATCGTGTGGGAACACACCCATAGTGCTGAGTGCTGAGTACTGAGACGTCAGAGAAGTGTGACCTTAGGGTAGGACAAAATGGAGAAATAATTTAATATTCTTATGAAAACCATGCCCTAAGGGAAAGGAAATTGGTCCTAGGAAGAGTTCCTTGAAATTCAGAGGGGAAAAGTTCTGAAACATAGCTGGCCAGATGAGTATTCATTCTCTAGGTGTAGTATAGAAGTTCGTGTGTTCTTATCACATTAATAAAGCCTTATCTATCATTACTTATTCTGTCTGTATGATGTGTCTAGTTGAGAGTAATGTGTATATTCCAAACAAAAAGTTCCCTTTGAATTTCTAAAAGATTAATTGACATATTTATTTAATACTCAGCTGTTGAGACTAGCAGAGAATATTACTCATTCAAAATGGAATATAATTCCTGGTAAATTAACTCTTGTCCTGTTTGTATGTTTTTCCACTCAGGACTCTGCTCTATCTATTATTAATACTGACATATCTATGTTCTTATTTGCATTTTCCTGATACACTTTTTCCAAATACTGTGTTTAAACCTTCTGAGACATTTTTAAAAATTGTATCTTCCAAGAGGTGTGTTTTTGTTTCTCACCTGAGCCAGTGGCTTCTAAATATTGTGGTGCTACAATCACTTACATTTATTGTCATAAGAGATAAATTCCCGCTTCCTTCTGTGATCCTATGTTTTCTGTATTTCATGCTTTCCTACCATTTTCCCCTATTTCCTGTCTTTTGCTAGTTGAACTCTGCTTTGATTTCTTTAATCTCCTGCAGTAATTTGGGAGGAATCATCCTGTTTTTGTTTCTACTAAATTTTGCAAAATAACATACTTGATCTGATATTCCTCTAATTATGAAGGTCAAGAAGAAACAATAGCCTTTGACTCAATCCTATTTTGGTCGAGAAATTTAGCACATTTTATTTTTTCATCCCTTCTCCCATTTCCCGGTATTTCATGGTACCATATGTGACTTTAGGCAACTGTTATTATTTCTAAAATATCTTACATTTTAAGTTATAAATATTTACTTTAAAATTTAGAAAATCCCCCCCTCGTTTCTTTCAGAAACGTTCTTGGCCTCGTTCTCATTAATTTCCACTTTCAATATTCTTGTTCAGTTTGCTTTTCCCTTGTCTCTGCTGGGTCCTTGATATGGCAGCTCCTCAGAGGCTGATGGCCTGGGATCTCTCTTCTGTGCCTTCTCCCTCCTGATCTCTGTAGCCTCTTAGGTGATCTCAGATACTCTCAGGCATCTGGTCGTGACCTCTGTGCTTGTGACTCTTGAATCTCTGTCCTCCAGGCAGATTTCTCTCCTGACATTGAGATCTGTGCACCCAACTGCTTGCTGGATCTCTTTTCCCAGTCTTGGAGGGGTGGCCTCTTGTCGGAAATGAAACTTATCATTCACCCATGTCCTGATTCTTGGTTATCTCTTGAAACTTGGTGATTGTCTGAGCAGCCTATTTTACTTTTAACAGCTTGCAGTTGTTGAGGGAGTGCCAAGACTTGTCAGTGTCCCCAAAGTGAGGAATCTCAGTCAGTACTTAGATTCAGGCTGATTGGAAGCCAGATTCTCGGGCAGCAGCTTTTAAAGTATGCAAATATATACAGGCCGTCGACTGAGAAGACGACAAGGCTGTAAAGCAACCCAAAGTGTTTATTTGGGGTTTTAGGGATTGCGATCTGGGAGACACAGAGTCGACCGAAATCGAAAGTGTGTTCCGAATTGCAAGTAGGGAGTGCAGGCTTATAATGGCAGAGACCACAAGGTTACATAACTTGTTTTGAAGGAATTATGATTGGTGCTGACAGAGTTAAACTGACTCTCTAACACACGGTTGGCTATTTAGCTAACAGGTGTTACATTATCTCTATTTCAGTCGGAAGTTGAAGGGTGTGTTCCAGAAGGTGGTCCAGGTGCAATTGACAACTGACAACTGACAAAAGTCCCTGGTGTTCCAAAAATTGAAACCATATTGAAACAGGAGACTTGCATAGGCCATGCTTCCTCAGTATCTTCCAGACCCTATTTTTAATGACTCTCTTAGCACTACTTCCTTCACTTTGGAATCTTCTGTCATTGAAAGCCCCATTGGCTTTCAAAGCCAGATGTTTTGGGGGCTCATTTCTCAGGTGCCAGTCTTAAAAGTTGGGGTGCCTGATGCCGTGTACAAACCCTTCACTCCTGAGGGAAATGCTCCAGGTTTTTGAGTTCCTTCCCAGTTGTGGGTCTCCCCAGAGTTGTGGCGTATGGTAAGCCTGAGTCCCAGCCTCTCCTACCTACCTCAGATGTGGCCCTTTTCATGTTTTCTCCATGAGAAGGAACTGCTCCCCAAGCTGTCAGGTCTTTTTCAGAGGCTACTGTCTCAGCATATGTCTCTGCAGATTTCGTGTGTCCTGGAAGAGGTGGGGTCAAGGTCTCCCTATGTTGCCATCTTGGGCCACCTTTCTTGGATGTCTTCTTTAACATCTCAGAGACACACAGAGATTTTCAACCGAAACAATTACAGAAATACAGACTTCTCACATTCTCCTTAAGTCAAGGGAACGTGGTGCAGAGAGCTAACCAATAACGAAGATCTATTATATGCCCGGCACCGCATGAGGCATTTTTACACTCAATCCCCATTTTAACACTGTGGTCTGAGGACTCAGGTGTCTAATTCTAAAAGTGGGAAGACTGAGTTTGGGGAGGTTAAGAAACTTACCCAAGACCCAGTTTCGGGTTTAAGCGCTTGAATTTTCTATTTCATCAACATCAAAACTTTTCTTTGTTGTTTCTTCTGATTCTCTTTATCTTCATGGCTTGATTTCCTTTCTTAAAAGAGACAAATATTAGTCTTTCCCTTTGGACTCATCCTTTTAGGCTATCCATTCTTTTCTAAGGCTATTTCCAGGTTCGGTTCAACCCCAAAGAGGGAATGGCTTTATCCTATGGTTGGCCGGGAGAACAGTTTCAGTCTGTAGTGGGAGTAGGGATGCCCTAGACCCCAACTCCCATGACTCTAGTGGAGCAGTCTGCTGCCAGGACCCAGACCTCGAGGTGGATGGGACCGTGGGGATGACGTGCTATGGGGTTCTGCCTAAGAGATTCATTGGCATTCAGAAATATTTTGCTTCTAGTTCTTCCCATTTTACTTAAGAAGATGGGTGGAAGTAGAACAGCACACAGTTTTGTTTTGTTTTATTTTGCTTTTTTAGCGGACTACTGTGTGTGGAGTGCCATGTGGAAGGTTCTGGTTTTGTGTTAATCCTGGAGGATTCTTCCATGGGCCCTGTTTTTCTGCATCCAAGTTTCTCATCTCCAGCACTTCAGGTCACCTAAGACATGGCAAAGTATTACAACGATCAAGCTAAAGAAGCTCTCTAATTTCCATGTAAATGGAACGTGAGCATGGAACTTTCCTACCTATACTTTGGGTGGCACAAAATGCCCCCATTCCTGTAGTCCTGCTTCTCTGGACCAAGGCAAACAGATTGTCCTTTGAATGTCTCAAAAGCTCTTTTTTTTTTTTCTTGTAATGCCAAATGCAATATTTGTTTGAAAAGACTACACCAGAAGTTTCCCAGCTGAGAAAACAGGCTTGTGAAAAATGGTCTCAGAAAATGAAATAAACCATGCAAAAGTTGTTCAGGGTGTGTTTGAAATGAACATCTGGATATGAACCGCTAAATTACCTCCTTCCTCCTCCTCCTCTTTCTCACAGCTGTTTGAAAGAGTCCTGAGGGCAGGGAAACAGGTCAATGGACCAAATTGCACCTTTCTCCCCGCCACTTCTAATCCCTCTTGCACCTATGCAAGGAATCTCGTTCACATGTGTGTTTAATAAGTGGGCACGAATACAAGAAAAAAAATTATCTCAATTCCTGTTGACGCTCTACAGCAATTCCAAAGGAAAATAAACTCTGGATTTTAAAATTTCTCAAACAAAACTTATGGTTCTAATAAAATATCACTTTCCAGTTGACTTTTTTATATCAAGAGCTGAACAAACCACTCGTTTCTCTTCATTTTTTCAGAAAGAAGGAACGATTATTACGTCACACTTTCCCCAAAGTTAAGAAAAGCCAGTCCCTAAGGCTCTGCCTTTTAACGTATAATTGAGAAACATGAACAGTTCAGCGTGTTCTTACTGAATTTCCCATTGCATCTGTTTATCACACACCCCCTCCATAACCGCCACTTCGACACACACACATCTAAAGAAGTACATTAAGTACATTGGGAGAGAACAAGTTGACATTTATAGATCTTTGTGAGAGTATCAGCGGCCACAACTAATGCAGAAAATATGAAATAATTGTCTCACATCAGAAGAACGTGTAGGCAAGTCTTTGGGGAGACATGATAGATGTTTTCACATAAAAGGAGGTTGACTGGTCAACTCTGTATGGTCAGAGGCCAAAATGGGCCTAATGAGAAAAGGAGACTCAATATTTAAACAGGTTTTATGCTCCGTTCCAAGTGTCTGTTTCCTTCATCAGCCTCTCGTCTCTGCTCGGATAGGAAAGGAGCCACGCTCATCCTTGGATCCTGGTGGTGTGTGCACACAGAGCATGACAGGTGCTCAGTTGATGGATGAACACCTAACCGACCGACTGAATCCTGTTCCTAGTGTAGGTTTCTCAGAAGAAACAGGAGAAAACTCCCTTAAGAAGAAATGGCCGAGTATTTGCAAGGAATGTTTGAGAAGCGTGGGGAGGAGGTTTCTTAGATTAGATGGACTCCAAGCCTCTTCCATTCCTCGGAGTCTGAAATTCTAAGTTCTCCTTCCATATTGTTTAGAAGGAGATTTCTGTCCACACGCCAGGACCATATCCCAGCAGTCCCCCTTCCTCATATATCCCCCAGGCCATACTCAAAGACGCTGAGCTGGTTCTTGCTAGAACCACTGTAGAAACAGTCTTTGAACTTGACTCAAAGCTGCATGCCTCTAATCTATGCATCTCTTTCCATCTGATTCTATTTTGTTGTTTCGAGCTCCTGCTTTGTACCAAGCAAACCGTTCATAGCACTGGGTATCTACTGGGGAGTGTTGAACTGCATGGCAAAGAGAAATGACCTGGCCCAGGAGATCAGGGAAGGCTTCCTTGAAGAAGCCATGTTGGAGGCAGACAACAGCAACATAGGTGAAGAAAGCATCCAGAAAAAGGGTCTTGTAGTACAAAAGATCATGGACGATACTGCCCGGAAGCAGGGGTCCTATAAAAAGCTGTGACTGGAGAGTAGAACCCAAGGGAGAGAATGTGTGATGGGAAGTAGGGAGCAGAGGCCATTGTGGGCATCTCTATAAGTCATACTAACTTGAACTTTATGATAACCCCAATGGATGACCTGAGGACCCGGACTCCCATGTATCCCTCAGGCCAGTGCCATTTGCCAGGCATTGTAGGCTTCTAATTTCTGTTTCACATTTATTCTCTTCTCAAAACCAACCCTAGGATCCCTTCTCCAGGAGCCTCTGATCATTTCCTCCAGTGGGCACACTTCTCCCCGCGGGAGTCTGTACTTCTCAGAGCACTTCCGCCTTCCGCCTGTGTGCTGCTTGGACTGGGACGTTCCATCCCAGACACTGGGAGCTTAATGACAGCGGAGGCTGTCTCCTATGGCTTTCCCTGCCCCAGTCGCTTGGTTAATACCTGTTGATGAACTGTGTACAACATTCTGCTCAAAATAGAGTATTAGTCAGGAGGAGCGTGGGTCAGACTTCTTAGGTTAGAATCCGGACACCATGACCTGCTCGATGGGAATCTTCGGCAGATTGCTTCATCTCTTCCAGTGTCATTTTCTTCAACGACAAAGAAGGGATAGTGATAATACCTACCCTCTAGGAATTGCATGAGTATTAAAAATAACATGTTTGATAACTCAACCAAATGCTCAGAAATGTTAGTCATTATTATAAAATCCTGAGGAAAGATTAGAGAGACCGAATTGTCAAGCCTAATTCACACTCACTTTTTTCAGTGAAGTCAAAATCTTCAGAGGATCTTGTATTCTAGTGTCCCTGTCCCATTCTAGTGTCCGTGTCCTTAGCTACTCTACAATAATGTGACTTGGGAAAAATTAAAGAAAAAAGGATGGCCATAGTTTTTTTTTTTTTTTTTTTAATTGAGATAGCATTGACATATATTAGTTTCAGGTGTACAACATAATGCTTTGGTATTTGTATATATTGCAAAGTGACCACCACAATAAGACTAGTTAACATTCATCACCATAGTTATAGCTGTTTTTTTCTTGTGAAGAGAACATTTAAGATCTTCTTTAGCAACCATCAAATATGCAATATAGCATTATTAACTATAGTCACCATGCTGTAAATTATATCCCCAGGACTCTCTTATTTTATAACTGAAAGTTTATACCTTTTGACGATCTCGCTTATATGTGGAATCTTAAAAATCTGAGCTCATGCAGAGACCACACAGATACAGAGGGCCCAGGCTGTGATTCTTTACATGCACATATACGTTGTAGTGTAACTAGGTATGTAAATTACACAATAACTATGTAATTTATTGTCCAACCAGGACACTTTGGGGAGGAAAAGGGTGCTCTGTTAAACTTTGCACTGGGACTGCAGATGTGAATTGGACAGTCACGAGTCATTCATCATGATCATCTGTGTGGTCATCTGAGTTAGAACCAGCAGTCATGGGGCACCTGGATGGCTCAGTTGGTTAAGCATCTGACTCTTGACTTCAGCTCAGGTCATGATCTCAGGGTCATGAGATCAAGCCCCATATCGGGCTCTTTGCTCAGCATGGAGTCTGCTTGAGATTCTGTCTGTTCCTCTCCTTCTGCCTGTCCCCCTGCTCACTGTCTCTCTCAGATAAATAAATAAATAAAATCTTTAAAAGGCAAAAAACAACAAAAAAGACCCAGCAGGCCTGCTGACTTGGGTCACACAGCTTTCAGCGTCTTTCAAGTGCAAACCTTCAGCTCCCAGCCAAAGAAGAGCAAAGGCTCTCTCTGATCCAATTTATTTTTAATTGTATCGGAACATTTCAACTCAGTGTTGCACATAGGTTTCCTGGAAGGCTATGTCAATATACTGTGAAACATCTGGATCTTTGGGTATTAGGATGTTGGAATACAATGAGCAGTTTTCGTCCCAAATCTTTAGAATCATGTAGATAAACTGATTGGTTTCGATTCGGGGAACTTAACTGCCAGCTTCAATTAGCCCGGGTTCTTTAATATATTCTTTTTCTAACATAGTAGGCAACTTCAATAAATTATTATTTATAGAGTACTTATTAAAATGCTACAGGGAAATCGTTCCTGGAAACATCTCACTGTATAACTGTAAATGATCAAGCCCTTACTTGCTGATTGAGTGTTTGAGGACTGAAGTCAGATCACAGGATCACAGCTACTCATGCCTAAAGACCTCAGACAGCACCCACGCCAACTCTACAACCAATCCCTGAACCCTTTCAACATCACTGCCACGGAGGCACCCAGGAAATATTTGATGTCTTGGTGACAGAGGGACTCGTTCCTGCCCAAAGTAGCCCTTTCCTTTGCTGGATGGCTTTGCCAGCTCAAAAAAGTCCTTCCTGGTTTTAAGTGGAAATCTGCTTCCCAAATTTCCATGCACTGAGCCCCATTCTCCAATATGGACTCAGTCTGCGACGAAATGAATCTCTTTCAGCCCCTCTCTGCTCTCACGGCATGAGAGGTAGTGCAGACCTGCGTCATCTGAGCCAGCAGAAAGCAAGCACAGCCCATGAAGTGACAGACAGCACAGTAAAGTGGCTTAGCCCATACACTAGCACCAATGTGCTTGAGTTTGAATCCTGGCCCACCTGTCAGGAGGCAAGGCATTTAACCTTGCAGGTTCGTAGTTTTCCCATCTGTACAATGGGGAATGTTCCTGGGTACTCACTTTAGGCGTGCTTGAAAGATAGGAGGTGGTGTATGTAAAGTGCTTAGAATAGTGTTTCCCGGTGATGTAAACATTACATAGCTAGTATCACATGGAGTGCTAGCCAATAGAGTCTGGAAATCATCTTCCAGTTGTTAGATCAGGGCTCAGTGGGCCAGGAGTTAGCATACGGCCCTTAGTGACCCTAACTGCAGCCTTCTCCAAATACCCCGTCAAGCATCCCGAGTTCTTTGACTTGAATGCTGAGTTACTTTTTGGAGGGAAGAAATCCTAGTAATTAAGAGTCAGGGCCTGAGAAATCGTATTCAGCACTGGATATACATTAAATTGATTGGACAAGCCTGTTTATTTTTTAATAGCAATGAAATAAGAATTACTGAGGGTTCAGAAATGGACATTTTCTCAAAGCTCCTCGGGAAATGTTAATGTGCAGTCAGATTAACAGCAATAGATTTATTTATTTATTTTTTTTTATTTTTTATTTTTTTTTCTCCAAATACTTTTATTTTATTTTTTTCAGTGTTACAAGATTCATTGAAGAGCAATAGATTTAAAGTGAGTCTTTATGGGTCAGAATCTGGGTTCCTTCAATAACTAGCTGCACGACTTTGGGGGAATTTCTTAATGTCTTCAGGCCTCTATTTTCACATCTGTAAAATGGAAATACAAATAAAAGAATTTCCTTCCTCATAAAGTTGCAATGACATTTAAATGAAATAGCACATAGAGAAGAGTACGCAGTGGGTACTGGTTCTGTTTATCTCCCTTTAATAAGTATCTTCCATCCTTAATCCTCACGCTGTCTCCATCTATCACCTTTGCTTCAGCCTGCTAGCAGGTGTCAAAGCGTGCTGAGCACCACCTTGGCCATAGGTACAACTCAAGGTCCTAGATGCAGGATCTATCAAGAAACCCTTTCCTAACCTGGGTACATCTTAGGCTGATGGTGGCCCAGTTTTTGTTGTTGTTGTTTTGTTTGTTTGTTGTTGTTGTTGTTTTGAGTTATTAAGAATGACTTGCATTGACAGAGCATTGGAATAGACCTGGGTCCCAGAGCACTCAGGAGCGATTACAGCAAACTTACCCTCATAGGCTATGGCTGATATCAGCACTGGAATCATCTGGGCAGTTTCTGCTCCAAGATTGGTAGAAGTGCTCTATGTACCTGCTGCTCAAACTGGGGAACCCAAGTCAGCAGCATGGGCATCAGCTGTGAACTTGTTAGAACTACAAAATCACTGGTCTTACCTCAGACCCACCGAATCAGAAAGGGAATAGTTAACAGAACCCCCCAGTGATCTGTGTGCACATTAAGTTTAGGAAGTATTGTTCTGCATCAGCATTAAGAGGAATTCATCCCCAAGGCTTTAGAAATTTTCCAGAAACAAACTTTGTTCTACCACCCACCAAAAACTGATGCCTAGATAAAGCTCTTAACATCCCCTTGAATCAAACCCCTCTAAACGAGTAGCTTCTCTCCATCTCTCCACCATCCTGTACCACTGGTTTAGCATTTATATAAATGCCTTCTTTGAGTTATTTTCTGGTTTGGATTTTCTACCTGATCCTTGGTCCTTGTTGAGACACAACACCTGATACTTGGCTTAAGGGGGGCCCCCGAAGACCAGTTCCCTATGTTAGTCATAGAATGAGGATATGCCGTTGGCCCTTCCAGCTTTTCTCGCTGACTGACATTCCTTCTCTATGATGTTCCCCTCTGCGGGCACACCGTATTTAGAAAGTTAGGGGGTGCTGGAGCCTGAATTCATATAGAAACAAAGAGGAGTCTGGCCTTAGGTAATATGTGCTAAAAGGCTTTCACTGAACAAAAAATACCCAGAGCAAAGTTGGAGAATAGTTTGCCCCAATTATCATTTGGCTTGACATTGTCATCAATACATAATGAAATTCCCGATTTCACTGGATTTCAAATAGCTGGAGAAAAGATGGAGGGAGGCTAGTGAATAAAAACCTGGGGTAAGTTTTGGGGTGTAAGAGGCATGCACACACACGTACACGTATCGCACGTCTGCCATTATGCTGGACAGCGCAGATCCCAAAGCATACAAAACCAAATCCTGCCTCCATCTCTCATCCTTGGCCCTTGTGGAGCTTACACCTTTGAGGAAAATAGACATGAATCAAATAACCACAAAAGTATTTGCGACATCGTAATAGTGATCAACACGCATCAAAGAGAGGTATCCGCATCCTAAGAACACAAAAAAAGGAGACAGCACTATTCGGGACGTTTCCTCCGAAGAAGCGACAAAACCGAAGGGTGGGTAGGGTTCAACAGGCCAAGGCCAAGGCGGGTGTGACAGGGAGGGGTAGCCCAGCTGGCGCTGAGGTCCCATGACCAGGGACATCAGGGCCCCTTGAGGAACTGAAACAAGCTGGAGTGAGTGGAGCCCAGAGGAGGGAGGAAGCAGAGGGAGGTCTGGGAAGCTGAGGCAAGAGTAATGGTGGGCAGTTTTAGTCCTCATTCTGAGAGCGCTGGGAAGAAACGAAGGGGGCAACAAGGCGGTATCTGTGTTCCTACGCTAGTGATCTTTCCGCCAATATGGAGGACAGATTGGAGAGGGACAAGAAAAGATGTGAGGAGCAGACCAGCCAGGATCGCATCGCAGCCCCCAGGGTGGGGTCGTGGTGCCTGAATTGTGGAGGCGGTGGGGGCAGTGGAGAGAAGTGGGATGTTCCTAGAGGCAGGTGGTGAAATCGAAAGCACCCAGGTTGGTTTGGTGGGCAGGAGCAGGGGAGAGGGAGGTGTTAAGCATGACAGTTTGCAGAACTTTCTGGATGCTGCTCTTTTGACTAAGTAAGGCAGGGAGTGCTGGACAGTTATCAGATGGGGAT
Source organism: Potos flavus (assembly GCA_028534135.1). NCBI lineage: Eukaryota > Metazoa > Chordata > Mammalia > Carnivora > Procyonidae > Potos > Potos flavus. The sequence goes on along the minus strand of CM052885.1, from coordinate 105,084,947 downwards.
GTTGGTTGGGGTGGTCATGAGTTACATTTTTTAACATTGTGAGTTGGAAGCCTTCCCTGACCTCCCAAAGATACGCAAGACTGGAGTTTGGATGGGAGTTCTGGGCTGGAGGGGAATATTTTATAATAATAATTTAGAAAGTAGAAATAACAAATGTTACTATTTATTGAATACTCGCTCGGTGCCAAGGCTAACCATCTATTATCTAATTTAATCTTGCAGGACTCCGTGAAATGACCGATCATCCCCATGTTGCAGATGAGGAAGAGGAGGCCCAGAGACGGCACAGCGTCCAAACTCCTACCCACTGTGTCACACTGCCCCCTGCTGAGCGCCTACTAAGTGCCAGGCTCTTAGAAAACAGTGGTGTTTGAGCCGTTCCAAGGAGCTTCTGTTCGGGCCAGGTAAGTTCCTGGATTTGTGTGTCTCCCATAGCAAACCGAGGGGGGAGAAGCCAAGAGGTAGGGATTCCTGCCATTTGTCATTTATACTGTCCCTCATCTGCAAGCCACACCCCTCTTGTATTCACATGCCCAGGTACAGGCAAACCTGTGTACAAGTTTCTCCCTAGTCTTCTTTCTAAACTTTTCAACAAGAACAATTTTTTTTTTCGTCCCTGGTTTCAGGCGGTCCACAGACAGGTAAGTTAAATAAGAAGAATTTCACCATGCATCCACCAGGCAACACACCCCATTAGGCTTCAGTTTCAGGGTCTCGGACACACAGGGCAGGCAGCCCAACACTGCTCTCCTTTTGTAAGATACCCTAAGGCTCTTATTTGCTGTAAGCGGCTTCTGGGTACCTGTCTGGGCATCATTCTGACGACAAGAATGACAGTCCTCTCACGAGCTCTGAAGTGGAAATAGACTCACCACAGCAGCTAAAGAAAGCATATTGATACAAAGTGATCCCTTCGAACATCTTCTGCTTTTGCCCCGACATTGAACATAGCATGGAAGAATTTCACTGTTCCCGATACCCAGAAGAGCCTGAGATTTGAAACTGGGAACTTTTCCATAGTTTACATGGAACAGAGCATACAGATCAGTACTGCAAACATAAATCTGTCGTAAACCCTTGTTTCTTATCACTCTAGTAACAATAGTCTAGTTGAAACTTAAAAAATTCTGCCTTGAGTGTGCCTCTGTGTGTGTGTGTGTGTGTTTATACAAAAAAATAAATACATTTCAAGTGATCCACTTTGGATTTAACTAAAATTCAATTTTATCTATTGTCAAGTGTGTTTTTACTCTTTGAAATACTACCAATTTAATTAAAAAAAAAAACTGTTTAGGATTAGTGCCTGTGATGATAAGTAATGCCGATTCTATCGTGCAGTGAGAAGTCTCAAGCGATTGGGTCCGTTACTGTGTTTTACTTTCATACAAAAGTTATAAAACTTTTCTCTCTTGTACAGAGTCATGCTTTTCATATTTTGTAATTTTCCTTAAACCGAAATCCCAGATCGTAAAAGAAGTGATACTTGGATTATCCGTCACAAGGCAATTCAGAACAATGCCATATTTGAGCAGATAATCAATGCTATCTTCTAGGACTGTCAGAGGTTATTGGCCCTCTGCAAACAACTGAGAATATGTAAACTCAAGCCCAGAGAGGAGCATATCACTTTGAGCATATTTTTTCCAGAAATATTATTATGATTTATTTTTACTCAGAGAGTAAAATATATTCATTATAAGTCATTTGACTATTAGGGGGAATAGAAAATAGTCGTATTGAGGAAGGGTGAGGAAATAACTGTTAGCAGTTGCCGCCATGGCATCCCAAAGCAGAGTTCCGGATAACTCATGTCCCCCCAAGATCATATAATTGTCCACACATTAGAGTGCAATGATGGTTATTACATCAAACCCAAGTTAAAAACAATTCTAAGAATTTCTAGATTTCTACCTGAGCCAGTTCCTTCATCTGTGGCCTGGATGACATTCATTTCCACTTTTTCAATAACTTTGCACTCTCTGGACTGTGGATCTTTCCAGAATATGGTTTGCTCAATTCTCTCTATTCTTAAAAAAACAATCTTCCTTGATTTTACTTCCCCTTAACTATTGCTGCATGCCTTCTGTTAACAGCAACATTTCTCAAAAAGTCATCTGCTCCACTGATACCCATTTTCTAAAACTACTCACTTCTCCAAATGTGCCAAATCTGGCTTTGATACTTATCAGTCCAGGAGATAGCCTCTTTTCAATGCCACGAGAGGCACCACACCGCTACATAAAATGGACACCTTCAATCTCTTTTTCATTTGTTTGCTCATTCATGTATTTATTGAATGCCTGCTACTTACCCAAGTTCTCTTCCAGATATTGGGGTCACAGGAGTGAAGAAAACTGACAAGAACTCCTGTTTCTTTGCACTTCACCGTGATAGTGGAAGTTACAGATAATAAACTTAAGAAGTAAAGTTGCATATTCTATATCAGTGAGAGATCACTCACCAGACTTCAACTAACTTGACCATTTCCTGCTTGGGACATTCTTGGCTTCTGTGATCCACACTCTTGCTTCTCCTCTTCCCAATCGGATCGATTTTTTTTTTTCTTCCGTCCTCTTTGTGAATCCTTTTTCCTGTTTTGTTGGTTACTCCATACTGGAGTCCTTCAGGATTTTGCTTTAATTTGTTTCTTTGTATTCTTTTCATTCATTTATTTGACCCTCACTTGTGTATGTTCTATTTTATTCCTAGGTGATTTTTAAAAAAATTATTCCCCATTGTTTTAACCACCACTAGATCCCGATAATGCTAAAAGTGATGAATCGAAACCCAGAGACGGGTTTATTGTAAAGCTGAAGAGGTTGTTGTAGTTATGTCAGGCCACTCTTTTCATGGGCTTCTGTGAGTGCTGCAAGCTTCCAGGGAATATACAATGTTTCAGGTGTGGAGGGAAATAGAAGTTACAACCAGGGAGCATTTCCTTGGAAGCATTCCTGGCAAATTGCCTAAAGAAACCTCAGAAGGAAAGAAACCGGATCTTCGTGATTACGGTAATTTTGTTGTGACTTCTTTTCCCACTCTAAATAAATACTACCTTTTATACATAATTTTGTGCTTGTAATTCTGTTCATTTGTTTCTAAAAGACGGTCCTCCAAATGGCATAATCTTCGGGCCCCATAAAAATTGGATTCCTCTCTTTCCAGAGCTCTCCCCTCTTCTGAAGCCGTTAGTGCCAAAGTCTTTTTAAGTTTCTACTTATTCCATCATTAGCCTCTAATCCATATTCCAGAATTCCTTCCTTTCTTCCTAGATTATTATATATCTGTCTGCCTGGTCTTTCCAGTCACAGTGAAGCTCCCAGTGGTCCTCTCTAAGCTTTGTCAGACAAAGACATTCTTCACAGTGTAACCAATGTAAATTTTTATAAACAGAAATCATCAGTGCTACTTGCATCTTGGAATTCTTCATTCTTCCACTGTTCTTAGAATCCAAGGATTTATATTAAATCCAGTATTTTTCACACTACACCCACATGCCATAGGATCTCGCCCATGCTTACATCCCCATTTTCACTCCTGGCTTCCTTTCATGAGCCAGTAGGCCTTTTCTCATTTCCTTCCAAAGATAGCACTCACTCCTCCATCAGGATTGTGCCACACAATCTTTTCACTTGCTGGGATTCTCGTATCCAAGATTTTCACCTGGCTAACTCTTAAGGTCTTGGCTTAAACATCTTCTCTTTGGAGAATCCCTGAGCCCCTAGAGGGATTATTGCTTCGCTAAAGATATATGGGATAGGGTAGAGGTGAGTTGCACCGAAGGCAGGATCAGGTTGCCACTGCCACAAGGAGGTAGATGAATCCAAGGTAGAAAGACTAAAAAATGATGCAGACTGCTGTGTTTTTATCACGTCCTGTTTCTTCTCCATCTAGTGGATATAGCCCTATGACTGAGTTCTCACCGGTGGAATGTCAGTGGTTCAGGTCTGGTCCCATGCAATCCTCCATGCTTATTCTCTCTTCCCTTGTCTTCTGGCAGGATGCAGGGCATCCGTCATAGGGCTCTGAAGCCCTAGAACTGCATGGAAATACCCACTTGCGCTTTTGATGATAAAGAAACAAACTTCGTTAGATTAAGCCTGTGGGATGTGGAGCTTATTTGTCCTGCAGTTAGTATCACTTACTGTAATCCCTCAAACAGCAAATTTAGAAATGAGCACCCACTGTATGTCCTCATCCCCAAGCCATTTCACTTTCTATTCTATTTTTAACTTCCATACCCCCACATGGATATGGAGTGGCTAAAAGAGTTCCCTTGGAAGGCCCATTGGACTGTAATCCCTGCAGGAATCTCAAGATTCAAAGGATTATTAATTTTGATGAGCAATAGATATAGTGGTTAAAAGCTGGGACTTTAGAATCTTTCAAAAGTCGACTTACTGCATTATGGCCTAACTGTATGCGCATTATCTGTCCTTTCTTTTGTAGTCCCTTCCCTTGTCAACTCTGGTTCAACTATGTGACTTCCTTGGTTATAGAGTTGTTTGCAAACCTGACGCAAGCAGCGTCTTGAAAAGCACATTCATGTTTCTCCTTTCTCCTTCCTCTTGCCTAAGTGGGCTTCTTCATTTTCACACTTCTTCCTTGCCATGAGAATGTGCTATTCTAAGCTCCTAGAGGAATGTGAGAGCCACATGGAGAAAAGTCAAGGTCATCTTAGATGACTTGACAGCTAGCTGACTCCCCCACCGGAAAAGAGAGAGAGAGTGAGAGAGAAAGAGAAATACCAGCCAAGATTAGCAGTCACCTATCTAGCTCCCAGTTGTCTTCAGAGACATGAGTGAGACCGGAAGAGTGTAGCCTACTCAAACCTCATTAACAATAAATGGTTGTTGTTTCGAGCCAAGTTTGGGGGTGGCTTGTTGCAGAGTATTATGGCAGTTACAGATCAGTGTGAAATAGGTCAAAGTCAAAATCCCAGGGCTGACATTTGTTAGCTCTGGGACCTTTGACCAGTTACTTAATGTCTCTATGCCTCAATTTTTGCATCCCATAAATGGGATATAGTGGTGTTTATTTCAAAAGATCATTTTGAAGAGTGATCAAGATGATAGACGGAAAACACAAAGCTTAGTTATTCATATGCTGATTTGATCAGTAAATCTTAGATAAGATGAGGAGAGGTGAAGGAAAAGGAGAAGGGAAAATAGAAGGGCAGTGAGGTCTTTTTTTAAGTCAAGAGTTTGTGTTCATGTTGTCTGCTCAGCATTTTGGGTGTCTAAGAGGGAAAAAAGAATACATAGAAGAAATAAAAACCAATAGGCAACCCACTCATTCGTCACTCCAAATAAACTAAATTCTTTATTTTATAAGATGCGTACGCATAGTCCATGTGAGCTCAGTCCCTTGGAAGACATTCTTCACCAAATCTTGCTTTAAGATTTTACCTTTGATATTTATCAAAGACTTTTTTTTTTATCAGATAATCATTTAAAAACCACTTTTGCCTTGGTTTCAATGTTGTTATAAGAGTATTTTCCATTCTCCCCATCAATACCCCCATTAGAAGTTGTCATGTAACATGTTTCTTTTAAAAGATAGCAAAATACAGAGAATGAAATGGCACCTATTACTTCTCCTTAGGAATCAATCCATGTCCTTCTTTTTGACAGACCTTTCTTTTAACCCCAACCACCAGGAAGCTCAAATATATTTCTCATCATAACAACTACATTACTCTTAAATTTGGCATATTTATTTAATTCCCCAAAAATTCTGGATCCTTATGAACATATCTCTAATGCTCTTTCTTACATGCCATATGATTCAGCCACCTCAAGTCGCACATAAGCAAATGGACCTTTTCTAATGCGTGGCAACAGTCTAGAACCAAATGTTCACAAACATTTGTAAACTCTAGACCAGAAGCTGTTTCCTAAGGGCCTCAGCTCAAAACTCTGAAACTTGTTTTACAGTCTCTCAGCCTTAGTTTTGGAAAAGTCATCAGGTTGCTAACTGCTTTGGCGATCATAAAACAAAGTTTGCTCCTAAACAGAGGAAAAGGCTCTAAGAAGGAGAAACTTGTTCACAGAACGCAGAGTGAGAAAAGGCCCCTCAGAAGCTTTGCTGGCATGAGTCCCAAGCTCATGTTACCAGGAATATTTACATTAAAAATATATCTCCAGCTTGACCAGCAGCCCTGAGGTCAGGCTCAAAATCCTGCCTGGGAGTTCTTTGGTTTTATTACCATTTGTCAGCTCAAGCTTTGGCTATGATTTCCCTGCCTTCTGAGGCATGAAGGCAAATAGAGCAGAGTGAGGGTTGGAAATAGCGGCCTTGATAGTGTGAGGTGGGGACGAGCGGCTTCTGAGGTTTTCAGCAGGAAGGGTCTGGTTGAAGCCCTGGTGGCCAGGAACTTTTCCTTTACATACTGGTCTTTTTATAGGCAAGGAAATGCCTACCAGGAGGTTAGCAGGACTGTATCTTGCCTCCCTTTCTGAGACATGCTCCTAGAGATAAGCTTATTCGGTCCCCTTTCTCCACCCTCCTGGAACCCCCTGAGAGGCCTTGCCAGCTGCAGGAGTGAGAGGGAGAGATTTATGCAGTCTCTATTGTAATTATAGGTATAATTATGATTTTGCTAGGTTGCTACTCAATCTTGAATATTTTATCCTAAGCTTGACATGGCTAAACACCTGTCAGGGAAGCGTGTAAAATATAATCTTATTATTCACCTTATTTTGTTTTAAAACAGTTATAGAGCTACATTTAAAGGAAAAATAAATGAATATGCAATTCCAATTTCAGCCTTTCTCAGTAACAACACCAGCCAAAGCGAGTCCATGAGAGACCACATAGTACAGAAGAAAAAGATCATGGTCACACAGACCTAGGGTTGAAGAATGCCATTACATTGCAGCAACATATAACTAAAGTTCCGGCCCTCACTCACATTCCTACTCCTGGTTCTGAACTTCTTATCCCCAGTCATGCTTCCTGTTTTACTCAGTGAAGCTTTCAGGCTTCTTCGAAGATTGCTTTTCCACCAGTATTAGTCAACCTTTTGTAGTTCGGACTTGACTTTAGGCACTAAGGACCTTTTTACCTTTTGCTGCTGCATTTAGATCTATTTTCCAGCTCATGGATTCTCTCTTCAGCTGTGTCTATTCTGGTATTTCATTAGTTCCCCAAGGCATTTTAAACATTTGTTTTCTGTATTTTCTTTTAAGAAGTATTATTTGGTCCTTTTACAAATATCCTATTTTTTATACCCTATTTTCATTATGTGTTCTACTAGGTCATTTAATCTTTAATCACATTTAATGTTATTTTATGGAATATTTCAGATTTTCATAGTTCCTTCAAATCTTAGAGTTTTGTGTGTATGTGTGTATATTGACTCATCGACTCTTCCTTATGAATTTTTACACTGACTCCTGGTTCTGCCCCTGCTCTGGGCATCTCATAGGTAAAACACATCCAGGGTGCCTGGGTGGCTAAGTTGGTTAAGCTTCTGATTCTTGGTTCTGGCTCAGGCCCTGATCTCATTGATCATGGGATCAAGCCCCATGT
>CM052885.1:105046498-105076917 GCA_028534135.1 Potos flavus | reverse complement strand
GTTGATGAGGATCTGACTCACCATTTCACGTTAGCCATACACAGACTCTTGTGTCTGTTTTTACTCTTCCACTCCTATCCTTGAGACTCTAAATCTCCCACCCAACACTCCAAGGCTCCGCTGCCTCCGCACCATTGTATTCCCCTGACTTCATGTCTGAGCTTACAGGGAGAGACTGTCAAGCAGAGTTTCAGAGTGAGCTCCCATGCTTGCAAAGAGCAAGTCTGTGTTTCCTTCATCCAGAACATCAAACAAAATGTCTCCCCAGGCCCTTGAAATCCATGTTGCCACCTCGTTAATGACTGTCCAGGGGAAGGTTTTATGAGGTATCAGGGTAGATGTGAACAGATACGGGGGAGAATAAATGTCTTCTGGCCTGAGTCATGATGGGGTAAAAGCAGTGCTGACCTTTTTGTGTATCTTCCCAAGTCATCAGCATGCATTTACTAGGGTTTTGTCCCGTGCTCGCCCTGTGCTCATGAGCCTGGGAAGACACAACAAAGCAGGGTTAATTTGCTGAGTGTGATGGCTTAGCCTCAAAGTATGCAAAAGACTCGTGGCAGGCCGGGGTTCCAATCCTTCCTGCTGGCCTGGTGGCTGAGGTGGAAGGTCACAGTGTCATAACATCCAGAAAAAGATGTGGATACCTCAGTTTCCGGTAGTGCTATCTGGTGGCTGTAGAGAGAGTACCTAGCGTAAAGTGAATGCTCCATGGATATTAACTAAATGGATGATTCCATAAATAAATGAATGAGTGGGTGGTGGGAGAGATGTAGCAGCTGACATCCCCAGACAGCGATGATGTGCATAGTGCACATGACGGGGTAGAAGAGAAGGGGTAGGGTGGGCAAGAGCTAGACCCAGGGGGTGCCTAGCACAACTTAAATTAAGTAGTTTAGATTCCGCAAAGGGAACGGACTTCAGGCCTGGTTTTTAATTATTGTAGGGAAACTGAGGCACAAGCCCAGTCAGCAGTCCTGGTTACAAATGGCCAGTATGATAAAAGAAATAATAATAATAATGGCCAAAATATATTGAGCTCTTACTAGATGTCAAGAACTTTCTAAATGCTTTCCAGTAACTCTTCATAGCCAAGCACTCTCACATACACACTACATTTATTCCAAATTTGCAGAAAAACAGAGACAAAGACAGAGGTTAAAAAGCCCTTCCACTCTCTGGGTGCTGAGATTCAAATCTAAGCAGTCTGATTCCAGAGGTGGCATTCTGAAGACAGTTACTGGGGCGGGGAAAGAGTTCAGTTGAGCGGGCAGGTGGGTGTCTGGGCTCCTCTCACACGAAAGGACAACATCATGTCCAGACTCTACCCACTGGGGGAGCTAAACCAGTCCTGCAGGCTGGCCGCAGGGACTGGACAGAGGTGTGAGGGAGGGCACACCTTCCTTCATGAGTACACAGAGACCAGTCTGGCAGGCTGCTGCCGTGGACACTGGTGGACGTGGTGCTCTTGCTGCACGTGCCCTAGACCTTGACTTTCTTTCTCTGTCTCTCTCCAGTCCCCAAGCCCACATTCATGCATCACAGAGCTGCAGGTTCTAGCTGCATGCAGGCGAAGCCTACGCAGGCGGTCTCTCTCCTAATTTATCTTCAGGTTTCCACTGCACGCTCCCAGATGCCTTCTGGTGGGTGCTCTCAATGCCTTGTGAGCAGCTCACACCCCCAGCAAGGCCCGAAGGGAGCCATCTTTGTCCCAGCTCAGGCCACACCACCTGCCCCCTTCCTCTCTCCGGCCCACGCCACTGTCATTCCGTTTCCCAGGGCTCAAGCCTCGGAGCTCCAGATGGCTGTCGCTCTCTCTCTCTCTCTCTCTCTCTCTCTCTCTCTCTCTCTGCATGACATGAAATCACTTATGAGTCCTTGTCAATTTTCCTCTTTTAACTTAAAAAAATTAATTAAGTTTCATTAAATCTCAATTCCTGCAGCTGCTTTCTCGCCACCATCGCTACGGCCCATCCCTGAGTGCAGTTGCTTTGTGCGGATTCTTGGAGGATTCTTGTCTCCAGTTTCTCTCTCTTTGGCTCCATCCCCCACATGCTGCCAAACCAATCTCTCTAAAGTGCACTTCTGAACATGTCAGTGCCCCGAGCAACGAGCTTCGACGGCTCCCCATTGTCTGCCAAATAACGTCCAGATTCCTTATCATGGCTTTTCACATCCACTTAGATCTGGTCTCAACTCAGTGCACATTTATTGAGTCCTGCTTCATCCCAGCCCCTGTGCTGGGCATTGTAAGTGTGAAACTGAAGCCAGGGTGCTTCCTGCCCTTGAGGGAAGAAAAGAGGAGAAGCTAGTCCCCAAATCCCCAGCCAGTGTTTCTCCCCACTCACGCCCGCTGCTGAAGGTAGGAAGGTGGATATTTGCTTTTCTCTGGAACTTCCTTGGCACTTTCTTGACTCTGTGTCCAGGAACTTCCTCATTTCCATTCCATCTCTAACGCACCCTCTCCTGCTTTAATATCCCTTCCCTATGAAGTCAGCTATGAGCGTCCCTTTCCAAGAGGAATGCCCCTGAGCACTCACCTTTGCACATCTTTATGCAACGGATCACTATCTGCTGTACATTAGAGATTTGCACCTACCTTCATCTCTCTCGTACCGTCATTGCCCAAACCGGTATGCACCGGCGAGCTAGTCTGTAGAGGATTCATTTACGTATATTCCTGGAAGGGAAAAAAAAAAAAAAAATCAGCCACCTTTGGTACTGTTTTCACTCGACAGAACTGGACAGTGTTTTCTCCTGCCTGCCTTCTCGGAGAGTTTACCAGTTGTGTTTTATACCTTCAGAATCTGTAAGAGAAAGCTGGAGTGTATAGTGTTTTCAAAACATATGATGATATGGGATGTTTTCCTCATATTTATTTATTTTTCGTAAGATCAGTTCACATCTCCTGGCAGTAGTGTCCCACAAAACACAGTTTAGGAAACCCAGTCTTAGGAAGACCTCTGAGTAATAGCGAGAATAGTGATGCTAAGAAAATCTTGTGTTTTGAACATCTGCCCTGTGCTGGTCACCCCACCAAGGACTTTGATGTGCAGGTTTTTATGTAATTTTCATGAAAATCCAAGACACAGGTGCTAATTTTAACCCATTTTGCAGACTGATTAGGAAAGAGGCTCAGAGCTCTTGGGGGGACATTCCCAAGGTTATTACTATCATCAAGAAAGTTGTTAAACTATATCATGAAACCCACCTGGCTAACCCCAGCACCTGTGCTCCTCGAGGGAGGGGGAGGGGCGTGTTTTTAAAATCTCTGTGATCCTTTTTGCCCCCAAATTCATAACGGTCTGTGACTCCTCACACACATGCCTTTGCTTTTGCAGTCTGGTTTTGCATTTGTGCTTTGATGCTTTACAACAGTAGAAAGAACACTGCGACACTGCTCCTTGGCTCAGGAGACCTGAGTTTATGACCTCAAATCTGCCTTTAATTAACCATGTGTCATTAGGCAAAGAATTTCTTCCCTCTGGGGCTCAGTTTCCTCAGCTGAAAAATGACAGTGAGATTGGGCTCGTTGATATCTGAGGTCCCTTAACCTCTCTTGACCACACTCTTCTTTTTGCCAAGATTGTCTGATTAATAGAATTAGATGAGCCCTTTGTTGCCCATTGTATCTGCCACCGAGAGAGCTGGGACTGTCTTTCAAAGGAATCCAGGACGTGGCCAATTCACTGTGTGGATTTGGAGGCCACATCAGTGACCCACAGTCCCCAGCGGCAAGAGGAGCAGAAGCCGCGTGTTGCCTTTTACCGAATATGTTCTTCCATTAGAGTATTTTTTTTAAATGTCAAACATCAAATAAGCTTCAGAATTTTATTTGGATGATATAAGTATAAACGAGTAAAAAAAAAAAAAAAAACCAGATGGGATACATTTCCCTTGCAATTTATATGTGATTAAGAATGGAGGAGAAAAATGTTTGTAGCAAATATGTTTTGGATTTTCTGAACCCAGAGCTCTTGCAGAATAGTTTGAGGCTTCCAGAGCACCAATACGCAGCTGCTTTGGCCGGCCTTCAATGACCCATCAAACCCCAGTTGTCTTGGAAACCCGCCTGCATCCTGCGACGTGTTCTCCATCGAGCCGCTAAAATGGCTTAAAGTTTTCCAGGGTAACATAGTTTGACTGTAGTTTACCCCTCGGGAGCCTTCATACAAACAAGATGTCTATCTCCTGACCCCAGAGCTGCAAGTGGCCTAGCTCAAAGAAATAAAACGATAGAGGCTAATGTTTGTTTGGGGGTTTTCCGGAAGCAAAGCACAGATTTTCAGGGATGGCGGATTTAGTCTGTAAAAAGGGCTCTCATTTAATTATTCCTACCTAGAGAGTGAGGAGTTAAGGGTTAGCTCAAAGCAGCGGTCATGGTTGGGAGAGAGAAGGAGAACAACCACAAAGAAACCTGAAGATGCTCTTGTTAATTAAAACGTTCCGAGGCTTGGACTCACAAGACATGGATTTTAATATGAATTCTCCGGTAGTTATGATAATGCTAATGCTATAATTTTAATTATGATGATTAGTACTTACTGAGCACTTACCACGCGCCAAATCCTTAAATGGGTCGTTTTATTTATCTTTTTGACATCAGCAGCAGATTCTGTGCCTGGCAGCGCCTGGCCCTGTCACCTCTGCTTGTCTCCGAGGTCACCATGGACACTAAAGAGAACCGTATCTCTCAGCCTCTGAGTGTCCTCCGGCCACGGGATGACGTTGGCCCAGTGCACTGGACAGAGCAGAACAGCCAAGAACTGGCGTAAGAACCAGCAGTGACCCGCACACAGTCAGGGCTGTAAACTGGTCCATAAGCATCCCACTTGCCTTGCCCCTCAGCAGGACGATTCTGAGATGTGTCCCGTGTGGCTTCTCAGACAGTCCCCGGCGGGATCACGGGGGGAGTTAAATGGCGTGTTCCAAGGCCACTCAGCTCTCCAGCGGAAAAAAAACACGGATGCCTCATTGTATGAGGAGAAGCCCAGGAGGGTTTGAAGCGCACTGACCTGAACACCTGGAGGTTCCCAGGGCTAAGGCGGTCCCTGCCCTCCCTTTGTTGATTCCTCCATACACCGGGTGCCTTAAAGGTACCTGGAAGCTTCGCGAAAGGATCGGTAGGCTTGGGGTTTCATATACACTGAAGAAGCACACTTCTGGTTTCCTCAAAAGGAATAAAAACCTAGTATTTCCATTGTCTTTAAAATACCATTCCTTTATTTCTAATTATAAAGACAAAATATGCCCGTCATAGAATTTGAAAAATAATGAAAATATCAGGAAAGGTATACCCATAATCTCTCTAATCCAAGGACAAGTACTGGCAGCTAATCCTTTTTTAAAAAAAAAGATTTGTGGGCGCCTGGGTGGCTCAGTGGGTTAAAGCCTCTGCCTTCGGCACAGGTCATGATCTCAGGGTCCTGGGATCGAGCCCCGCATTGGGCTCTCTGCTCAGCAGGGAGCCTGCTTTCCCCTCTTTCTCTGCCTGCCTCTCTGCCTACTTGTGATCTCTCTCTCTGTCAAATAAATAAATAAATAAATAAAGATTTGTTTATTTGAGAGAGAGAGAGAGTGAGCGCATGAGAGTGGGGGAGGGGCAGAGGGAGAGAGAAAGAATCTTCAAGCAGACTCCCCACTGAGCACAGACCCTCGAAGCGGGGCTCCATGCCAGGACCCCAAAATCATGACTTGAGCCAAAAATCAAGAGCAAGCCGCTTAACCGACTGAGCCACCCAGGTGCCCCTTGACAGTTAATGCTTTTTGAATGGATTTCTTGAGCCATAAAATGGGGATAATAAGAAAACACACTACACTGAGTTGTTATGAGAAATAAATGATTCAATGCTTGTATTTTTCTTAGAAAAGTTCCTGATAATTATGAGCTGGTGTTACGATTTTCAAGACATTCCAGACATTTTCCTGTGCACTTTTCATGATATGTCCTTATGTTTTCTCACACATCCACACACACTCATACACATACACACGTGAATAATCCACGTGAGGTGTTTACCAGATTATTCATGTTACAGCTGAACCGAATGAATAATCTCGAAATAAATTGTTTTCCTATTTCACAGCTAAGATATGGCAAAGCCAGGATTTAAGCTCATGTTTGCTTCATTATTTTTTTTCTCCTGTAACACACCGTGTGTATAACAACATGAAAAGATTCTCGAACCTTTGTTACTTGCCTATGTTTGTTATCCTGTTCCTTTCTCAACATTTCTCTCTAGTAAATAATTACTAGTAAAACCACTACAACAAAAAATGGCCAATATTCTTCTCATTCTTCACAACAGAACACAGGAGAACAGAGGATCTAGTTCCGGGTCACTTCTTTCTGTGCCACAGGGAACTTGCTTTAACAATTATCCACTCTCTCATTTGCTATCTCAATATATCTTTCATGGCACCACCCGCTCGGCCTCTAAATAGAGTCAAGGCTTTCCCATTCCAAGAAGAATATCTTCCCTTAACTTCTACACATTAGGGATTAGTTAGAATAGGGAACCTGCAAACAATTCCAGAATCTCAGTGATTTTATCCAGTAATAGTTTATTTCTTGCTTATATCAGCGTATAGCATAGGCTAATGTAGTCATTCAGGGATCTAGGGTCATTTTATCTCACAGTTCTGCTCTGAGTCCTTGTATTGGCTCTTTGTTGGTTGCAGTTAGGGGGAAAGAGGAAATGGAGGATCTCCATTGGAGAGTTTTTTTATGGCCCAAGATTGTAAGTGATGCACATCACTTATGCTCATATTAGATTAGTTAGAAAGAATTATTTTGTCCCACTTATGCAAGAAGGTTGGGCTATGCAGTTAAGTAGAGTGCCGAGGGGTAGAGGAGACCCCAGATATTATGATAAACCATCAGTCTCGGTCATGCTTCATCTCGTCCTATTTGTTCCCCGCTATTATTTTTGAAGGAAAGATAAAAGTCACTAACCTCTGAATTGTGTGTTACATTTAACACAGCATTGACCCACCTCAGCTCTCATTCTCCCTAACATTCTACAGTCTTGATTTAGGCCCCCTGCCCTGATTCACTGCTCTCAAAGCACTGAAGACCAACTCCATCCATGTCAAAATCTAGTCCCTAGAAAAGAGCCTGACACAGATTAGATAGATACTTAACTTTCATTGCATGGATAAATAAAATATGTAACTCTGGTGGTGTTCAACTTCTTTCTTTGCACAAAAAGCCATCAGTCTCCTTTGATGTGTCAGATGTTGTTCTAGATAGTGGGCAGTCACTGGCTGAGCCCTTCACAAGCAAAGGCTGAGACAGAGTTTGACATACAGTGTTTCATTAGGGATTAACACTTTCGGAAGGGAGAGGCAAGAAGTAAGGTTAGGCAGATGAAGAAGTCAACTTGTTTTAGAGGCCTGACAAAGACTTAGGCTACCACGTGGGAAGCTCTGGAGTGTGTATGGCTCATCAGTTGTTCCAGGCATTGTTTATGGGCTCCCATGGGAAGGGTATACCCTTGGGCAAGGTGGATCTCTGCAGCTGAGCAAACCTTGTAGGAGTTCACAGCTGAGATAAGTTCTTCTGTAAAGAGTGATCTGAGTGGCACAGCTCTTTGTCCACAAATGGGACTATAAAAATAAATGTAATATGGCTTTTGCTCCAAGATCGAGTAAGAGACATGATTATACACATTGCACATTTCAAAATAACATAGTAAATGTGACAATAAAGATTTGCAGAAGGTGCTTTGGGTATTCTGGAGGGGCATTTTGACATACTTGGGTGATAAAGTTGTGACAGTTCCCTAGATGATATTTATGGGATGAGTTTTCCTAGAATATACGGCCCCTATTCTGACATTTGAAACATGCATAGGAGTCAACGGGAAAAGACATGGATGGAGGGTTTTCCAGATAGTGAATGCAGCATGAACAACAGTATGGAGATTATTTTCTTCTCTTACTTCTTTGGCTGCTCCTTTCCTTACTGATAGAATAGTTTATTTTCCCTCTTTTGGCTTTTGCATGCGTTCCATCATTTTTCCTAATGCCCTTGCTAACCCCCAGTTCTAGCAGCCATTACCTCTAACATAGCCTTTCTCAAATGGGATCCTTTGATGACTTGAATGACTCTTCTCAATTCTCTCAAGGATGGTACATAGCTAATACCATTTTCCATGCACAAGAGGAAAGTCAATTTATTGTATACAATGGATACCTAGGACAGACGGGTTTAATTCTTTTGGAAGCCTGGTTGAGAAGGGCTCTTCTAAACTGAAGACCCCAAATTTGTGTCTTCATCCTCAGCCTCCTAACTGGACTTTAGTGTTATTCAGCTGATTTCTAGCTGCCCCTAGGAAATCTACAGTACCCCAGATTCTGCATGTCCTAAACTGCCCCCTCTTGCCGTGCTCACACTGGTGCCTAATTTTGATCCTTCTCTTTGAGTCAGTGGTACCATCCACCTAGCCATCAGAATCCTCAACATCCTTTAATAGCCGACATACCCAGGAGACTGTCAGGTCCCCTAACATGTCCTTCCATTTTCTCATTCCACTTCCAAATCCTTGCTTTATAACTATGTAAATGTTATTTCCTTTTATGCAAACACATAATAATCCCCTCGACACCACACACACGCACGCGCGCGCACACACACACACACACACACTTCCACAGAGTTGTTCTGCTCCCAGATCTTCCAATTCCAGTCTCCCCTTGCTAGAACCACCACTGCCAGCCTGCTGAAGGGAAGTCCCTAACATGTCATTCCCCTGATCAAAAAGCTTCAGAACTTCCTAGATTCCTTCACATGACAGTTTTCTCCTCAAAAGCCAGAGGCAAGATAGGGGCTCCCACCTTGTCACCATGGCAATATTCTAGAAAGCCCCCAAATAAGAAGGGTGATTCAGCACCATCTGAACAGTAAGAGCCATCCTCGGTCACTCGCCGCTCCCATTCGCATGAGAAATGTATCTAAACTGGAAACCATTTATGTTTTGTGATTATCTCAGTACCTAGAGACTTAGTAGGTGTCCAACAAGTGTCCTATAAATATTTATTGATGACTACATAAGTGAATAAATGAGTAAACAAATATATAGCATTAGGTACATGGAATTCCTCACCTATATGTTCAGAATTCTCCACCACACTACTGTAACTTCCCCCTTCTGCCCCACCGCCATGATACCGTGATTTACCATCTGCAATCCAGCCAAACAGCATGGCCGGTCATGCTCTGACATTCCTTGTTGCAGGCAGTTGTCAGTACTCTCCCTTCCCCCCTTGAAGTCCTGGTTTTACAATTTTCACTTGTCAGAATCCCACCCATCCTATCATGTCATAATTTTCATGTTGGTTTTTTTTTTCACTGATTTATCACCAGAATGTTAATTCTCCATTCCTGGAAATAGTACAGCACAAAAGTGTGTGCCGTTATCATGTTCTCTCTGGTAATATGATTGTCACTACACAGGTAATGAGGCCCCATCTGCATATCTACCATGAGAATTCCAGCATGGGATCTCAGCTGAGGCTGTCTGAGTGTCTCCCGGAGCCTTCTAGAAAAGATGCTGCTGCTGGTGACGATGATTAGAAAGAGTTCAGGTCTCTATTTTCAATTATCCTTCAAATCCTCTGTGTCTGCGCCTTACCTAGAGTTTGGATTTTAGTTCATTTCTTATTACATGATGAAGTCCTACATTTAAAACATACGTTCTACCTTTTGCCTTAGCTAATGTGAGCTGGGTTTCTATCCTGTGAGCCAGAAATGTTCTGCCTAATACACAGACTGGGACAATGAAGCTCCTTGGTTGGCTTTTGAAGAAGACTTGAACTAGTCCCCCCTCCCCCCACCAGCCTCCCTGCCTCCCTCCCTTCCTACCTCTCTCCCTTCCTCCCTTTCTCTCCTATTCTTCGTCTCTCTCTCTCTCTCTCCCCCCCACTCTTCTTTCCTCCCTCTCTTCCTTCCTCTATTCCTGCTGTTAACATTTCTTGACTCTTCCCTGCAAGACTGAGCTTTTGAGCAAACACTCCTCACTGTTAGGTCCTAGAACCATTCTATCACAAGTTCCCTGTTAAGAAGGTGGTGGAACCTGGAGGAAGTATGGCTCAGTAAAGGACCAGTAGCTGACACAGGTCTGGGTTTGAATTCTAATTCTGTCGCCTGCTGTCTCTATGACACCCCCCAAACTTACTCCCCCTTTAAGTTCCAGTTTATGTGCTTACAGAAGGTTCACTTGGCTATGAGCATTCTACCCCCACCCCAGTCATAGGGTGCAGGCAGGACTCAGGTGAGGCATGGAGGACACCCAGGGTGCCATGTTTAAGGGGGTGCTCGCCCTTCAAGCCCTGACAGTGAGCACCTCCTTGCATTTTGCCCCTGGGACCCTTCCTCGCCTCATCTTAGTCCAGGACTTGTAAGCAGATGAGTTGTTAGACGTAAAAGGATCTAGAGCAGGAGCTGGACCACGGTAAGTGTTCTGTAAATACTCGGTATTGGTGTTGTATTGTAATTACGATAACTGCCATCCTTCTTTTATTTAAATGATTACCGCAATCACCATTCTTACTATGTCACCACCAGCAGCACCACTCCTACCAGGAACACACTGATGCTCATTTGACCTTACGGTAAAATTAGACTTTTTTTGCAGGGAGGTTCTTTCCCATGCTTCTTACCTTTTGAGCAGAATGGCAGCGAAACACACAGGCAGGCGTAGTGGAGCTTTAGAGGGGAAAGCACAGCTCCAGCCCAACCGGGAAGAGTTTAATTAGTGCCCTAGCAGCTCGGAGCTGCTTGGTGCCAGCTGGCTTTGGGAAAGCTGTTCCCTGGAAAGGGAGGAAATCGGGAGACTGATCACTCCCAAGAGACAGAGTAAGGGGATGGTTAGGTGCTCAGGTTTCAGTACACCAGGATTCAAGACCTGGCTTCTCCGCGTCCTGACTGTGTGACCCTGGACAAGTCATGCTCTCTCTGAGTCATTTGTTCATCTGGAATAACAGGCCCCAGTTCAATTGGCTGTGCGACAATGACGCAGGACAATGCTTGCGAATAACGTAGCATAACCATCATGGACTGAGTGTCCATATAAAGGAGGAATTTTGTCTTTCCCATTGTTGGTGTTACTGTTATTGATGTGGTACTGTGATGCGGCCACCCCTTGTCCCTGTACTTCCAACCCCAGTGTAAGATCACCCTCTCTAGGCTTGTGGGGCCTGGGAAACCCATGAAACCCAAACCACCTGCTTTGAATGGGACAGTGTTCCCTGCAAGGTGAGGCTGCAGATCGGGGAGACCTCACGGTGATCTTCCACCATGCTTGGCACAGGTGAGATGGATTTTATAATCCAAGTTCTTCCATCAGGGGAGAGCCTAGTTGCTCTGATATTTCTTCTTCTAAGCCTGTCCCACCCATGTTCTTCTCTCTCTGTTTTCTGCGTATCTCTTGGCTCTGTCTGGTGAAGTAACTGACATCTTAATGATACCTTTTCTGTAGCTTGCACCTCCTTGCACCCTCTGATTCAGGAGGAGGATGCCTCCCATAGGCTTGCCATGATGACCATGTGTCTACTGCAGCCCTGGGGGAAGATACCTTAACTCTGAGTGATAGCTAGGATATGCGTACATTTTCAGATTCAAACTGGGTGGAAGGGAGGAATGCTGGATGGGACCGGACAGGACTGGACGCGATGCTAGATGGTACTGTCTCTAGCAAACAAGGACATATGGTCCCCCTGGCTGTTACATATTACCCCTTCCACAGCTACTTTGGGGAATACCCATTCCAGTGTTTGTAATGGGTCTATAATTGGGCTTCTGTCTTGAAAGATCTCTCCTGTCTTAAAAGAAGCTGGTGTCAATAGAGAAGCAGTTATGGGCCTGTACCTAATGGAAGAGGTCAAAAGTGGTCCCAGGAATACATTCCGAGCTTTCAGTCTGGAACACAGTCTTGCTCCCTGAGAGCCACGGGGGCGGTTGGTCTGGAGCAAAGGTGGTGCAACACCAGGCCTCTTGGCTGGAATTCCATGTACATGAGGGTTTTCCTTCCCTCCCACATTGCTTAGGGAACCCACACAGAGGAACATCTGGCCAGATGCAATCTACAAAACATGCTGTGAAACATATTAGCTCTCTCAGACCAGTGGGACCCCACCTAGTAAATGAACAGGAAAGGGCCCCCCACTGAATTCTGGAGGCTGAGCTCTGTCTCACAGGACCTGTCTTTCTGCAAAGAATGAAGTTGAAGCCAGCAATTCACGCTGAAGTCTGACAAACGTGGGAGGCTGTCTTAGGAGTCAGGGGCATTAACAGAAGGGATCGGTCAGGACCTGGAGCCACCGCCTACCAGTTTGTCTCAACAAAGAGGACCAAGAAGAGGGGAGGTGAAGCCTCGGTTGGTCAACAGCAAAGCATCCACAAGGAGCTAGCTTTAATCCAGCAACGGCTGTGTCTCCAAGTGCTGTGCTACGTGCTTCGGATGCAGCACTGCATCTGATTTGCCCAATGATCGCAAGGTCTGTACCCATTTTGTGGATCCGGCATGTGAGGTCGGGAGGATACAAAACTTTCTCAAGGGCACCCAGCTAGGGCGCGTGGAGCCAGGCAGAAAACCCAAGTAAGGCTGCCTTTGAAGCATTTGTCTGCAGCCATGCTGGAAATCAAGCAGATTTTCCACCTGCAGACACAGCTTCCTGCCACAGCCTGGGGTCCTTGAGATGAGGGAGGGGATCGTGGACATGTCACAGCCTCTCATCTTGGAATCGCCGCCTCCCAGGGCACGGACAACATGTATGTTTGTTTTCCTGGGTGACCGCGCTAGTAGACAGGCCCTGCTGACTTATCGGATGAGAGGTGAGTGACTATCCGCATGCAACCGGAGCCTCTCCTTGCTGTCGTGCAGGTCCGAAGGCAGGAAAAGGGGAGGACAAGAGAGGGGTTGCACATAATTAATTGAATGACTTAACAGGCTCCAAACTTCTGATTCCAATTAACCTCTGGACTTAATTCTCTCTCGATCTGCTGACTCTCAGCAGGATGGACCCCAGACCCAGAACTGGTGAGAAGTGTGTTTCTAACAGCTTCCCCGGGACCCTGATGAGGAAAGAACAGATTGGATTCATAACCAGGGCTGCTGGGGGGAAATATGGGCCAGTGATCACAGGGAAAGGGCTCAGACTCAGGGAAGCTGGTGTGGGCCAGCCCCTCGATGGCTTCTGAGCACAGAACATCGGAGGACAAAGAGATGACTCAGACCAGCGAGCCCGAGACCTGAATAAGCAGCACCTGCAAACAACCACCTGCCCATTTGGACCCATCTCTCCCACTTAACTGCTGCTCTGTCAACATCCCACTTTCCATATCGCTTATTACCTCTCATTTACTGGGGCTGATGGAAAGTGAACATTCCTCGGAGCGACTCCACTGGACCTTCTCTCCCCGAGCTTCTCCAGAACTGCACGGTGGATCAGGCCACAGGACGCAGCCTCAGGATGGCCTGATGCAAACCCTTAACCACCCCTCTTCCCACCTTGAAAATGAGACCTATATTCTTTGGGTTCCAAGACTCCATTTCCTTATCTATCTGATAGGAATATTAACTGCACCTGCCTCCGAAGGGACAAAATTAAATACTGCACGTAAGAGGACCCAGCCAATGGCTGGTGCATAATTAACCTTTCATACAGTTTTGTTGTTGTTATTACTTCTATTACTATTCTATTACTAAGAATGTAGTTGCAAGCATATTAGTTTGTTAGAGCTGCTGTAACAAAGTGCCCCAAAATTGGTTGCTTAAACAGCAGAAGTTGTGGAGGCTGGAACTCCTAAATCAAGGTGTCCTCAGGCTTGTTTCCTTCTGAGGGCCTCGAGGAAGGATCCTTTCCAGGCCTCCCCCACCCCCAGCTTTCGGTGCTTCCCTGGCGATCCTTGGCATTCCTCAGCCTGTAGGTGGCATCACTCAGTCTCTGCCTCCAGCTTCTCATGGCGTTCTCCCATGCATGTGCATGTCCACATTCCTTCTTAGAAGGACATCAGGGTTCTGAAGGATCCAGGGTTCATCCTACTCCAACATGTCCTCATCTTCACTAATTATATCTTTCATGATCCTATTTCCAAATAACATCGCATTCTGAAGCCCTGGGGGTTAGGACATTGACATAGAATCTGAGGAGCAAGGGTGGGTGAAGAGGGAAAAAGCCAGAAGCACAGGTTAGAACAACACACACAGCTAGACCCAGTGGTAAGTGCTGAGGCCATTTGTCCAATAGAAGGTACTCAAAATGGTGTTGCAAAGTCAAGGCAGATTCGGATTACTGCAGTGTCCCAAGGCATTCCGGCGTAGTGGGCTGGGTCTGGAAGAACACTGCGACCAGTGGGGACTTCTGCCATTCTAGATGAATGCATCCGAGTTTCACCCCAGCTAGTGAATAAAGATGGGTCAAAGATGCTCTGGCTCCAGGAAAAAAGAAGGGAGCTCTGAAGAGCTCTTTGCCCACCCAACCGACCCAGAACACAAGTTGGGGGACGCACTCATGTCACTGCTTCCTCACAGTTGGTACAATATCTGCGATCTTGCAACTTTGCAGTGGACACACATTACAGGATGCTCTCAATCTGGAAGCTAAATATGTCATTTCAGAATTGTAATTATTTCTCGGGTTTGGCTCTTCCCCTTCTTGAGGTTTTGTGTGCACGCCACACTCACAGACACGGGAGTCTGTCCAAGAATTTTCCAGAATCTTTACTTAACTTACTCTTCCCAATAACCTTTTTATAAGGTTCTATTATTGTTACTATTTTATAGATTTGGAGACTGAGCTGCAGAGATGTTAAGAAACTGTCTTTACATCACACAACTATTAAGAAGAAGAAAGAGGAAGAGGAGGAGGAGGCGAAGGAGGGGAACTAGGAAGAAGTGATATTTCATCGCAGGTAGGACCCCGAACTCTTGGTCCGCTAAGAATGTCTAAGCCAGGGGTAGCACACGATGGCCTATGTGCACTGTTTGTGTAGGTAAAGATATGCTGCAACACAGCAATCTACATTCATCTGCGTGTTATCTCGGGTTGCTTTTAAAATGATGTCGGGGTTGAGTAGTTACAACACAGACCATATGGCCCACCGAGCCAAAAATATTTACTATCGTGCCCTTTACCAGAAATGTGGACTGAACTGGACTTAAATCAGCTCATAATGTCTGTCTTTCAGACATTATGGGTACATAATGTGTGGGTACACTGTGAGCTCTATCTGAGCGCGGAAACCGGATTTGCCCTGAACCATCCACATTTTTATCGTCATAGTCCTTGAAATTAAAATGTCCCATTGGAGGGGCACCTGGGTGGCTCGGTGGTTGAGTATCTGCCTTCAGCTTGGGTCATGATTCTAGGGTCCTGGGATCGAGTCCCGCTTTGGGCTCCCTGCTTCTCCCTCTCCTGCTCCCCCTGCTTGTGTTCTTTCTCTCTCTCTGTCAAATAAATAAATAAAATCTTTAAAAAAAAATAAAAATAAAATACCCTGTTGGTAGAATTGTGTATCAGGATGCAGCTAGTGAGGTAGAAAAATGCCAACCAGTCCGTGGACATCACTGTCCAGCCTGCCCCTTTAGTCTAGTGAACTAACCGTAGGGATCCAGCCACACTGTAGTAAAAATCACTGTTCCCACAACCGACACCTTTGGGACCTCTTCCACAGTCAATAACTCCCATCTAAATGCCCTTCTCTAAAGATTGCATAAATTATCACCTATATGCAAATATGATTATGACTTAATTACTGGGGCTGATTGGTGATTAATTTTTTGATTATGATCAATCACTTCTCGCGAATCGTATTAAAACATTCAGGGCAATCGGCAGGATGCTAATAATGCAGTTTTCCTCAGACTCTGTAACGACCCCCAAACCAGTCGGAATAAGCTCTTTGCTGAAATCTTCATTTTGGAAAGAAATGATTTGAAGGCAGTTCATAGGGGGGAAAGAAGTCAATAAAACTATGAAAAACACTTAATATTACTCATAAATAAAGAAATGCTGTATAAAGGGAGTAATGATTGTAACCCATCAAAGTGACATTTAAACATTGATAATAATGCCCAAGTATGGAAGCAGATTTCAAGGGGTAGACCTTCTAAACATCGATGAAATCATTTTGTAGAGAACTTACCAAATTTGTCCAGATTCAAAATACACTTACTCTTTGATCTAACTGTACTACATCTGGGAATTTCTCCTAGAGAATTTTTATAAAGTTTATAATCATCTATCTAATTATCTACCTATCCATCCACCCTTCTATAACACATAAACGTAACACAAGTCTTTATTTTTAACTCTGCTTATGATACTGAAGAAACTTGGGTGCAGATGTGGATGTGGATTTGTTCAATGAAGTATGATGTATACATATGACAAAGTCCTGGGTGGCAGTTTAAACAATGTATCATTTAAATATATAGACATGAAAAGCTATCCAAGGTCTGAGTGAAAGAAGTTAGCTACAGAATGGTATATAGAGTCAGACTTTATTTTGCATCAGAATCACCTAAAGCTTTTGCTGAAACACAGATTGCTGGATGCATTTTGGAATTTCTGATTCAATAGGTTTGGGTCAAAACCTGAAATTTTGCATTTCCAACAAGTTCCCAGATAATGCTGCTGATGCTGCGGGGCCTGGGACCACACTTTGAAATCTATTGATCAGTGAATGATACATTGTATGTCTACTTATATATGAATGGATACATTCTGGAAGAAATAATATTATTGATTGTTGGAGGCATAGGACTGGGAAATGGAGAGAGTCTAAATTTTACTTTATAATATTTATACTATGTGAATTCCTACTACTAACATTTATAATATAAACATATTAGCAATACGTATTGTTTTTAAAAATAACCTGCTGCTCACTTCATTCTTTCTCACCTCCCTTTTCATGCTAAATACATGTTTCTTAAAGAACTTATAATTCCATGTATTTTCTTCTTGTCTGAGAGTAGAGAATACATTGTTGATATGGACTGTGTTTGTTATTTATTGCTTGTAGCAAACTACTCCAAACTTGGTTTCAACTTAGCAACAAAGATTTATTATCGCATACAGTTTCTGAGGTTTAGAAGTCCACAAGCAACTTAGCTGGTTGATTCTGGCTCCCCTAGGTCTCAGAGATGCAGTCAGCTGGGATTGCTGTCTTCTCAGGCTTTGAACTGGGGCTGGAGAATCCAGTTCCAAGTTTACTTATGTGGCTGTTCAACAGGGAGGCTATTTTCATTCCTCGCCAAGTAAGCCTAGCAATTTTTAATTATGACCTGAGTTCCCCAACACCTTCAAATTGGTCATACGATGGCTTGTCACTAAGATCAAAGTATTTCTTGTTAATACAAGTCTATTTTTTTCATTGCAAATCAATCAGTTATCATTCCAATGGATAAGAAGAAAATGAAAGACTACAAGATGGAAAAGAGGAAGAAAAAGAAGGGAGGAATGGAGAGAGGAAGAAAGAAAAAAGGGAATAAGGAATGAGAGCAAGGAATACAGAGAGAGGCAGGGCCCCAGTATTTGAGGCCAGGACTCTTACCACATTTCAGATAGTAACATAGGCAGGTGATATGTTAACGTTTAACTCAGGATTAGAATGCATCCGTTGACTTTTCATATTCATTAAGCCCTTGTTAAGTGCTAGGCCTTGCCTGGGCATCTCATGATGCAGAGCTATAAAAGACAAGGGCTCTGCTCCAAAAAACTTACAGGGAAGACCGACCTACAGACAAAAAGAAAAACAAGCAAAAAACAGCTAGTGCTTGTTTAGTACTGGTGTGTTCTGCTGTGTATTATTCTGGCATGATTTCATTTAATTCTTACAATAACTCTGGAAAGGAGTACTTTTACGCCTATTTTATAGAGAAGAAAATGGAGTCACACTTAGGTTAGGACTTGAGTTAAACCCAGGACTTTGTGGCTTTGGAGCCTGATTTCTTCATCACGTTAGCCTGAATCTCAGGCACTTGTGATATAGCTTTGAGATAAGTCCTTAAGTAAGTCTTTTGAGATAAGTCCCTACTCTGATAGAAATAAGGAGAAACATGGAAACACAGAGGAGACTGGTTCCAAGCTCAAGGCATCAAAGAGGGACCTGGGACATTGTGTCTTTTAAGGATGTGTCTTTAAGGGTGACTTGAGGCTCACCATGAAGAAAGGAAGGTGATGGATGTCCTGGCCAGCAGAAAAAAATATTGCAGAGGGAATGACCCAAAGTTGGCTCTATAGACATGGAATTCTTGTTGGTGCCTCCTATACAGAAGAAAGCGAGGGGTGGGGGTGGCCTGGAGGAGAGATCTGGGACAAGGCATGAAGGACTTTGTGTACCAAGTAAATGATTTGAACTTGGTGTCATAGGAGATGGAAACCAGTAAGTTCTTTAAGCAGAGTGAGTTATTAAGATTGATCTCTTAGAAGGCTTCCTCTGGACCAAAGTTGAGGAGTGATCACAGGAAGGGAAATTACTGGCAAGGGGGGGACAAGCTGAGGGCGATGCCAGTCATGAAAGTAGAAGTGATGAGAGGGATTTATCATTCATAAAAAGAATAACAGCAATAACAACAGAGGATATTTCTTGAGTGTTTACTAGAGAGCACACACTGTGCTAAGTTGAATCTGTTCTATGTACCATCTGGTGTTTTATCCTGAGAACGAGATATGCATCAATTTTACCAGAATTTTGCAGAATGAGGAAACTGAGGCACAAAGGTTCATTCACTTGCTTGTCCACAGACCACTCACAAACACTAACGCCATGAATCCATGGAAGGCTTTTAGATTGAGAGGCTGTATCTTAACCACTATGTCACAGAGATATATTATCTTATCTTGCTTTGAACAAAGATGTCCTTGGAGGAAAGGGGTAGGGGTGGGACTCTTTGTTGGGATGACCCAACAGTCTTAAGAACCAAGGAGGTGTCTAGTTCCATCACATGGTTTCAGAGTAAAAGATGATGATGCTGTTCAGAAGTGACAATCAGTACGGTCTGTTCTTAGGAGAGAGTTGTCTTTCTCCCCCTTCCACACCCATAGTGAAGATGCGTTTGCTCTGAACCGTTAGCCCTTTCTGGCTAGGTTGCCCTGGTGACCAATGGCATTTGCAAGGCAGCTGGCTAAGGTCATGGGTCAGGCTCTCGCTATAGAAAACACACCCCAGGTCTTTGTCTCCTCAATAACCAGGCTGGTCTCGCCAACTGAGAGAGCTAATTGGCCCCGTCCCTTTGAAATGAGGACCCAGCATAGCTGGAAGTTAATAAAAATGCATCTAGGAAAGCACTGGATCACATTATCAAAATCACCGGGGAAGACTTGGGGACCTGGAGATTCCTGAGTCCCAGCCCAGACCTCCTGAATCAGGATCTCTTTAAAGGAATCCCATGGATCTACATTTTTTTTTTCTTAAGTTTCCCAGGTTATTCATATGCGTAGCTAGGTTTGGGTACCACTGAAAATAGCCTCCTCTCTTACGTTACTCTGAGGATCATCAAGTGGAACGGGGGCTCCAGGTGCTGAGCTGGGAGAAAAAATGGAAGGAGAATTGGTGTACATCATGTCTCAGGCTTGTCACTCTGGCGTGCTTCGGACTGGTGGAATGGATGGCAATTACAAGACGGGGGCACAGGCCTGAAGTGGTGACTTAATATTCCTGCCTCGGTAGGAAGGAAGGGGCTACTTCTTCTGGATCCCCCACGACCCCAATAGTAAGCAGTGAGAGTATAGTCATGTTTACGCCTGCAGAAGAGACCAAAAAGTTGTTGGGTGTGAGTGCCATCCTCAACTATGGGTTATTCCACTTCCTGAGCTACAAGGGGTTATCTATGGAGGAAACTGGCAACAGAGGCTGGCATTGACTTAAGGTCTTTGCCCTGCATTCCTTTGGTGGGCAGCAGAGCTGAAACCCAGGTCTTGGGACCTCCGTCTTCTTAGAGACCTTGGATTCCCTTAACATCTTCAGACACTGGAAGTCATATTCCTGTGACTGCCACTTCCCGAGCTTGACTTCATATAGGGCCTGGGAGGCTGGTCCCATTCCAGCTACTCTTTCAATCAAGTGTATCAAGAGGCATGCAGCATCTCTTCCAGGCTTTTCTGTGTGTGTTGCTGGTACCTTCTTCTGTAAGCATTGGACTGGGAACCTAACTCCTACTCCCAAGATGTGTTGCTTCCCCTGGAATCTGGGCCGATTGCGGTGGCTGTGACCAACCAGATGTAGCAGAAATGACGCAGAGCCAGGGTCCAGGCCCAGATTCCGAGAAGCCAGCAGCTTTCGCTTCCTGTCTTCAGAAATGCTTGCTCCTAGATCATGTAAGGAGTCTGATACCTTGCTGGAGAGACCACTGGAGAGCCCCTGAGAAAACATGGAGAGGGAGAGGAGCCCAGGTGAGCCCGGACAGCCTGCCGAGAGTACCCGTCTT
This sequence comes from Potos flavus, assembly GCA_028534135.1. Taxonomy (NCBI): domain Eukaryota; kingdom Metazoa; phylum Chordata; class Mammalia; order Carnivora; family Procyonidae; genus Potos; species Potos flavus. The sequence goes on along the minus strand of CM052885.1, from coordinate 105,056,482 downwards.
CCACCAAACGTGTGAGCGAAGGCATCTTGGAGCTTCAGACCAAGCGCGTCACTGGCTGAACATGACCCCGAGATGCCAGGCGGTGCCCTGAGGGATAGAATAGCCCCCGTGGAGCCTTGCTTGAATTCCTGAGCCCTGACGAAATCAGGGGGTATAATAAGATTGGTTTTGTTCCAAGCCACTAAGTTTAGGGATACTTTGCTAGGTAGCAGCAGACAGCTGAACTAGAATCCCAGAGTCTGAGTAAAGCCCTCTGGAAATGGAGGATGGTTAATATTCCACGGACAGCTCCCTCAGAGCTGTAGTGTTGGCCATACTCCACCAGTCCGAGAAAGTCAACACCTTCTGGGAGCAAAGAGCCCCTCAGCTCCCATTTTATCAAAATAATAGCCTATATGCACAAGAGACTACGTGCGTCAGCCCATTCCTAAGACTGCCCCTCAGCACACGCTCGCCTTCTCCTCGCTCCCCTAGCAGGGGACGGGCCTTTAAGAAGAAGCTGTCAAACACTCCACTTAGCAGAGCTATCCCTATTTCAAAGGTTTTTGTGGGGGTCAAAATAAAGGAAAGTCCCTGGGACTCCCGGAGGAGGGACGACTTGGAAAAGTATAATGCAGTGACCTCTATTACGATGACGCAGCCGACCTGATCCTGCCCTCAGGAGTGGACCGGGCCTGGAGAAGCAGATGAACCCCTGAACCCCACAGCTGCAAATAGAGGTTACGCGTCAGAACCGTTACTAAACACAGCTTCCCGCACCAATAGTCCCAGGGAAAGAATGCTAGCGATTCTTCAGCAAAAACACACTCTCTCTCCGTCCCTGTCTGGCTGTGTTCTGAACCCTTCTCGTTACATGAAAGCAGGAGCACCTCGATCCCCTAAAACCTCAGTCCTGGAGACAAAGGCAGTACCCACTGCCCCCCCCCCCCACCAGTCTTTCTGTGCAGAGAAAACCAGATCTGTACATGCAAAGAGGAAGTGCCAAGGCAAGGGCCCCACTAAGATTACGGGCTGTTAATAAGGAAAGACAGAGCCAGGAGGTTTGATGTACAACTCGACAAGCAGAGGTTAAGGGGAGAGCCGGGGCAGGCTCATTTGCAAACTCGGTCCTGTTTCATTAAGTGAGAGCGGAGACAGCCTGGCTCAGTCCAGCAGAGAAGGACCTCATTATCCACGTAGGGAGCAAGAGATAAGAATCTTTTAATAATTGTTGGGAATTTTTTTATTATGATGTGGAATGCCAATTTAGGCCTCTCCTCACAGACTGGATACAAACAGCCTCCTTGGGAGTGAAAATGACCACAGCCTCCCCCCCGGCTGTGGTCATTAAGGACAAAGAGGAGAGAGACGGATGTTTGCTCGAAGAAAGGCCACTGCTCAGGGGGCTCCCATGGCTGCCAGGGACCAGCAGCTTCTGGACTGGTTGTCCTGTCTCCAGACCTTCCCAGAATCCTCAGAGGTTTGTCGCCCTGGGCCCTGTCACTCAACCTTCGGTTGGCCCCGAATCTCCTCAAGACATCCCAAGTACCTGCGAAGGGTTGGGTTATTTTCTGTTCACTTTAAAAAAACAAAACAAAACAAAACAAACACACACACACAAACCAAACTTCAGGAACAAGGATTTACACAGAACTTTGTATCATTACTGGAGAGACAACAAATATTTCCTGTATTAAGCAGCAGTTAAGCATAGAAGCGTAATGAAAGGCAGACAATGTGATTTTGTTTTACCTAGACACCCTTGCCTACCAAAGATTGGGCTCTTTGTTTGAAGGGAAGCTGAGGAAGGAGTTCAGTATCCCAGACACCCTAGAACTAGTCATATGCATTGCCCTTGGTGTGCTCTAGGGATTGAAAGAGAATTGAAAAGGGAATGACTTCTTTTTCTCTTGATCTGATTTTACCTCATGATTTGTGGAACACTCCAGATTTATGACACTCCCATTGGGGACTTCCTGTCAGAAGGCTCTTCAGGCCCCACTGGAGACCCGCTCATCCTGAGGCAGCGTTTGCTCGAGGTGTGCCCTCAAAGGCGGAGGAGAAGGGAGATCAAGGCCTAACGAGGCTTGCGCAGCATTGATCCTCTGGCCCTGGGCCGTGCTGGGGGCTCCCCTTTGATCCCCCACAGCTGGGCTTTTAACCCCACACCCCCAAGGATTCCCACAAGTGGGTCCTTAATTCTTTCCACCAGCCTCTGTCCCCCCTACCCCGCCCTCGCTCCGCAGCTCCCTTCCGTTTCCTCTCCCTCTTTCCCTACATCATGCCCCGCGGGGTAGATGATGAATGACAGTGATGGTGGGTTTTAAGTCCGAGGTGTCAGGAGCAATGAAGCGTCTTTGAGTCAGACAGGCCTGGCCGTTTCCATCTTCACAGGCGAGGGCACCGTGCCCGGGGCTGGAGGCTCCGGGAGCTGTCCGAGCGTTAGCTCAACGCCTGCTCCTTGGCTGGGTTGCCGAGAGGCCCGAGGAAGTAAGGGGTGCTGCCGGCTCCCTGGTGGGATGCGCGCCGACAGCTCTCAGGCTCCGGAGGGTCCCTGGTGCACAGGCCACAGCAGCTCCCAGGCAGATGTGGCCGAGCGAGCTGCCCGTGCACCTCGCTCGCCTTCTGACATCGCCCCAGAGCAGGAATTGTAGTACCATTAACGATAAGTATCCGGCAATCGCAACCAGGAGGGCCTGGAGGTGACGGAGGGTGGTGTTGAGAGCAGGAGGCCCCTGGCTTTGAGTAATGGACCCTTTCAAAACTAAGCAGCTCTTTCTGCGTCTGGAACATGCCTCTTTCTTCTTTCCATCAACTGGCATTGTATGCTTCCAGAAGTCACCTCCTCCAGGAGACTTCCCTGACTGCCTCTGAGCCATACAAAGAGAAGAGATCAGTATTTTTATATGAAGCACCTTGCATCTCTCACTGAGGCTGAAAAAAAGATGGCCCTGGGGCGCCTGGCTGGCTCAGTCAGAAAAACACATAACTCTTGGTCTCGGGGTCATGAGTTCGAGCCCCACATTGGGTGTAGAGATTACTTAAGTAAATAAAACTTAAAAAAAAAAAGAAAGAAAGAGGTAACTGTGGCACTGGGGCTGCTGAGCTTGTCTCCTGTTCGTGGCAGGCCTGAAGCAGAAGCCCTGCTTACGGCAGGCAGGCTTCAGAGGTGGCATCCATATTGTTCTGTTTTGCTGGAAACTTGGAGCCAAAGAGATTTTCCAGGGTGTGCTCTCAACGTCCATAAGCACCAGGGATAAAACAGAAGGTTGTGGTAGAGGAAGACAGTTTGTGTAGAGATCAAGGTGAAGAGAAAAGAAAAGCAATTTTTTGGCTCACTTGGCAGACGGGCACTGTGGTATTCAACAGTAAAATTTGAGACGTTGGTGCCATCCCGATCTTGGGCACCCTCACAGAGGCACGTGTTTTCAACTCTGTGGCTTGCCAGGGCAGTCTTCTGACTCCTTGTGCCTGGAGTTCTCTTTTCTACCACCTTCAATGCCTGGCTTCTTCACTTTCTTCAGGCTTCTACTTAAATGACACCTCCTCCGGGAAGCCTCCCCTGACCACACCATCAAAAGTAAAACAACCCTCATTATTTTCTCTCCCTGCCTCCTAAGTGCTTTGATAATACTTACCTCAATGTAAAACTACTTTATTTTTATAATCATTTATGTAGTTACTTTTTGGCCCTACCCGTATAATCTGAGTTTCATGGTTTTAAGAGCCTTCTTCTTCTTTGCCACCATAGCTTATCATCTAGAACAAAGTCTGGTATATTAGGTGGTAATGAGTGTTTGTTGAGTGAATATAGGAGGGTCCATAGGAGCGCTGAGTAAGTTACAGAATAGGACTTTTGACTGGAAGAGCCTCCTGAGTAAAGGTAGTGTGCGGACTTCCCAGGGATCACCGGTGACATCATCCTCTTTGCTCCCTGTGCTCCCTTAGCCATCATGCACTGCAATCAGCCACAAATAACTGCCCCCATATCAAGGCCAGGGAGACACAGGGGTGCTATAATGTTTACCAATTAGTTAAGATACGTTTTGTGTCTCTGTTCCGGGGCAAAAGGGCTGGACTTGGATGTCGAGGTTGACAAGTATGCTTTGGAATCCTCAGTGAAGGATGGGGCCAAGTCACACAAGTCCTGCTCGTTTTGTTTTTACATCAAGTGCTTTGAACTTCTGACATCCCAGGGAAATAAGTCTGTACACCCTGCCGGAGGCAGACACCTTGCAGACGGGGCTACGACCGCGTCTCTTACCTAATCCTGCAATTAATTCCCTGCAAGTCCAGCCTCGGAGCGGGTCATCTATGGGCACGCGATCAGCAGCTCCCACCTGCAGGGAGATGTCTCCCTCCTACCGCCCTGTTCCCACCATGGCTAAGAGCTCGTGAGTTGAGCTGAGACGGAGTGGGCTTTAAATCCAGCCTTCCATACCACGAGCTACTGTCAGACATTGGACAATCCTGTTAACCTCCCTGTGTACTCCCCAATTTGGCTGGCAACTGCAAATAGGAATAAAAATGCCTCCCTCGTGGGATTTACGTGAAGAGTAAATGAGTGAATGATTGAGAAAATCCTGGCCAATATTATTGCAGAGTGTTTTGGGATTTTCTCCACTGTAGTTGTGACTCACTTGGTCATTATGCCCTCTGCTCATTGGATTGGCCTAAATCTGCTTAGCAGGACACTCTGCATCCAACGATGCCCGGTGCCCAGTGCACGGCGACATAAAACAGCCCCTGCCCCCTGACAGTTCAGGCCCCAGGGCAAGAGAATGCCCCATGCACAGACAATTGGAAAAAAATTTGGGAAATCTGAAATCGCAGTAAGAAAATGTCTGGGGCGCCCAGAGGAATGAGCGATCTCATTTCCTGGGCTAATCATGGAAAACTTCATGGAAAAAGTGCTCTTGAGGTGGATGTTAGGTCATAAAAATGACAGGAGAGAGGGCATATGTGAAAAGTGACAGGACAGAGGGCATACGTGAAGGCCTGGAAGTGTATGAGGACACAGCATCCCCCGGGGAGCTGAGGACTCGTGCTGACCTGGACAACTCCCACAGTGGCATCGTAGCAGGTGCAGGATGAGTCCCACAGGCTTGGTCGTACTTTCTTCGGAGGCCCTGGAGGGGGAGGGGGGCACTTCCTCGGGTTTGGAGTGGAAAGGGGCAAGAATGATAGCAGACGGAACATTCGAGAGGCCCGTACCTTCACCCAGTTTGGAGATAGTAAAGGCTCATCTGGATCAGGGCACTGGGGGTAGAGAGAGAAAGCCAGGGGGAATATTTGGAAGGCAGATGGAAACACTTGGCAAACTGGTTGCACAGCAGACATCGCGTGATGAAGACTTCTTTAAAAAAAAAAAAAGATTTTATTTATTTGAGAGAGAGAGAGTGAGCGAGAGAGACAGAGAGCGAGCACAAGCCGGGGAGAGGCAGAGGGAGAGGGAGAAGCAGACTCCTCACTGAGCAGGGAGCCCGACGTGGGGCTCGATGCCGGGACCCCAGGACCATGACCTGAGCCAAATGCAGAAGCCTAGCCGACTAAGCCACACGGGTGCCCCGATGGAGGCTTCCTGCAGCAACAACCGAACTCAGTGGCACTCATCAGAATGGCCCGGTGTTCATAGCTTGTCATCCGGGTGTCAGTCCCCGCAGGAACGGAGGGAGCTGAGGTTAGCTCATCCTACTGCAGCGAGCCTCAGAACATGGGGCTAGCTCTGGACCCGAAGTTCCTCTGGGCACCCCAGACATTTTCCTGCCTCGATTTCAGATTTCCCGAACTACTTGCCAATTGTCTGTGCACACAGCGACCCCTGCCCTGGTGCCTCAGCCGTCTGAGGCCAGGGCTCTTTTATGTCCTCGTGCGCTGGGCACTGGGCATCGTTGGCTACAGAGTCCTGCCAAGAAGTTTTAGGCCAATCGAATGAGCGGAGGGCATAACGATGAGTGAGTCACACTACAGTGGATTGTTCAGGGTCGTTCAGTGGGTGGTTCAGAGGCAGGAGGCCTTCCTTGATCTTTGCTTCCCTCCGGATGTTTTGCATCACCTCCCCTACTGGACCAGAGAGTCAGGTCCAACTTCCAGTCCCTGCTCTCCTGCCCACCAGCACCACCACCCCAGGCAAGTTTTCCACCCTCCAAAAATGCTCATGTCCTCATTTGTAAGCTAGGAAGACCAGTGGAACTAAACTCAGCCAGTTGATGGAAGGATGGGGTACCATGAAAACATTTCACGGGGCCCATGATCACCTCCCCACTGTTCTATCCAGCAAGCACCTGCTGGACCCCCTCTAGGGGCCCGGAGCCAGCCACTCTATCAGCCCTGAGAACGCAGCGGGGAGGGACAAGCCGCCAGCTTTCATGGACCTTGCATTCTAGGCGGGGAGGCTGGTCCTCGACAACAGGGAACCCAGGACGTGTCGGATGATACGTGTTAGGAAGAAAAGACAGAATGGGTACCCAGCAGGGCCGGGGGTGCTGTTTTAGCTAAGGCAGCCAGAGAAGCCTCTCTGAGGAGGAGACATTGGAGCAGATAGGGGAGAAGCAAGAGAGTAAGCTTTGCAAAGTTGTGCAGGAAGAACTTTCCATGCAGAGGAAACTGCGGCACAAAGGTCCTGAGGCTTTTGGTGTACGGAGCAGCAGGATGGCTCAAAGGGGTGGGAGCAGGGTGAGCGAGGAAGAGGGGTAGGGGCAGAGCAGGGGGCCTCGGCCGCCGTGGAAAAGGGCTTGGTGTTTATTCGGAAGGAGACGGGAAGTTGTGGAAGGAATCTGTGAAGGGAGGCCCCACCATGGGATTTCCAGTTGCAGAGGGTAACTGGGGCCACTGTGGGCAGGTGAAAATTGGGGCAGGGGCACCTCCTGCGAGCTCCTCGCAGTTATCCAGGGGAAAGGTGTTGAGGAAGGGGGTGCCCCCTCCCCATGCAGTTGTCGCTGGTACATTGTCTGGCACACGTTCAGACCATGGAAATGTTAGCCATCCTTATGGCATTCCTTATTAACTGTCCCTTATTTGCCTCTCCCTCCCCTTTCGGCCCCGTGACATATGCAGGCCCCCGGCCCCTGTTTTCCCAGTCCTTGAATCTGAGAGCACCGAGTTGCCCTTCCCGGGGAGCCAGAGCTGCTGGATCATCAGAATCAGACCAGCCTTGGGCAGTATCCTCCGTCCCAGTGTGTTGGCGCCCATAAGTGAGGACGCATTTTGCATAGGCGTCTCCGAGGGCTTGGTTCCAAACGCAGAGCTGCCTGGTCTGCTTATCTGCGGAGCATCTTCCTGCCCAGTCATCTGCTACTGGACTCAGAGGGTCAGGCTGACCGCCCAGGTGGCCTGGAATTGCAGGGAAGGTTCTTTCCAGTGGACATCCGCTCCTGAAACTGCTGGGCTCTGAGGCCTCGCAAGCCCCACCTCAAAGGAGATGCCGCAGCCCAATCAATAACCAAAGGGCAAAGTGGGGTTGGGTGTAACCCAGAGACAGTGTCCTCCGGGAAGATGGGCGGGCAGGCTGTGGACTCTTCCTGTAGTCTCTACTGCCAGGGTCCCTGGGACCGGTTCATGCCCCGGTATTTGCAATCCAGGCTGTGTGCAGAGGGAATCCGAACTCTGGGGAAAATCATGAAAACACTGCCGCCCCATCACCCAGGGAATGCAGGGGCTGCCGACACCGCTCCTGGAGGGGACACACTAGTCCGTGTGGCCTCAGCCCGGCCTTCCTGACTCACCGGGGAACTCAGCCCACCTCAGCCCCAAAGCAGTTACTGCATGACTTGGCAGTGGCCTCAGGTCTACGTCGCTGTTGATAACACTTAAGTCTTGCAGCTGTGTGTGGTGTCCCCATGGAGAGACCCTCACTTGGTGCCTGTGCTCAGAATCCACGGCTTTCCAGAACAAGGCCAGCCCAGCCCCAGTAAGGCACTGCCAAGGCACCTTCTTGGGCTTTGCCCTGGCGATTTTTCTCAGTACCAGCTTGGCCTGCTCTTGTTTTCTAGACTATCTATTTGTCCCTTCTGAGATGTCCTGTGGTCCTATCCTTTATCTTATTCCCTGGGCCCCCAGCTCCTTCAGGTTTTTCCCCTTTCTGTCTCTGGATTCCAACCAGCACACAGACCCTGATGCCAGCTCAGCTCTGGTTTTGATGTCTTCACAGAAATGTAAGGACCGGTACTCAGATACTAGAAATTTGGTACCATTAACAGAAATTGCAGAGCCCAGGAACAAGGGGAGGGGTACAAAGGAGAGGCTCATTTAAAATTTAAATTATTTGCACACTTTGAGCCAGCACATATATCTTGGTATTGATCGAAGCTCTTTGGAAGCTATTTACGTTTTCAGCCCACCTATAAGGCTGAGATTTATACTGCATTTGGTGTTTAACTAGCCTCTTAATGCATCCTGTTGAGCCCTAGTGTTGGTGGGTGTATTGTAAATTTTAGCCTTGGCGCTAAATTGATTTGCTTAGTGGAGTTGAATTTAGGCCATTAAAATAAATAAATAAAATGAATAAGAGGGACTTCCAGGCCCTCGTGTCATATTAAAATCAAGCAAAGCCAGAGAGACACAACCTCTGGAGTCATGATTGGGTTCTGCGTGCCAGGCTTAGGGCATGAAGGATTCCTTTCCGTATAGACTCACACAGCGAACACCAGCAGTGTGGGAACAAGGGAGAGACCATGGTGCAGCGTGGGTACGTGCTGGGTTGAAGTTAAGGAGGCCTGAGTTCACACCCTGACTTTACTTGCACGCCCATAGCTGGATCTGCTTTTTCCCAGTTTCTAAGTGAGTGGTCTGGCCCTGGGATTAGTTACAGTCCCAGTCGCCTGGCATGGATCTCGTCCCCTTGTAGTTATGTCACCCACGTTCGCCGGGACTCTGACATCGGCCCAGCCCCTGGGTTGGAACGAGAAGACAATAGCTCTCAGCCATCTAGGGCTGACTTCGGAGGCATCTCTTGTTTAAGTGACCCCCGAGAATCGTGGAAGGTCTCAGATTCGTCCACATTCTAGTGAATCTAACAGCTTCCGTGAAGTCTCAGGCTGCCAGGATCCAAGCTAATTGGAACACAGGCCCAATATTTTCCAAAAGATTCACTATAGATAAAAAGCTTATTTTGTCTGCTAGAGATAGGTTAAAAAAAAAAAAACAAACAGGTTCTGAAACCAGATAATTTAGAGCCTATTGCTGTCCTCTTGGTTCTGTGGAGTGACAGCATTTTCCTCTGCTGTCAGGACAGAGATGGTGGTCATTTGAGCGGGCTTCTTACCGTGACTTACGGCATAGCGGTCATAAGCCACCATGAAGAGTGGGCGGCCACCAAAGTTTTTCTCTGGAGGAGAAGCAGGTCTGTGAAGTCTGGGTGGCCAGGATTCTGGTGGCTCCTGGAGCAGATCTGTGGGGATGAAAGTGCCAGCAGCCCTTTCTCTCTCCTCAGATGGGTCAGGTGAGGTCTCCGTCGCTCTCGTTCAGCCTAAGTCTCTTGATCCACAGCTTCAGCATTTCCCAAAGATGGCACAGTCCTCTCTTCCCAAGGCCTGGGCCGTTGTCTCTGACAGCGCCCGGCCCTGAGATAGGAAGTGAACTTGGCTTATCCACTTCTCACCCACCCTTATCTACCCTTTCAATGGCCCTCGCTCTGACCTTGATGTATACACTCACAGATCCCATCAGAGGAGTTACATATTCCTGAAAAGGTTGGGATTACGGGAGAGCAAGGGGCAAAATGGAGACAATATAAATAGATGTTTGTGTTTGTGTACGTCCGTCCTCGTCCCTTTATTTTTTCAGTTGAGAAATATTTGGTGGACATCCTCTCAACAGGCTGAGTAGATGGCAGAGAGATGTGTTAGCAGCGAAGGTAAATGATACAGCAGTCCTGATGATTCCTTCCAGCTGAAATGATTCCACCCCAGCTGAAAGCTAGGGGTGCAGGGTGCCAGGCGGGCACAAACTGTTTGAGAGGAACTTACAAATGCCAAGTTAAGGAGTTTGGACGTTATTCTCTAGGAC